>CM062806.1:233087949-233700449 GCA_031772625.1 Pinus tabuliformis
TCCACCATTGGAATGGTCTTATTTCAGGAAGATGAATTCGGCATGGAACATGTGATATATTACCTTAGTCGGACGTTAAATCCAACTGAGCTAAAATACTCACATGTGGAGAAATTGGCATTGGTAGCCGTTCAAGCTGTCCAACGTTTTCATCACTACATTTTACTCCGTAAAACTATAGTCATTTTGGATTGCAACCCTATGATCTACATTTTGACTAGCAATTGCTAGGGGGCAAGTACTCTAAATGGATTGTTATCCTGCAAGAGTTCGACTTGGAGTTTGAGAAATCTAAGTCTAAGAAATCTTTAGTTTTTGCAGAGTTAATGTGTGACTTCCCACGTGCTGACACGGAAACTGTGGCAGAGGAGCCCATTGCGGACGAATATTTGTTTCTCATCAGCACTTTAGATCCGTGGTATGGGGATATCATCATCTATCTCCAGACCCAATCCTTTCGGCCCGAAGCTTCAAAGTCGGAACGTCGGAAAATTCGATTCCAGTCCCAACAATACAAAATTATTGGAGATACTCTTTATCGTCGTGGGGCGGACTCTATCTTTCGACGTTGTTTAACTCATGAAGAGGCTGAAAGGGTTCTAAATGACTGTCACTCTGGAGCGTGTGGTGGTCATATGTCTGGGTATGCCACAACCCAAAAGATATTGCGCGCTGGCTACTTCTGGCCGTCCTTGTTTAAAGATTGTATTATTGCGGTCCGAAAATGCCACAACTGTCAAGTGTTTGATCGAAAGATGCGTGCTCCACCTACTCCTCTCCACCCTATAATTGCCGTTGGTCCTTTTTCCAAATGGGGTATCGATTTTATTACATGTAACCCTCACTCGGTCGGGGGGCATGTGTATATCATCCTTGTGGTAGATTATTTTACTAAGTGGGCCGAGGCGATGCCTACATTCGAGGCCGACGGCAAGACAGTTGCAATTTTAGTATTCAATCATATAATTGCTAGGTTTGGTGTCCCACAAGCGATAATCACTGACCATGGGCGCCATTTTCGAAACGTTATGATGACAGAACTTACAGGCCAGCTTGGTTTGTGTCACGATAGTTCAACTCCTTATTTTCCACAAGTGAATGGTCTGGTTGAGTCCATCAACAAAGTTTTAGTTATCATGATCCGACGAATCATTGGTATTCATCGGTCGAATTGGCACAACATGTTATTTTCAGCGCTTTGGGCGTACCGAACCTCAGTGAAAACATCAACAGGGTTCACTCCTTTCCAACTAGTTTATGTTTTGGAAGCTGTGCTACCCATTGAATACGAAATCCCGTCACTGCAAATGGCCATCGAGTTACTTCCAGCTACTTCCGAAGAGGAGAAGCGTTTATTATATTTAGCTCAATTAGATTAGAATCGACGTGATGCTACATTGGCGATCGAGACTCATGCAAAATGTATGAAAGCTCAATATGATCGAAATGTGACCCCTCGAAAGTTTTCAGAAAGAGACCTAGTGTTATTATATGATCAAGCTAATGATAAATTAGGTGCTGGAAAATTCGTTCCTATGTGGCATGGGCCCTATATTGTCAAGCGAAAGCTAGCAAAAGGGGCCTATGAGCTGGTAGACTTTGACGGGGACTCTTTGGGTAAACCCAGAAATGGACTCTACCTAAAGAGGTATTATGCTTAAAAGATGGGTATGGAGATTTTTAGTTAGGTTAGTTTTTCTTTCTAGCTGGTGTGTTTGTTAGTTTAGACAGTGTGCTTAGCTTAGAAAGTGTGTTTTCATCGTTATTCTAGCTCATCTTGGTTTTACTCTTGATGATGCAGATGTCGATGCCTCTCCAAACATACATTGGTTTTGCTGATGGTGCTTGTCGTAGTACACGGAATATCTCTTCCGCAGCTTGGGTTATCTATTCGCCCTCTGACGAGTTAGTTTCTATGCATGGGGTGAGCCTCGGTCAAACAACAAACAACATTGCAGAATACAGTACAGTGATTGAGTTATTGTCTGAATCTATTTCATTTGGGATTCGGAGTTTGATAGTGAGGTTAGATTCTGAACTCGTTGTATTACAGCTTAATAGAGTGTATGCCATTAGAAATCCAGTGTTATTAAGGTTATTTTTGAGAGTGCGTCTCTTGGAATGTGAATTTCATTAAATTGAATATCAACATATTCCAAGGTCTTTAAATACATTAGCAGATGCGATTGCTTCTCGAATGTTAAATAGACATTTGCAATAATCATACATGTAAATTTAAAACCATTACATAACATGATTTACAAGATAAGCCGGTAATAATGATATATATATAGATAGGAGTGTGTCAAAAAATACATTGTCTTCGATCATAGGTTGAAAAACACCTTATGATTGGCAAAAATGATAAGTACAAAAATCCAAAATGTCACATGTGTCTACAAAAACGACCATCCAATCACTGGTGATGATCTCTATATGACACCACTGCACGGGCTACCCTACACAAGAACCTCCTAAAAGGTCCTGGGACCCCGACTACATAGCGCTGAAGCCTGATAGAAATATCATCTATGGTAGTCTCCGGTATGTCTGCTGTAAGACGCTCTAGGTCATGTTCCAACTCAGCTAAAGTCTCTGTGGCCTCGTCCTGTGGGGCCGGTGCCGCTGCAACTGGTAGTCTCCTCTCGAAAGGCCGGAGATTGGCTGGACGATGTGGGCCTACATCTGCATTTTGAAAATTATTACTATCAGTTTTGAGACGATATAAAAACAAACAAAAAATAGATAGTTTAAAAAACTTGTGGAAAATGAAATTACCTGTATCATCCCATTGTTCTCTCGGTGGAAGAATCATGTCCAGATCTCCACGAAAATCAACTCCGGCATAAGGAAAATCCTGTATAGAAAAGACCTGGTCCTCTAACTAGTGAAAATACTCCTCAGTAAATCGAACAACTTTCGTTCCCTCATCAGGATGACGGGCCATGACCGCAACCCATCGCATCAATTTGGGCTCTCGAGGAAGCCCAACACCAACAGTGAGTTGCTGTGGGATCAGCATCGGAACCCTCTCTAAGCCAAAACTCACAACTAAAGGCCCATAACCAAAAGTCTTCAGCTGTCCGTTTTTGGCTCTAGTCAGTTGGCCTTTTACATTGGCCAACACAGCATCACACCAGTTAAAAATGGTACCTCGATAGCAATCAATCGCCATCCGCATCTGGCATCCAGTGGCAATGTGCAAAGCGGCAGCCCCGCAAAGTCTGGTAACTGTAAAGGCAATAACCATAAGTTCAGGTCGAGATATAGTTTTGATCTCTATCCCCTTCTCCTGGTTCTGAGTGTTACACCACTCTAGTCGGAGACTAACGATGGACTGGCCACCCGGCCTAGTCCCGAACAGAGTCAAGTGTTCGCCTCTCTTGGGCAAACCAGTGAGAAAGTAAATATCTGAGGGCTCTATCTCGAGCTGGTGCCCTCCAATATAAAAGCACTGGTCCTAAATGTTCCACCTTTCTACCAGCCACTCTAGAAATCTCACTTGGGCCCTCATGCCAGGTATGGCCCAATATTTATAAAGCCCGCATGCCTTTAAAGCATCAATTTACGGTTGATGATTAATGGCGGCCAAATCAACATCTTCGTGCTCTCTCTCGTGCCAATCAATCATGGTGAGCAATCTACACACCAGAAAACATCTGTTAGATTCCATAAAATAAAAAAAAATTGGTCCATTTTGGAGAAATTGGGGTTTGAAAACTCGTTTTGTAGGGTACGCACCCCGCCTTTAGGAACAGAGCGTGGGTAGGCGGGTTCCCTTAAGGTAAGGTGCGTACGCCCGACATTTTCCCAACTGAGAAAATGTCGGGGTACACAGGTCCCTAGTGTGGCACCTACGTACCCTGAGGAGCGGTTCTTGAAACCCCAAAGCCTCCAAAAAATAAAATCTAGGGCCTAAAAATGAATTCAAACAGATGAAAATGAAGAGGAGGGTGTCGTAGAATACCGGAAAGAGACGACGTTCGATTTCGACGGTCGGATTCTCCGCAATGTCCACGGGAAGTTTCTTGCCAAAAGCCCTTTTGCTCTCCTCAACAGTAAAATGGTAAAAATTAATTGGTAAAAGCCCTTTTTATAGGTTTTTTGGGTAAATAAATGGTAAATTTGTTTATTTTTCACCATGAAAAGGTATTTTTCAAAGTATTTTTATCTAACTTCAACAGGTATGAGTAATGTGTTGGTTTTTGTGCAGGATAAAGGATTTTCAGGGAAAATTGTCATTTTTTGCAAAAAAAAACATCAGAGTCATCTTTAAGCCCTTTTCTGACTCCTAAAACATGAAAAGATTGCCGAGCGTTTCTTTTACACTCGTTAAAATGGAATTAAAAGACGGTCCTCTTACAGCCCTTTTCTGACCATAAAAACATGAAAAGATTGCCGGATTTTTGTCGTTTCAAATCCAATATTGGAAATAAAACAACGTGTCTTTGATCGCTTTTTACTTTTCAGGTCAGAGACACTAATCATGAAAGTACTCCTTGGTCGTAAAAGATCAAGCGGTTCTCTCAAGTATTATTTTATACTTTTTCGGGCTTGGGAGACACAAATTTACGAAAAAGGTCAACCCTGGAGTCTTCTTAAGTTTTTCAGACTCTCTAAAATTGAAAAACGCCGAGTTTCTCCTATACTGGACTCGTTAAAATTTCACAGTAAAGGACCTGTTCGATTACAAACAGGAACGAACCACTCCTTCTTAGGGTTCGAATCTAAACTAAGTTGGACTCATCCGAAGGATGAGCTTATAATCAAGCAAATGTTATCCTCCTCAAGCTTGTAAAAAAATAAAGAGGTACTTGCCAGAAATGGTGGGGGAAAAGAGAGAAAAATGAGCCTATTTGTTATCCTTTGTCTCAGAGAAATCTTATCACCACTCTTGAACACGACACTTTTCATTCACCTGGGTTGGGAAATCCTTTGCCTAACAGTTGATCAGACCACATTGAAAATCTTCAGCCGGTTTCTGGGTATTAACTTTGGGTCAATTGTCACCAAGCCATCTGTTGTGTCGTTATGTGTTCAAGAGGTCACTGCAAAAAAAACCATTCATCTGCAAAATACCTGTCATCCATCTTGACCATCCCTGAGTTAGTCCTTACAGCTACATTTCTTCAACTTGGTCTGTGATTTCATGTTGTGGGCTTGCCTACGACGAATCGCTTTCTATCGACATCAGCACATTATCTAGAAAGATGATCTAGAAATCGTTAGTACCTTGAAATCTGCATGCATCAATGGCAGGTTTCTTGCCTTTGACGACAGTTTACATCATTGAATTTCGATCGAAGGATTCCGTGACATGTTCGACATCAACACATTCATTCACATCTCATGGATTGTACTGGGTACTTTGAGAACCATTGACATCACTGGTGGTCTCTCTCACACTTGTTAACAGTTTACATCATTGACTGGTAATCAAGTGGTTTCTACCATGTTCGACATCAACTCATTTATTCGCATGGATAGAATCGTACCATTTCGGGAAGTAGAAATGAAGACCCTGGATCTAATTTCCGCCATCCAGGCTGCAAGGAGTTTTTTATTCATTATATAGTAGACTAATTATAAACAGATGGCTGCGTCCATACTGTGTCTACATGAGTCTATGATTATGATGTACTGCGAAATCATTCCTGTATCAGAGCAGTAGTTAGTCTGTTAGTTAAAGTTTTTGATCTGAGTATGGGAGTGCCTACCTCAGTGATGATATGATCTCATATATGTATTTTGTGTTGAATATTTGCAGGTTCCAACTGGGCTCTCCACAAGATAATCCTTGAAATGATAAAGTGCTTCACCCTTCCTAGATGATATGAAACCCTAATCTACTACAGGCTTCGCACTTTAGGGGGAAATCTGTTACACTAAAATTTGTCACCATGACTATTTGCAGTCAGTATGGCTCCATCAATAGTCATACTATCCTCCTTGGCAAGTCTTATACCTCTGCTCCTCATGTCAAACTCCAAAAAAGAGAGAAAGTCTTTAAAAGTCAATATAACTCTGGTTACGCAGTTTCTCTTACCCTTACCTACATGTACGCACCTCTTGTTCATAATACTTGCGTACTTGTACGCTCTGTCTGTAAGGGGTGGATGCGTACTCCTGTAAAGGTCAAAAGGCGCAAGTTTTACTCCAAAAAACTTACTTGTGGTCGATTCTAGAGCATTCTAGAAGATGGTTTGACGTGGATTGAGCGCCTCCAGATGGTTCATGCATCCCAATGAAAGAGGAACTTATCCCATCAAGAGGGGAGCTATCCCATTGAAAGAGGGGCTTATCCCATTGATGGTGGACCTGATTAACTTCCTCCAAAGCACTATAAATACAAGCATTGGGCCAGAGGGAGGAGAGGTTGAAAGCTAAACATTCCTAAGGGTAGATGCTGCTGAAATTAGGACTCCCTTTTAGAGCTTGAGAGGAGAGATTCCAATCCTTTCTTAGCTTCATTTGGAAGTGGGTGAACTGATCAAAGTAAAGGAGAACTCTTGCTGGACCCTGGGAGGGACCTGCACAACACCAAGGCACTGGTTGTAATGGTTTCTTTTGTTTCCAATTAATACAATTAAGTTAATTTTTCTCACCAAGTTGTTATATATAATTTGTTTCATAAACTCCTTGGTCTCTATGATAAATATGTTTTATTATATGATTTATTCAGGTGCTATGTAATCGTTTGCTTGTTAGTGAATGCAGGCTTCAAGGAGAAGGAGCTCATTTGGATCGAAGAGGCTTGGCTGCTGCAAACAAGCACTGGACTAGAGGTAAGCCTTAAACACCTGGTTTCTTTTATTTTAAATGCATATTTAGGCAAAGATAGTGCTTTATTGTTTTGTTTGTCACTAGAAAGCCTTAGCTTCTAGGGAGGTCGGTTTTGTCCGCAAAATTGACTCTTTCCGCATGACAGACATTATATATATATATATATATATATATATATATATATATATATATATATATATATATATATATATATATATATATATATATATATATATATATAGGTTAGATATTCAATTACATTTTGGGATCTAATTCATAATATTATATTATTATGTCAACTTTAATTCTCACATGAGAGATACAATCGCGCCCTTTTTTGAATTAATCATTGCGTTAATAAGCCCTTGTTTCCATATCTATATATAGATATATATATATATATATATATATATATATATATATATATATATATATATATATATATGTGTGTGTGTGTGTGTGTGTGTGTGTGGAGACAAGGGCTTATTAACGCAATGATTAATTCAAAAAAGGGCGCGATTGTATCTCTCATGTGAGAATTAAAGTTGACATAATAAAATTAATTTACATAATAATATAATATTATGAATTAGATCCCAACATGTAATTGAATATCTAACCTAGTCCATTACTAACCTTAACTCTAATTTTTCCTAGTCATTGCCTCTCAAGCCCTTCCAATCATTGATCTAGATTCAAGAGTGGGCAATTCCCCCCAACCCCTCTTCTTAATGTGAACAAAGTTTCTTTCCAAAATTACTTGATTTCCTTGTCGAAATCCACTCATAAGTCACAACTTTTTATACTTCAAATCAATAAAATCCTTTAGGTAAAGCTTCCTACTACTTCTTCTCATCATATGGCATTGTCTTCGATTGACAAAAGTCTCATTCAATGGTTCACTAGTCTTTCGCTCTCACTAAGAATAATGGATAACAAAAAAAAATAAAAAAATGATGCCCATGATCAAAAGAAATCTCACATATTACTTATGTGGACAACAATTCTATGCCTTTTTTATTGAAAAGGAAGAATATTGAGATCTGATATTTCAAAATGTATTGTCTTTTATGGGAACAGGGGTAATAGACATACAACAAAATTTGACCCAAAATTGTATGTGCCCTCAATTATTTTAGTATCGTTTAAATTGTATTGTTTTCCTTTACACCTCTAAAATAAAGATCCATTGTGTGTCATTAGCAATTATTTAGGGAAATATATAAATAAATCTAAGCCAAAAGCTAGTATGTTTGCATGTGCAAGAATTTGTTTTTGGAAAATAGAGTATTGTTTTAGCAGTTGTAACACCCTCCAAAATTTTGGCCTACACTAAAATTTTGGAGCCTACTTTGGATCGTGTGATCAATATTTCCTTATTCACTTATTGGTAAGCTGATCATTTCAAGCTCTCTTCTTCAATATCAAGAGTCGTTCATGCTTCTATCTTTATATAGAAAGTGCCATCTTTGGGCATGGGAGTTATCGCTTGTCATGCAAAGGGAAGTTTTGGTTTGAATAAAGGGGAAATATTTGTGAAAATGAGTTGTTCCCATCATGTAGACATCTTTCACGGTCATTTCCAAAGTTTCACACATTATTAAACAAGTTTTGTCATTATCCTCACAAAGCCTATCGTCAGAGCCGCACTTGTCGTAAGATGCCACAAAGGTTGTTGCATTAAGAGAAGTATGTTTTCATATTTTCTGGATGGTCTATGTTATATCACTAAGTTTCCAAATATGTTGTCACATTCAAGTTCTATCACTATTCACATCAGTTCCATTGATCCCACACTTAGCCAAATTCTAAAGGATTCGTAGCAACCTAGCCTCATCGAACCTTCCTAAACTATGCACTTCGCATATACAACCCTCAAGCTTTTTCCTTGCCTACTAAAGCGCGCAATGTATAGAAAGCCCAACATCCTTTGGCATCCAAAACTGTGTGGAGGCTACCTCTAGTGACCTTCCCTCAGCCAGATCTCACCACCCTCAAGAATTGCACAGATATTTCCCCCAAGCCTCTCTATTGCCCAATCCCCCATTGCCTCTGAAAACTACACAAATTTGTCCTCCAAGGCCTCATCCCGCAAAAGACATTGCTTGCTTGAACTACGCAATTTTTTCCTTCAGTGGGCACTGAGCAGTCTTATCCCTAAGTCCAGCCCAATCACTAACCCTTCTCCCCCCTGACCTTATACCAGTTCCAGCTTAGTCAGTGGATTATCATGCAACATCTTAGACTAGGGGTTTATCAGACTTATGTTGTCTTGTCATGAGTGGATTACAGATACATGAATTCTACCAGGCTATGGAAATATGATTAAGAAGGAGATGAAGAAGGAGAACATGCTAGATGATACTTAAGGAGCTGAGGAGAAAAGATAATTAATAGATAAAAATACCAAGGAACCCAGGGTATGATAGAAGAATTAGACCGAATGATGAATCCATCTGATTCACAATCTTTTGGAGGGTAGATATGAAAAACAAAGCACATCTTTCATGAAGTTAAAATACACCTCTTAGCATAGGATGAATGGCAACTTATCATTGTCATATCATTATGTCTTCAATGACATGTGTGGTTGTAAACACTCAAAGTGATTCCACGTGTTTCCTCAAAGTGTTTTGGTCCCTTTTGCTTGTTAGATCAATTGTCGTCTTTGGTATGTTTGACTGTTATGTCATGTTTGCGAGTCTTTTCTGGTAGTTTCAAATGTCAATCTCTATGTATATGATTTGTCCCAATCATGTAAACATTCATCACACTCATGCACAAAGTCTTGAATGCTATCACACAAGTGTCGTCACAGCCATCCTAAAGTCTATCTCAACTGTCGCACTTGTCGCTTCTTGTTATGAGACAGTCACATAGAGGGAAATGCTTTCTTTTTGCTCCAGTGGTCTATGCTGCTGTGTCATCGAATTATGCTATGTGTGTAATCACAAGTTCAAGTTCATCACAAGTCTATCTTCCTCCCACGCTTAGCCATTTTTTCGAAATCTTCTCGACCAAGAAACTCAGCTGCACCAGACCCTGAATGAACTGCTCAATCTCATCCCTTATTGTTGTGATCTTTCTTCCTGAAACTACATAGTGCACTTCCACTCTCCTCTAGGGTAGTTTCACTACGCAATTCCAGATCTCAATAACCTTCCTTGATCCTCAAAATCTCGTAACAATTCCTCTCAGTCTGACTTGAACTGCACACTTTGCACTGTCAGTCCTTAATCTTCTCCCCTTTCCTACTGGAACCCCGTAATGTGAAAAGAAACTAGCCTCCCTTAGCCTCCATAACTGTGCAAAGGTGTCTCATAGTGTCGTGCCTCAGCCGGAGCTCACTGCCCTCAAGAACTGCGCATATTTGTCCTCCAGGCCTCTCTGCTGCCCAATCCTCATTTCCTTTGAAAACT
The DNA here is from genome assembly GCA_031772625.1 of Pinus tabuliformis. Classification (NCBI taxonomy): domain Eukaryota; kingdom Viridiplantae; phylum Streptophyta; class Pinopsida; order Pinales; family Pinaceae; genus Pinus; species Pinus tabuliformis. Next base: position 233,098,152 of record CM062806.1, read on the forward strand.
GTGTAGAACTGACCCCTAATGGTCTCATCTTACATCAACCATTGTTGGATTCTATGCGATTCTGACTCCTAGTGGGCACTGCGCAATTTTTCTCCCTAGTGGGGACTGTGCTAAAAAGTTCCTCAAGCAAGCCTAAGTTGCACTCTACGCAGTCTCAGTGATCAAGCCCTCTCCTTGACATCTAGAGCCATGCAATGCGCAGTTACTGGGCCCTCTCTCCCAACCTGTCACTTGTCTCAGACTCAGTTCATGGATAGTACTACATCATCTTAGACTAGGGAGTTTTCAGATTGATGTCATCCCATCATGAGTGAATTACAGGAACATGTACACTATCAAGGTGTGACAAGATGATGAAGAAGGAGAAGAAGGAGGGAGGTATTCCTAGAGACCCACTTGTAGCCAAACTGACAAGAGAACCTACCAAGAGAAAGCGAAGGAACACAAGTGTAACCACTTTCCAAGAATAAAGATCATTGAAGACCCCACATTATTAAGCTATGCAGAGGAGAAAATAAAGCATATTTAAGAACACATCTATCACTCAACAACAACAACGTCTCGAAATTTCCACGTCATCAAGCCAATCCATGTCAGCAGTGTCATGTGAAGTCGTGTCATGAGTTTTCATATGCCACATCACTACTTTGGGCCATGTATATTTTGAATCAAATGTGTTGTAAAGTGAAAGTGCAATGGACACACGAGAATATGAAAAGTCATAGGAAGTCAAACAATCCTGAGGATAGTAAAAAATTCACAAGGGGAAGCATCACCCTTGGTTATATATACCCCCTCGTTGTATGAGCAAGGGACTTTCACCTTGGCTCCTCCCGCAGAGAATTACAGAGACCAGCTAGTTCTTTGAGGAGAAAGGAGTAGCTCTAATGTCCCACTAATGGGGCTAGTGATGTACAATGTAAATATGTGTCTTAGAACTTTTTCTTAATAATAGAAGCCTTTTAAGGCCAACACGTTCTTCATGCATGAATTATGAATGTTTGCAAGACTATTTTGTGGACATTTGTATTTCATGTTTTATTTCACATGTACTAAGATAGTTGAACTATTTCAGTTATTTTAGTTCTTATCTTGTTGAGAATGTGCTATAATGGTTTTTTATTTGTCCCATCCCTATGGACTATTCCACGAGATACTAGATAGACCTTTCCTCACTTATCCGTTATAATGATCGTCACGTCTGTTGTCGACTATTCCGTTGGATTTTAGATAGTTCCTTTTGGTTCATGTGTGTATCTTCCTGGGTGGTACTATTACCTCTGATTTAGAGGCTCACTTTTCTCCCCCCTTTTGCAGTAAGAGAACCTAGACATAGTTGCACTGCACACTCACCAGGCACACTCACCTTGCTTTTCGAAGATACCATTACATCACTCTCCTATGTTGACAACTAGAGCTAAGATAGATCTTTTAGTATTTGGAAACCAGTCCTTTATACCGGATGGGACTCCTACACCAAACAATGTGAGGTATGATTGGGACTTCATATTGGGGAGATCCCCTTGGTTGACAAATTTCTAGCACAGTCAACAAAATAGTGTTAGAAGAAGGGCCATATGACAACCTATGCCCATTGAGTCTAGTTTGAATCTCTTATTTAAAATGGCTCTTCCCCAAATCATAATCCCAAGATGTTTTTCTAAAGAGCTTAATTTTACCATTCCTGCAGAAGTTATTCATAACCTGTCCAAGTTTAAGTTTGATGGTGAGGGTTAATCAACTTTTTTGAACATTTGTTTCAAGTTGTCCATCTTTGTATTTCTCATAGAATATGTTCCAAACATGTCATGGCTAGATTACTCACCCTCACATTCAAAGGTTGTGTTAGTCAATGGTGTCATACATTACGCATTGCTTCTATCCATTCATTTAACCAGATTGCTAGGAAGCTTCACAAACCCTTCGATAAGTATAACTACTAATATGTTTGTGGAAGAATCAATCATCTAAGAATGGAGCCTGTTGAATCAGTTGAGGATTTTTCTTATTGGTTCCTTCACCTCTGTTGTGAAATTCCTGAAAACATTTGAACTGGTATTTCTTGAAACAAGAGTTTGCACACTTGGTTCAAGTCTCTTCATACGTTGAGCCTGAACCTCCTGATTTTCCTTCTTCTCTAACTCTTGTGAATCATGAGGCACCTCAAATTTTATAGGAGGATCTTACTAACCCTTTTGTTCTTTGTCATCCTCATTTTCTGGTCTCAATGAGGGTGCCTCCTAATGTTGATTGTAAAATTGGGAAATCTACGAATCAAATCTCCATACCATCTTCTCATTCTTCTTCTGCTTCAATGGAGGAAATTACATAATGGCTCATGAAGCCTATATTGAAGACTCACTCCTCCATTTTGCAATATGTTGTCACCATTCACAAATCTGGTCATAAAGCTAATCCAGATTTTTGTGGCCCTCTATCATCTACATATTTTGACTCTATGTACCATGAACCACTTGACCAATCTGATCCATCAACTGGTTCTTCACATTCTCTTGATTCTCAAGCTTCTGGCTCAAATTGAAATCAGGTACAAGGAAGTCATAGTACACAGGTAGAGGAGAAGGAAGGTGAATATGATTATAATCTTTCCTCTCTGTTTTAGAATCTCCCATTTCAAAATAACGAGTCCCGATTCTTGAATGATTCTCAATTTGCTAATCTCGACAAAAAATCCAATATGATTATTTCTTTCAATCAACCCCCAATCTTGGGTAGTGATCATTCCAATTATGATAAATCTATTTCCTTATGTCGTGATGAATGTCCAAGCACACCATATAATCTTTTGGTTTCTCATGAAGATTTTAATTTATATCTAGAATCTGGTTCGGTCAAAGAAGATGTTCATATATCAACTTCCTCTTCACCTCACTATCCCTTGTGTCCTATCGTTCAAAATGCATCTACTTGTGACAAATATACTTTGCGCTCTCTAGTTTATTCATCCAATGAGTTATCCCCTTGATTGACACAAGGTAGTGAGGCTGTCCATGATGAAATTGCAAACAATCAAATCATAGAGTACCCTTCCCATTCCCCGTCATCTCTTCTCTTGCATGAAGAAAACTTGTAGGTTTTAACCCTATACAGAAATTAGCTGCATACGAATTATAAAACACAGAAAATAAACAATGTGAGATCATAACACAGAAAACACATATACACAGAGATTTTCCCCTGGATCCCAAAACCAAGACTACCAGCTTGATTTTTCATTATGTTCCTTTCAATGTTACAATACATATTTATACATGCTGAAGCATCCAATACCATGGACTAAAAACCATCGTGTCCAGTACTATGGACCGAAAACCATGACGTCCAATACCATGGTCTGAAAACCATCGCGTCCAAAAAACATGTGCGAAAATCATGCACAAAACCATAGGTGGGTCCGCCCAACCTAACATAGCGTCCAAAACCAAAATTTTCCAGGGCGCTGCCCCGGACCCCATAAAGTGGGGTTATGGGTGCCCTTTAAACCCCCTATTAACTACGTGGAAAGAATATAAAACAACCCAACATTCTCCCACTTGTTGTTTTCTTTCCACAGGGGCCCCCAAGAGAGCTTAGTCATTTTCCAGCCCTGTAATGCCCATTGTCTCTCTACACCAAGAGAACTTCTCAGAGCTCACAGATTTTCTCAATGCATCTGCAGTATTCTTGAAAGTGTCCACCTTTACTAGCAACATCTTTTTTTCTTCTATCATATCCCTCACAAAGTGATACTAAACGTCAATGTGCTTTGTCTTTGAATGATATGTAGGGTTCTTTGCCAAGAAATTTGCACTTTGGCTATCACAGTCTATCCTTATAGCTTCATGTACTAACCCCATACTTGAACACAATCTCTACAACCAAATTGCTTCCTTGCTTGCATGAGTGGTTGCCATGTATTCAGCCTCTGTAGTTGATAGTGCTACTACAGATTGTTTCTTACTCATCCAATTGACTGCACTTCCAAATAGGTTAAACACATACCCACTTGTAGATCTTCTCTGATCCAAACCTCCAGCCCAGTCTGCATTAACAAAGCCACGAATATCCAACACTCTATCCAATCTTGGTCTTCCTTGGTAGCACATACCATAATCACTAGTGCCACGCAAATACTTGAAAACCCACTTCATTGCTGTCCAATGCTCCTTTCCTGGTTTTGACATAAACCTGCTCAATACTCCCACTGCATGTGCAATGTCTGGTCTAGTATAGACCATTGCATACATCAGGATACCGACTGCACTTGCATATGGAACATGGGACATGTCCTCTTCCTCTTCTTATGTCTTGGGACACTGTTCAGCAGATAACCTCACACCTACAGGAATAGGAAGCTTCACCGGTTTACTATCCTGCATATTAAACCTCTTTAGTATTGTCTCGACATAATTCCTCTGGTTTAACCAGAGCTTCCTCTTTTCCTGACCTCTTTTAACTTCCATGCCCAAAATATAGTTTGCAGCACCAAGATCTTTCACGTCGAATTTGGAGGACAATTGGGTCTTCAAATCTTGGATAATTTCTTTGTCATTTCCAACCAGCAACATATCATCCACGTACAAGACCATATAAATAACATGGTCACCAATTAATTTAAAATACACACAGTGATCTGCTTTGCTTCTGGTGAAGCCAAGTCCTTGTATAAATGTATCAAATTTCTAATACCACATCCTTGGTGACTGTTTTAACCCATACAGAGACTTCTTTAACTTGCATACCGGTTCTTTCTTACCCTTTGCTGCAAAGCCTTCAGGTTGCTTCATGTGGATTACCTCTTCCACATCCCCGTGAAGAAATGTTGTCTTCACATCCATCTATTCTACCTCAAAATCAAAAGCAGCAACAACAAATAAAAGTAATCTAATAGAAGTTACCTTAGCAACAGGAGAAAAAATATCACCAAAATCAATTCCCGACACCTGGGAATAACCTTTTGCTACCAACCAAGCTTTGTATTTCGCCACTTTTCCTTCTGCATTTGTCTTCTTTTTGAACACCCATTTGCTGCCAATGGGTTTCCTTCCAGCTGGAAAATCCACCAGATCCCAAGCCTCATTTTTGTGCAGAGATGCCATTTCATCAACCTTGGTCTCTTTCCAGAGTTTTCCATCGTCTGAATCTACTGCTTCCTTCACAGTTCGGGGATCATCGTCAGTAATAGATAAAGAAAAATTTGAACAGAAGGTAGATGGACTATACCTTTCAGGCTGCCTTCTTTCTCGAACTGATCTTCTCACAGCCGAAGTTTATGGCTCTTCATCTTCTGATTCCTCCTCTCCTGTAGAGTCTGATTCTTCCTCCTTTAGCTCAAACTCTATCTTCTCAGATTCCTTTCATTGGACTTCATGTTTAATAACATCTTTCATCTCTCTGAACACCACATCTCAGCTGTACACAACCTTCCGTGTGACTAGGTTCCAAAGCTTATAACCCTTTAAACCATCCTTATACCCAATAAAGATGCACTTTTTAGATTTACTATCCAACTTGGTTCGTTTCTCCTTTGGAACATGTACATATGCATCACATCCAAATACCCCATATGTGAAAGAGAGGGTTTCTTACCAGTCCATACCTCTTGTGGAGTCTTATCCTCCAACGCTGATGAAGGTGACCTGTTGACCAGGTAACATGCAGTATCCACAGCCTCTACCCATAAATCTTGTCCTAACCCAGCACCACTGAGCATGCTTCTTTCCCTTTCCATCAACATCTCATTCATTCTTTCTGCAACTCCATTTTGATGAGGTGTATATGGATTAGTCTTCTGCCATGCTATACCACACTTCTTACAGAATTATTCAAATTCCTTACTGCAAAACTCTCCACTGTTATCTGTCCTTAGCACCTTTATCTTCTTCTCTGTCTGGTTTTCCACTAGAGCCTTAAATTCTTTAAACCTGTCAAAGACTTCAGATTTCTTCTTAAGGAAATATATCCATGTATTCCTTGAAAAGTCATCTACAAATGATACATAGTACACAGACTTACCTAGTGATGGAACCTTCACAGGTCCAAACACATCACTGTGCACAAGTTCTAATATCTGTTTCGACCTCTTACTACCAGAGGGGAAACTCACCTGATTCTGCTTCCCATATACACAATTTTCACAAAAATAAAAATCCAGAGAGTTAATACTCATACCTTCTACCATACCTTTACCATGAAGTATCCAAAGGCCCTTTTCTCCAATATATCCAAGCCTTTGATGCCACAACATGGTCTTCTCTCTAGAGACACTAGATTTTCTGCTCCACTTTCAGGAACCACAAAACTTTTGCACCCATCAATAACAGTGCTACCTTGCAGCTTATACACAGTTCCAATCCAAACTCCCCGCATCAATACCAGTGCTCCCCAAACCATCTTGTAGGTATCCTTCTTGAACACTGTTTTTACACCTGCATCATCCAGCTTGCTAACAGAAATCAGATTTCTGGCTAATGCAAGAATATGTAGAACACCTGGAAGTGTTCTAACCCTTCCACCTTGTAACTTCAACTTTACTTTTCCATGACCAATGATTCTAGCCTTCCTGTCATCCCCCAAGAAGACATCACCACCATCATATTTCTCATACTCGCAGAACCACTCTCTATGGGGAGTGAAGTGAAAGGATGCACCTGAGTCAATCAACCATGCCTCATGATCTACATGTGTACTTGAAGTAGCCAAGTACACATCCCCACCTTAATTTGAGGTGGTTTTTGCCTCTGTAGAAGGAGCCTCGTCAGATCCCTTTCCTTTGTCAGGAGCTTTAGATTTACAATCCCTTTTGTAGTACCCTTCCTTTCCACATTTCCAGCACACCACCTTTATAGGTTTTCTTGGAGATTTAGATCTCCTACTCGATGACTTATTTTTGTTTCTGTTCTGGGTCTGCCCTCGTACAGACAAGGCATCACCATTTTGGCTCTCCATATTTTTCTGTCTCATCTCCTCTGTTAGCAAGGATGAGACTATTTCATCAAAATGCAAGGCAGTTGCATAGCTACCCATTGCAATAACCAGACTATCCCACGAATTTGGTAGAGAGCACAACAAACTGGTGCACTTATCTTCATCTGAAATTTTAATATAAATGGATGCTAACTGACTTACCATAGTATTAAGTGAATTCAGATGCTCTGTCACTGAGTCTCCATCTTTCAACCTCAGGTTATACAGCTTTTTCCGCATGAACAGTTTATTCACCAGAGACTTAGATTGGTACAAAGTCCCTAACTTGTCCCACAAAGCCTTCGCCGTAGCTTCCCCTGATACATTCAACAATACTGAATCTGAGACACACAATTGTATTGTGCTTTTTGCCTTCTGATCCAACTTCTTCCATTCTTCATCGGACACTCCCATTGGTTTAGTACCCAGATCTACCATGATCCACTGGTCTTTATCCACCAACAGATCCTCCATCTTGAGTTTCCACAACTCAAAACTCTGACCATTAAATTTCTTGATCTCTATCTTTCCACTGCTTGCCATCTTCTTTCACCACTAGAATCAATCTCATAGATCTCCCACTGAACAGGGTCTGCGATAGGCCCAAGCGAAACCTCTCAGCAACAAAGGCATCCCCTTGAAGCCAAACAGATCTGATACCAAATGTAGGTTTTAACCCCGTACAGAAATTACCTGCATACGAATTATAAAACATAGAAAATAAACCATGCAAGATCGTAACACATAAAACACATATACACAAAGATTTCCCCCTAGATCTCAAAACTGGGACTACTAGCTTGATTTTTCATTATGTTCCTTTCAATGTTACAATAAATATTTATACATGCCGAAGCATCCAATACCATGGACCGAAAACCATCACATCCAAAAAACATGTGTGAAAATCATGCACAAAACTATAGGTGGGTCCGCCCAACCTAACATAGGGTCCAAAACCAAAATTTTCCAGGGCGCTGCCCCAGACCCCATAACGTGGGGTTATGGGTTCCCTTCAAACCCCTTGTTAACTACGTGGAAAGAATATAACACAACCCAACAAAACTCTTCAAATCATCTTGCTCATGAGATCTCACCAATTCATTTATCTTTGAATTTGCAATTAGAAAAGCCTCTCCAATTGTGCAATCTAGTTGTTGAAATTGAAAATCTGGTAAAATCTATGACAAAGATGGCTTCTATCCAATGAGAAATGGTCTTATTGAAACCAATAATAACAACTATCCTCAAGCCATGCATGATCTAGTTCAAGCTTCAAAATATGATTCTACAATCCTGGAAAGTTCCGAGACTTGCCAGGGAGTTGAGGCACTTCAATTTCCATTGATGGTTATGTTAGGATCTCACAACTATGGTAATCCCGTCGAACTAAATCAAATCTGGTTTCTCTCACACAATCTGTCAATCTGGATGGTTTCACTCAATATGAATTCCCATGTGAAAAATGTTTGGTATTCCAGGTGTGACCTTTCAAATTTTCAAGATTTTACTTATGATCGAATTCAAGAATCTATTGCAGTTCATTCGTCTTCATGCAAATCTATCACATCAAACTCAGGTTGGGAATGTGCATCTCTCATAGAATCATGGAATTGTGAAGTTGATTATCTCAAGGACTATCTTTGCCCGAAGGAATCATACTTATCTAATTTATCGCTTAATGGTCAGTGTTAGGTCCCTATAATACTATTGATTCCCCCATTACTATTGTCATTGTATCCCTTATTGTTATTATTGTGCCCCATAGAAGCCCACTATTTTTATTGTTGTTCCCCTATATTATTATTGTTATGTCAACTTTGATTATATTGTGACCCCTTAGACTCCTATATATAGAAAGGAGGTTTTTCCATTTGTATCATCCAAGAATTTTTCATTCATGTAATGGAAACAAGGTTTTCCCCTCGAAGAGGTTGATTTTGAAGTCGTTGATCTATCTTTTCTATCTTTTTGTGAGCTAGTTTCATAACATTTGGTATCAGAGGTTTGGATTCTAGGGTTTCGCTGCTCCAAAACAGGTCATCGTGCCATTTTTGCTATAAATTTTTTCTGTGACATTTCAGAAGCTAAAATAAAAACCATTTAAGCTTAAATCTCGATGATCCTCGGGTCCAAATTTCAGATCTTGTCTCGCTATATTTTTGGAGATATGATCCAAGGAAGTTAGGGATTTTGCAGGCTCCCGAATTACATCCCAAACAAGTGAGCTTGGGAAAATAGTCATAACTTTCTCTCTGAGTATCATATTCAAATTTCGTAAGACGTTACAGAAAGAGGAAGGATTGCAGTTTTCTGTGCATTATTTTCATGTCCGAAGGTTGAAACAGTGACACGTGGTACTGCACACAAGTTCACTTTATTGAAAAAGAGTATAATTAGGTCATCTTGGGAGATTGGGCATAATGCTTTCTTGGAGAATCCAATTTTGATCAGACTGGGAGGGATACCACATTTTGTAATTTTAGACCTTGGAGATCCAAAATTTTAGAGATAAATCAGATTCAATATCGAGCTCCTACAGAGCGAAAAAATGTGTGTAGTTATTTTAAAAATTTGCATAAGTTTGGTATTAAAAATTAGTTTGAAGGAATTCAAAGGGCATAGTGAAGAATAATTATCTTTTTTTTTCTATATAATACTACCTAGGCACCCACGGGGGATTTGAACCGGTGACCTATCACAAGGAGTGCCTTAACAGTACACCCATTTACCGTCAATCCAAAGCCCCGTGGGCTAGTGAAGAATAATTATCATTAATTGATGCCCCGAAGAAATAAAATGGAAACATATAGTGAGCAAACTAAAAACTCTAGCATGGCTCATGAAGAAGAGGAAGAATTGTAGCATGATATATCAAAATTACGAGACCAAGTGCAACAAATTTCACTCTCACAAAAAATAATAGAAGGTAAGATGGATGGTTTAAAGAAAGGCGTGGAAGATAAGATGGACGGTTTAAATAAAGGAATGGAAGATAATATGGATGGTTTAAAGAAAGGCGTGGAAGCTAACATGGATGGTATGAAGGACAACATTGAATATTGGAAGAAGGACATGGAAGGTTGGAAGGAAGGTTTGACAAATTTGCTACAAGAAAGACTTCCTAATGGAAAAAAGGTAGTAGAGAAAACTCAGAATGAGAAAAAAATAAATGTTAATCATGATTCAAAGAATGCAAACATTGAAGATTTAAAGAAATACGTGGAAGGTTTGACAAAGTTTGATCCAAAATGGATCCTAAAAACCCTCTAAGTCTTCTAAGATAAAAAACTATCGCAAAGGATGATCTTTGAGAAATGGCGGATTACACTATCAGGCCTGAAAAACATGAAGAAATAGTGAAATAACGGAGCTATTGGAGGCTTGAACAACGATGCACAGGAGCCGTCAGATCTGGCTGATCAATGGTCTAGATCTGATTGACATATCACAATCGAAGATAGAAAGCGGAGTCTATCGAAGGCTACTGTTAACACTCCAGGAAACTCTCTTAGGTTGCAGCTCAGAGATGCCTGGTAACATATAATCTTCAATATTGTTCTCAGAACTATTGGAATGGATGATGGTTTAGATCAAGTTAGATAACCATTTCAGCTCTGTTTTCACTCAATGCATGCATGAACGCTCTCACCAATACAAGGCTTTAGACCACTGTTGCTCAATAAGTTATAAATTAAATCGATAGATGGAGAATATTGACTATACCAGCGGATTGCATACATAAACATACATCAATGGCTAGCTATTGTTAGGAAAAGAGAATATTGACTGTACTGGAAAATGCATATATGACCACATATGGATGACTAGCTATAGGCAGCAAGGAAGCTTGCAAATTTAATATATCAAAGCAAAGATAAGATGACAGTTATCTGGCCTTAGACACAAAGAAAACATGAACAAATTTTTCAAGTGAAAGCCTAGAACAACAAAGAGAATGGACATTGAACATATAATGGCAAAAGAAGCTTACATTGCAAGAATGAATATGAGAAGCTTGAATGAACAAAGGAGGAATAATCTCTAAAAGTTGAACCTATCATCCTCAAAGCTCCAGCTCATGAGGTAAGAGGCCTTGACAAGTCTCCTTCTCCTTTCAATTTTCAATCAGAAATTCAGAAGCTAACAATACCTATGCCTCTGATTGAACCAATGAAGAATGAGTCCTTCAAGAAATCTATCCTTGAGGCTCTTGAGCCTAATGCCATCCAAGCCTCCACTGACTATGTAAATCTACAAAATGACCAACCAGTTGTTATTCTCAGCCCAATGATTGAAAATTATGAAGACAACTCCCCATCATTCTATGTTTCTCTGTCTATTCATGATGAAATCCTTCATAATTGTCTTCTGGACACTAGAGCTAGCCATAATTCAATGCGTAAGGCTATCATGGATAAGCTCGATCTTGACATTACCAAGCCTTATCAGTTGGCCTCTATGCAGCTTAAAAAATCGATTTGCCAGATCCAGAGGAAGGAGGCCCACAAATTTGAGACATGTTCTCTAATAAGACTTGCTCTAAGGAAGCTGCAGGAACAGGTGAATTCCTTGTGTCCCCCACATAAGAATGCATTGATTCATCTTTTATATTAACTTTTTAGGTCACAAATGATACAAAAAGTATAAATCAGACCTTATTATTCAGCGAGTGTGCAAAACCTTACAAGCAAAACATCCAAGGCTAAATGCATACAAAGATGAGGTGAAATATAGATCATCTTTGCCTGATAATATCAAGTGCTATAAATTTTTTGAAGTAGGTGATCAAATCAATAGGCTTTTGCAAGTCTTTGATGAATTGACTGATATACACATTGACCAAGAGAAAGAATCCTTTCATAGAAAGGTAAAAAGTGTCAAGCTTCACTTTGGTGACTATTTTCTCGAAAGGAATGCATTAAAGGAAGGAGGAGATGTTTTTGATGGCCCACTCAGTGGGCTGTTCTTCAAACTTTATTTCGTTTAAGGCTTTCAAGACTTGGTATTGTAAATATGTTGTTTTCAAGTTTTTATTTCATGCTAAATAGACACCATGCCCAATGCAACACTAGAAAGAAGATTTAATTTTTGTTTTATAGGAAAGGCATTAATCTGAGATCCTTGAAACCTCATAGGGAGGATTTCATCCCCAGACGGAACCAATGTTAGCTTCATTGACAAAAGGCCCAAAAATGGATCCATGTAGGCTCCTAGAGTCTCCAAAGTTGCTTAAAATCATGCCAATGGATCCATTAGTGCTCTTGAAATCTTCAATTTTCGCTCAAAGATCATCCAATGATCAAAATTAGTGCAAGAGGAAAGCCCTTGGAAGGGTGGAAATATACTATCGGAAGGCAAAAATGCTTGAAAAACCATGAAAAACCCATTATCGCAGGCTTAAAATGGGAATGCATAGCTGTCGTTAGATCTGGACGATCAACGGCCCAGATCTAAGCGGTAAATCGCAATCGGTAGTCGCAATCGGCGATTGTGAGCAGTGGAAATCAGCACTGGAAACCGCCGATTACTGATCGCCGTTGATCGCTATCGGTAGGTCACATCGGCGGAAGTATCGACAGAAGTATCGGCGGAAGTATTAGCGGAGGTATTGTGGAATGAGCAATAGCGATTGCTGATTCAGAGTGGATCGTCGATCGCGCGCGCAGATCGACGGCCCACATCACATCGGCGGATCACTATCGGTGGAAGCCAAAGGTGCGGGGCCTTTACATATACATAGGTGTGACCTGATGGGCTGGACCCAATGGAATCATATGCGACAGTTGATAAATTTTGAAGTCTACATGAATGCCTACTTTTAAAGTATTTAAATATATTTCGCATATTTTGGTATTTTAAAGAAATACAAAGGGAACCAAGGAGCAGTGCCGATGCGTTTCGGGTCCGGGAAGGGAAATATATAAAGTTTGAAGTCCAGAGGGAGCCATTTTTAAATATATTTCCCATGTTTTTTATGTATTTCCAAATACAAAGGAAACACGGGACCAGGCCACTTGCGACTTACGACATTGACCCTAAGGGAGGACCTGATAGATAATTAAACCATTTTTGAGGAATTTTAAAGTCTGAAATAAATGGAGATGGTGGGATTTATCAACGATTGTAATGTTTTGTGTAAAAACAGGAAACAGTCATTAGGTCCATTTAAAGGGATTATAAAGGCCCGAAGACCGATTCCACCATATAATAGAGCTCGGGAGATAGTTTGCTGGGAAACAAGGGTCGGAAAGGGAAAGAGAGGGGCCACAACATGCTGCTCACCCAAAACAGAAACATCATGGGCATCAACAGCATAGCTCAGCCAAAGACAACAGAGATCATGGAGCAGACAACGTAGCTGTCCAAAATAAACAAAAATATCAAAGGCCACTGCGTAGCTCATCAAAACAAGCATCATGGGGCATCTCTGGCATGAGAGAGCTCCCAGACAGCACAGAAAATCACCCAAAATATCTGAAAGCAGTTACTCTGCTATCAGAAGTAGAAAAATCTGATCCCATGCTTGCCTAGAGGGCATCAAATCATTTAACAATGCAGATCAGATAGATTAAGACTCCGAGCCTCTTACAGCTTAGGAGCATTGTAAACATGCTATAAATATATATTATTAAGATGTAATATAGGTTGAACTTTTGGAGATTATTCCTCCTCTGTTCATTCAAGCTTCTCATATTCATTCTAGAAATATAAGCTTCTTCTGCCATTATATGTTCAATGTCCATTCTCTTTGTTGTTCTAGGCTTTCACTTGAACAGTTTCTTCATGTTTTCTTTGTGTCTAAGGCCAAATAACTGTCATCTTATCTCTGCTTTGACATATTAGATTTGCAAGCTTCCTTGCCGCCTGTAGCTAGCCATTCATATGTGGTCATATATGCTTCTGCCAGTACAGTCAGTATTCTCTTTTGCTACTTGTATCTAGCCATTGATGTATGTTTATGTATGCAATCTGCTGGTATAGTCAGTATTCTCCATCTATCCATTGAATTTATAACTTATTGAGCAATAGTGGTCTAAAGCCTTGTATTGGTGAGAGCGTTCATGCATGCATTGAGTAAAAATAGAGTTGAAATGGTTATCTAACTTGATCCAAACCATCATCCATTCCAATAATTCTGAGAACAATATTGAAGATTATATGTTACCAAGCATCTCTGAGCTACAACCTAGGAGAGTTTCCTGGAGTGCTAACATAATTGGCGCTATTGTCGGGGAGAGGAAACTGAAGCTCAACTTCCCTGGGAAACGAAATAGATCTAGCTTTGATGATAGAAAAAGTCTGGGCATATTTTTGTCTATAAACATATATTTGGCGACTCTACTGGAGGCTGAACCTCTTGGCGACTCCACATCATAGTCCGGGCTTAGTTTGTGAGGCATACTCGGAGAAATCCTCATAAGTCACAAGTTGACCCAGTACCTTACCCTGAAAATATCATCAAAGAAAGAAAGGTATTGCAGAAAGGAGCATCAGGTTCAGGTAAACCTAAACAATCTTCTATATATCTTCAAGAAAGGCTTTTAATAGAACAAATACATGTTGAGGGTATAGCATCTAATACTAGCAGTGAAGAAAAACTCTCAGAGATTCATAAAACTCCTTATTCTTTAGATTCTCCTTTTGCTTTAAGCCCAAAAGAAACCTCACCTCCTATCCATCATATTCCTTTAGTCCTATCAATCACTCCTCAGCCCTCTATCATTTAGACTGCTAGTACTCTTTTAGCCACCACAACGATGGTAGGTCCACGAGAACCTACCAAAATGGAAAGAATCATAGTTGCTAGGTATGGACCTCTAATACTGCCCACTCCTTTGAATGCTATGCCAAGTAGAGAGTATCAGAAGTATATGCCTAAGTTCGCTAGGACTAAAGGTGTTTCAACTGAAGAACATCTTGAGTCATTCTATAGCTATGCTGATGACCTGGACATTAGTGAAGATAATGTCTGGATGAGAGTCTTTGTCCAAAGCCTAGATGGAGAGGCTAGAAAATGGTTCAGGGAACTGACCCCAACATCTATAGCAGATATTGAGGCCTTAGATGATGCATTCCAAAATTATTGGGGGGATCAGAAGGATCTCCTTTACTACCACACTAAGTTTGGGAACTTACAGAGGGAAAATGGTGAGCTGTTGTCTGATTTTAATAAGAGATTTAACTGCATGTACATCAAGCTACCAGCTGAAGTAAAACCCACCACTACCTTTGTTAGACTCATCTATGCTAGTGCCTTTAATTCTAACTTCTGTTTATTGTTGAGGGAGAGGCGATGTGCTTCTTTGGCTGATATACAAGATGTAGCCCTGGAAGTAGAATCAAACATCATTGCTGCAGAAAAGCTCAAAGGTTACACTAATAGAAGGAGATAGAGGGGTGAGCCTTCATCATCTTCAGATCCCAATATCGATAAAATGGCTAAGATGATAGAGTCATTAGCCTCTGAAGTTTCCAAACTAAAGGTTGAGTAGCATTCTGGGAAAGGAAGGGTTCCTAACACCTTTGCTCCTCCAAATACAAATCCATATAGAAGAGCAAATGAGCAGTTGTAGATTTTGCAAAGAAAGAAAGATGCCAATGAAGACCAAAGGGTGAAGACCCCTCTTCAAAATGTAGTCATGGAGGAAGAGTAGTTTGAAGACGATGATGAGATTCATTGTATGGAAGACAAAGGCAATGCTTCCTTTTTGACCAAAGCTGCCTATGAGAATTCATTATTCAATGACCAGATCATCAAAGAATGGGATGGTGAAGAAGTTCTACAAACTGAAGATCAAAACCAATATAATTTGAGGTCTATGGTGAATAATGTCAAAGAAACTCCTATTCATAAAGCTGTTGTCCCTGCAGAATAGCAAGCTAATAAGAAGAAGCAACCAGTAGTTGATCCTATCATCCTCAAAGCTCCAGCTCATGAGTTTAGAGGCCTTGACAAGTCTCCTTCTCCTTTCAATTTTCAATCAGAAATTTAGAAGCTAAGAATACCTATGCCTTTGATTGAACCAGTGAAGAATGAGTCCTTCAAGAAATTTATCCTTGATGCTCTTGAGCCTAATACCATCCAAGCCTCCATTGACTATGTAAATCTGCAAAATGACCAACCAGTTGTTATTCTTAGCCCAATGATTGAAAATTATGAAGACACCTCCCCATCCTTCTATGTTTCTATGTCCATTCATGATGAAATCCTTCATAATTGCCTGCTGAACACTGGAGCCAACCATAATTCAATGCCCAAGGATGTCATAGATAAGTTCGGTCTTGACATTACCAAGACTTATCAATTGGCCTCTATGCAGCTTAAAAAACCAGTTTTCCAGATCACAGAGGAAGGAGGCCCACAGATTTGGGACATATTCTCTGATGGGACTTGCTCTAAGGAAGCTGCAGGAATAGGTGAAGTCCTTCTGTCCCTCATGTTATCACTCAGATTTTCCTTGAAGTTGTTAGAAGAAGGAAAGGGGTCCGAGGTAACCACAAACCAACTTTTAAGTACAGAATCTAGCCAATCTGTACTCAGAGAGAGCTCTCTCTTTAATATTTAGCTTTGTTTATGATATGTCAAGATAGTTATGAAAGCTTGGGGGGTTTTGATTTTGTTTGGTGGTGGAATTCAGGAGAAAATGGATAGAACAAGGTATTTCAGGCCATTGGGCTATGAAGTCAACTGAAGATGGCTTAACGGGATCAGGTTGATTCAACAAAGGAGGGTTTCACAGGGCAAGATAGCTAAACAAGATACAAATGATAGCTTGAAAGGGTGAGATGGTCTTGAAAGGGAGGAAGAGCATTTAAGAATCCTTCAACAAAGTTTCAAGATGAGGGAGAGTGGGTGATCATTAACAAAAAGAAATTAATAATTTCTTGTTAAATGGCCACAATGATGAACTAAGAAGCAGGGAGCAATTAAGAATTCCATACCTATGATAGCTTAGAAGAAAACATTAAGAATATAAACGATTTTAAAGACAAAATGCAGTAAAGCCCTTTCTGAAATATACTTTTTCGTTTATCATTCAGATATGAAACACATATGAATATTTAAAAACTGTAAAAATATAAGATATAAAACACTTATTTTTTTCTCGTTTGACACATGAATCCTGTAAAAGTCCTTGGCTTTATTACTTTGTCCAGCCAACCATACAATATTTGTTCAACAACACTTCTATTCCAAAATAAAGAGTCTACAGAAATGTCTAAGAATCCAAACTCAGTACTTCGAATGAGGAAGTACTTATACAAAATTTACAACAAAATATCTCCTAACTGAGAGAGATATATTTTAGGAAAACTAAATATATTTTACATGAATGTAGAGACAGATGGTCTCGAAAGTAGAAACTGAATGTGCACTACTTGGTTGCTATCCCTGTTTTTATTGAAGGAGCTGGAGGTAGGCCATATGATTGTGCATCTTGCTGTCTTGCTCGTAATTCTATGTTGGCTAATTGTTTTCATCTTTTCACTGATACTCTTTTACCTGTGACTGATACTCTTTACCTGCTTTACCATCATTCATCCCTTTTTACCAAAATTGACTATGGTAAATACTTCAATTTACTTTTTACCATGGTAAATCATAAGATGTCTGTCATATCGGTCCACCAATCATCTCTTGGTATTCTGGTCCTTGTCAGTTTTCTGTAGATTTCATCTGCTTCTGTGTATTTGACAAAATTTGGTTGTACTGGAAATAAGTGTTTTAATTCATGCTCAACATAAAAAAGGTTCTCCAAACTGTCATAGAGTACTCTTCCAGTGGGTAATGCCTTGGGTGCAGATGAACTGGCTTGGTTGTTTGCATATTGATGTAATTTGTTGACATAATCATCCTGCCTCATTAACTTATCATTGATGACTAAAGGACTTGGAAGTCCTTTACTCTGTAAAAGGCCAAATTTTTCCATAAATTCATCTATGTCTTCCTGCATATTCTGACATTTTCGTTCCAGGTTTTGCATTAGAGTCCTTTTAGTCAACACTTTCTTTACTTCGAGGATGGTTCCAGTCCTATCCTCAATATTTAGCTGCTCCAACTGATACATGTTTCTGCTGTTTAGAAAGTTTATTAATCTGATGGCCTCTTCAGGCTTCCCTCCTAATTCTTGCTTGGTTTTTTCAATCTCTTGCAGAGCAACTTTCACTAAGTCAATCTGTTCAAAAATGATTTGAATTGATGACCAAACATCATTGATTGATTGAGTGATGTTGGTCCATAATATCTTTCTGATGTCAGTTAAAGGCTTTTCAAATGTAAGATCTTTTTCCAGTGTTTTTACTTGTTGAGCCAAGCCTTTGTTTTTCCTCACTTCTTCAGCAAAATTGATTTTTGACACATCATACTTCTGCTCTAAGGTAATGAATTTCTCCTTTACCTTTTGGAGTTCAGTGACCTGGAGCTTCATTTCCTCCATGGATTTGATTAACTCTTCTGTGCTTTGACTTGAAGTTCCTACCTGTGATGTACCTGTACCTGTAACTCCAATAGTTTCAGTTGTTTCCAAAGGGACATTTGGTGCTAGAGCAGTTGCCAATGTAGAAGGGACTGCTGTAGAAACCACTGGTACTACATTTTGAGGCTGAGAGGTCAACTCACTCTGCCTGCTTTGTAGTGTTTTCTCTAATTCTTGTTCTGTCTCCTTCAGTTGTTCATTTAGCTTTAGGACCAAGTCCATAAGCTCTTCTTCATTCTTCTTCTCAATTACTTTAGCAGTCTGTGGATGCATAAGTGGTGGCAATTTCAGCTGCTTTCTTAGTGCGGCTATATCCTCATTCTTTTTCTTTATTAGGGCCTCTGCAACTTTGACATCCTTTGGGTTATGGCCCAATCCAATAATCAAATCATCCAATGATTTGATTCTATTGTCCTTTGCCTGTGAGGAGGCTCTTTGTAGCTGTAATTGAGCATTGGTGTTGTTCAGTGAATTCTCCAATTTGTGTGCCATCATGGCCTTGCTAGTCAATGTGGAATAAACCATTTCCCTTGTTTGTTTATGCAATTCTATTTTATATATGGGTTGAATGTATTTGGCCAAGACCTCAAAATCAGTTTTGAGGTAGTCTGCAAGTGATTTAGGTTGCTGTATTGTAGGATTTAATACACTCATCTGCATTTTTCCTTCTTTGATGTCATAAGCTGACATCAACCTGGTTTGATTAGTAGGGGCCATTTTTAGGTATTGAGTGTAGGCTTGGGCCTTCAGCTGTTCATTTTTGGCCTTTATCTCCTTAAATTTTCCTTTGATGTCCAAGGTCTTGTTAGATGAAGACTTGAAAGATGAAACTTCAATACTTTGCTATCTTTCAAGCTCTTGTCTTTATGAAATGGAAGGTGTCCCACCTATTGGGGATGTATCCAGATTGTCTCCACCTTCTTTCCTAAAACTACTTGTTGTTTCTTCAAACAAATCTTCTTCCGGATGTGGATTTAGCCTGTGTCTCTTAGCACCAGGCTGGTCTGAAGGACCATTGGCAGGGGTAGCTACTTCCCTGTCTCTTTTTAAGCTTTTTTCCTCATTCAGAGGAGTTTGCAAAACTGGGGGGTCTCCCACATTAACCTGAGCTGGATGGGACTGTGGTGGAGCCTGTACTTCAGAGATTTGAGGCTGTTTTGACATGTCTGATTGTCCTGATGCTGGAGTACTGGTTTCCTGTTCTTTTCCCTGTGGTGGTTCTGCAAGGGGTGCACTAGTTTCCTGGGAGTGCCTTTGAGAAGTCTCTGTTGTAGAGGCACTAGTTCCTGGTGTTGGCTTCTGAGCAGTTCCAACTAGTACCTGTTCACAAGAGTCCAAGTCAAGTCTCTTTTCTAGGTCTTTCATCACATTCTCTACATTGACCTGATCACTATCCATCTCAACTAGAGTTCCTTCCCTCCATTCATCCATATTTTCATATTGCTCTATTTCAGGAATTTTGTTATGAAAATATGGTGACAGCTTGTTTTTCATTCTTCTATCACAAATGAAACCTTGTGGATCATATCTCCAAACAAAACTTTTCTTTAGTCTGAATCTTTATAGGATTTCTTCTGCTTCTTTGCCCGCTTCTCTATTGTTGGCTCTGGTAAAGGGAATCTGATCAAAGTTTATCATTTGTCTATAGTGTTCCAATGCAAACAACCTCATAGGAACATATTTTGGTAGTTTGAATGGAGGAAGTTCACAACCATATATTCTGATCTCTGTGTGATTCTGGTATAAGTACCAATCACCTATTTTATACTGTTTGGATAGCCGAAGGATTCTTTTGATTTCATTACTAATCCTAGGAGGAGGACTTCCTCAGCATGGTAGTCACTGGGTGGACAAACTAGTCAATGAATTCATTGTATGAATAGGGACAAGCAAATGAATAGTGGAAGATAGAAGTCCAAAAATGACTGATCTGGGATTACCCTTTGTATCAAGTTTATTTACAGAGAACGAGAACTTGTTAGACTGATAGTAAAGGATAAGGTGATATATGAATGTGGAATACTTGAATACTTTTTCATTTTCCAGCGTCATGAATTGGTCATGGATTTTCTCAGCAATAAATGCAGCATAGTTATACTTGACAACAGGAGGCTGACTAGGGGTAAAAAGGAACATTAAAACTAGGGTCGATTCATCGACATACTCACTAATATTGAATCCCATGACTGCAACTATCATATCAATTATATTTTTACCTGTCTTTGTGAAGAAAACTGACAAATAAGGAGGGGGATTTTTGGGTTGATGCTGCTTATCCAAAAAAGTCTGGCAAAGGTGACTGAGTTCAGATTGGGACAATTTAGATGATTTCTCTAGCAAATATCCAAGGGAAATGGGGGTGATGTTTTGACTGGGCTGAAACTGAAGCATCTCGTTGATTGAGTCTGTAGTAATTGTGAAGAGAATAGTTTGATTGTGGGACGTTAGTGCTCTGGGGTTGGGATCATACTTGGCATGACATTGATGGATAATGTTAGGGAAAATGCACACAGAGGGGAGAAAGTACATTGGAAGATTTGATTCCCAAAGTCTTATGGTATCATAGCCATTCATATGATTGTCCCAGCATTGGAAAAATACTTTCAAGTGGTCTTGATTAGTATCCAAGTTTTTTATTTTAAAATCTTTATCTGTTAAGGGCAGATAATCTAAATGATGGCAAGGGGTAGTGATAAGTGCTACATTGAGGGTTACGGGGGTTTCCATTTTGGTTCTTGTGGATTCAGATAGGAAATTGAGGTTTTTAGTGGAATTGGTGGAACAAGGGGTCTTGGGAAACTTAAATTCTAAATGCAGCAACTGAATTATGATGAAATTTGGGGTTTTCCAATTAATTATAGAGGAAAGCAAGTATTTACAGGGTTTCTGGATGGAAACTGGTAAATACCTATTTTTGGTGACAGGCAATGGGTTGCAGGTTCACTGGGTGCAAATGGTGGACTTGGAGCGGCGTCGAACTGTAAGTTTGAGGGTGGCGGACGGTTGAATGTATGAGCTGGTTGACCTCAACGTTCAATTTGCTGCATGCATGCGCTTTTTAGAAATAAGGACGAAAAACTAATTATCTTTGTTTTTTATGCAAAGTCAAAACTTTGGCTGATTCAGGATTTTGACAGATGGAGTCAGTGGGAAAATGATTTGATGTTTTGTCGGTAGCGGGAGGTGGTAAGTGGTTTTGATTGCACCACTAATGGGGGAGAGGTGGTATTTGGGTGCGACCGCATGATTCCACACGATGAGTGACACGTGGTGATGGCACTATTCACAAAACCGCTCGCCATCGTGTGCTAAAGGTCACTCGCGGAGGCCCGTGCGATATGTGCAACAACCGTCAGATCTGCGGGATCCGATCAGACAGCTATCGAGGAGTTAAAATGGCGGAAGGTTAATGGAGGGCGGGCCCAATATAATTAAAGGCTTTTAATTACATCGGGGGCGATGTGATTGGTTGAAAAGTTATTAATTAACCATGGGGGTTAATTAATCCTTTTATTAGCATGGCAGGGGTTGGGCTCTTAATTAACTACGGGTTAGTTAATTAATCCCGTTTATTGACTGTATTATGGTTATATTTAACTGAGGGGTGGGATATGTAAAATTTGGGGTTTTTGTGTATTTATAATAATACGGGAATGGGTAACTTTTATATAGGGGAATTATATAATAACATGAATTAGTGGTTAATATGATTTTATGAAATGCGCGCTAAGATAAAACGTTTCCGAAAGTGTATTTCATCATATAACATTTATAACTTAGGCTTAAACGAATATGAGGGTTTTTATGGAAAGTTTTTTATTTTCCCTAAGTAAAATAGGATTTTACTTGGGAAAAGACTTAGTAGGGAAACGAATGACTTATCAAGGGGTGTGATTATTGATGAATGGGTCTTAAGTACTTAGGCATTATAAATTATTGGGCCGAGGGTCCGATCCCTCCAAAAGTAAGAGAAATTCTCTGAGCCCCTCTAACTTGATAGATACCTTGGCACTTATGGGAAATTAGTGAAGATTTAGGGGAAATGAGTAGGGAAGTTAATTTTTTTTGACTTTGCTTGCTTGAAGTGCCTTCCATGTGATACATGTCTTTGCCTTGTGATGAAAGTAAAAGATTCACACATCTAAACTTATCATTCACCACATATTATTTTTCAACCATCATCTACTTACCCTACCTACTTAACCTAGCATTTTTACTTCTTTATTAGGGCGCACTTAGACTGGCAAACCCTTTATCAAACTTTCTTTTCTTTTACATGGTGATTCCTATCTAAGTCTACACTTATTACATCCAAGGGCTCAGATTGAACTATTGAGCTCCGTTTTCACTCTACCTATCTTCTTATCTACCAAGATTACACTGTTTGGTCAGATCTTTATTCTCTACTTCTAAAACATGAAATTGAAAATATGAACTAGTCAAGCTTAAGCTATTTGACTATTCAGACTTGCACACTTTCTTGGTCTTTTCTTTTGGTTGGGGTTCATTTTCTTCCATTTTTTTTGACCTCTTTTTATTCTTTTTACCCTTTGATTTTTATTTTAGGGTATACCCTATTTACATTTTTTAAATTTTTTGATTTTTTACAAATATGGAAAACCTTTGCAACAAGTAAAGGTATGAACATATTTCAAAGCTAAACCAAGTCAATCATGATATATGACACCTATTGGTATAGAGGCATAATAGCGGCTCCACTGGGGGATGGCTTTCCCTGGTGGGAAGTCAGGAACAGTAGATCAGTGGCCTCTTAAGGACTTTGACTGTGCTCTGCAATCTTCTTTTCCTTACTGCTTTATTGTATGTATGACAGTGATACTTCTGAAGCTTAGGGCCTTCTCTTCAGGCTTCAACTCCAAAATCTTACTGTCCAATCAACACTATGACATTACAAAAGATATAATAGGTACAGTGAAGAACATGGTAACATTAGAAAGTAGGATCAAAGTAATGCTCCAAGATCCGACCATTGACTTGTCCTTCTTCAGCTTTTGTACCATCTAACTCTTTAAGAAAATATGCATTGTTTCCTTTGAAAGCATAGATGATGTATGGTCCTTTCCATAGGAAGTCAAACTTTCCATGTTTCCCTTTATCCTCTCTTCTGGAATCCCATATTAACACTTTATCTCCAAGGTAGAAATCTTCTGCCTTGGTTCTTCTGTCAAATATTTTCTTAAGTTTCTCCTGCAACACTTGGGATCTTTGGTACACCTCCTCCCAGGTCTGCTATAAATTGATTGTCTGGTTTATCCTTCTTTGAATATCATTAGTTTCCACTTGAGCTTCTTGGAGTATTTTCATAACAGGAACCCCTAGTGATGAAGGAAAAATAGCTTCCATGCCATATACTAACTCATAAGGACTGGTTCCAATTGATTTTTTGGTTGTAAGCCTATCTGCCCACAGAGTATTGATCAATTTTTCATTCCAAGTTTTCTTATTTTCTTCCAACAGTTTTTTGATGATATTGATGAGACTTTTGTTGGAAGATTCAGCCAGTCCATTCCCTTGAGGGTAGTAAGCTATGGAATGGCCCAGTGTAATGTGATACTTGTTACAAAAACTGATCATCTTCTTTGATTTGAAAGCTTAAGCATTATTAGTAATGATTTTAGTGGGGCAACCAAACCTAGACAAAATATTGGTTTCTAGGAAACCTATGATCACAGTGTCATTGGCTTGTCGGGAGGGAATGGCCTCTATCCATTTAGTAAAATAGTCAGTGGCAGTGAGTATCCATTTATGTTGGCCAGAGGAGGGAGGATGGATTTCTCCAATGAAGTCAAGACCCCATTGTTGAAAAGGTTTCTTGGTGGAAATGGGTTTTAGGGGTAAAGGTAACAATTTTCTTTTGCCTTCAAAAATTTGACATTTATGGCAAGAAGTTACAAATCTCTTCACATATGTAAACAAGGTTGGGCAATAGAATCCAGCCCTTAGGATTTTCTCTATAGTTGATTTCCAATAGAGATGTCCACCATAGTCTCCCGCATGAAATTCTTGGAGAGCATTGTCAGCCTCATCTTTTAATAAGCAATTTAATAAAATTCCTTCATGATTTTTCCGAAAAAGAGTATTATCTAAGATACAAAACTTTGAAGCTTTCATTTTCAAAAACCTATTCTTTGTCCTGGATAACCCTAGAGGAGCCTGCAGGTTTTGTAAAACATAAATTACATTAGCATACCACGGTGAGTCTGAAAAGGCCTAGCTGATTTGTGGAGTCGCCATCTCCTACTCATTATCCAGTTCATTTATGTCTAGGGCTTGACAATTAGTTTCTGCCATGAGTTTGGCCAATCCCTGACCTTTTATTAGTTTTGTAGGTTTTATCTCTATATCATACTCTAAGATGGTAGCAATCCATTTACCTCTTTTACCATCAATTCCATCCTGAGTTAGGATGTCTTTGACAACTGCACTAGGAACATAAGCTATCACATGAGAGTATAATATGTAGACTCTGAAATCCTTTATAGCTTTTACTAGTGCAAAAGCTTGCTTCTCCATTATTTTGTATTTTAATGATGCATCTCTGAGTGCTTTACTAAAAAGGCTATAGGTTTTTCACATCCCTGATCATCCTTTTGTAATAAAACTGCTGCTATGGTGTGTTTTGATGCAAAAGAAAAAATGATGAAGTCTCTATCAAATTGAGGACTTGTGAGGACCAGTGTTCTGGTTAAGGCCATTTTGATTTCTTCAAATGATTGCTTGGCCTCTACTGTCCATTTGATACTTGAATCCTTTTTTAGCATGTTATTTAGTAATCTAATGAGTTTAACTAAGCTAGAAATGAATCTTCTTAAAAAAACTATCTTCCCTAGGAAAGCCTGTAGTACTTTAATACTTCTTGGATGAGATATCTGTAGAATAGCTTCGATCCTGGAAGGGCCAATTCGAATGCCATCTTTGGAAATGATGTGACCTAAGAGTTTACCCTCTTCCATCCCGAACAAGGACTTCTTTGGATTCAAAGAAATGCCATATTTTCTGCATTTTAAAAAGACTTGCCTGAGATGGTCTAAGTGCTATTGATCTGATTTAGAAAAAACAGTTAGATCATCCAGATATATAACAAGAAAATCATGAATTTCTTTGGCAAAGGCAATTTCCATTGCCCTTTGGAAGGTTTCTCCTGCGTTTTTTAGTCCAAATGGCATCTTGATGTACATAAAAGTGCCCCATGGTGTTGTAAAAGTAGTTTTCTCTTGGTCATCAGGATGAACCAAGATTTGGTTATATCCTGAAAACCCATCTAAAAGTGAAATTCTAGAAGAACCCACTACCCTTTGCAAAATATGATCCATTTTGGGTAAAGGATAGTTATCTTTAAGAGAGACCTTATTCACATTTCTCAGATCAACACATAACCTTATTTCCCCAGTTTTCTTCCTAGTAGGTACCAAGTTAGACACCCACTCTGAAAATCTAATAGGGGCAATAATCCCTGCTTCATACATGCATTTGATTTCTTTCTCAATCAATGGTAATAACATAGGGTTGATTCTTCTGAGTTTTTGTTTAAAGGGATTTTGATTTTCTTTCAGAGGTATAGTGTGCTGAATAATAGAGGTGTCATAGGATTTCAAATCTTCATAACTCCAGGCAAAGACATCTTGGAATTCCCTCATAAGTTCAACATACTTTAGCTTTTGATCAAGAGGTAGAGATTTTGACAATTTTATCATTTTTGGATTATCTTGAGTTCCTAAGTTGTATTCTTCAATATCTGCTTTTAATGGTTCCATTTTAGGTTTCTTGGGAATGTCATTGGAATCAAACAGATCTTCTAGAGGAGTCAATCCTTTAGGTAAATGATTGTCCTTTAGGTTGATAACCTCTATTTCCTCTTCAATTATTTCATCTAGGTCCATTTGTTTCAGGTCTTGAATTTCTTTTTGTGTGAATTTTGTGGGATGAAGCATATTTATTGAACTTTCCTCTAAAATATTGATTTCTACCTCATCTATTTGATTAGAACCAATAACTGTATCAACATCTATGTTACTGTTAGAAAACTCTTCATCTAAAGTTAAAAAGTTATTGATCTGCTCATCACTATCAAAAACTTGTCAGTTCTTCAGATTATCAGGTATGGCTGGTCTGTGCCTAATTTCAGCAGTAAACTGATGATTAGGTTGAAAAGGTAATTTGCAGGTGCTGGAAAACATGGCCAGGCTGTGGGCTTGCAAGTTGTGTTTTCTAGGGATTGTAGCAAGCTGAGTTTCTAGAAAAGTGTTGAGAATTTCTATGACTATTCCTCTATAATATCCTAATCTAGGATCCCTAGTTAAGTATTTTCCTTTAATCTATTTAATTATTAATTCCGAATCTCCTATGACAGACACCCTGATTGCTCCTAATCTTTTAACAAGTTTAAGACCCAACAAGAGAGCCTCATATTCTGCCATATTATTGGTGCATCTAAAATTTAATCTGTAGGCATGGCCTTCAGCATGATCATTTTCTAAATTGTACACCCAAACTCTTGCTCCTGCCCCTAGTTTATTAACTAAGCCATCAAATTCTAAATGCCAAAGGATTTCATGCTCGTAATTAGTGTCTGGGGTAGTAGGAACTTGTTTAGCAGTGGGATCTGGTTTTTTGTTCTCATCTGATTTTTCTTTGTTATCTGATATTTCCTGAATATGAACACTTGATTTTTATTTTTTAATTTCTTTTGGTTCTGCTGCTAAAACCTCTAAAGTATTGGTAGGACTGGTTTCTGCATTGTAAAGGATGAACGAATCCATATCAGAGTGTACTGAGTAGATGGGGAAATTTTGGGGTCTTTCCTGACTACTTACTACATATTTCATCAATGTTTCTCTGTATAGTTTCTTTGGTTGTCCAAAAACCGATATAGTAGCATATGACATATCCAATTGAAGAGATCCCTAAAGCTTAGAACCCCAGGATCTGGATAATAACATGCCATATTTAGGTGGTACATTGGCTACCACTATGTCCATTAAATTTGTCTTTGCAGGGTATTGAACGAATGAGACACATAAGTCTTTTATCAATCCTAAACATCTCACTTGACTAGAATCAAAAGAAAACAAATCTTTGTATGGTCTAGTGATGTCTAGGTCTATCTTTTCCATTATAGAATTGGGCATGAGATTATGAGATGCACCAGAGTCAAACATGGCATTGTGAAGAATCTTATCATGTATGTTTAAGCTCACATAGAAGGGAGGAATTCCTCCTTCCAATGGTTTTCCATTCACTTCTGGGCCAAAGATTAATTTGGGTTGGTCATCAAAAAGATTAATTGAGTCTTTAGTTCCAGTGATTTTTAGTGATCTATTGATTTGGGTTCAGTAGGCCTCTGCTTAGCTAATTCAGATAATGGGACAACAATTTTCAGCTTACCTACTTCAGTTTTTAGATTAAAGGGTTTTTCTGTTTGGGCCTTTGGATTTCGAACAATAGTATTCTCTCTATTTTCAATGTTTTCTGTGTTTTTCTCCTTTTCAAGAGTAGAATCATGATTTGTTGATTCTCCTAGATCAACCTCTGGAGGTTCTTCCACAGTTCCTTTAGAAGGAAGGGAAGTGGAGGGTTGTTTATTGTTTGGTTGGTTGTCAGAGACATCTTCAATTATGGGGTTAGAAGGATTAGTATTTGATCTAGAAAGAATATGTACAGGTGTGGTTACTGTCTTACCTCTTGTGGGCTGATTTGGAACCTTTTTCTTAGTTTGTTTCAGGAACATCAATTCTCCTACTTCTTAAGTTGTATTGCTTATGCACCTCAAAGATGGTTGTGTCATATCCTTCTCTAAAGTTGAATGATTCACCTGATTGAGTTTGGAACTGTTTAAGAATGTGGGCCTCTTGATCTTCTTGGGTCAAGAAAACTTCTCCTTCATTACTAAGCCCCATCAAATTGATTTGAGTATCTTCTTCTGGACCTTCAGAGTTGGAAGCTTCTGCATAGTTCTCCTGGAAAGGGGGTCTAATGTTTTGGTCAGGACCACTCTTTCTAGTGTTCGGGTTTTGATTTTTCCTGAAATTAGGATTTCTCCCTGTGTTGGTTTGCTAACCATCCCAAGGAGCTTTCCTTTCAATTGTCTCTACTCTGTCTCCTAGTCTATCCATTCCTTTGATTATGGCATCTAGGTTTTGTTCAAAGGGTGAGCTTTCTTCCTTTAATGGTATGCTCCTTTCACTCGTAGCTTTGGCCCTTTTAGATATCAGGTTGGCTTCAGCACTGACTGCTATGCTTTACATATCTTCCAAAGTAGGGGGAGTTCGTTCTCTTAACTGGAAAGCCATGTCAGAATCAAATCCACTTGGGAATTTGATTAAGGCTAAACCTGGTGGGGGTCTAAGATTTTGAGGGATGGAATTATACACATTGTTGAATCTAGTGCAATAATCCTGCATAGTTTCTTGTGTTCCTCTCTTTAGGTTTTCGTATTCAGATAGAATCTGAAGAGGGTCTTTCTTTTTCTCCCATCTGTTCAGGAATTGTCGATAGAGTTGCTAGGCTATCTATACTATTTGCTACTAAACCTGTAAACCAGGTTCTAACTTCCCCAGATAAAATCTGAATGAATATTCTCATTTGCACATCATCAACATCTATTTCATAAATTTCAAAATAATCAGTCATCTTCTTGGTGTGTTGCTGGGCTGTATAGGTACCAATACCATCAAAAGTAGTGATCTTACTTTGGTAATCTTGGGGCATGGCACCTAAGTTTGCTGGTAGTACCAGGGGGGCATATCTGTTTGCCATTGCTGTAGGTAATGGTGAAACAAAAGCTGGGGTTGGAATAACAGTGGATGTTTGAGTTGTGGATGGAGGGCTAGAGGTGATGATCTGATGTGGAGTGGTCTGAGGTTGAGATGTATGAGGAAATGGTGATGAGCTTGTAGAAATAGTAGTGATTACAGAGGGATTAGGTGTTCCTTCAGTGGTAAGATCAGATTGTGGTGAGTTCTGCAAATACCTATCAATTGACAAATTGGCTGCTTGGAGCTCTAATTCTCTGATGAACTTTGGGTCTTGGACTAGATCAACTAATTCAGAATCGGATGAAGTCCTAAACAAAGAGGTTTCAAAGTATTCGTCAAAGGGTTGGTCTTCGAGGTAAATCCACCTAACAGGATAGGATGAAGATCTGAAGGTGGGTTGAGGACTAACAGAACTTTCTTGTCTTCTAAGAATTCTAGGGATCAGATTGGGGTTCTCAAACACTTGTGGTGGATTGGGATCAGGATTAGCTCTAGTGTAACAAGTCCTTTATGAAGCTAGATTTTTGGATTTTTTTTTTTCGGTTTCCTTAACTGATATCAAAACAACTTCTATGATTTCTTTAAGATGCTTTTAGATTTAGGTTTTAAACTTTCTTAAAGATTTATTTTGACTGAGGAATTGTCTTCCCCAGTATGGTCGCCACTATGTTATCACTCAGATTTTCCTTGAAGTTTTTAGAAGAAGGAAAGGGGTCTGAGGTAACCACAAACCAACTTTTAAGTATAGAATCTAGCCAATCTGTACTCAGAGAGGGCTCTCTCTTTAAGATTTAGCTTTGTTTATGAGATGTTAGGCTAGTTATGAAAGCTTTGGGGGGTTTGATTTTGTTTGGTGGTGGAATTCAGGAGCAGATGGATAGGACAAGGTATTTCAGGCCATTGGGCTATGGATTCAACTAAAGATGGCTTAATTGGATCAGTTTGATTCAACAAAGGAGGGATTCACAGGGCAAGATAGCTAAACAAGATACAAATGATAGCTTAAAAGGGTGAGATGGTCTTGAAAGGGAGGAAGGGAATTTAAGAATCCTTCAACAAAGTTTCAAGATGAGGTAGAGTGGGTGATCATTAACAAAAATCAATTAAGAATTTCTTGTTAAATGGCCACAATGATAAACTAAGAAGCAGGGAGCAATTAAGAATTCCCTACCTATGATAGCTTAGAAGAAAACATTAAGAATATAAACAATTTTAAAGACAAAATGCAGTAAAGCTCTTTCTGAAATATACTTTTTTGTTTATCATTCATATATGAAACACATATGAATATTTACAAACTGTAAAAACATAAGATATAGAATACTTATTTGTTTCTTGTTTGACACATGAATCCTGTAAAAGTCCTTTTCTTTATTACTTTGTCTAGCCAGCCATACAATAGTTGTTCAACAACACTTCTATTCCAAAATAAAGAGTCTACAAAAATGTCTAAGAATCCACACTCAGTACTTCGAATGAGGAAGTACTTATACAAAATTTACAACAAAATATCTCCTAACTGAGAGAGATATATTCTAGGAAAACTAAATATATTTTACATGAATGTAGAGATAGATGGTCTCGAAAGTAGAAACTGAATGTGAACTGCTTGGTTGCTGTCCCTGTTTTTGTTGAAGGAGCTGGAGGCAGGCCCTATGATTGTGCATCTTGCTGTCTTGCTCGTAATTCTATGCTGGTTGATTGTTTTCATCTTTTCACTGATACTCTTTTACCTGTGACTGATACTGTTTACCTGCTTTACCATCATTCATCCATTTTTACCAAAATTAACTGTGGTAAATACTTCAATTTACTTTTTACCATGGTAAATCATAATATGTTTGTCATATCGGTCCACCAATCATCTCTTGGTATTCTGGTCCTTGTAAGTTTTCTGTAGATTTCATCTGCTTTTGTGTATTTTACAAAATTTGGTTGTACTGGAAACAAGTGTTTTAATTCATGCTCAACATAAAAAAGGTTCTCCAAACTATCATAGAGTACTCTTCCAGTGGGTAATGCCTTGGGTGCAGATGAATTGGCAGAGGAACTGGCTTGGCTGTTTGCATACTGATGTAATTTGTTGACATAATCATCCTGCCTCATTAACTTATCATTGATGACTAAAGGACTTGGAAGTCCTTTACTCTATAAAAGGCCAAATTTTTCCATAAATTCATCTATGTCTTCCTGCATATTCTGACATTTTCGTTCCAGGTTTTGCATTAGAGTCCTTTTAGTCAACACTTTCTTTACTTCGAGGATGGTTCTAGTCCTATCCTCAATATTTAGCTGCTCCAATTGATACCTGTTTCTGTTGTTTAGAAAGTTTATTAGTCTGATGGCCTCTTCAGGCTTTGGGTCATCCGCAAATCTCCATCACCCGGCAAGGCAGGCTCAAATCTTCGGCCAGCCTTCGGCCAACCTTGATGGGGCCCCATCACCCCACCTTCCAACCAAACATCCCTAAGAGGCCTCCAAGAACCTTTATCTTTATAGAGGATGTGAGATGTTGAATTTAGACAACTCCAATCCTTTACCCGCCAACAACCCTTAACCCCGCCAACATCCCAAAATAATCAACCCCGCCAACCTAATTCTTGCTTGGTTTTTTCAATCTCTTGCAGAGCAACTTTCACTAAGTCAATCTGTTCAAAAATGATTTGAATTGATGACCAAACATCATTGATTGATTGAGTGATGTTGGTCCATAATATCTTTCTGATGTCAGTTAAAGGCTTTTCAAATGTAAGATCTTTTTCCAGTGTTTTTACTTGTTGAGCCAAGCCTTTGTTTTTCCTCACTTCTTCAGCAAAATTGATTTTTGACACATCATACTTCTGCTCTAAGGTAATGAATTTCTCCTTTACCTTTTGGAGTTCAGTGACCTGGAGCTTCATTTCCTCCATGGATTTGATTAACTCTTCTGTGCTCTAACTTGAAGTTCCTACCTATGTTGTACCTGTACCTGTACCCATCCATATCACTCCAATAGTTTTAGTTGTTGCCAAAGGGACATTTGGTGCTAGAGCAGTTGCCAATGTAGAAGGGACTGCTGTAGAAACCACTGGTACTACATTTTGAGGCTGAGAGGTCGACTCACTCTGCCTGATTTTTAGTGTTTTCTCCAATTCTTGTTCTGTCTCGTTCAGTTGATCATTTAGCTTTAGGACCAAGTCCATAAGCTCTTCTTCATTCTTCTTCTCAATTACTTCAGCAATCTGTGGATGCATAAGTGCTGACAATTTCAGCTACTTTCTCAGTGCAGCTATATCTTCATTCTTTTTCTTTATTAGGGCCTCTGCAACTTTGAAATCCTTTGGGTTATGGCCCAATCCAATAATCAAATCCTCCAATGATTTGATTATGTTGTCCTTTGCCTGTGAGGAGGCTCTTTCTAGCTGTAATTGAGCAGTGGTGTTGTTCAGTGAATTCTCCAATCTGTGTGCCATCATGGCCTTGCTTGTCAATGTGGAATAAACAATTTCCCCTGTTTGTTTATGAAATTCTATTTCATCTATGGGGTCAATGTCTTTGGCCAAGACTTCAAAATAAGTTTTGAGGTAGTTTGCAAGTGATTTGGGTTGCTGTACTATAGGCTTTAAAAATCTCATCTGCATTTTTCCTTCTTTGATGTCATAAGCTGACATCAACCTGGTTTGATTAGTAGGGGCCATTTTCAGGTATTGAGTGTAGGCTTGGGCCTTCAGCTGTTCATTTTTGGCCTTTATCTCCTTAAATTTTCCTTTGATGTCCAAGGTCTTGTCAGATGAAGACCTGAAAGATGAAACTTCAGTACTTTGTTGTCTTTCAAGCTCCTGTCTTTGTGAACTAGAAGGTGTCCCACCTATTGGGGATGTATGTAGACTGTCTCCACCTTCTTTCCTAAAACTCCCTGTTGTTTCTTCAAAAAAATCTTCTTCTGAATGTGGATTTAGCCTGTGCCTCTTAGCACCAGGCTGGTCTGAAGGACCACTGGCAGGGGTAGCTACTTCCATGTCTCTTTTTAAGCTTTTTTCCTCATTCAGAGGAGTTTGCAAAACTGGGGGGTCTCCCATATTAATATGAGTTGGATGGGACTGTGGTGGGGCCTGTAATTCAAAGATTTGAGGCTATTTTGACATGTCTAATTGTCTTGATGCCGAAGTATTGGTTTCCTATTCTTTTTCCCGTGGTGGTTCTGTAAGGGGTGTACTAGTTTCCTGGGAGTGCCTTTGAGAAGTCTCTGATGTAGAGGCACTAGTTCCTGGTGTTGGCTTCTGAGCAGTTCCAACTGGTACCTGTTCACAAGAGTCCAGGTCAAGTCTCTTTTCTAGGTCTTTCATCACATTCTCTACATTGACCTGATCACTATCCATCTCAACTAGAGTTCCTTCCCTCCATTCATCCATATTTGCATATTGCTCTATTTCAGGAATTTTGTTATGAAAATATGGTGACAACTTGTTTTTCATTCTTCTATCACAAATGAAACCTTGTGGATCATATCTCCAAACAAAACTTTTCTTTAGTCTGAATCTTTCTAGGATTTCTTCTGCTTCTTTGCCTGCTTCTCTATTGTTGCAGACAAATGGGCCTAAGTGATCTTTAATTCTCAACTGTGCTTTCTTCTTGGCTATGGTAAAGTGAATTTGATTAGAGTTTAACATTTGTCTATAGAATTCCAATGAAAGCAACCTCATAGGAACATATTTTGGTAGTTTGAATGGAGGAAGTTCACAACCATATATTCTGATCTCTATGTGATTCTGGTACAAGTACCAATCACCTATTTTATACTGTTTGGATAGTTGAAGGATTCTTTTGATTTCATCACTAATACTAGGAGGAGGACTTCCTGTCAGCATGGTAGTCACTGGGTGGACAAACTGGTCAATGAATTCATTGTATGAATAGGGACAAGCAAATGAATAATGGAAGATAGAAGTCCAAAAAACGATTGATCTAGGATTACCCTTTTTATCAAGTTTATTTACAGAGAACGCAAACTTGTCAGACTGATAGTAAAAGATAAGGTGATATATGAATGTGGAATACTTGAATACTTTTTCATTTTCCAACCTCATGAACTGGTCATGGATTTTCTCAGCAATAAATGCAGCATAGTTATACTTGATAGCAGGAGGCTGACCAGGGGTAAAAATGGACATTAAAACTAGGGTCAATTCATCCACATACTCACTATTATTGAATCCCATGACGACAGCTATCATATCAATTATATTTTTACCTATCTCTGTGAAGAAAATTGACAAATAAGGAGGGGGATTTTTGGGTTGATGCTGCTTATCCACAAAAGTCTAGCAAAGGTGACTGAGTTCAGATTGGAACAATTTAGATGATTTCTCTAGCAAATCTCCAAGGGAAATGGGGGTGAGGTTTTGACTGGGCTGAAACTGAAGCATCTAGTTTGTTGAGTCTACAGTAATTGTGAAGAGAATAGTTTGATTGGGGGACATTACTACTCTGAGGTTGGGATCATAATTGGCATGACACTGATGGATAATGTCAGGGAAAATGCACATAGAGGGGAGAAAGTACATTGGGAGATTTGATTCCCAAAGTCCTATGGTATCATAGCCATTCATATGATTGTCCCGGCATTGGCAAAATACTTTTAAGTGGTCTTTATTAGTATTGAGGTCTTTTATTTGAAAATCTTTATCTGCTAAGAGCAGATAATCTAAATCACGGTGAGGGGTAGTGATAGGTGATACACTGAGGGCTACGGGGGTTTCCATTCTGGTTCTTGTGGATTCAGATAGGAAACTAGGGTTTTTAGTGGAATTGGTGAAACAAAGGGTCTTGGGATACTTGAATTCTAGATGCAGCAACTGAATTGTGATGAAATTTGGGTTTTTCCAATTAATTACAGAGCAAAGCAAGTATTTATAGGGTTTCTAGATGGAAACTAGTGAATACTTGTTTTTGGTGACGGGCAATGGATTGCAGGTTCACTCGGTGCGAATGGCAGACTTGGAGCGGCGTCGAACTGTAAGTTTGAGGGTGGCGGACGGTTGAATGTATGAGCTGGTTGACCTCAACGTTCAGTTTGCTGCATGCATGCACTTTTCAGAAATAAGGATGAAAAATTGATTATCTTTGTTTTTTATGCAAAGTCAAAACTTTGGCGGGTTCGAGATTTGGATAGATGGCGTCAGCGGGAAAATGATTTGATGTTTTGTCGGTAGCGGGAGGTGGTAAGCAGTTTTCATTGCACCGCTAATGGAGGGGAGGTGGTATTTGGGTGTGACCGCACGATTCCACATGATGAGTGACACATGGCAA
Source organism: Pinus tabuliformis (assembly GCA_031772625.1). Taxonomy (NCBI): domain Eukaryota; kingdom Viridiplantae; phylum Streptophyta; class Pinopsida; order Pinales; family Pinaceae; genus Pinus; species Pinus tabuliformis. The sequence goes on from CM062806.1 coordinate 233,133,661, forward strand.
TGGCACTGTTCACAAAACTGCTCGCCATCGCATGCTAAAGGTCGGTTGCGGAGGCCCGTGTGATATGCGCGACAACCATCGGATCAGCGGGTTCCGATCGGATGACTATCAGGGAGTTAAAATTGTGGAAGGTTAATGGAGGGCAGGCCCAATATAATTAAAGGCTTTTAATTACATCGGGGGCGATGTGATTGGTTGAAGAAGTTATTAATTAACCGTGGGGATTAATTAATCTTTTTATTAGCACAGTGGGGATTAGACTCTTAATTAACTATGGATTAGTTAATTAATCCCATTTATTGAATGTATTATGGTTATATTTAACCGAGGGGCGGGTTATGTAAAATTTGGGGTTTTTGTGTATTTATAATAATACGGGAATGGGTAACTTTTATATAGGGGAATTATATAATAACGTGAATTAGTAGTTAATATGATTCTGTGAAATGCACACTAAGATAAAAGGTTCCAAAAGTGTATTTCATCATATAACATTTACAACTTAGGCTAAATGAATATGAGGGTTTTTATGGAAAGTTTTCATTTTACTTATGAAAAGACTTATTAGGGAAATGAATGACTTATGAAGGGGTGTGATTATTGATGAAGGGGGCTTAAGCACTTAGGCATTATAAATTATTGGGCTTAGGGTACGTTCCCTCCGAAAGTCAGAGAAATGCTCTGAGCCCCTCTAACTTGATAGATACCTTGGCACTTATGGGAAATTAGTGAAGATTTAGGGGAAATGAGTAGGGAAGTTAATTATTTCTGCTTTGCTTGCTTGATGTGCCTTCCATGTGATACATGCCTTTCCCTTGTGATGAAAGTAAAATATTTACACATTTAAACTTATCATTCACCACATATTATTTTGCAACCATCATCTACTTACCCTACCTACTTAACCTAGCATTTTTACTTCTATATTAGGGTGCATGATGAGCCCCAAAAATGGGTAATTATATGGGCTCATTTTGTCTCATATTTTGACTTAATCCAACATTCTCATTTTTTTATTGCATTTTTTTTATTATATTTATGCTAATAGAGTGAATTGGGTTAGTCATTATGCCAAAAAGTCTAATGTGTGCTTTATGCAGATTTTTGGTCAATTTTGAGACAAAATCAAATGTTTAATGAGCATTTGTCAGCTAAATGTGAGGAAAAACAAGGGAGAGGATTTGCAGGAGAGTGTCCCCTTCATTTATGAACCCTTACCTCAAATTATCCATCAGGAACTCGGAGCAGAAAGGGCCACATTGATGATTCCAAGGGGCAGCTGAGCAACTCAAGTAGGGCTGCTGTTATCTTCAGTTCCAGGCAGCCAATTTCCTTAATTTTAGGAGGATTGTTGGGAGTCCCCACTTGCATAAATAAGAAGGCTTCAAGTCTCAGTATGTTAGCCATTTCATAGTCTATTTTTTCACTTTGTGCAGCCTTGTACTTAGCTCATTTTCGAGCTCTTTTTGCAGACAGTTTTGTGATGTAACTATTATTTTTTTGATCAATGAAGATGAATCTTGCTTTGAAACAGCACTGATCTTTTTTAGAGGGCTGCAGATCTTGGGTTAGGGCCCAACCCAGGCTTCCCAACACCTCCTTTGTGTCTTTATATGCTTTTTCTTGCATTCATAAGATAATTTCTATTGTTTAGGTTAAATCTTGCTTTGTTGAATTAGGTTGATTTTGATGGTTAGAACAATTGTTCTTGCTTCAAGTTGCTTAAGTATTTTGGTATAGTAATAGAGAAAGATCCAAAAAGGCTACCAACAGGTCTTGATCTCCTTTTTCCCTTCTTGGGACCATGATTTCAGGTCAAGACACTACTGTTGCCACCAAAAACACCGTCTTTGCGCTTCCAATGCAATTGCTAGTGTGATATTTCGAGTTGGAGAAGTTGATATTAGTTGGATTCACATGCTTAGATCCTTTCTTGTTCATTTACCATGGATTTCTTACATAACTTTCTGTTCATAAAGTTCTGTTGAGCAGTTCTCTGTTTTTAGGACAGATATTAGGTCAAATAGACAAACTCTATTTTTTCGATTCTTGCTTGGGTCAGTTTTGAGAGGTAAGTGTGCAGCTCACTTGTAGGACACTCCAGCTTATCATTCCTCCATAGCACAACCTGTACCAATTCATCTCTCAAGGTTTCCCCACTCATTCGCCACATTTCGCTAGTCTACCCTAGTTTTTGCATTTTTGTACAAAGTTGCTTTCTTGACCTTTGAACAAATCCAACCATCTCCTTCGTTCTCAATATTCATTAACAGAGTCCTAGATCCTTCAACACCTTCATCCAGCCTTCATTTCCATTTTCCCATCATTTTTCCACCTTCAAACCTCCAAAAACCACTTTCGACCTCCTCCTATAGATCCTCCTGTAGAATCTCCTGTAGATCCCCTGCAACCTCCTGTAGAAGTTCATGCGAGTGATTTTTCGAAGTCTGATCACAATGGAAGTCTCCAGAAGGGTACTAGGGACTTCTTAGGACCTCTCCACACCTTCCTCTCCATCTACAAAAGCCAACTCCATCTTCCTTTGCCACCAAACCTCTACACAGTCACAACCAGTCAAATCACAAGCATAATAATTCCACATAAAAATACTCAAAAGTACAAAAAGATGATTTCTTCTCATTTCTCTTCAGAAGTAGCTTGAATAAATGCAATTTACCTTTTCAGTAGTCAATGGCACCCATTTCAGTAGTTTCCATCTCTTTTCTTGCAAAGTTAGGGTTTGCTAGGGTTTGTGTTTCATTTCAGTTTTCCTTCTCTTTCTGCAAGTAGAATAGCCCCTGTAGAGTTAGCTTTCTTCCATCACAGTAAAAGCTTCTTCTGAGAACTCATAGAAGTTGGCTTAAGCTCCTAGCGAACTTGTGCCAGCTGATCAAGTGACAGCCTGCAATAAGAGCTAGTACTTGTGCATACAGCACCGTCACTTCCAAGTTTGTTACGAACTACCGGGTTGATAAAAGTAAAGAAGGAAGCCCCAGGAGTTGTAGCATTATTGCTGCAATACTGGAGCTGAAAAGTGCACTTAGACTGGCAAACCCTTTATCAAACTTTCTTTTCTTTTACATGGTGATGCCTATCTAAGTCTACACTTATTACATCCAAGGGGTTAGATTGAACTGTTGAGCTCCTTTTTCACTCTACCTATATACTTATCTGCCAAGATTACACTGTTTGGTCAGATCTTTATTCTCTACTTCTAAAACATGAAATTGAAAATATGAACTAGTCAAGCTTAAACTATTTGACTATTCATGAATTGTGGCATAGGTGACAAGCTGCACACAATTTTTATTATACAAAAGTAAAAAGTAGTGGCATTTAGACTTGCATAGTTTCCTGGTCTTTTCTTTTTTTTGGGGTTCATTTTATTCCATTTTTTTTTACCTCTTTTTATTCTTTTTACCCTTTGATTTTCCTTTTAGGGTATACCCTCTTTATATTTTTTAAATTTTTTGACTTTTTACAAATATGGAAAACCTTTGCAACAAGTAAAGGTATGAACATATTTCAAAGCTAAACCAAGTCAATCATGATATATGACTCCTATTGGTATAGGGGCATAACACCCCACACAAGAATGCATTGATTCATCTTTTATATTAACTTTTCAGGTCACAAATGACACAGCAGAGTATAAAGCAGACCTTATTATTTAGTAGGTGTACAAAACCTTCCAAGAAAAACATCCAAAGTTGAATGCATATAGAGATGAGGTGAAATATAGACCATCTCTGCTTGATAATATCAAATGCTACAAAGTTTTTGAAGTAGGTGATCAACTCAATAGTCTTTTGCAAGTCTTTGATGAATTAGCTGATATAAACATTGACCAAGAGAAAGAAACCTTTCATAGAAAGGTAAAAAGGATCAAGTTTTAGTCTGGTGACTATTTTCTCAAAAGGAATGCATCAAAAGAAGGAGGAGATGTATTTGATGGCCCATTCAATGGGTTGTTATTCGAAATTTATTTCGTTTAAGGCTTTCAAGCCTTGGTATTGTAAATATGTTATTTTCAAGTTTTTATTTCATGCTAAATAGACTCCATGCCCAATGCAACACTAGAAAGAATATTTAATTTTTGTTATACGGGGAAGGCATTGATCTGAGATCCTTGAAACCTCACAGGGAGGATTTCATCCCTAGAAGGAGCCAATGTTAGCTTCACTGATAAAAGGCCCAAAATTGGATCCATGTAGGCTCCTAGAGTCTCTAAAGTTGCTTAAAATCATGCCAATGGATCCATTAGTGCTCTTGAAATCTTCAATTTTTGCTCAAAGATCATCCAATGATCAAAATCAGCACAAGAGGAAAGCCCTTTGAAGGGCAGAAATACACTATCGGAAGGAAAAAAATGCTTGAAAAACCATGAAAAACCCATTATCACAGGCTTAAAATGGGAATGCACAACTGCCATTAGATCTGGCCGATCAACGAATGAGATCTAAGAGGCAAATCGGAATTGGCAGTTGCAATCGATGGTCGCGTATAGTGGCAATCGACACTGGACACCGCCGATCAGTGATCACCGATGATCGCTATCGGTGGGTCACATTGGCGAAAGTATCGGAGGAGTCATTATGGAATGAGCGATAATGATCGCCGATTCAAAGTGGACCGTTGATCGCATGCGTAGATCAATGACCCACATCGCATCAGCGGATCAATACCGGTGGAAGCCAAAGGGGCGGGGCCTTTACATATACATAGGTGTGACCCGATGGGCTAGACCCAACAGAATTATATGCGACAGTTGATAAATTTTCAATTAAATATATTTCTCATATTTTGGTATTTCAAAGAAATACAAAGGGAACCAAGGAGTGGCGCTGATGCGATAAGGCTCAGACCCAAAAGGGTCCAGCAAGGGAAATATATAAAGTTTGAAGTCCGGAGGGAGCCATTTTTTAATATATTTCCTGTGTTTTTCATGTATTTCCAAATACAAAGGAAACATAGGACCAGACCACTTGCAACTTACGACAGCGACCCTAAGGGTGGACCCGATAGATAATTAAACCATTTTTGAGGACTTTTAAAGTTTGAAATACATGGACATGGCGGGAATTATCAACGATTGCAGTGTTTTCTGTGTAAAAACAGAAAATAGTCAATGGGGCCACTTAAAGGGATTATAAAGGCTCGAAGACCCATTCCACCATATAACAGAGCCCGGGAGACAGTTTTCCTGGAAATAGGGGTCAAAAAGGGAAAGAGAGGGGCCACAGCATAGCTCACCGAAAATAGAAACATCATGGGCATCAACAACACAACTCAGCCAAAGACAACAAATATTATGGAGCAGACAATGCAATTTTCGAAAACAAACAGAAATATGAAAGGCCACAGCGTAGCTCATCAAAACAAGCATCGTGGGGCATCTCTGGCATGAGAGAGCTCCCAGACAGCACAAGAAATCACCCAAAATATGTTAAAGTGGTTACTCTGTTTTCAGAAGTAAAAAAATCTGATTCCATGCTTGCCTAGAAGGCATCAAATCATTTAACAATGTAGGTCAGATAGATTAAGACTCTGAGCCTCATAGAGCTCAGGATCATTGTAAACATGCTATAAATAACTGTTAGTAAGATGTAAGAGAGGTTCAACTTTTGGATATTATTCCTCCTCTATTCATTCAAGCTTCTCATATTCATTCTAGCAATATAAGCTTCTTTTTCCATTATATGTTCAATGTCCATTCTCTTTGCTGTTCTAGGCTTGGACTTGAACAGTTTGTTCATGTTTTCTTTATGTGTAAGGCCAAATAACTGTCATCTTATCTCTGCTTTGATATACTAGATTTGCAAGCTTCCTTGCTGCCTGTAGCTAGCCATCCATATGTGGTCATATATGCATCTGCCAGTACAATCAATATTCTCTTTTGTTGCTTGTAGCTAACCATTGATGTATGTTTATGTATGCAATCTGCTGGTATAGTCAGTATTCTCCATCTATCCATTGAATTTATAACTTATTGAGCAATCGTGGTCCAAAGCCTTGTATTGGTGAGAGCGTTCATGCATGCATTGAGTGAAAACAGAGCTAAAATGGTTATCTAACTTGATCCAAACCATCATCCATTCCAATAGTGCTGAGAACAATATTCAAGATTATATGTTAACAGGCATCTCTGAGCTACAACATAGGAGAGTTTCCTAGAGTGCTAACAACTACAATATGGAAGTTGCGACTGCGATCAACGTGAGTCAACGAGGACCGTCGATCAAGCACGCAGATCGATGACCCAGGTTATATCGCAATATCGCATCGACAACATACAAAGGAGCACTTATCAATGGCTCGAGGACTATGCGATATGCAATTGCGATCAATTGCATCACAATATCGTGTCAGAGCATTGCAAAGGATCGGGGCCAATACAAATGCGACTTGTGATAGCCAGACCTAATAGGGTTATGGGTGATATTTAATATATTTTGAGATCTGGAAAAAGGCATTTTCTTTGTATTTCTCATTTTCGTTAAATAAACAAAATACAAAGGAAATGTGCCCGATGCGATGAGGGCGGACCTGATAGGAGTATAGGGCAGGTTTAATGATATTTGAAGTCTGATAAATGAAAGTTTGGTGAATTTTCCCATGTTTTAGTGTATTTCTCTATACAAACAGAGAACGACTATTTTGAGGATTTCGACTGCACTGATGGTCCCTTCCGTTACAGAACAGGTGGCCACATTCCCTGAAGACGTTAACAAATGATTTTTTAATGCTCAGTGGGGATTTGAGCGGACAGAGGCCGAGAGCTTGAGACCCCTGGAAGAGGAAATGAACACAACGCCAATTGGCTTAAAAGCCACAGAATGACAAAGACAAAGGCAGTGTTGAGACAGAGAAGAAGACAGAGGCAGAAAGCGAGAGGGAGAGTCTGTTTACTTAGAGAGACTTGAGGGATTCAAGTTGACCTTGCTGTTTTTTATCTGTTGTGTTGAGACTCAAATTGAGCTCACTATTGTAAAAACTCTGATCTTAAAGACATAATAGAGAGGTCACCACTGAAGGCTAGACTAGGAGATGTAGCCCAAGAGTTTTGGGTGAACTCCTTGATTATCTTGCTATGTTATATGTGTGTGTCTATTATGTTTCTCTAACTGCTCATTGTCTATATGATTTGCAGTCTTATTGATCCTTTGCACTAAATGATATAGGAAAATCTCGCACGAGTTTGTAATACCTTGATACTAATCTAAGAACACATTTGCAGGTCAAGTGGTATCAGAGCTTTTTGTTTTTGGTTTGGTAAGGTTAGACAAGCTTGTGCTGGACTTTTTTTATGCTAACTAGGTCAAAGCTCAAACTGTGAGAAGGAGAACTTGTTGAGGCCAATCCAGAGATTGGAAGATTCTTTCCACAGAGAAGAATGGTGGAAGAAGCTCCACTGGTATCAGAAACTTAGTTCATCAATAGTTTTATGGCCATGCGAGCCATGGTGGAGGAAATGTATCAGGAATTGGAGAAGGGTCGAGGTGAGAGTATTTTGACACCTAAACCAGACAAAGAGGCAGAAGAACCTTTTCTATTTGCCCATCCAGAAGGTAAAGAAAAAGAAGAGAGGACTTCTTGACCATCTACTCCATCATCACCTTCATCATCCTCATCATCTTCTTCACATAAAACTAGCCTTGATAAGAAAAAGAAGAAGACTTCTTTGATTAAATTACATGTAAAGTTTGATTTGCCAATTTATGATGGAGAATTAAATGCAGAAAAGCTAGATAACTAGATTAGACAGATTGATGTATATTGCAGGGTGCAGAACATTGATTCAGAAAGGAGAAAGATTCAGCTGGCTAGCCTTCGCCTTGGAGGAACTACCCTAGTGTAGTGGGAAGGCAAGACACAAGCTGATTTGAAAAGCATGGTAAAATTCTTTCTACCTGCAATGAATTTGTTTCTACCATTAAAAAACAATTCTATCCTCTAGCTTATATGCAACAAGCAATGATGAGTTGGAAAACTCTTTGCCAATTAAAGGGCCAAAGTGTACAAAGTTATACCTAGGAATTTAGGAAAAGAGCTTTAACTCTAGGCATTTCTCTAGTCTCACCTGAAACTTTGTTGAAGTATATAGGTGGTTTGCATAGCTATTTGAGGCACACCATTATCATGTTTAACCCCACTAGCCTAGATGATGTATCAGTTCAGGCTACAAATCTATAGGCTAGAGGCAAGAATGTGAACCCAGAGATTGGGGGATCATCAAAACCCTCTGCAAGCAAGAACAAGGAAAAGAGGAAGCTGAAATGGAAGGAGAGGAAGACAAACGTTGTACAGAAAGACAAACCTTCATGCACTCACTGCAAGAAGGATGGGCACGATGATGCACACTGCTGGTCATTGCATCTGGAGCTAAAACCCAAGAAGTTTGGGGGTAAGAAGAAGAAAACTGTTGTTGCTGTTCAGAAAGACTTGGGGTCAGAATTAGGTGATGAAAAAATAGTGACAGCCACAGGTATAAAAGATAAAAATTCTGAAGCATCTGCAAGTAGTTCTGCACAATCTATTGATAATGAAGAAAATGAGAGGAAAAGACATGAGCTTTTTCATATTAGATTTATTTCCAAGCACCAAAAGATTGATACTTTATTTGATAGTGGATCACAAGTAAACTTGATTTCTAAAAGAATTGTAAAGAAGTTGGGATTACTAACAACACCTCACAAGAAGCCATATCCACTAGGTTGGGTATGTGATAAAGCAAAGCTACAAGTGACACGACGATGCAAACTTAGGTTTGCTATTGGGTCAACATTTGTAAATGAGGTTGAGTTAGATATAGTTCCCTTGGATATATATGTTATTGTTTTAGGAAGTCCTTACTTGTATGATAGAAAAGCCATTTTCTATAGAACTGAAAATAAGTATCAAATCACTAAATATGGAATAGAATATATTGTAAGAGCTCATAAACTCAAAAATAACTATTCTCTCATAAACTCGGGGCAAATGAAGAGAATTGTAAATTCATGCAAGAAACTTTTACTAAAAGGAAAAGAACCCATAAAACCAATATATTTGAAGGCTGTGATGCTAAACAGAAAGCTAATTTAGATAAAGTTGTTTCAGAATATGATATCCTATTTCAAGAACCTAAAGGTCTACCACCCAAAAGGGAAATAGTACATGATATTCATTTGCAGTAAGATGCTCCATTACCTAACATCGGAATGTACATGTTATCCACTTTAGAGAATGCAGAGATCAAGAAGTAGGTACGAGAGCTGCTCGATAAAGGGTTCATAAGACCAAGCACATCACCATCTAAATCTCCAATCGTGTTGGTGAGAAAGAAATATGGCTCGTGGAGGATGTGCATTGATTATAGAGCACTGAATAAGATAACGATCAAGAATCGTTATCCTTTTCCTCGAATTGATGATCTATTAGATCAGTGAAAAGAAGCAGTTTACTTTTCCAAGTTGGACTTGCATAGTGGCTATCATCAGGTCAGAGTAGCAGAACAAGGCGCATGGAAGACTGCTTTCAAAACAAATCAAGGGCTGTATGAATGGCTGGTTATGCCTTTTGGCTTAACTAATGCTCCCGCCACTTTCATGAGAGTTATGAATGATGTACTCAGACCTTTTATTGATGATTTTGTAATTGTATATTTAGATGACATTATTGTTTTCAGTAAAACATGGGAAGAACATTTGAAGCATGTAAAGCAGACCTTAGATGTTTTGAAAAATAGAAAATCTCTATGTGAAATTATCAAAATGTGAATTTGGCAAAACATCTTTAAATTATTTGGGTCATATTGTAGGGGGTGGTAAATTGAAGATATATCCCTCTAAGGTTGAAGTCATTGTGAATTGACCTAAACCCAAATCTGCTACAGAAGTTAGGAGTTTCTTAGGAGCAGCACAATATTGGAGAAAGTTTATTGCTAACTTTTCCTTGATTGCAGCTCCCTTAAATGTTTTAACAGGATTGAACAAGGTGTTTCAATGGGGAGGCAAACAACAGAAAGCCTTTGACACCTTAAAAGAAAAAATTAGTACAGCACCAGTACTAGCACTGCCAGATCTTCAACGACCACTTGAGATTGAAACAGATGCCAGTGACTATGCCATGGGAGCTGTGTTGATGCAACACAGTAAACCCCTATGCTATCATTCTGAGACATTTAATTCTGCAGTAGTTAATTATCCCATATATGATAAAGAATTGTATGCATTAATACAAAGTGTGAAAAAGTGGAAACATTATCTAATGGGCAAAGAAACAATCATCCATATAGATCATCAACCACTTCAATATTTGCACTCACAAACTAAATTGCAGCAATCAAGACACTATAGGTGGATGGGTTTTCTACAACAATTTCATATTTTCATCAAATATAAGAAGGGCATACACAATAAGGTTGCATATATGTTATCCAGACCAATCATAAATGCATCTACTATACTTAATGATGCAGGAGCATAGACTCGGAAAAATACCTTGTATTTATTAAAACTAAGGGGTCTCATGTTTTTGAGAAATTATTAATTTTATGTAAATATTTATGAGATTTTGAGAGGATTTGTAAGTGTTTCCAAACAACTGAAAACATGAGAGGAATTAGCCTTGGGATATTTAAGAATTAATTATGAGCCTAAGTTAGATTTAGTTTCATAATTTAGGGATAAAATTCTAGATTATAGGGGTGTTGAGATACTTGGGGATTTTGTGGAGTGACTAAAGGGATATGAACCAAAATTGGTTCAATTCAATTGATATAGATTAGTGAGATATTAGAGATTGTGAGAGAGTGTGAGATTGAGAGTAGGCTTGAACAGCAAGGCTGTAAGCCTTCAGAAATTGTAAAGGGCCATGGCATTGAAACATCTGGCCAGAAAAAGTTGTAAGTCATTGTTTTATTTCAGTTTATATATATTGGGTGATTGAGAAATTGTATATTTGTTCGTAACATTGTTAAATTAATGATCGATGGGCTTGAAATCACATTTATTTATGTGAAAACTGTTATGCAAATCATCAAGGGTAAATGGTATTAAAATCTCTGTTTGCAAAGGGCGCCATTCTAAGAAAAGATTTCTGTTAGAGATCGATTGGTTAATATGAGGAACTGAATATAGAGCTACAGGACGGGATCGATTGGTGGGAGAATCCATTTGCTGTATAAAAGGCGCTTGAGATCATCTCGGCACGCATTGGGGCGGAAGAGATTTCCATATCTCACCGTATTACAATCAAACTGGACACGTAGAGTTATCAATCAAGTTAGAAATTAAATTATGTTCAGAGTTATATCGCATCGGCGCTGAGGAACGGTTGACAGGTTTGTGTATTAAAGAATTCGGCGACTTGTGACTTCCGATAGTATCGGATCGGAACCTTGGAGCACTGAAACTAAGAACACATAATAAACTAAGTGTTGAATAAATCGACTGTCTTCTTGGTAGTGAGGGCGCTCGGCGTTGTTTTATTATTCGGGCCTTTTATTTCTGTCTTCCATTGGTTATGATAATCAGATGTCTACCAGGATTGTTGCTGCTGGCGATCTATAACAAGAATATTTTATGCTTGGGTTGCGTTCTTGCGCAGGCTTGTTAGTGAGAAGAAATTACCGAATGATTTGATATGCCATAACATGAAACTACTGCTTGGGCGACCATACAGATGTAGCCGGCGAGTGTCACTATTATAAGCACCTCTGTCTTCATAGCTACCACATGTCAAAACAAAGGTTATGATATAATGAAGAGGAGTCTTCCGTGGACACCAAAATAAAGATTGTGGTAAATCAATGCCACAAGCCTTTGTTTAAAATAAGGCCAGATTGTAACAATGCCGGTGATTTATACGTATATGCCTTGCCTATACAAATATACACATGAGCCTTTGTTTTGAATGAGGGCCAGCCGACGCTGATACCAAGGAACAGGGGAAGACCGCTGTGGATATTACCTGCATAATGTCATAAGAATAGCGCTGTTGATTTTTAATTAATGACCGCGTTACAGTCAAAGTTCAAAGGCCGTGCAAATCTGGACTGAATTCTCATAGATAAAGGAGAGTTCTTGCGCAGCGGTAGCTATATTGGCGGTGTCGAAGACCTCAGGAATGGCGTTGTGTGAGAATACCTGCAGTTGAATGAAAATATATTGCAACAAAGGCTGCGTTCCGGAGATTGGGAACGAATTGAGTCATCATTTGGTCGCCCAGATTATTGGTCCATTGCAATTGTACCGGACTGTTGGATTAATTGCATTACATATATCCATCGACCAACACTGATATATAGTGATTGTATATATTGGCCGAAACACGCGAGGTGTGTAGATTAATACATATATCAGAGTTGCTGTAGTAATTCGATGACCGAGCCTTTGTTTAAGTAAAGGGCAGATTCTAATCGGCGGCATATATACATATAAATGTCGGTTGCCTCTTTGTTTAGAGGAGAAGCCAGCCTTAACCAGCAGCAAACATTTGGGTGCATTAGAAGTGAAGTTTAAAGGTGAGGGCGCATTCCAGCCTATATACATATTAAGATTGTTTATGAAACTAATGAGTTGTGAATCAGACTCTTGATGCCAACCAGGGGTTTTATAGCACCGTATGTTCAAGTCCAAGCGTGGTGTGTATAAGTCATGAATTAAAGGGGAACGAAGCAGAAGTAAGCTTCCACTAATTCAAATGTACAGCGTGTATTGAAGTGCGTGGTTTATACGCATTATGTTAAGAGGATCCTGGTAGTTGTGGCCTGGGAGTGGCCTGGGCTGCGTCAATTTTGGTATCAGAGCTGGAATAGCTCTGTTTGAAGGATGAAGTTTTTTTTTATTAATTGCATGTGATAAGATCAGATTTTGAGACTGATGAATGTTGCAGCACAGAGATGCCGTGCAGGTGGGAGATGAAGCGAGATCAATAGGATCTTGAAGGTGAGATGTTTTTTTGATTTGAAATTTATGATTGAGGTTTATGGTTGCAGAGAAGATGGCATTGAACCTGGCATTCAGCTAAAGGCTGAATAAGGAGGACAATTGTAGTGTCCTGAAGAAGAACGCAAGTTGAAGAGACAGCCTAGAGAGTGAGCAGAGGAGAGTGCTCAAAGAGGTTCCAGAGGCAGTGAAGCAGTACTTACCAAAAGACTGAGTGAGGAGGGCTTGGTGAGGTAAGTGACAGTAGAAGAGATTGCTGTTGTAGAGGCTAGTACAACTCATAGTGAGTGAACAACTCATGGAGAAAGTGATCATGGAGGATCAAAGAAGAGGTTCAGAGGAACGCCCCAGTGATGAGATGACTGCAGAAGTCAGAGAAAGAGAGATTGCAGTAATGAAAGTGCAATTGCAGGTACTAGAGGAATGGCTGCAAGACCAGGAAAACCAGAATAGAGGATGGATCTTTCCACTGAAGGGAAAGAAAGTGAAGTGGCAGAAGCTACAACAGAAAAGAGATCGACAGATAAACATGCAGTTAACAGAAGAGCTGAGAAAGCTCGAGCAGATAATGGATGTACAATTGAGACGTGAAGAACTCAGAGCAGCTGAGTTGGAAGAGGAGGAGGAGATCATTGATGATTTCTTGAACTATTGGGTAGATCCAGATCAGCTGGATAATGTGAACTCTTGTGTTTTTATAGCTGACAGTTGTGATGTGATTACAAGTTTTGTTGAAGAGGAAGTTCATGTGAATGAAGAAGATGATCAGCTGGAAGAGCTGGTATACGAACCGAAGATTAAAGCTGTTGAGACTTGTAGTTTTCAAACTGACAAGTTGTGTATGAATGCAGGGACTGTCAGTGATAGTGAAATGCTTCAGCAATGCTATAGTGAAATTGCATTGTTGGAATACTTGTTGGAGAATCTAGAGTATGATAGGGAGATTGCAGAAGAAAGAGTTCAGTACAGTGAATGAGTGCAGAAAGACATCTTAGAGATAGATGGTGTGAGAGAAAGACTGGTTGACAGTCTTGAGAATTCTTCAGAGGATTCTTTGGGCAAAGAGAATCAGCATAGTGATGTGCTGATAGTGGGGGAGAATTCAGAACAGCATACTGAAGTGCTGGAAAAGGAGGACAAGGCACTGATGCCTTCTGATTTTTATTCTAACAAGTGTTTTGTGAATGCAGGTATTGTTGCAGAACATTTGACTCAATTGAGAAGTCAAATGAAGGAAGAAGAAGTTTTCTGTTCTAGAAAACAAGAGGGCATGGATGATTGGGTGGCAGTGAAGACTGAACAAGTCAGAACAGAAACAAGCAAAGAAGTAAGAAGACAGCAAGTGACAGTACAGATAGAAAAAGTAAAAACTGAGCAAGCCGTCTTAGCTCAGCAGGCAGAAAAAAATCAGCAGCTTGAAGATTTATTGGACAAGGAAATTGAATTAATCAGAAGAATCATGTTGAAAATGTCTCAGAGGAAGACATCAGCAAGGAAGAGACGCAGCAGATGCAGCAGCAAAATGAAAACAGAGACAGATTGTGAAAGTGGAGCAAGTGGAGCAAGACAGCATAAAGTGTGGGATCCAGGCGGACAAAGATTTAAAACGCATGATCTGGAGATCATGATCATTTTCTACCTTGGGAGTCTGATGCAGGAGCATAGACTCGGAAAAATACCTTGTATTTATTAAAACTAAGGGGTCTCATGTTTTTGAGAAATTATTAATTTTATGTAAATATTTATGAGATTTTGAGAGGATTTGTAAGTGTTTCCAAACAACTGAAAACATGAGAAGAATTAGCCTTGGGATATTTAAGAATTAATTATGAGCCTAAGTTAGATTTAGTTTCATAATTTAGGGATAAAATTCTAGATTATAGGGGTGTTGAGATACTTGGGGATTTTGTGGAGTGACTAAAGGGATATGAACCAAAATTGGTTCAATTCAATTGATATAGATTAGTGAGATATTAGAGACTGTGGGGAGGGGGAGATTGAGAGTACGCTTGAACGATAAGGCTGTAAGACTTCAGAAATTGTAAAGGGCCATGGCATTGAAACATCTGGCCAGAAAAAGTTGTAAGTCATTGTTTTATTTCAGTTTATATATATTGGGTGATTGAGAAATTGTATATTTGTTCGTAACGTTGTTAAATTAATGATCGATGGGCTTGAAATCACATTTATTTATGTGAAAACTGTTATGCAAATCATCAAGGGTAAATGGTATTAAAATCTCTGTTTGCAAAGGGCACCATTCTAAGAAAAGATTTCTGTTAGAGATCGATTGGTTAATATGAGGAACTGAATATAGAGCTACAGGACGTAATCGATTGGTGGGAGAATCCATTTGCTGTATAAAAGGCGCTTGAGATCATCTCGGCACGCATTGGGGCGGAAGAGATTTCCATATCTCACCGTATTACAATCAAACTGGACACATAGAGTTATCAATCAAGTTAGAAATTAAATTATGTTCAGAGTTATATCGCATCGGCGCTGAGGAACGGTTGACAGGTTTGTGTATTAAAGAATTCGGTGACTTGTGACTTCCGATAGTATCGGATCAGAACCTTGGAGCACTGAAACTAAGAACACATAATAAACTGAGTGTTGAATAAATCGACTGTTTTCTTGGTAGTGAGGGCGCTCGGCGTTGTTTTATTATTCGGGCCTTTTATTTCTGTCTTCCACTGGTTATGATAATCAGATGTCTACCAGGATTGTTGCTGCTGGCGATCTATAACAAGAATATTTTATGCTTGGGTTGCTTTCTTGCGCAGGCTTGTTAGTGAGAAGAAATTACCGAATGATTTGATATGCCATAACATGAAACTGCTGCTTGCGCGACCATACAGATGTAGCCGGCGAGTGTCACTATTATAAGCACCTCTGTCTTCATAGCTGTCGCATGTCAAAACAAAGGTTATGATATAATGAAGAGGAGTCTTCCGTGGACACCAAAATAAAGATTGTGGTAAATCAATGCCACGAGCCTTTGTTTAAAATAAGGCCAGATTGTAACAATGCCGGCGATTTATACGTATATGCCTTGCCTATACAAATATACACATGAGCCTTTGTTTTGAATGAGGGCCAGCCGACGCCGATACCAAGGAACAGGGGAAGACCGCTGTGGATATTACCTGCATAATGTCATAAGAATAGCGCTGTTGATTTTTAATTAATGACCGCGTTACAGTCAAAGTTCAAAGGCCGTGCAAATCTAGACTGAATTCTCAGAGATAAAGGAGAGTTCTTGCGCAGCGGAAGCTATATTGGCGGTGTCGAAGACCTCAGGAACGGCGTTGTGTGAGAATACCTGCAGTTGAATGAAAATATATTGCAACAGAGGCTGCGTTCCGGAGATTGGGAACGAATTGAGTCATCGTTTGGTCGCCGAGATTATTGGTCCATTGCAACTGTACCGGACTGTTGGATTAATTGCCTTACATATATCCGTCGACCAACACTGATATATAGTGATTGTATATATTGGCCGAAACCCGCGAGGTGTGTAGATTAATACATATATCAGAGTTGCTGTAGTAATTCGATGACCGAGCCTTTGTTTAAGTAAAGGGCAGATTCTAATCGGCGGCATATATACATATAAATGTCGGTTGCCTCTTTGTTTAGAGGAGAAGCCATCCTTAACCAGCAGCAAACATTTGGGTGCATTAGAAGTGAAGTTTAAAGGTGAGGGCGCATTCCAGCCTATATACATATTAAGATTGTTTATGAAACTAATGAGTTGTGAATTAGACTCTTGATGCCAACTAGGGGTTTTATAGCACCGTATGTTCAAGTCCAAGCATGGTGTGTATAAGTCATGAATTAAAAGGGAACGAAGCAGAAGTAAGCTTCCACTAATTCAAATGTACAGCGTGTATTGAAGTGCGTGGTTTATACGCATTATGTTAAGAGGATCCTGGTAGTTGTGGCCTGGGAGTGGCCTGGGCTGCGTCACTTAAGCATAACTCAGTAATGCATGAAAGCTACATTGAACAATATGTTGAAGATGTATATTTTAAAGATGTATATACAACTTTAAGTCATGGCAAACAAGTAGAAGAATTGGATTATTATGTTAAGGACCAACTCTTGTATCATTTGGGAAAGTTATGCATTCCACAAACTGAAAGAGTTAACATAATCCAAGAAGCACACACATCTCTTATATCATGTCATTTTGGTCTAAGTAAAATAGTTGCACAACTGCAAAGGTTCTGCTATTGGCCAAAAACGCATGAAACAGTTTCTAGATATATAAAAGGGTGTACCATGTGTGCTAAAAGCAAGCCCAGGAATAGAAAATTAGGCTTGTACACACCACTACCAGTTCCTTCTCATCCTTGGGAAATTGTTTCCATGGACTTTGTGGGGGATTGCCAAAATCTAGAAGGGGTGATGATTATTTATATGTTATTGTGGATAGGTTTAGCAAAATGTGTATTTTGATACCTTGTAACAAGTAGATTATAGCTGAACAAACAATGAAGTTGTTCTTTCAGCATGTATGGGTTCATTTTGTGTTACCCACTTCTATTGTATCTGATCGAGATTCTCGATTTGTTGGGAAGTTTTGGTCAAATTTGTGGGAATTGATGGACACCAGATTAAAGAAGAGCACAACATTTCATCCACAAACAGATGGCCAAATAGAGGTGGTCAAAAGGACAGTGATCTAGTTGCTTAGGGGCTATTGCAGGAAGCATCCGAATCTTTGGGATGAACATTTGTGTTATGTGCAACATGCTTACAACCGTGCGAAGCACTCTTCTACACAGAGATCTCCTTTTGAGACTTGTTTTGTTTTTACACCAAAGTCTCCCTTGGATTTTGTCTTTGGAAAAGACATAGTAGTTGATGGACATAGTGATGTGGACAAAGCAACCAAGTTCATTGAACAAATCCAAGAAATTCACCAAGTAGTGTAGGAATAGCTGGAAAGAAGCCAGGCCAAGTGCAAGGCGAGGCATGACAAGCATCGAATTGAGCATAGCTTCCAAGTTGGTGATCAAGTCTGGCTATACATCAACAAAGACAGAATGCAAGGTGAAGGTAAGAAGTTGAAGCCAATAAGGTATGGGCCTTTCAAGATACTTGAGAAAATTGGAGAAAACGTTTTTCACCTTGATTTTCCAACTTACATGCACATCTATTCAGTAGTTAATGCAGAAAACTTGAGATTGTTTGAACTGTCATTGATTGAAGATCTCAAAGAGCAAAATCAGTTGCCTTCTATTGATGATCTGTTGCCTGAATATCTCAATGAGTTATAGGAAGATACAGTTCTAGACAGAAAGGTGAGAACTACGCATAGAGAGATGTAGAGTACCTCAGAATTGGACTCAAGGGTTCAAAACCAAGCAGTGCACGATGGATAGAAATTAGACAATTGAGGAAGCTGTATCCTCACTTGATCAATGCTTAAAAGCCAACTTTTGGTGGTCCAAAAGCTTTTCAATGGGAAGGCGTGATAAAAAGTGGATCCTAAAAACCCTCTAAGTCTTCTAAGATAAAAAACTATCGCAAAGGATGAACTTTGAGAAATGGCGGATTACACTATCGGGCCTGAAAAACATGAAGAAATAGTGAAAAAATAGAGCTATCATAGGCTTGAACAACGATGCACAGGAGCCGTCGGATCTGGATGATCAATAGCGTAGATCTGATCGGCATATCGCAATCGGAGATAGCAAGCGGAGGCTATCAAAGGCTACAATATAGAAGTTACGATTGCGATCAGCGCGAGTCAACGAGGACCATCGATCAAGCGCGTAGATCAATGGCCCAGGTTATATCGCAATATCGCATCGACAACATACAAAGGAGCACTTACCAATGGCCTAGGGACCATGCGGTATACGATTGTGATCAATCACATTGCAAAGGAGCGGGGCCGATACAAATGTGACTTGTGATAGCCGGACCCGATAGGGTTATGGTTGATATTTAATATATTTTGAGATCCGGAAAAAAGGCAATTTTATTTGTACTTCACATTTTCGTTAAATAAACAAAATACAAAGGAAATGCGCCCAATGCGATGAAGGCAGACCCGCTAGGAGTATGGGGCGGGTTTAATGATATTTGAATTCTGATAAACGACAGTTTGGTGAATTTTCCCGTGTTTTAGTGTATTTCTCGGTACAAACAGAGAACGATTATTTTGAAGATTTCGACTGCACTGATGGTCCCTTTCGTTGCAAAACAGGTGGCCACCTTACCCTGAAGATCTTAATAAATGATTGTTTAATGCTTAGAGGGGGTTTGAGCGGATAGAGACCGAGAGCCTGAGAGCCCGAGAAGAGGAAATGAATAGAAAATGTTGATTGGATTAAGAGCCATAGAATGACAGAGACAAAGGTAGTGCTGATACAGAGAAGAAGACAGAGGTAGAAAGCGAGAGGGAGAGTCTGTGTACTCAGAGAAACTTGAGGGATTCAAGTTGACCATGTTGTTTTGTATCTATTGTGTTGAGACTCAAATTGAGCTCACTATTGTAAAAACTTTGATCTTAAAGACATAATGGAGAGGTCACCACTAAAGGCTGGACCAAGAGATGTAGCCCAGGAGTTTTGGGTGAACTCCTTGATTATCTTGCTGTGTTATATGTGTGTGTCTATTTTGTTTCTATAATTTCTCATTGTCTATATGATTCTCAATATTATCGATTCGTTGCACTAAATGATATAGGCAAATCTCGCACATGAGTCTGTAATACCTTAATTCTAATCTAAGAACACACTTTTAGATCAAAGTTGCTACAAGAAAGGCTTCCTAATGGTGAAAAGGTAATAGAGAAAACTCATGATGAGAACAAAATAAATGTTAATCTTGATTTCATAGATTCTAATGGTGGATTGAAGACCCACTATGTTCCAAAGATCGATATGAGGAAGTTTGATGGCAAGGATCCCGTAACATGGATACTACAGATGGAGCAATATTTCGATCTCCATAATGTGAAAAGCACACAAAAGGTACGTATTGCAACTTTATATTTGGAACCAAATCAATTTGTATGGTATCGATGGCTTTTCTCTCGTAAACAAATTGTCACTTTGGAAATTTTTATGGAAGAAATGATAGCACATTATGAGGATACAAAAAGCAACACTTTTTTTAGCGAATTGATAAATCTCAAATAAAAGGGTTCAATGATGGAGCACATTGAGGACTTCCAAAAATTGAATATAAGGGTAAAATATATTCCAGAGGAGCATAGGATTGATGTGTTCATGGGGAATTTAAAGGATAACATCCAACATGAGGTTTTCCTTTGGGAACTTGATCCATTGGAGAAGGAATTCAAGTTGGAAAGACAAATGGAAAGCAAAAATATGGCAATAAGGAAGCCTAAGACTTACAATTATAAATATGGAAGTGTTGCTTCCCCTAGCCTTACACAACCTACAAGGTTGACACCACAACAATTGGAATAAGAAAGAGAAAAAGGGCTTTGTTACAGTTGTGATATCAAATACACTAAAGGTCATATGTGTACTGACAAGAAATTATTTTACATAGATTGTGAAGAGGAAGAAAAGGAACAAGAAATGTCAAAGAAGAGAATATACACCAGGAACAAACCCTAGAGAAAGAAGAAATGAATCCAACCATATCTTGTTTTGCATTGGCCAAAATTACCACTCCTCAAACTATCAAGATAGAAGGACATATATAGAAGAAAAATGTAATAGTGTTGATTGATTCGGGAAGTACCCATAATTTTACTCATTGTAAGATAGCCAAGGAATTGAACTGCTTCCTATATCCAACACCATAGTGTCAAGTGATGGTTGCAAGTGGATGAACCATAAATTGCTCTAGAAAGTGGCATAATATCAAGCTATCCATGGGATAATATGTATTGAATACCCCAATGCTTTCCATTCCAATTGGTGGTGATGATGTTGTACTAGGAATCCAATGGCTACAATAGCTTTTAATTTTCAAGAAATTTTCATGAAATTTTCTTGAGAAGGAAAGGAAGTTTAATGAAGGGGTATCACAGGGAAACCAAGAAATATACTCAGATCTAACGGAATGACAAAGCTTCTAAATAAATAAAAATGATGCGTAATTGAAAAATTATGTTCGCTAGAGGTTCCCACATCGAAATCATCTATTTCTACAGATCTCCAAAAAGCCTTGGAAAATCATTCCAAGTTATTTGAGACTCCCAAAGGCCTCCCACCTATTCATGATTATGATCATGCTATTCATTTGATTCCAGGAAGTGTTCCTCCAAACATCAGGCCTTACAGATATCCTTATGCCCAAAAGAGTGAAATTGCAGGTATGGTTGCAGAAATGCTAGAGGCTGGTATAATTCAGCCTAGTCAAAGTTATTTCTCTGCTCCAGTAGTATTGGTGCACAAGAAGGATGTGTCATGCCGCATGTGTCCATATTATAGGGAGCTCAACAAGCTCACTATTAAAGATAAATTTTCCATTCCTGTCATTGATGAATTATTGGATGAATTGCATGGATCAATTTACTTCACCAAGTTGGATCTTCATTTAGGATATCATCAAATTAGAATGAAGTTGAAGAAATTTCAAAAACAACATTTAGAACTCATGAGGGTCATTATGAATTTTTGGTCATGCCTTTTGGCCTTACCAATGCACCTTCTATGGTTTGATGAAAAGAATTTACATCACCTAAGCTATCATAAGAGGCAGGTTACATACCTCAGATATCATAAAACGAATTGATCTGGTAATTCTTGCACATCGCCTTGTGGATACTTCATGGAGCCTATTTTTCCACTTCTCCAACTCTTATTTTGAGTTTGAGGTACAAGAACTATTACATTCCCAACTCAACTTGCCCTTTGCGATAGTGTTAATACAATCACGTTCCTTTATTGTCATTTGATAAATATTGTCTATGTCAGCTGCACAATATTCTTCTTTGATCAGTTCTATATATCTTACTCCTTCTGATGGATCTAAGGGAATAATTAATCTCATATTGTTTCCTTCAAATATCATTTGTCTCTTCTTTAGATTAATTATGGTCATATTGTCAAATTCCCAGTCAATTGCAACTAATATAGGATAAGGGTTATTTTCATCGATGATCTCCATTTACTTCAAAATTAATAGTAGTGTGAACTCCTTCAATATCCATTGTGACACCTGGTAGTCTTCCCAGAGGGAAGATATTTTGTTGATTTTCCATCCTTAACTGAATAGGTGACCACTGTAGCTTCGGCTTACCCATTAATTCCCATGTCTTCTTCGTCAATACATTAGCATCAGATCCCAAATCCAGAATAATTTTATCCATCTCATATTCTCCTATCTACACACTAAGCCTCATTTCTCTTCCAGTTCTCTTTTGTTGATGCAAATTATTGACTGCGTGCATCTCACTTCACGGTGTTTCTTTGGATGCACAAGAATCTATCAACTCTTGAATGCCTTCTACATCCTTTGATCTCTTAACAATTTCATACAAGTCTGCATAAAAGACTTTAAAATACCTACTTGATTTGTTGAATGCTAGTATTTTGTTAGAGCTCGATCCTATGTCAATGCTTGGTTCTGTATCGAAGTGGATGACATGTCACAGTTACTTTTCTGATCAAGATTTTCCTCTACACCAGAGGTTGAAGCTCCACTATCTATAAAAATTTTCTTTGCTTCCATAAATACTTATTTTCCCTTATTAATATCAAACATAGGAACTTTATCCGTAGTATTTCTGACCCATGAATTTTCAGATTCCTTCTTTTCATCTACTTTATCACTACTGGTCACAACTCCACTTCTAGTGACAATGCTAATTTGAGGTTCGTTGATCCTACTTTCAGGAGTCATCATTTGAATATTTTGCGTCGACTATTGATTCCTTTTTTCTTGCATCTTCTCCATAATTATAGGACATTATTTAATTACATGAATAAAGGATTTACAATACTTACATGTCATTGTGGGATTCTAGAAGTCTCTTGCAAAATGACCTGGTTGGCCACAGTTGTATAAAATGATCTGTCCACGTCCTCGACCAGGTCCACCACCTTGACCTCTTCCTTGGTAACCTCCTCTACCACTGCTATGTCCATTGTCCTCATGTCCATGCTCTTGTTCTTTCATTCTATAAGTGTCAGCACCGCGCTCCATCATTAGTTCATAAGCCAGACAATTATTCTCATCATGTCGTTCTGATTTACAGAATTTGCAATATAGGTCCCTCGAAGTCTGTACATGTTTCTATTAGAAGTAATAGTCTTTTGAACAATGTTAACCTCTAGTCTTACATATTTCGCACCATAAGATGGATCTTGAATTCAAGGGATTCAGTGCTCCACTGGCCATATAATTCCAAAAGATAGGGCATTGTTCTTTAGAATGGCCCTCCGATCTACACTTTGTACACCATACTTATTCTCTAACTTCTTTGCTTTTCTTAATGTCTTGTAACTATAGGGTTAGGATCTACTGTAGGTTGTGTCTCTTCATTTTGTTAGATAATAGAAAGGAAGGATTGGCTGTTCGGGGTGGACGTAGCCCAAACTGGGTGAACCACGTATATCTGTGTCTCTCTGGTTTTATGTGTTTGTGTTTTTCCGCATATTATATGTCTTGCATTTCTCTGTCATATATAATATTTTTCTAACAATGTCTACATTAGTATCTCCTATAGGAAAGGCTTCCCATTTCATTGCAATTTCTAAAGCTTCGACTTGAGTTCCTATCTTTTGTTGCATTAATGGTAATGTAATATGCGGTAGTAGTGAAACTATAAACCATTCTTGATGTTGCTGCGGAGCTATGTCAAAGCTTAGTTGATCTAATTACACCTTAAATCTCTGATCAAACTCCCAAACAAACTCAGTAGGTTTCTGTTTGATCTCTTTCAAGTCGTTGATGCAGTGTGACTCGGACTTCGACTTCTTAAATTCTTTTATCAATGTTGTTTTAATATCTACGAATGTTATATTCTAATTATTTGAATACTTCATATACCATGTCAATGCTCTATTGCAGAACGTCATAACGAGATGCACTTTCTTTATATTCTTATCATTCATTTTCTTTGTTGTCCATACTGCGTCACATAAAAACCAAAACTGTTATGGATCCTCCAATCCAGTTCCTTTGAAAACATGTAGCCTAATATCATCAGCCATACTTCTTGGAGGGGGAGGGGGAGGGGGAGGAGTAAGGGAAGAGGGGTGGGGGGTAAGATGTGGAGGGGGAAAACCAAAAACACTCTGGCTATTATTGGATTCTAGCTTCGGCAAACTTTCAGGCTGAAAGGGTGAATATTGCGAAGTTACCTGGGGGTTATCAGGGTGGCTTTCTTCACTTCTAGATTCACTCAAAAGAGGACTATAATCAGTCTCTATGAAGGTATTTGGGTCTTTTCCATGAGATCTCTTTCTGGTATCTACTTTATATCTCTTTCCACTTCATGTTACTCTGATCTCTTGTTCGGATCTTCTTCCAAACATAAGTAAACTAGAAATCTGATTGCATCCATAATACTCCCTTTGCACATAGAAGCATACCAATCTAGAGTTTCAGAGATTTTAAATACTTACCTCGTGGTCCCTTGAAGAATCGTCATTCCACTTCATTATAGCACACAGTCAAGTCTACCACGAACTTAGTAATGAATCCTCCCAAGATGTTATCAACCTAGAAATTGACAACCCTTGAGGTCCTATTGTCAGTGCTCTTGAGTCGTTGTATCAGTTCAGGAGTCCACACCATAGGTTCATCACCCTTAAAATAGTCCTTTATTTTGTCCAACCTCGATATCCTCTCATACAGTTCAACAGGAAAAGAAGCAAAGAATTTTTTTTGTTGATCTGCGAAAATATACTTCTGTAACGAGGATTTAGATGTCATATGAGGGTTTATGTTCTCTTGATCTACAAATTATCGCTCTTTAAGTTCTATCCAGTCTTGAATTTCTTTCTTCGATGGGTGCCACATCCACATATCCCTCAAACAGATCTCGGTCTCGACAGCAAAACCATTTTTTTGGCTTGGTTTGGGCTCAACTAGGTTTGATCTATACTGCGCACCAACCAAACCCTCAATCATTGGCCCTTTCGGCAATGACCTACAAGTAGATCATAGTCTCACCCAAAGTGACTATGGGAGGATGAAGAACTAGGCTTCTATAGCCTTGAGGGACTAGGAGATGTGGTATTATTATGTTTTCTTATTCTTAACATTCATAAATCACTTTTTCGTATTAGATTAAACACTTAAACACGTCATATAAAGCCATAAATCATCATTGTGCTAGAAGTAAATTGTAATTGTAATAACTGATACTTTACAACATGTAATAAGAAAATATATACATGAAGACACCAAATTACTATGGTTCACCCCAATGTGGGGCTACGTCCACAAGAACTATTTCTTATATAAAGAATCTTTGTACAACAAATAGTTATTGGTCTGTGCACTAAGCTGTAGTCTATCTATGCATTCAACTGCAAACTCATGTCTCTGCGCACTCAGTTGCAGAGCCTCTCCTTTTCTCCAAATTACATATCACAACAATACAACCATAACGCTGATCTGAATCATTTCAATGATTCTCTTATTTATTATTTCACCCTATATATATTATTACATTAAAGGGTTACATCATCAAAATATCATGGTCCAAATACCATGGACTAACTAAAACAGAAACTTATGGCCCAAAATTCTTTATAAAATCATACTTTTACAAAAAGGAGGGGCTTCAACCCACCCCGAAGCCCTTACACCACGTGATATATTCAAAATTTTCCATTGCGTGGTCTGCATTCTCCACTGCACGCTCCACTCCACAAAATGCAGAGTCTTTGCCAAAATCTAGGCCAAGTTGGGTTGTACCCAACATGTGTCAATTATTTTGTGCTATTTAACAACTTCCTCATAGAAAGTCCAATTACATTGATGTTTTCACCATTTGAAACTTGTTAGTGTTTAGAATAGTATTGATACATTGAGAATTTTGTTTGCAATTTTTCTACCCGAAAAATGCCATTTAATGCTTCAAATATTATCTAATAGTTTTTGGACCCCAAAGCACCAAAATATGAACTACCCCTAAAATGGGTCTTACAAGCCAATATCTCTTTTTTTTCATAAAAAATATGATCCTAAATTATATACTAATCAATTTGGGTTCATACCTCCTCATTTTGGAGATCTTTTGGTCCCCAAATATTTTACTAAAATATTAGGGGGAATTTTCTTCTACATCACCCTAAAGTACCGTTTGGGCTTGTCCATAACTTGTTCTTTCAACCGAACCTACCAGAGTTCATGTTACCCCCATCTGGTTATCTATGTTGTCTTTTGCAAAGTTGTATTGATTGCTAATTATACTTGAGTTTCTAGTTCTACATCCTCTTTTGTAGGTAAAACTTATTTGTTAGTTTCCTAGTCTAATAGGGAAGACTCATAGAGTTTTAGATTTTTTCCACACTATTGAGAGGGAGAACCTTACCCTTATAGCTAAGGTCCTCACCTTATTGAGTTGTGTGTAAGACCAATATACTATTTTATTTCCTCAATCTAGCTAGCTCAAAATAAAATAAAAAATAATTACAGTATATGGAGGTACATATAGTGTGTAAGCATTATCACCTACCTTCTTCGACACTTAAACATGACCATACCATATAACCTTAATATTTCACAAGGACCATGTAGATTTTGTTTATTTAGATGTAACCAATACATGCATCCTACTTCAAGTGTCTTCTCAATTTTGTATTGGCTTTGTTAGGCCTTATCTTTTTCTTGTTACTTTCTTGATGTCTCATGAACTTCAAATGGATTTGCTTGATCTTATCAATGATTTTTTCATAATTCAACTTCACCTATGGTGTCTTCCCTCAATCCTACGTATTTTTTCCAAAAGAAAAAACCAATAGTCTGTATACTAATATAAGTTTGTTCACATATATAATAATTTTCATCCAAACACCATTCTAACAATTAAAATGTAAACACATTAAAAGTATCACATCTCACATGTATAAATTTGTCCCTAAAAGAGTCTAACATGAACAAAAACATATTATGCTCCCTACATCCCATAAATTTATAACATCTATACTGAAATATGGCAATATGAAGATCCTCTTGTTGAAATAAAACTTATGTATATATGATTTGCTTGTTCCTTTTTAGATTGTCATTGAAGCATGAAGAATATAAAATCTCCTCGGGTATATATCTATTTCCTACCTTTGAAAGAGTGTCAACAACACCATTATGTTCTTTATGTAAATGGGAAAATGTCACCCCATGGAATCTACCAATCAAAAACCTTATCCTCTTCTTCTAGTTTATGAGCATAGGAGGATCATATGAAGATTTCTCCTCTGCCTAATCAATTACCACCTTTGATTCACTGAAGTCATCCAATGACTCTATGGATAACTATTGAGCATAATATAAGGTCCCCCCATAGTGAAATAATATCAAACCTAGTATTCTAACCCCTAACACTGTTCCAATGGAAGTGATAAAAATGACCGGTCTTTATGAAAATAAAATCCCCACTAGCATGCATATTATACTAGCTGCCCCATCAAAGAAACCCACTGGATATTTGTACCATATATTTATTAAGTTTATGTATCTCGAAGGCCCCTGATATATCATAGGTCCAAGTTCATTGAAATATGCAAAAATATTCATAAAAATACAATTTATGTTAAGGGGGTATTTTCAAATATATTTGTGTTCCTAAATCTCTAGATGTCCCAAAATATGTAAAGGGGTAAATCATGATATTCCTTGTATTCCAGCATCTAGTCTTGTAAATAAGATTCCAAATTTGTGGTATTATAATCAACAAATATATTTAGGATGTTCATCACACCATACCAAATGGAGACCACAAAAGGAGACTTAAGAAAAAAGTGAACCACATCCTTAGGCTCCTCCTTACATAGTACATATTTGTCTAGACCGATGAAACCTAGTTGGCACTGTTTCATTGATGATGAGTTGATGTTTGGAATTGATGTCAACTTGATAGCCTATGTGGAGGTGCGTGTGTTGTAGGCACATTAATGTTTTTGTTGTTGTTATGTTGCATTGATTGGTGGTTGGCATTGATGTTGATTTGGGAATCTAGTGATAGTGATTCTCTTGAGATCGATGAACTAGAAGAAGATAATCAATGTTTTGAAGTTGATTCCTCATGAGGTGAGCAAGGTTTGTTTCTATTGCAGGAATCTGAGGATGAAGAGCTTAAGAGATTAGTAACCCTTGAAATGGAAAACAAATCTCAGACAAGGTTGATAAAGAAGCTTACATTGAAGAAAAAAGATATAAAGAAGTTTCTTCAGATTCTTGAAGAGAAAGAGTTTTTTTCAAGGAAGAAAACTCTGATCTAAGAATCAGTTGGAGAAGGCAAGGAAGACAGAAGAAGAAATTGGCAATCATCTTAAGGATCAGATAAACCATTGTAAGAAATTATAAGCAGAAAAAGAAGAAAGAAGATCAATCCAAAAAGGAGAAAATGAGGCAAAAATCGAAAAGCTCAAAGTAGAAACTTCCAACAACAATGAAGCAAATCATCATCAAGATCAAAAGCCAAAGAATGTGACAATGAAGGGTATGAAAAATATCATATGTTTGAATTGTCATAAATTTGGTCACATTTCAACTAATTACAAAAGCAAAATGACAAGATATTCCGAGTAAAAAAAGCAGTCAGATGAGAAGAATTCTCAAGCAATCAATCAAGGAAAAGTAGGAAAAGTAGCCCCATCAGTACCTAGGTTAAAATAATTATTTTATGGGTATTGTCATTTATGTAATTGTTATGTGTAAGACAACAAATTATATCTTTGTGTGTGTGTTTTTCTTAATGACATTAAATCTGAATGTATGACTTGAATTTGGCCATTTAACTCCACATACTTTCGTGGAAAATCTATGGCTAAATCTTATATTTGAGTACCCTGTACACTAAGGAAGTACTTGCACCTAACAAATAATCAACGATTAAACTTTGAAAATTAAAAAAAAAGTGTGCATTTGATTCAATTTTTTCCCTGCCCATGATGAGGAAATACCAGCACAAATAAAAGTTTGGTTATTTAAAAATAAAAAACGGGAAATGGAATAGTACGTAATGAGTTGATATAATCTAGTTTTTCACTACTAAATCTTGGTTGGACCTAATTATTTTTTCGAGCATGAGTGCATTTTATTGGCAGCTAAGAATAAAAGTGGTATGTCCAATTGGTGTGAAGAAGATTGAGCCGAATGGAATTCTAGAGGTATGCATGTAAAGTTTTGGGTGTATGAATGTATTTATATTGTAATAATAGTTAGGAAGTGAAATGTATGTAATTTTTAATGGGTGGCACAAGGTTTTGGGTGTATGAATGTCTTTATATTGCAATAGTTAGGAAGTGGAATATGATTCAGTCTCCCAAGGGAAATGGTTTGATTTGGTCTTGCAGCAATAGTCACTAATTGCTTTTTCTAGTCAAATATGGTTTAAAAGTTGGTTTAATAGTTAATTGATTTAGTTTTTATGGACCACTGCATATTAAATATTATAATATGGACCCACACAACATTATGTTGTGTTATGAATGAAGGGATACCTTTTTTTTACAATCTAAGCAATGTAAAAACTTTTTTTTACAATCTAAGCAATGTAAAAACTTAGAAATTGTTTTTTAAACCCATGAGAAAATAATTGTGAAAACCATGAGAAAATAATTGTGAAAACCATCATATGTGGATGAGAATCCAATGGAGTACAAATCATTTTCCTCAATAAATTATAATCCATTTATTCATGTGACCCATTGTTTTAGGTTGTACGTGTTCTTTCTTAGAAACCATGATTTGTTTATATAAACCATGGGTTGATTTCTAATGATGAGTGGAATTATCATATGGATATATTTGGTGAATCATTATTGGAATTAGTAAAGCATGAACATGCAATTGAAAGTGAATGTACAGATTATGGTGATGCTTTAAAACTAGAAATTAGTGCCATAATCATTTTTGGCACTCTCAGGTATTAATTATTGGGGGGTTGTAAGTCTTGATTGGTTTTCAGGGAACCATGTGTTGGTTTGAGAATGCTTTTATTAAATCAACTAGTGCTTAAATATTTGATTGAATTTATATTGGTATGGAGTAATGTTTTTATGGGACAAATGGTTTGAGAAAACCATCAATTGAAATTCTAAACCATAGACAATTTACTTTTAATGAGCAATCACGCATGGATAATGGTGCATGAAAATTTGGTAAATAGAATTTATTTTGTGTGTGAGAATTATTGGAATGAATCAACCATGAAATTTTTCCAAAAGTAAGTGTGGAATTAAGAGAATTGGTGCCATCATAATGACACTCATAATGTGTGATGCCATGAATGTTGGAATAACTCAGAACATCACTTCAGTTACTACACAAAATGTTCACAAGAAGTTGTTGAAGACCACCAAATTCTTGTAACTTACTTTATGGTAAATTTTACAGTGAAAAAGGATTTGACTTTGTGTGCATTTATTAGTATAAAAGTCAAACGTTGGGATGCACATTGTTGGTCGAGATATATGACTCGCAACTTGCATTCATGATTTTTTTTATATGCTACAACTTGTCTTTTTCTTATGACGTGATGAGCATACTGCTCGAGAGAACTAAGAGTGTTTTTGCATTGGTTGAATGAGAGGATTTATTGTGGGATTATGTTATAAATATATGTTGCTTGGTTATATCATAAAGAGAAGGCTTGGCATTTGCGACAGAGGTCATTTGTGATCTTGTTATATGTGTTTTTGTTTTCCCTTTTCTCACGTTTCTAGAGACCTTATGTTCATGATGATGATGTGTTTGATGAGCTTTTTGGTAAAAGTTGTAGTGTCTTATATCCATTGGCATGGGTGAGTGTTAGGCCCCTATACTACTAGTGTAACCCCTTATTGTTATTAGTACAACCCACTTATTATATTGATGTACACATGTAGTGCCCATATTGTTACTATTGTGCCCCATAGAAGCCCACTATTGTTATTATTGTGCCCTTACATTATTATTGTTATGTCAGCTCTGATTATGTTATGACCCCTTAGACTCCTATATATAGAAAGGAGGTCTTTTCATTTGTATCATCCAAGAATTGTTCATTTCTGTAATGTAAAGGAGGTTGCCCCCTCGAAGAGGCTAAATTCTAAGGCGTTGATCTATCTTTTCTATCTTTTCTTGAGCTGGTTTCATAACATTTGGTATCAGAGCTTTGGATTCTAGGATTTCGCTGCTCCAAACAGGTCATTGCGGAATTTTCGCTATAACTTTTTTTCTGTGATGTTTCAGAAGTCACAAAACAAAACCCATTTGAGAAGAAATCGCGCTGAACCTTGGGTCTGAATTTCAGAGCTTTTCGCGCGATATTTACGGAGATATGATCTGAGGAAGTTGGTATTTTTGCAGACTCCTGAATTACATTCAAAACAGGTGACCTGGGGAAAATTGTCATAACTTTCTCTTTGAGAATTGGATTGAAATTTCATAATAAGGTACAGAAAGAGGATGGACTGTAGTTTCTTGTATATCTTTTTCAGATCCAAATATTGAAACAGTGACTTGTGGCACGTCATACAAGTTCACTCTACTGAACTAGTCTATAATCAGGTCATCTTGGGAGATTGTGCATAACTCTTCCTTGGAGAATCCAAATTGGATCAGGCTAGTGGCATTGGAAAGAGGACATAGAGGGCTACTACAAGTCATAATTTCAGAACTTAAAGATCTGAAAGTACAGAGTTATAGTTATTTCAAGATCAAGCTCCTAAAATCAAGAAAAAGCAAGATGAGGAAGTTTGATGGCAAGGATCCGGTAAATTGGATACTTCAGATGGAGCAATATTTTGATCTACATGGTGTACCACCATTACAAAAGGTATGTATTGCATCTTCATATTTAGAACCGGATCAATTTTTATGGTATGAAGGGCTTTGTTCTTGTAAACAACTTGTTACATGGTCAATTTTCATGGAGGAAATGATAGCACATTATGAGGATACAAAGAGCAACACCTTCTTTAGAGAAACACCACAACAATTGGAAAGAGTAAAAGCACTTTGTGACATATTGGAAAGAAAAATTATGGAAACCAGGAAGCATATCCCTCACAAATATAAAGATGAAAGTGTTGTTTCTCCTAGCCTTCCACAACCTACAAGGGTTACACCACAACAATTGGAAGAAAAAAGAGAAAAAGGGCTTTGTTACAATTGTGATAGCAAATGCACTAAAGGTAATAAGTGTGCTGAGAAGAAATTATTTTACATAGAATATGAAGAGGAGGAAGAAAAGGATCATGAAATATCAAAGGAAGAAGATATACGCCAAGACCCCACCCCAGAGAAAGAAGAAATGAATCAGACGATATCTTGTAAAGCATTAGCAGGAATTACCACTCCTCAAACTCTCAAGATAGAAGGACATATCAAGAAGAAAAAGGTGCAAGAAGTGAAAGATCACATCGAGAAAGAAGAAATGAATCCAACCATATCTTGTAATTCATTGGTCGAAATTACCACTCCTCAAACTATCAAGATAGAAGGACATATCAAGAAGAAAAATGTTCAAGAAGTGAAAGATCACATCAAGCATCAAGAAATGAATCTGACCATATCTTGTAAAGGATTGGAAGAAATTACCACTCCTCAAACTCTATAGATAGAAGGACATATCAAAAATAAAAAGGTTCAAGCAACGAAAGATCACATCGAGCATCAATAACAAGTTCTCCAACTTTTAAAGGATAACACCACTTCGGTGCAAAATCAAACGAAACAATAGGTAGATCAGCATTGTAGTGAAAAATGTTTTGATGTAGGTGATTGGGTATTTTTACTGCTACATCTCAAGCAAGCTATTTATGAGAAGGAAATTTTGGCGACACTACATGCACTTAAAAAATGGCGACCTTACCGAATGGGAAGACTCTTCAAGGATGAGGATGTGGAAGCATTGTTTTGTGCTATTTCTATTATCCAACCAGATTGGATAAACAAAGCAAGGGATGAATGGAAGAAGGACGAAGAAGTATGGCCACTTATTCAAAAGTTTCAAAAGATCGCAATTCAAACAATATTGCCAGAAATTGAAGAGGAAGGAAAAATCATATTGGAACCTGGAACAGTCACAGAAACAAGAACCCAACAACTACGAAATCAATCAATTTCAGAGTATCTCATCAAGTGGAATAACTTACCCACTGAATATTCCACATGGGGAGGACAAGAATTTTCTACAGAAGCATCAAGAACTACTCAAGCGTTGAGGACAATGCTTTTTGAAGGAGAGGGGCATGTTAGGCCCCTATACTACTAGTGTAACCCCTTATTGTTATTAGTACAACCCACTTATTATATTGATGTACCCATGTAGTTCCCATATTGTTACTATTGTGCCCCATAGAAGCCCACTATTGTTATTATTGTGCCCTTACATTATTATTGTTATGTCGGCTCTGATTATGTTATGACCCCTTAGACTCCTATATATAGAAAGGAGGTCTTTTCATTTGTATCATCCAAGAATTGTTCATTTATGTAATTTAAAGGAGGTTGCCCCCTCGAAGAGGCTAAATTCTAAGGCATTGATCTATCTTTTCTATCTTTTCTTGAGCTGGTTTCATAATAGTGAGACTAGATTGACTAGTTGTGGATGAAACCTGACAGGGTTGTACCTTAGTTAGTTATGATAGTTTTATGTTGGATTGTTGGTATTTTTAGTGTTTGTTGTTGAGGACCTTTCATCATGTTATCTATGCATTTCTACTTGGCCTCAAAGAATTTATCATGTATATATTGTCACTGAATAGTACCACCTATGCTATCATTATCCTTGCTCTCATTGTAAAAGGACATATTGTAATTCCTATGCTTATTCATGTAATATGTTTTGAGAAGGATTTGTAATGTTGTGAACCAACCATAGTTTGGTTCGAGATTCCATGTGTAGAAGGTTACTTTGGAAATCATTGTCATGTAAAGAGTCATGTGTATGAGGAATTCATACTTCAACCATTTGTAGGCTTGGATATCAATAGCATAGTCTAGTATTTCATATTAAAGCCTTGTAAAAGTGAGTGTTGTTTTAGTTACTATCATATTCAGCCATTGATCTCATTTATAAGGTCCTGTAACAAATGTTCAAAAAAATTTGGTCATGTCATTGGTTGGATAAAGAGTGTAAAGATGTCAAAGTTGGTTCCATAGAGTCATTAATGTGGTTGATTGTGACAACCATATATGAGCTTATGTATGTCCTATGTATTAGTCATGTTATGCAGAGTCAATATTTTGGTTCATGTGGTGTAGATTTCAACAAGAAGACATTCTTTGTAGGATGATGTTGATGCTCAAGGGGAGCATGTCTAGTGTATAGTTGGATATCAGATCTATTTGTTAAATTGATGCTCAGACATTGTTAACTAATGGATATGGTCTGTTGTTGGTGATGTTGATGGTTGAGTTTGTTGCTACTTGGGAGGATGATGTTACTACTCATGTTAAGTTGTTGTTGATGTTTATGATGTTTCCTTGGTCAAGAGAGAGGTTAATAAGGTTGGAGTTGTTGATTGAGTTTGTTTATACTTGGATACATCCATTCATTTCTACTGAGTTGATTTTTGTTGTTGTTGTTGGTGCTTATGATGTTTAGTTTTTGTCTTGGTTGGAGAAATGCTTTTGGAGCTATTGAATGGTGATTCTATTGCTGCATTAGGAGAGACAGACTTGTGTTATTGTTGTTTCTTATTTTTTCTATCATACTACCTTAAGGAGTGAGAGAATATGATTTGGTTGTTGCATTTGTTGGCATTATGATACATATGTTGTACTTGATGGCAACCCACTCATCTCAGATAATAAATTATAGTGTAGAGAAAAGTTCACACACTTATATGCAGAGAAACGTTTATTTCATGTAGAGAAAATTTCACGCACTTTTATGCAGAGAAAAGTTTATTTCATGTAGAGAAAAGTTCACGCACTTTTATGCAGAGAAAAGTTTATTTCATGTAGAGAAAAAGTTCACACACTTTTATGCAGAGAAAAGTTTATTTCATGTAGAGAAAAAGTTCACGCACTTTCATGCAAGGAAAAGCGCGTATATGTTGGAGAACTTACCTTTGGTCCATGGTAGTTAGTCCTTGGTATTTGAACCTATGGTTGTGGACCATGGTACCTCGTCAAAAGTGTTGATCTCACGCACTTTCATGGTTGGTTCGTGGTATTAGTCCGACAATTTTTGATCCTATGGTTTTGGTCCGTGGTATTGCATCGAAAAGTGTTGATCTCACGCACTTTCATGGTTGGTTCATGGTATTAGTCCGACAATTTTTGATCCTATGGTTTTGGTCCGTGGTATTGCATCCAAAAGTGTTGATCCCAAGTATTTAGTCCGTGGTATTATGTTATTATGGTTTTGGACCGTGGTATTGAGAAAGGACTAAGGCTATAAAAGAGGAAGGAGATCATTTGGCAAAGCATCTTCTGAATTATCGAATATCTGATAAAGTGCTAGATCTGGAATATTGTGATTGGGTTATGGTGCAGATCTGGATCTGAATGAAGAAGGAACCTGAGTGTAAGGAGAAGGATAAGTTCTATTGATGGGTCAAAATCTTAAGGCTGGAATAGTGGTATCTCTATATGATTTTGATCTGTGATATGTGGCATACGCTTGATCTATAAATCTAATAATCTGGGTCTGAATTATTGATGCATGTTTTATTTTACACATGTTATGATCTGGGTATGTCTGATGTAACAACTGCAAAGTTATAAGGAAATATTTGCAGATCTGTATGCGGGTTGGCTTTGGTGAAATCAGAGATTGATGATGCAAGTTTAGTTGATGGGTTTTTGATGTTCTTGGATCCAGTTTGAAAATTAATGAAAAGTGGTCCTTGAAAGAAAAGAAGTAGGGGGTTGTAGCTCCCTTCCAGGAGAGACTGGAAAACGAGAGAGAGAGTTGTAGCTCTCTGCAGGTTGTAGCCTGCATACTGGTAAAGGACTGCACCAGTACAAAATCATTGTAAAAGGAGTTTCTTATTAAAAGAAGATAGAGACATGTTACAGCAGGTGGTTTTCACCCACATTGGGTTTCCACCTTATATCTGGTGTTCTTTTGTGTGACTATTTTCTTTTCTTGTTCCTGCTCATTATTTTATGATTCTGACATACAAAGTAATGATCAATATTTGAAGAATTATTCAAAGTATAAATAAGGAAGATATATTGAAAAGAATTTGATAATGCTAATTCACCCCCCCTCTCAGTATTATTTCCAACAATTGGTATCAGAGAAGGTCCTTTTGAAGAAGCTTGATCGCTTGAAGGAAGATCTAACATCATGAGCAACTATGAGAGGGAAGCATCAATCAGGCCACCAATTTTTGATGGGACAAACTTCGTATATTGGAAGGTAAGAGTTACTGCCTATCTTCAATCTTTGGGTACAGAAGTATGGGACATTATAGAAACAGGGTATAGTTTTCCATCAGCTACTCCTACAGATTCAACTGAGAAGAAGAAATATGAAACAAATGCAAAGGTGGTTAATACTCTTCTAGGATGTCTATCTCAATCTGAATTCGTGAAGGTTATGCAATATAAATCCGCAAAAGAAATATGGGACAAGATTGTTTTGAGCTACGAAGGAGATGAACAGGTAAAACGTGCAAAACTTCAAACCCTCAGGATTCAGTATGAGAATCTCAGAATGTATAATGATGAAAGTGTGGTTAACTATTTTCTTCGTGTGGATGAGATTATTAATTGTATGAAAAATTTGGGTGAAGAAATAAAAGAGGCTGTTGTGGTTGAAAAAGTTCTAAGATCTTTGTCACCTAGGTTTGAATCTAAAGTTTCTGCTATAGAAGAAAAGGAGAATCTACAACATCTTAAAATGTCACAACTACATGGAATTCTAACTGCTTATGAAATGAGAAAAGGAGGTCCATCTGACAGGAAAGAAGCTGCCTTTAAGGCTTCAGGTAAAGGAGAGTACTATGAATCAGGACATGGGTCAGAAAAAGAAGAAGAATCAAATTTTGTCAGAAATCTTCAACGGGGTGTTGGACGGTTCAGAGGTAAGTTACCCTTCAAATGATTTTCTTGTGGAAGAGTAGGTCACTATGCTACCAAATGTCCTCATAAGGATAAGATCGACAAGGGAAAGGAACCTATTAGATGGAACAAGAAACAAAATGCAAATAAGAAAAGCTACTACACTCATGAAGACAGTGATGGTCTATCAAATAGTGACGAAGATGAATGAGGTAATGACTATAAACTTTTAATGGCCTTTGAAGATGATGATTACATGGATGCTATAGATGTGGATAGTTTTTATGAAGAGATTTCTAGACTTAAGACATGTATAGAAGAAAAGAATATGATCATTGATACTCTATAATTTCAAATTGATGAAAAAGAAAAATATCTTGAAAAGTTAGAAGGTGAAATTGTTGGCCTTAGAAAAGAAATTGAGAAAACAAAGGCTATTAATCTTAAGTTTGTCAAAGGGTCTGAAACTATGGATGAGATCATCAATGTACAACGTTCTCCGCTAAACAAGACAGGTCTGGGGTATAATGGAGAAGCATCTCAAGCATCCACCTCAAAGAGTTATCTTGATGCAGCAAGAAGGAATGAGCAAAAGCACAATGGAGATCACTAGGTAAAGCAGGGACGAATTACATCAAGAATGAACAAAGACTATCAGGTAAACCAGGGGCAATCTATCTTAAGGATGAACAAAAGCTACAACCAGCCACAGGTAAAATCTTCTCAATTTGCTTCAAGAATGGATGACAATAGAAATTACAATCATTTGGCCGGTAGATTTGATAATCGCAGAAATTTCTTCAATGGGAAATGTTTCTCTTGCCATAACTTTGGTCACAAAGTAGCTCAATGTGTTGCATATAAAACAATCATGACTAGAGAAGATAAAAAACAAAGAAGTATGATTGGGATTACAAAAAGGACCTATAACAACTTTTCGGCTCTTGAAAATGAAGTTGAATGTTCTATTTGCAATAACTTTGGTCATGAAGATTCTGAATGCAAGAGCAGGTTTCAGCAGACAAAGGAACAAGCCTCAAGCACCAGAACATGGAGAATAAAGGAACCACAAACAGAAAGATGTGGGATAGCCTTTTATGCAGAGGGATAGGAAAATCTATGGTACATCGACAGTGGATGTTCGAAGCATATGACAGGTGATAAAGAAAAACTTCAATCATATTCTTCTTTAGAAAAGGGAAAGAAAGTTTCTTTTGGAAATGATACTCCAGCAGCTATAAAAGGAAAAGGAACAGCTCAGTTAAAAGAAAAGGTCAAAGCTGGAAATGTTTTGTATGTTGATGGCTTGAAGCATAACCTTCTGAGTGTCAGTCAGATGTGCGATCAAGGAACCGAGGTAATATTTCGATCAAATGGATGTAGCGTTCGTGATCTTGATACAGGGAAAATAGTGATCAAAGGTAGAAGAACTCCAAATAATCTATACAGATTTGAAGAAGGACAACAACAATGCTATTTGAGCAAGGATGATGAACACTGGTTATGGCACCGGAGGTTGGGGCATCTAAGCTTTTCACAAATAAGGAAAGCATGCAAATATCAGGCAGTTCGTGGTCTTCCAGATATCAAAATTCCAGACAACACCATATGCAAATCATGTCAGTTTGGAAAGCAAACCAGAACTAACTTTCCAGAGAAGGAAGGATCAGCTAGCATGCCTCTTGAGCTAGTCCATACAGATGTATGTGGTCCATTTAGGAAAAGGACACCTCGAGGAGAAGAATACTTGATATTATTCATTGACGATTTCTCCAGGTTTTTTTGGTTAGGACTTATGAAGCACAAAGACGAAGCATTCGAGAAATTCAAATCCTTCAAAGACTTGGTTGAAAATGAATCAGGTTACGAAATTAAGTGCCTCAGGTCTGACAGAGGTGGGGAGTTTACCTCAAATGAATTTTTCGATTTCTGTGAAGAACATGGGATAAGAAGAGAATTCTGTACAACTAGAACTCCTCAGCAAAATGGAGTAGTGGAAAGGATGAACAGAATAGTCCAACAAATGGCTCGTGCTATGCTGGATGAGTCTGGAACTCCCGCAACTTTCTGGGGTGAGGCCACATATGTTGCAGTTGTTATTCTCAACAAAACAAATGTCCGAGTGAACAGCACTCAAACTCCTCATGAGCTCTGGTATGGTGAGACTCCTTCGGTAAAGCACTTCAAAATCTTTGGGAGCAAATGCTATATTAAGAATACTGATGAGCAACTTGGAAAACTTGAACTTAGAGTAGATGAAGGCATTCTTCTTGTTTATTCTCCACACAACAAAACATATAAGTGCTACAATAAAAGACTTGGAAGAATTGTTGACAGCATTGATGTAGTGGTTGATGAAAAGGGATACATTCCTAGGCAAGTAAATCATGAAAATATCGAAGAAGATGAAGACTACCCTCAAAGACAGAATGATGAAGAAGAAGAACCTCAAGGAGCACCAGAGGAACAGATAAGAATAGAAGAGAAGACTCCATCTCGGTACGTTCAGAACAATCATCCAGAATCTCAGATTTTGGGGCAGAAAGAAGTAGGTGTACAAACAAGAAGAACAATTGCAGAAGCTTCAAGCTATTTGGCATTACTCTCCTCCACTGAGCCACAAAATGTAAAAGAGGCATGCAAAGATGAATGTTTGGTCAAAGCAATGGATGAAGAACTTGAGCAGATTGAAAATAACAACACTTGGGAGTTGGTTCCTAGACAAAAGGATAAGAATGTTATAGGGACAAAATGGGTCTTCAAAAATAAGTTGAATGAAAATGGGGAAGTAATTAGAAACAAGGAAAGACTTGTCTGTAAAGGGTATGTGCAGCAAGAAGGAATAGATTTTGAGGAAACTTTTGCTCATGTTCCAAGACTTGAGGCCATCCGAATGTTCCTTGCTCTCTCAAGCTTTCAAAAGTTCAAAGTATTTCAAATGGACGTGAAATCAGCCTTTCTGAATGGAGATTTAGAAGAAGAAGTATACATTGAGCAGCCAGATGGTTTCATTCTTGGAAATGATCCAAATCTTGTATGCAGATTGAAAAAGGCTCTCTATGGTCTTAAACAAGCTCCAAGGGCTTGGTACTATCGTTTGGACAAATATCTTCATCAACAAGGTTTTTCAAAAGGATCAGCAGATAGCAATCTTTATATAAAAATTGAAAATGACAAATTGCTGATACTTGTTGTGTATGTAGATGACATTATCGTTGGCAGCAATGAAGAATCTATGAGTCAAAGCTTTGCCTTGGTGATGCAGAAAGAATTCGAAATGTCCTTTCTTGGAGAATTGACATATTTTTTGGGCCTGCAAATCCAACAAAAGGAAGGAGGGATCTTCTTGTCTCAAACCAAGTATCTCAAGCAGATTTTGAAGAAATATGGCATGGAAGATGCAAAACCAGTATGTACACCCATGGTCACAGGATGTAGCCTCAGTGAAAATGATGAATCAGCAACAGTACATCAACCAACCTACAGATCTATGATTGGAAGTCTACTTTATTTGACAGGTACCCGACCAGACATCATGCATGCAGTGGGAATAGTTGGAAGATTTCAGGCAAATCCAAAGGAAACTCATCTTCAGGCAGTAAAGAGAATCTTCAAATATCTTCAAGGGACTCAAAATTATGGCTTATGGTATCCTAGAGATACAGATCTCACACTTCATGCTTATACTGATGCAGATTGGGCCGGAAGCGTGGATGACAGGAAGAGCACAAGTGGTGGTGCATTCTTTATGGGTTCCAAATTAGTATCTTGGTTCAGCAAGAAACAGAGTTCGATTGCCTTGTCTAAAGCTGAAGTAGAATATGTTGCTGCTGCATCTTGCTGCACTCAACTCCTTTGGATGATGCAGACCTTGCAGGATTTTCAAATCACTTGTACACCACCCATCTCCATCTTATGTGATAATACAAGTGCAATCAACATTTCAAAGAACCTAGTCATGCATTCAAAAACCAAGCACATACCAATCAAGTATCACTTTCTCCAGGAACAAGTGCTTGAACAAAAGGTCAATTTGGAGTATGTTCCTTCTAAGGAACAGGTTGCTGATATACTCACCAAACCATTGCCTAGGGAGACCTTTGAATACCTCAGGCAAAAGCTGGGGGTTGTTGATGCATCATCTTGTTGTTGAATCTCTTCTGATTGTTGGTTGTACACAAGGTTCATCTGAAGTATATGCGTACATGTGCTGGGTTGCGGATTGGTCAAAGATCGAATGGCACAGGTTCAGGGGGAGCATATCATGCATTGTTGGCATTATGGAGGAAGTACAGAAGGAGATCATGGATGCTGGTCTGAATATTGCTGCAATACGTCTTTATCTCTTTCATGGTCATGGATTATGGTTCTTCTTTGCAGATCTGGTTTATAGTGAGGGGGAGCATGTTCTTAGGGGGAGCATAACCCTTTACCCTTGATGTCAAAGGGGGAGAGTGATTGGTTGTTGTTGCCATCAAGTCCAAAGGGGGAGATTGTTGGCATTATGATACATATGTTGTACTTGATGGAAACCCACTCATCTTAGATAATAAATTATAGTGTAGAGAAAAGTTCACGCACTTATATGCAGAGAAAAGTTCATGCACTTTTATGCAGAGAAAAGTTTATTTCATGTAGAGAAAAGTTCACGCACTTTTATGCAGAGAAAATTTTATTTCATGTAGAGAAAAAGTTCACGCACTTTTATGCAGAGAAAAGTTTATTTCATGTAGAGAAAAAGTTCACGCACTTTCATGCAAGGAAAAGCGCGTATATGTTGGAGAACTTACCTTTGGTCCATGGTAGTTAGTCCTTGGTATTTGAACCTATGGTTTTGGACCATGGTACCTCGTCAAAAGTGTTGATCTCACGCACTTTCATGGTTGGTTCATGGTATTAGTCCGACAGTTTTTGATCCTATGGTTTTGGTCCGTGGTATTGCATCCAAAAGTGTTGATCTCACGCACTTTCATGGTTGGTTCATGGTATTAGTCCGACAGTTTTTGATCCTATGGTTTTGGTCCGTGGTATTGCATCCAAAAGTGTTGATCCCAAGTATTGAGTCCGTGGTATTGTGTTATTATGGTTTTGGACCGTGGTATTGAGAAAGGACTAAGGCTATAAAAGAGGAAGGAGATCATTTGGCAAAGCATCTTCTGAATTATCGAATATCTGATAAAGTGCTAGATCTGGAATATTGTGATTGGGTTATGGTGCAGATCTGGATTTGAATGAAGAAGGAACCCGAGCGTAAGGAGAAGGATAAGTTCTATTGATGGGTCAAAATCTTAAGGCTGGAATAGTGGTATCTCTATATGATTTTGATCTATGATATGTGGCATACGCTTGATCTATAAATCTAATAATCTGGGTCTGAATTATTGATGCATGTTTTATTTTACACATGTTATGATCTGGGTATGTCTGATGTAACAACTGCAAAGTTATAAGGAAATATTTGCAGATCTGTATGCGGGTTGGCTTTGGTGAAATCAGAGATTGATGATGCAAGTTTAGTTGATGGGTTTTTGATGTTCTTGGATCCAGTCTGAAAATTAATGAAAAGTGGTCCTTGAAAGAAAAGAAGAGGGGGTTGTAGCTCCCTTCCAGGAGAGACTGGAAAACGAGAGAGAGTTGTAGCTCTCTACAGGTTGTAGCCTGCGTACTGGTAAAGGACTTCACCAGTACAAAATCATTGTAAAAGGAGTTTCTTATTAAAAGAAGATAGATATATATTGCAGTAGGTGGTTTTCACCCACATTGGGTTTCCACCTTATATCTGGTGTTCTTTTGTGTGACTATTTGCTTTTCTTGTTCCTGCTCATTATTTTATGATTCTGACATACAAAGTAATGATCAATATTTGAAGAATTATTCAAAGTATAAATAAGGAAGATATATTGAAAAGAATTTGATAATACTGATTCACCCCCCCTCTCAGTATTATTTCCAACAGCATTATGATCAGTTCCATCCAATTTTCAAGGGGATTTATTATGTTTACAGTAGAGTGTTTGATGAGTTTAGCCCTTTTCCATTGATGTCAAAGGGGGAGTGCTTGAGGAGACAAGTTGTTCAAAGGTCAGTTTGATCATTTAGCTAGGGTTTAGATCAATGCCAAAGGGGGAGATTGTTGGTGTTGATGACGAGTTGATGGTTGGCATTGATTTTAACTTGATAACCTATGTGGAGATGTGTGTGTTGCAGATACATTGATGTTGTTGTTGTTGTGTTGTAGTGATTGATGGTTAGCATTAATGTCAACCTGGGCATGTATTGTAGATGATTGTATTGTAGATGGCTTGAGTGTGTATGGTTATGAGAGATGAGTGAATTCATGGCTTATGTGCAGATGTTATGATTATGTTGCTTGGCTTGTTAGTTGCAGGGTGCTTTGACAATTGTGATGGTATTGGTGTGTGTGGAGCAGGTAGTACTTTGGCATAGATGATCTTGGTTTTGGTAGTATAATGGTACAAGTATCATAGGTATTGACATAAACATGGTATTTTCTTATGGTATTGGTTTGGATATTACCATGATACAGGTGTCTTTGGTATTGGCATAACCATGGTATTTGATCATGGTATTGGTTTGGAAATTATTGAGGTTAATTTCACATATACTTGTGTGAGAGTGTGTTGTTGGTTTATCGATGGTGCGTAAGTGTGAGAGTATGATACATTGTTCTCAACAACATATTTTACACTTGTAGTTGTGTTGAGTAGTGTGTTTAATACAACCTATCATTTCCAGATCTGTGAAGTTGCTAGGTTACTCATGTTGAGTAGATTTGACAGCCTATTTTGAAAATGTAGGAAACTTGGTTCGCATGGATGAAGTGAAGGCATGAAGGCTTCAGAGTAGATAGTGATTCAACAAATTTAATAGAAGGAACAAATTTATCCATCCAATAGGAGTTGGATAGTCCAATGGGAGTTGGGTGAGGATCATTGGTTGTGGGGGCTTCCAACGGATAAATTTCTATAGATTTATGAGAGAAATAGATTTCATGTCTGATAGGTGCTACTATATTATAAAGGAAGTCAAGTCTTCCAACTTATGGTTGTAAGATACTCTATTTAAAAAAATGTTCAACACCTAATAAACAATTTGAGCAGTAGCAACAACGAGTGAGTTTTTGCCCTGCATAAAGTTTTCCACCATAAAACTTTTGTGTTCTCTTGTGTGAATTATTAATATTGTTCATGGTGCTTTCATATGTTGATTTTATGTTGATTTATTATGTTAGTTGATGGGCTACTGATTCTTGGTTGTTTTGATAAAAAGATTTAAAAAGTTAATAAACCCTTGCACTACTGATTCACTACCCCCCCTCCCCCCCCAGTGATGAGTTCAATTCCAACATGCACAAATTATCCCATGTCAGTATTTTATTTTTCCTAGCCAACCATCTAAAGCATTTGAGCTTTAGGGGAAGATTTCAGTCCCAAACTTTTCTAAACCACCATCTATCCCCATCATTTTGATGACCATGAGTGATATACCTATAAGCCCTTGCAATAATGGTCTAACCCATCATATATTTTCCATCCTAGTTGAATATATTCTCCTTATCCATCAAAGTGATACCAACCAAATCTAAGTGGCTCACTTACCTTTCCCATGTATTGGGAAAATCACCATATAAAC
This sequence comes from Pinus tabuliformis, assembly GCA_031772625.1. Lineage (NCBI taxonomy): Eukaryota > Viridiplantae > Streptophyta > Pinopsida > Pinales > Pinaceae > Pinus > Pinus tabuliformis. The sequence continues at coordinate 233,178,366 of CM062806.1, forward strand.
CTAAGTCCTAAGAGAATATCCAAGATGGATATAGGAAGGTGGAATCGTGTGATACCTGAATTTGATTTAAATAAATACCCAAATTATGAACAGACCTAGTAAGTGTGATAAGCATATAATGATTACCATCAATACCACTAATGGGATCCAACCCAATCTCCACTGAAGAACCTATTCCAATCTCCCCTCTCAGATTCTCAATCAACCATTGTTTAACTTTCATAAAATTGTTCCAAATATATGAAAAAGAGCATGCAGCCCAGGCACCATGCTTTATCCACTCCAATTCATACTATTTTTTTAAGGTATTTATCCTTTACAATCCCCTGCCATATGCCAGTTCCATTTATGGAATTCCATAAGCACTTTACCAACAAATCCCATCTGAAGTTCTAAATATTTTTCGAACCTCGCCCTTAGTCCTCAATCCTCGTGGAAATGTCCTCTAAGCAAACATGATGAATCCTTTTAACAAAATTGGAACACGCCTAGATAAAATAAAATTGGAAATAAAAGAGTTTATCCACCTGATGATTTTTTTTGGCATCATATATAGATGCAACCAATAAACAACAATACTCTACAAGAAAAATTTCACTAGGAACTACCTACCTCAAATAGGAAACCATTTATGTGTCCATGTTGACAATTTACGTTCAAAATTATCAATCAACCAAAACTAATCTCTTAACTCATAATTATTTGGTTTCAGGATGAACCTTAGGTATTTGAAACCTCTGTTTATCAGGATGGTTTCCACACCAAATATATTATCAATTTACCAAAATAATGTCCTTCTTAGAAATTGAAGTAATCGGTTGAGATTTAATTTTTCTCATATAGAGACCTGAAGCATCACCGAAAGAGAAAATAATCTGGTGCAATTATATCCATTCTCCAATGAAGATCTTCCTAATAAAATGAACATCATCCACAAATATAAGGTGACTAATGGAAATATTTTTGGAGATCCAAAACCTCAAAAAGGACCCCCTGGATTGCGCCTTAGTAATTATCATCCTACTCATCTCCTCAATTACCACTAAAAATAAGGGAGGGGATAGTGAACATCCTTACCTTAACCCCCTTGATGCCTTGAAAAAATAAGAAGACACCCCATAATTAAAACAAAAAAATTTACAGATGTGATACAAGACATAATCTAATCGACAACCCTCACCAAAAGACCAATCTTATGTAAAATCATCCTCAAATAATACTAGTCCACGCAATTATATTCTTTGATCAAATTCAATTTCAATGTAAGTGCATCCCTATTTTTAACCTTAATAGAGATGCAAACATTCTTGTGAAATAACCACTACATCCTTTATCTACATATTATTTAAGAACCCAAATTGTTCTGGAGTAATAAATTTTGACAATGTATCTTTTGACCGAGATGCAATAATCTTGGAAATAATTTTATACACGATATTGCATAATGAAATAGGTCTATAATCCATAAATTTTGTAGGAATGAATTCTTGAGAAGTCAAATTGATAAAGGTCGAATCTAGTCCACTAGCAATTGAACATGAGGTCCTCGAATCCTGCACTAAAAGTAGTAGATCTAACCCCATGATATCTAAGAAATGAATAAATAGTTCCACTGGACACCCATCTAAACCAGGGCTCTCATCCTTGGAAAATGACTTAAGAACAATAACCATTTCATCCAATGCAATCGTCCCCCCAATAATAGCATTTTCTTCCTCATTGAAAATACTAGGATATGATTAGATGACCCTTAACTGATTTGTTGAGAAATCAAGTGTAGTAGATATTAGTGCTTAATTCATCTTCTCGATAATTACTTGTGAATGTTACATTCATTTTTATTACTTATAATGTCTTCTTCATCAAGAAATTATACAAATGTACAAAATGTAAAGATCACAAAGAGACAAGAGACACCAAAAATTATGCTACTATCTAGGGAAAAACCCCACAAGGAGAAAAACACAACAATATTTCTCTTATAGAATCAAATCAAAATGAGATATCAATGGCCAAGACTGATCAAGTGTTAAATTTTTTTCTCAAAATTCAAATTTTTTGGATCGGTGTGGAACATGAACAACCACGTAGTGCTCGTTGTCCTGAATCTGGTGCAACTCTTTTCTCGCAAAATGGACTCCGTATGCTCCTAGAAACATGTTATATTCACTTTTATAAACATGCAAATTAAAAAAAAAATGTAGGCAGCCGAGTCAGCAAAATATACTGTTGACGTGGCACTGACTGGGCATGCCTACATGGCAGGGTGACTGTGCATTCACTGTTTTCCTCCTGCAAATTAGGTGGTGCCAAGTGGTATGATTTCATTGGTGATGATTTGGGCGATTTTCATTGGTGGGTTGGTGGCCAACCACAGGCTGCCACATGGCCCAACCGAAGGCCGCCACATGGTAGCATGGGGGCCACCAAAAATCTTGTTAAGGGTCGAATGGATTGCGCGAGGGTCAAACACCAAACCTCTGTCCAACAAAGCTTTCCAACTATCAGTGCGCCACTATATTGCTTATTATATATTGGAATGTGGATTATCTTTAAACTCCATGTTTTGTGCCATTGGGAAAAGGGGCTATTCCACGAGGGGAAGCCCCTAGGCATGTGCACCCAACAAGAACTGTGGGCAGTGGAGAGCGGGGGTCTGGCCGGCGGGGGTGGGTCGTTGGCCTTAGCCCCGGGCACATGGCCTCCCACATGACCCAAATTTTCGCACTTAGGGTGTCAGCATAAAAATTATCCATTGCACGATTTGCACCTATTTTCGCCAATTTGTTGCTCAGTTAGTGGAAATTGGGGCGAAAATGTAGGATAGGCGCCGTATTTGGGGGAATTTGTAGAGCGAATAGTGCAAGAGCTAGGGGAAGCCATAACTTCTTCACTTTTTTACCAATTTGGGAGCAGGAAGAGTCTAGATAGGGATTTTTGGGCATTTTGGAGCCATTGGAGCAAATTTCAGAGATGTTTGAGCATTGTAAATTGATGTATTCACACTTTTGAGAATAATAAAGATGGATAATCCATTGGAAGCTAGAGCAAGGAGACGTAGCCCATGCGGGGTGAACTCCTTCATCATGTGTTGTTGTGATATTATTTTGGTGATGTTCTTGTTTGTTGTATGTTGTTTTTCATTTATTTGTTTATGTTAATCTATACATGAAATTTGTATAAAAACACTCCGAAAAACTCATGATAAAACTTGCAATTAACCTCATGAATCCTTAAGCACTTTTATATATTCTAAAGAGGAATTTAGCACAACAAAACTAATTTTCCCATTCAGATCAAGTTTGGTATCAAAGATCTTGGTTTTCTTTATGCAAGGAGGATTTAACCATTTGCAAGTGAATGTGATGCTTACAAGGTTGAAGCTCAAAAGAGGAGAATGAAAGTTGGTTGAATGTCCTGAAGTTGGGACAAAGATAAGGAGAGAAAGATTGCCACAATCTCCACCACTGGTTCTACCTTAAATTTTAGTTGAAGCTTTAGCAAGCATGTCACACGTAGGAGAGCCTACAAATATGTTAGAGGATGAGAAGGTTTTTAGGAAGGCTTTCTTTGAAATGATAGAGATGGTGAAAGTCCTCTATGAAGAGAGGAATACAAGACTGTAGGGTGAAAGCTCCAAGCCTCCAAAAGGAGAAGGTTCTTTAGGAGGAGGAGGTAATGGAAATGGAGGTAAACCTCCGCCATGTCCACCAGCATCTTCATCTTCATCTTTACAGGCATCTTCATCCTCTTCCACTAATACAACCCTTACTCATACTCATCAACATGCCTCAAAAGGAATTGGTAAAACACCCCTGTTAAAACTTGATGTTAAAATTGAACTACCCATGTATAATGGTGAAGTGAATGTAGAGAAGCTTGACAATTGGGTTCGACAGTTGGAGGTCTATTGTAGAATTCAAAACCTTCAAGACGATGAAACAAAGATTCAACTAGCTTCCTTGAGACTGGAGGTCATAGCACTAAGATGGTGGGAAGGCAAGACACAAGACACATTGTTGAAGTATATAGGGGGTTTACATAGTTACCTTAGGCATATGATCCATATGTTTAATCCCAATAGTTTGGATGAGGTGTTTGTACAAGCCACCCATCTAGAAGAAACAGGGAAAAATATTCTAGAATAGGGTAAAAAGAATTCGTTTAAGGGTGGAGAGGAAGAAAAGGGCTTCAAAGGGAAAGAAAAAAAAACACAAGCATTAAGAGAAGGAGAGAAAATAACATGCAAACATTGTTTCAAAGAGGGTCACAATGAAGACCATTGCTGGAAGCTTCATCCAGAGATGAGGCCTAAGAAACTCAACAAAGGAAAATAAAAGACAACTGCAATCATTCAAGAGGATTTGGGATCCCATTCAGGTGATGAAAGTAAAACTACAGCCATGGGTATAAAAGGAAAAGAATCCATTGCTAGCACTAGTACTCCAAATTGTCACACTAGCACTCCAAACGAAGAAACAAGGATTGAATTATTTCATGTGAGGGTTATTGCAAAATATATACAAATCGACACACTATTTGATAGTGGGTCTCAAGCCAACTTGATATTTGAAGACTTAGTCAAGAAACTTAATCTTGAAATAATTCCTCATCCCAATCCATATCCATTGGGTTGGACATGCAAGGACACAAACCTATAGGTTACAATAAAATGTATTCTTTGGTTTGCAATCATAGCAAACTTCATTGACGAAGTTGAATTAGATGTTGTACCGCTTGATATTTCAGGAATTGTTTTGGGTAGTCCTTACCTCTATGATAGAAAAGCAATCTTCTATCGCCATGAAAACAAGTACCACTTGTTCAAAGATGGTGTGGAGTATATTGTGAGAGCTCATCGCAAGAAACTAAATCTTTCATTAGTTAATGCAGGGAAAATGAAAAGACTAGTGAATTCAAGCAAGAATTTAGTGCTTCTTATGATCAAACCAAAGAATGATGTTGATTATGAAGTGTTTGAAGGTTGTGATACAAAATTGAAATATGATTGTGTTGATGTAGTTAACCAATATGATGAGATGTTTCAGGAACCAAAGGGATTGCCTCCCAAGAGGGGAATCCAACATGAAATACCATTGCAACAATATTGTCATCTTTCTAACATTGGCATGTACAGGATGTCAATAATGGAAAACATAGAAATACAAAAGCAAACACAAGAGTTTTTGAACAAAGGGATTATTCGACCATCTCCTTCGCCATACGGGTCAGTTATTGTTTTGGTGCCCAAGAAGAATGGAAAGCATGTCACTAAATGGAACTTAAGGAGTGGCTATCATCAAAGTAGAATAGTTAAAGGAGACAAATGGAAGATGACATTCAAAACAAAGCAAGGTTTGTTTGAATGGCTAGTTATGCATTTTTGTCTTTTCCATGCTCCTACTACTTTCGTGCATATGATGAATGATGCATTGGAGCCATTTATATAAGAGACAGTCTATTAAGATGACATCTTAGTTTTCTAAAATCTCTTAATGAACATGTCATGCATGTGAGAAAAGTACTTGATGTCTTAAAGAAAGAACAATTGTTTTTTAAGATGACAAAGTGTGAATTCGGTTAAATTTCTTTGGTGTGCTTGAGGCATATTGTTGGAGGAGGTGATTTGAAGATAGACCCCTCCAAAGTCGATGTCATGATGAATTGGCCAACACCCAAGAAAATCACTAGAGTAAGAAGTTTTTTGGGAGCAGCCCAATATTGGAGAAAGTTTATTGCTAACTTTTCTTTGACTAGTGTGGAAAAGGTCTTCTAGCGGGGAGGAAAGCAACAAAAGACATTTGATGTCTTGATTTAAAAGATTGGTTCAGCTCATGTACTTGCAAGCAACTATGCCATGGGTGCATTCCTCATGCAATATGGTTAGCCCATTTCAAGTCATTTAGAAATTATCAATGGTGCAGTGACAAAGTTGCAGCAATCAAGGCACTTTCGATGGATGGGATCCTTACAACAATTCCACTTGGTAAATAGGTATAAGAAAGGTATATAAAAAAAGTGTTATAGATCTAACCCGGAATATAAGAGAAATAACAAATATACCCAATAATAAGATAGAAATAGATAGAAATGATTCACTTTTTATAGATCTGGTAGCTCTTGTTATAGCTCCAATTCTACTTGTTATAGCTCTGATACCACTTGTTATAGATCTAACCTAGAAATATATGATAATGGAAATAAACCCAGAAACAATAAGATAGAAATAGGTAGAAATGCTTCTTTATTGATCAAACCCTTAAGGTAGGGCAACACCATACATTCACTCTTTAAGGAAGGAGAACACTCCACAAGCCATATGCATGTTCATACAATAATCCTTCACTATTTCTCCATGTGGAGTCTCTAGCCTCTATATAGGTCTCATACATACAATACCATGGATCATTACCATGGTTCCCTCATACCATAAAACTAATACCATGGGCCCATTACATTATTATTAACTACTTGTGGTCCCTTACATGATATGGGTTAACCACCTTATTTATTACTATGGCCCATCCCATCATTACATTATTACCTTGGGTACCTCCCTTGGTACCCCATATTATCCCCCCTAGGTATATAACATTCCATCCCCCTAAGCATGTTTCGTCCCCGAAACATGGGAAGAACACAAATAATAAGATCTACTCAAAAGAGTAGTCCACTGATACCATGCACGTGCATCTAGCCATCCAGGAGAAAGGTGAACCCTCGATCTCGTTGATGCCTCGCTCGCTTGAGATGGAAGTTGACCGTGGCAGCTCTTCTGTGTTGATGTGTAGTAGGTGGATCTTCTCTCCTCGCTATCCGTCATATGGGGGTTGTTGTCCTTGTGACTACTTGGTTTCCATCTTGATGGTTGTCTTGCAGGGTGATGTGGGTGATGATATGTTGAATTTTTAACCCACGGTGTCTTTTTCTTTAATTCACCCTGCTGTGGTGCTTGTTGTGGTGTCTTCTTTTCCAATATGACTTCAACCACTGAACCCTCATCATATGTGTCAGCACCTGTTACCTTTTCGGCTTCAGCCTCTGTTTGTGTTTGATTGTCGACCATCAACTACTCATCATCTGATATGTCAGTCCCTGGAACATCTTCTGCGTCAACCTCTGTGGACTCTACCTATTTATTGATGGAAATATCCTGTAATGTAATTTTCTTCTTTTTATACTAGAGCTTCAGGAATTTCTTCTGCACATTAATATTGATAGTACCCACAGATTCCATCCAAGGATATCCCAAAACAACATCCATATTATCCATCTCTGAAGTATAAAAATCACCATGCAACACATACTTATCCATAGAAATCTTCAAATCCTTATACACTTGAACATCCTCATCCTCCACCTGTGTGTTTTTAATGTTTTTTGCAGGAACTTGCAATTTTTTTGCCAAATTAACATGGATGAAAATATGCTTGCAACTAGGATTTATAGAAACAATGATCTTCTCTTTCTGAATCAATCCATGAACCTGTAGTAAGGAGACACCCGTAGCAATTAACCCCTTATGTGTCTCATTCTCCTTTTTTCTAGCCTGAGACCATTTGTCCAAAAAGATTTTTTCAAATTTTGCATCTGAAAGTTTGGTCAACTGCTTTAAGTCAAGTGATAAATTCCACTTTTGAGCCTCATCTCTCATATTAAGCACCATTGGAAGCTTCCAATATGTCCAATGTGTGGACTTGTATCTTTGTATGAATTCTTCAATAGTAGGACCATCATCTTTTCTTGTAAAATATAGAACCTTGCTAGAAGCCATGAAGAGAGTTTTGAAAAAAATTCACTTACTTGGCAAAAATTGGAAATTGTCACAGTTTAGTCAATATTGCTCAGAATCCCTATTATGACCTGTTTTTGAAAATGGAACAACCATTCTGCATCTGTCCATGTGATAGAAATTTTGATCAAGGCAATGAAATTTCAAATCTGCACTGCAACTCTCCCGCCGTCACCAATATTTCTGCAAAAAAGAGCTGATTTTAAATCAGCGATATCTCCCTCATCCGGACTCCGATTCGACTGATTTTTTTTTGAAATTAGGTATTTTTTCACAAATATTCCAGATCTATAATTATATTTTTCAGATCATGCACCAGGACGTCCAGATCTGCGCTGAAAATTCGCTGCCCTGAAAAATTGTCTGCAACCCCACTGATTTTTAGATCAGCGATATCTCCTTCATCCGGACTTCGATTCAACCGATTTTTTTTTTGAAATCGGCTATTTTTTCACAAAGAATATAGATCTGCAATTAGATTTTGTATATCTTGCACCAAAACATACAGATCTGATCTGCAAACTCGCCACCCCCGAAATCCTGCAAAAATTAAAAAAAACAATTCTCCACTTTTGTGCCCAAGAAAGTGCTCTGATACCACTTGTTATAGATCTAACCCGGAATATAAGAGAAATAACAAATATAACCAATAATAAGATAGAAATAGATAGAAATGATTCACTTTTTATAGATCTGGTAGCTCTTGTTATAGCTCCAATTCTACTTGTTATAACTCTGATACCACTTGTTATAGATCTAACCGAGAAATATATGATAATGTAAATAAACCCAGAAACAATAAGATAGAAATAGATAGAAATGCTTCTTTATTGATCAAAACCTTAAGGTAGGGCAACACCATACATTCACTCCTTAAGAAAGGAGAGCACTCCACAAGCCATATGCTTGTTCATACAATATTCCTTGACTATTTCTCCATGTGGAGTCTCTAGCCTCTATATAGGCCTCATACATACAATACCATGGATCATTACCCTAGTTCCCTCATACCATCAAACTAATACCATGGGCCCATTACATTGTTATTAACTACTTGTGGTCCCTTACATGATATGGGTTAACCACCTTATTTATTACTATGACCCATCCCATTATTACATTATTACCTTGGGTACCTCCCTTGGTATCCCATATTATCCCCCCTAGGTATATAACAAAAAGGTTGATGATATTTTTTCTAGGACTATTGTTAGTGCAACTACTTTACTCAAGCATAATTTTGTTTTGCATGAAAGTTATGTTCAACAATATGCATACTTTCAAAATGTACATTTAAGCTTGAGTCAAGAGAACCAAGTAGGGGAATTTGATTACCATTTGCATCATAATTTGTTGTACCATCTTGGCGTGACAATAATTGGGTAGATCACAAGTTCCAAGTCGGTGATGAAGTTTGGATTCACATTAGCAAAAAGAGGCTCCATGGAGAAGGTATTGGTAAAACGCTAAAACCAATTCAATATGGTCCATTCAGAATTCTGGAAAAGAATGGTGACAATGCCTTCAGGTTGGATTGGCCTTCATATATGTAAATTTATGTTGTTGTTAATGTGGAAAATTTAATGTTGAGCCTCCTTTGATTGAATATCAAGGAGAAAATGTCCAGATTCCTTCCATTGAGGATTTTTCTCCTGAATACCTTGATGAACTACAACAAGACACCATTCCTGGCAGAAGAACAAGGTCTTCAAAATGAGGGAGTGTGGACTACCTTCGAGTGGGGTTCAAAGGAAAAAATCCTTCCAAGACCAAATGGATCGAGATTGGAAAGGTGAGGGAACTGTACCCTCACCTGCTGAACAATTGAAAGTGATATTTTGGGGTCCAAAAACTTCCAGTGGGGAGGAGTGATCTTATGCTCAAAATTCAAAGTTGTCAGATTAGTGTGGAACCTGAACAACCATTTAGTGCTCACCTTCTTGAATCTGATGCAACTCATTTCACGCTAAACAGACTCCAGATGCTCCCAAAAACATGTTATGTTCACTTTTCCAAACAGGCGAATTTAAAAAAAATAAATACAGGTAGCCCATTCAGCGGTCTATACTACTGATGCGGCGCTGATTGGGCATGCCTACGTGGTAGGGTGACTGTGCATTAATTGTTTTCCTTCAGTGAATTAGGTGGTGTCAAGTGGCACGATTTCATTGGTGCTGATTTGGGCTATTTTCATTGGTGGGTTGGTGGCCAAACAAACGCTGCCACATGGACCAACTGGTGGTTGCCACATGGCAACATGGGCGCCACCAAAAATCTTATTAAAGGCCAAATGGCCCAGGCAGGGGTCAAACACCAAACTTCTATCCATCAAACTCCATGTTTTGTGCAATTGGGAAAAGGGGCTAGCCCCTGGGCACGTGCACCCAACAAGAACTGTGGGTGGAGTGCAGTGGGGGCCATTGGCCTTAGACCCGGGTACGTGCACCCAACAAGAACTGTGGGTGGAGTGCAGTGGGGGCCATTGGCCTTAGACCCGGGTACGTGACACCCCACATGACCCAAATTTTCAAACTTAAGGCGTAAGCAGAAAAATTATCCATTCCATAATTTGCGTTGATTTTTCACCCATTTGTTGCTCAGTTAGTGGAAATTGGGGTGAAAATGTAGGACATGTGCCAAATTTGGAGGAGTTTGTAGAGCGAATAGTGCAAGAGCTAGGGGAAGCCATAACTTCTTCAGTTTTTGACCAATTTGGGAGCAGGAAGAGGCTAGACAGACATTTTTGGGCATTCTAGAGCCATTGGAGTATGTTTCAAAGCTTTTTGAGCATTGTAAACTGATGTATTCACACTTTTGAGAATAATAGAGAGGGTCAAGCCATTGGAAGTTGGACCAAGGAAACGTAGCCCAAGCGGGGTGAACTCCTTCATCATTTGTTGTTGTGATATTGTTTTGGCGATGTTCTTGTCTACTGTATGTTGTTGTTCAGTCATTTGTTTATGTTAATTTTTACATGAAATTTACATAAAAATACTAAAAAAACTCATGATAAAACTTGCAATTAACCTCATGAATCCTTAAGCACTTTTACATATCCTGAAGAGGAATTTAGCATAGCAAAACTAATTTTCCCATTCAGATCGAAGACCAAAACCAAGTTTGCCACAAAGATTCCAATTCAAACCCTCCTCCAAGTCCCCTCCAATAGTCAAAGTCAACGTTGATCGACAAGCTCCAAATATTGTCAAAACATATATTTTTGGCCCTGCAATAGAGGTTGAATTTCAACCTGGAAATACCTCAAAAAATACCTAAGAAATTTCTCACGTGTGAGCTGAATTAAGGAAGAAAAACTTTGATTTCTCTCTCCTTAAAATTCAACCTTTTTCTTCTTGTCTAGGTGCAAAAATAGATAAATGATGTGATGATGAATGAATTTATCCAACAGGTCAAATTTGACTCTTATATATAGCTGTCCAGGAGGTTCTAATAGGTTCCACCAGGCTGATTTGAAGATCTTGTGGGCTTATGACACAAAAATAAAATTTGACTTCTTTTTTTCAAAATGTCTAAATGGGACGTGACTCAAATAAATATTCTTTTAACTCAATAAATTCCTTTTTACTCTTTTGACTCTAAGCATGAAGAACATGCTTTAAGAATATAAATAAATGAATATAATAAATACATCAATGATATCTTTACCTTATGAAGACTGAATCTAGTTACAATTTTCAACATGATTATCAATATCCACCATGTCCTTGGCACAATATAGGCTTCCAAAGAAATGAATAGCCTCATTAAGTAGATCCTTAAGAGAGGTAATATGTCTGCCTTGAACATCCTTCAACTCCCAAATGGTCTTTGCTCTTTTCCTTTGTGTAGAAAAATAATGAAAAAGTTTAGTGTTTTTACCCCCTCCCCCCAAGCGATCCAAATGGAACAACTATTAAGCCACCATTCATCCTCTTGTTGTTTCAAGATCAGGCACTTATGCCCTTCTAGATCTATATCCAATTTTTTCTATGCATCGAAGAAGGACACTAAATTTGATGGATCCGAAATCACTGAAAGTTTATTGTCAATGTCAATTAATTCTTGGATATTGTTACTCTTTTTTTCTCTTCCCCAACTCTGAACCACCTTCTTTAGATCAATTAATTTATGGCTAATCACATTGATCCAAGAAGTCTCCATCTGTTAATATCCTTTTAACCAAATAGTCTAAACCAATGGTTCAAAATCCTCGTCCTTTAACCATGCGTGATTAAATTTAGAAGGAATCCCTTTCCAGTCACATTCCATCACCAGTTACTGTACATATAGTACTTTTGGACATGAAGGTGGAAAATATCCCAAAAAAAGTCTCAAAAGAGGCTTCATTGGTGAAAGTATTGACTACTCCATTGAAAATAAATTAGATTTTCATCATAGATAATTATATGCTTTTGATTGTAATCTCTCAAAGTTCAACCAATATCTTGTTCAACACTTCATTTTTCCTATTTGTTTAAAGATGGAAAACTTCATGTAAATAAAAAATTATAAATCCATTCAACTAAAAAAATATCTTTATTTAAAATAATATTTTAAGTATGTTTAAATATTTTGTTTGAATATTTTGGAAATAAACTCTATAGGCTTTTACTTTATCATTAACAAGCAAACCAATGATTAGCATGAGTGTTGATATAACCTTAAATAACAAGGAGCCACTGTTGTGGCGCTAGTCCCTGCCGGTTAACAGAACAGTTTGGTCAGTTATTATTATGAGATTTAATTTGCGTTATCATGAGCGCTGGTTTCCATTAGTAGTGTGTTGTAGGCATGCTTACATGTATTAAGATTTAATGAATTGGATGGCCAATTGTTGTATGAACTTTTTGACTTTATGCGAAGAGTGAAATATAATGAACTTTGCCTTTGTTAAGTAAGAATTGTCATAAATGTCATTGAACTGATAAATGCTTGTAATGTTGAGTTTGTATTTCTTAAAATAAGATTAGTTTTAGATATAATTTTCCAATGTCTCATGATTTAAAAAACGCTTAGATTAATAATTAAAATATAATAAAATTTAACAGTGAATCATAGAAAACTTGAGGGAAAAAAACTATAAAAGGTAATAATAATGCATTATAATGTATGAAGAATTAGAGAGTGTTGAAGTAAGTTATGTATTTTAATAAGCACGGGGTATAAAATATGTTGAAATGCATAATACTGAATTATAATGTACGAAGAATTGGAAAGTGTTAAAGTGAGTTATGTATTGTAATAACCATGGTGCACAAAACATATTAAAATAATAGGAAGGTGTTAAAGTAAGTTATGTATTTTAATAACCATAGTGCACAAAACATAGAATTTTCTTATTTTTTTACATTTGAATATTATGGAAATATTGATAAAATGATAATGACCAAATAAACATTATTATGAATATAAATTTGTTAATTAAAGTCGTGGTGGAGAGTGTTCAATATTTACATAGATCATTCTCGAAGGTCAAAGAAGAACTTAAGCATTTAAAAATTATAGTTATGGAGTCTTGAACCCATGATTGAAAGATTACATATCTAGTAACATGTTTGGACATAAATGATACCATTCAGGTTAATCTCAATGCAATCTCAATGCAATGCAATTCTCAAATAGCAATCTCTATCCTTCAGCACCTTATCAACAACTCGCCGCCAAACAAGGTAATTAAAAGTTGGCGCTTGGAATTGATAGGGGAACACATCCAATCCCACCTCTCATTTTTTGATTATGTGATCACGAAGCATGTTGATAAAAAAGGTAACAAAGCAACAAACCTGCTAGCAAAACGGGGAGGTGAGTTATAGGGACAAGAAATGCAGCAAGATTGGCCTCCCTCCTGTAGAGATAACCACCTAGAAGGATGCAGAGAATAGTGGAGGAGGAAGCCACTTCCCCAACGGGGGTGAGACCCGAGACTAGAATGGTTGTCGAGCCCCATGAGGAGTGACAAATGGGTTGAAAACTCGCTTGAGCCTTCAATTGAGATGCAAAGAGAAAATATCCAAATCCATGTCATGTTCTCATTTCTCCTCCTCCTTTTAAAGCTTGATTGCTCCTGAGAAACCATGGGCAATTACCCTTAGTGGATAATGTCAATTGGTTGGGGATATTACACTATATAAAGGAACCATTTGTACAATAGAAAGAAATGCATAGGAATGATGATGAATTAATATAATTTTCTCGTCAAGGGTTTATGGAGCATATACTCCTAGTGCCCATTGTTTTTTATAGAGTTGTGTTCATTTGCAACTAGCATCTACATCAAAGAGTGAGAATTGGAGACATATAATTCCACTAGATAGAGGATGAGGCTATGTGTGTCATCTCTGTATTCATTAACAACATTGTGAAGCCGTTGGTGAGGCCTCCCCCAATGGAATTGAGATTATCAAGATAAGATTAATTGTTTAGAATAGGCACCACGTGACTCCTTGCTCATGGTGCAATGAACATTTTCCTTATGCAAAATTTAGCAATGGTCTTGGGTGTTCCATGTGCACATAGATATTTTAAACTTGAACAACATTTTCAAGTATAAGTTCACATAAATAAATGAGTTTTCGTACCATGAGAAGCTTCCAATTGTCAAAGCATGATTAAATATAACAATTGTTTTCTTACAAATTAAAAAGGTCATTTGCACTTTAATTAATCATGATGCTACTCAAAATTCCACAACCCAAATGAGACCATGACCTAAGAGTAGAGTTGCTTTCTAGGTAATGGAGGTGTGATAGAAAGGACAACAAAAGGTAGAGATCTAATCCTAGCAATGGGACATATTCAGAATAGTTTTTTTGCCCAACTTTATCATGAAGATGATATTCAAGTTAAGGAATATCAAAAGTGAGAACATATTTCTCATAGCCAAATTCTATAAAATGGAGGGGAAAGGAAAAATGTGTTTTAGTTCTCGTAAAGCCTCTCATAAAGTGCCAAGTTGAAAGAACTATAATCATTCTCATAAAGTGCAAAGTTGAAAGAACTATAATCATTCTTTCAACTTAACTTTCCATAATTTTTATAAGCAACAATTTGAAATGGTGTTTATCATAGCCACTTATCAATAGACATATAAGGAAGATATTTTGCATGGCATAGACCCTTTTTAAATTCATCTTAGCTTCCTTTCTATTAAGCGAAACAAACAAACAAACAAAAAATCAAACTACAATTTTCTCATTGCTTAAAAAGAGTAAACATTAAGATATATATACTACCAATGTCATGGTTCTCCATTATAAATAATTCTTCCAATATACGCCTTTCATATCAATACATAACCAAATTATATTACAACCTTGTAATAATTCTTCCAATATACTCCTTTCATATTAATACATAACCAAATTATATTACAATCAAGGGTCTACTAAAAACTCATATTTCCTTTCTTTGCAATTGAACAAATCATGTTTGAAGCAAACTCTAAGGCATACATAGTCTTGCCCAAGATTTGACCACAAGGCCTGTGAGACCAAACCTCCCCACCTAACCATTGGGACAACATCCTTGGACTTGAAAACTCATATTTCTTATATATATAAAAAATAGTTAAGAATACCCAAAACCCAGAAAGATCTAGCAAGAGAGAATATCTACACTTTATAAACCCTAACAAGTTACTTCTTCGAATTGTCAAGTTTTATTTACATACCTATATTAAAAATAAACTAACCATGTAGTAAATTTTTCTGGTTTAAACACTAAAAAAATTGCAGGGCCACCCATGTCGCAAGAAATGCCACAAGAATATTTCAACCAATACTCTCCGTCACTTTTTATGAACTTTAATCTCCTTTGAACTACAACATGACCAGATTTCACTACTTTCTTTGATCAAATCTAGATAAGTGGTACATACAATTCTCCATATTACAGCATATATGATCCATTGCCTAGTGAACAGAAGGAACAGCACTAATGACTCTGGTCTGCTTTCGGCATCTTTGAAAAATGCTATCGTACAATATAGCGAATTGTACCCCTGCTCTTTCTCGGTTGATAACAAAGAGAATGTGATCAGCTTCCACAATTGTATAGTACCTGTCAATCTCACAAATTAGAAATCTTAATTAGGTCTTTCTCAAAGCTTGAGACAAGTTATTTTCTGGTTCTTACCAAACACCTGGTTGCAACGAGTGACCATCCGTTAATTTTGGACTTAGCAAGCAGTGGGGATGGGGCTCAGGAAAGCGGGGATAAAGCATCGAGATTATGTTTAATGCTCCATCATTGTCTTGCCAATCCTCGTCACTGTTAAGAAATTTAGGGTTAATAGTAGTAACAACATAACCAATTGCTCAAGCAAGCAGGAAAGAAATCTGTCTGTTCAATAATCACTCACTTGTAACCTTTGTAAGGAAGTGGCACATTGCTGGGATAGCACCACTGGCTCATCTGCAGTGTCCTAATAAAGAGAAGAGGATGAATTCCAGACAGACTTGAAGGCATGGTGACTCCAAACAATTTTCGTGTCTTTCTCGTGGCATAGCTGTTTCAAGCAAAAGTGGTTTGAAACATCAATGTTTAGTCAATCCTTCAATTCAGAATTTTTAACCACCACTAATGCATATTACATTCATTCTACATAAAATTATAATTGCTTCCAATGAAACAGGAGGACTTGAATGTAACAAGTACTATGGGCTTTGAACATCTCTATCTTATTTTCAAGGATAGACTTGTCTCTATCAAATGTGGGCCAAAAATGCAGCAGTCCCCACCTGAAATAGTAGGTATTTGGAAAAGTCTGGAGTTTGGAATTGATTTCAACTGAGACCTGTAGACTTAAATCTACAAGAGTCCAATCATCTGAAGCAAAAGGTCCAACATTTCCTAGAAGACTCTGTATAAGCCCGGAAATCCCAACCTTTCGCCAAGTCATGTTAAAATGATCAAACCCAAAGTTGTAGTAGCTTTTCAGCCAAGCAATGTCCAACCAATCATATATAATAACTCCCACACGACACAGCTGTAACAGAGAGAAGGGTTTGATTGTCTTTCCATCTTCTGGCCTACAATCCCCTAGAAGAGAAGGATGTTTAAGCACAGTTATCAAAATAGGTGACATGGAAACAATTATGTCAGTAGAAACAAGATATATTCCCAATAGACAATCAATATGAACCCAGCAAAAGAGTAATAAATGCTTCATAGAAGGCTGAGATATACAGCATTTGTTACTCTACTCCTATCTGATGCTCCAAATTCATAATTGTATATCCCAGCCTGTACAGCATTTATTACTCTACCACTAGGTATATATTCATTGCCCAATACTAATACCTAGTTCGGGAGTCTGAAATTCCAAAGCAAGAATAGGGGAACTCTGAAAACAAATCATAAAACAAACAAGCAAACAATTTCTGAGAAACTCACTGCACTCCATCCAGGTAGACACGAGTTGTTCCATTGAGAGCACCAGGTAAAGAGGTAAAACTTAGCACCCAACCTTTGGAAGTGCTATCATGTCCCTGGAATGTCTGCATAAAGATAATTCTAGCACCGTAAAGGCACAATTTTTCAACTTTCCAGCATTGCTACCAACGGAAAAGCAAATTTAGCCTGAACTAATGAGTGACTGGATTACCTTTTCAGCAAGCATATTATGCAGGACCCTGACAACTTGAACCCCAGAAGAGTGCCCAACAAAGTGTACTGGATGTTTCTCATCCCATTCAGAATAATAGCCTGTAAAAATTCATATCAAAGCAATGAATGCTTCTAGTTTCAACCAAGATATTTTGTGGAAGACATTTCACAGTTAAAGGCTGAACTCTTATATTCATTTACCTTGCTCATAATTCTTGCCAAAGCGGGCATGGCCATATTGGGCACTGTGTTCTTCGCCATAATCTATTGTTCCACCTTTTAAGTAGTAGAAAAGCTCTACTACTATTTGATGCTCCAAATTCATAATTGTATATCCCAGCCTGTACAGCATTTATTACTCTACCACTAGGTATATATTCATTGCCCAATACTAATACCTAGTTCGGGAGTCTGAAATTCCAAAGCAAGAACAGGGGAACTTTGAAAAGAAATCATAAAACAAACAAGCAAACAATTTCTGAGAAACTCACTGCACTCCGTCCAAGTAGACACAAGTTGTTCCATTGAGAGCACCAGATAAAGAGGTAACACTCAGCACCCAACCTTCGGAAGTGCTATCATATCCCTGGAATGTCTGCATAAAGATAATTCTAGCACCGTAAAGGCACAATTTTTCAACTTTCCAGCATTGCTACCAACGGAAAAGCAAATTTAGGCTGAACTAATGAGTGACTGGATTACCTTTTCAGCAAGCATATTGTGCAGGACCCTGACAACTTGAACCCCAGAAGAGTGCCCAACAAAGTGTACTGGATGTTTCTCATCCCATTCAGAATAATAGCCTGTAAAAATTCATATCAAAGCAATGAATGCTTCTAGTTTCAACCAAGATATTTTGTGGAAGACATTTCATAGTTAAAGGCTGAACTCTTATATTCATTTACCTTGCTCATAATTCTTGCCAAAGCGGGCATGGCCATATTGGGCACTGTGTTCTTCGCCATAATCTACTGTTCCACCTTTTAAGTAGTAGAAAAGCTCTCGAGCCCTGCGAAAACACAAGCAAAGAAAGTTGCTACTGCCAGTATTAAAGAAGTGCATAGATTTTATCACACCATAGATCGTAACGGAGCTCAGATGTCCGCTTGGGAGTCGCGGGACCTCTGTACCAAGAATCACATTTACGGAAATTTCCATAAAACCCATGCAGGTAAGAGAAACGCTCAGTATTTAACCAGAATGCTAATACTGTGACAAACATCAACGCCACTAGAAAACGCCAAACGACAGAGGAACAAACATCTAAACAATACAGTAGCCGAACTTACCAAAGCGACACCAGACACTCGAGGCATACAAGCCGGACCTGGAACAACAGAACCGCAACCAAACGTTTGCTACACAGTTAACCACATTCTGTTTTCACCGCAGACAACACAACAAACACAAAGGAAAAATCGCAGAGACTGCAGAGCTAAACAACCAAGTAACAATAACAACCCAAACGCCGCGAACAGGGTAAAACCCAAGCCCACAGTACATGCCGTCCGCGTACCTGGGACAGCTGTCCGCCCATAACACCACCACAGCACATGCCGTCCGCGTGGGAGCCGCGGGACCACGTGGCCTCCACCTCGAACCATGCGAAGCCCGCAATAAGACCCCAAAATCTTTCCTGCCCAAAACCTTAGTTCGACTTAGGAAATTGCCTTAACGCAATAAGACCCCAAAATCTTTCCTGCCCAAAACCTTAGTTCGACTTAGGAAATTGCCTTCAATTTTTCCGAATATCGGCTAGGTCAACGCGCGGTCAGCGATCTATCGATCGCATATAGTCCCCGGCAGGGACTAATAAGAACCACAATATTGTACTAACAATCAATAAAATATAAATTATTAAAATAAATTATCAATAGTCTAATAATTATTACAATATAAGAGGTTCAATAAATGTATTAAATTATTAAAATGGTGAATAATAAATAATAATAGAAAAGGTAAAAAAAACTAATCTAATAAAAAGTAAATATAAAAAACATGAAAAAGAAAAAAATTAGTTTTATATCAATTTATGTTTTGTATATGTATTATAATATATAATAAATATATTATTATATAATTTATAACATAATATAAAATTTTATGCACTATGTTCCATTTAACCCTATGCCCACTCATACGACATAAAATAAAATAATAAATTAAATGCTATGCACTAAATTAATAATTGATTTATTATTTTTTATATATGATTTATTAATAAAAATAAATTATATCTTACAAACAAATTGATTTTGTTGTAAAATCAATAAGCCAATTATAATTGATTTATTATTATTTATATATGATTCATTAATAAAAATAAAATTATATCGCACAAACAAATTGTAAACTCAATGAGCCAATTATTATCTGGCTCTTTTGACTTGCGCGGAGACACGGACCATCATCCGCACACATTTTGCTTTACCTCTCTCATCGGGCTCTTTCTCGAAATCACTTACCAAAATTATTGAACACATGACCTGTTATCACTCCACGAAGCTGTCCTAGGTTGTAGCTCGGAGATGCCTGGTAACATATAATCTTCAATGTTGTTCTCTGAACTATTGGAATGGATGATGGTTTGGATCAAGTCAGATGACTGTTTCAACTCTATTTTCACTCAAGACATGCATGAACACCCTGAGATTTACAAGGCTTTTGACCACTAATGCTCAATAGTTTATAGATTCAATGGATAAATGGAGAATACTAACTGTACCAGTAGATGCACACATAAGCACATATGAATGGCTAGTTACAGGAAATAAATGAAGCTTGCAAATCTAATTTATCAACGCACAGATAAGATGACAGTTATCTGGCATTAGACACAAGAGAAAACATGAATAACCTATTCAAGTGCAAGCTTAGAACAGAAGAGAAAATGGAATTGAATATGTAACAACAAAAGAAGCTTATATTGCTAGAATGAAGACGAGAAGCTAGAGGAGCCGAGTCTCCATAGTCTCCAAAATTTGAACCCTTGTTACTCTGAATTTTAAAATATTTATAGTCCTTTTACAATGCTTTCGAGCCTTATAAGGCTAGAGTGGTCTTAATCTATCCTCTCTGTCCTTTTTTTAATGACTTGATGCCATGACTAGACACACAGGAGCTTGGAGGCCTCTTTTTCTAACAACAGTAACTAGTAAACGTGCTACGCTGTCAGGTGGTTCGCTCGTGCCAGTGATGCTCCATGATCATTTGTTGGTTTGGCTATGTTGCGCTATTTCCTTTCCCCTTCCAGCCTTCTGCTCCTGGTCTCTGTCTCTCGGCCTCTGTTCTGTGATGGAATGCATCTTCTAGCCTTTGAAATCCTCTTAAATAATAATAATGACTGTTTTCTGTTTTATACCGAAAAATGCTGCAACACTGTGAAATCCCGCCAAGCTCTGTTTATTTTGGACTTCAAAAGTCCTTAAACACTTTCTATTCCTCTATTGGGTCCTCCCTTAATTGCTATCGCAAGTCGCTTCGGCCTTGTTTCCAAGCTTCCCTTTGTATTTTGAAATACGTTAAAAATAGTAAAAATGATGAAAAAATGGCTTTGGCGGACCTGAAATCTTATATATTTTCATTCCTGAACCCCTTCAAGTCCAGGTTTATCACATTGGCACTGCCCCTTTGTATTTCATTAAATAACGAAAATACGTAAAATACATAGGAAAATGCCTTTCGGCATATTTCAAATTTTATGCAATACTATGTATATAACCGTCGAGTCCGGTTAATCACACCTCTGTGAAACTCTGATGTGATATCGTGATGTGACTAGTCATAATCACATATTGCTCATGCCCCGGGTCGATAAGTGCTCCTTGTATTTTCCGATAGCGATCCTGTCATGCAACGTGGGTCGTCGATCTGCGCGCTTGATTGACGGTCCACGTTGCATCACCGATCACCATCGCAAGTTCCACACATCTACGCCAATATCCACCGATTATGACCACCGATTACGACCCGCTGATCAAATCTGGGCTGTTGATCAGCCAGATCAGACGGCTGCTGTGCATTTTAGTGTTTATGCCTTCGATACATGGTTTTTCACTGTTTTTATGTGTTTTTTGCCTCCTGATAATGCTTTTCCGCTATTCCAAGGGTTCTTCACCTACGCTGGTTTTGATCTTTGGCATGATTTTATTGGCTTTTGAAGACTTAAAGAGCATATTTGGACCCATTTTGGGACACATTCCAACAAGGCTAACACTGACTCCTTCTGGGGATGAAAGCCTCCTTGTGAGGTTTCAAGAATTGCAAAATAATTCCTTTCCTATAATACCAAAATAAAATCTACCTCTTAGTGTTCCATTGGGCATGGAGTTTATTTTTCATAAAAAATAAAAATTGAAAAACATATTACAATATTAAGGCCTTAAAGCCTTATATGAAGTAAAGTTTCAAAAACCGCCCATTGACTGGGCCATCAAAAACATCTTCTCCTTCCAGACTGCGCAGAATAAAGGTATTATTCTGCTGAATTTGAGTAATGACAAATGGATCTGTCCATAAGGAGTCAAACTTATGATGATTACCTTTCTTTTCCTTCAATGCATCCCATTTGAGAACCCAGTTACCAACTTGGAAATTTTCCACTTTTCCCTTCCTGTCAAAGGTTTCTTTGATTTTCTTTTGATGAACTTTTGACTTCTCAACCAACTACTCTCTGATCTGCTATAATTCGACCAGGTTATTCATTATCTTTACCATGTCATTCATTTCATCCTATTCTTCTCGAAAGAATTTGGCCATAGGGAGAATCAATTGGATAGGAAAAGCAACATCATCACCATAAACCAGCTTAAATGGAGAATTTCCTATGGACTTCTTGTTGGTAACTCTGTCAACCCATAGTGCAAATTTCAACTTGGAATCCCAACTCTTTTTGTTGTCCTCCAACAGTTTTTGGATTATCCTTACAAGACTCTTGTTAGATGATTCTGCTAGGCCATTTCCTTGAGGATAATATGAGGTAGAATGCACCAATTGAATGCCCATGGATTCACACATGTCCACCAATTCTTCTGCCCTGAAAGCTACTGCATTATCAGTAACTAGTTTGGTTGGGAAACCAAATCTAGTGAAAATATTCTCATTCAAGAACTTTATGACAACTTGATGATTATCATTCTTAGTGGGTATAGCCTCACTCCACTTGGTGAAATAATCAGTGTCTACCAAGATCCATTTGTGCTAGCCACTGGAATGTGGATTAATCTCACTTATGAAGTCTAGGCCCCACTACTGGAAGGGACCGTTGACATGTACTGGCTTTAAGGGCAGATATTTTAGCTGTTTTCTTCCTGCAAACCTCTGACATTTGTCACAAGATTTCACAAAAGAAAACACATCAGAGAACAGAGAAGGCCAATAATACCTAGCTCTCAGGATCTTATGGGTCATAGTTTTCCAATAACGATGTCCTCCACAGATGCTAGAATGGAACTGGTGCGTGACTTCCATAGATTGTCCTTTTTCTAGACATCTCAAGAGGATCCCTGATGGGTCTTTCTAGTAGAGCAAGTTTTCATTAATGCATAATTTGGTTGATTTGAGCTTAATTGCTCGGGCTTGACTCAAACTCAACCCTGGAGGGACTTCTAGCTTCTGCAAAAAATGAACTATGCTAGAATACCAATCACAGGTGGCTAGATTTTTAGCCAAGGAATGATTCCGCTCTCGCTCTCCTGCTGCTTCCTCTGTACGCTCACCACCTGAATTTGAACCCACACAATTTATGTCTAACAAGTTGCAATTTTCCTCAGCCATAAGCTTAGCCAAGCCCTGGCCTTTGACAAGCTTGGTGGGCTTCACCTCTATGTTGAACTCTATGAATTTTACAATCCATTTAGCTCTTTTCGCATCAAAATTTGGCCGAGTTAGAATGTCTTTTACCGAGGTTGATGGTACATATGCAGTCACTTTGGAATGCAGAATATAAATTCTGAATGCCTTTAAAGATTTTATGAGAGCATAAGCTTTTTTTTCAATAAGGTCATACCGTAGTTCAATGTCCCTCAGAGTTTTGCTGAAGAAGGCCATAGGGTGTTCTACGCCTTCATCATTTTTCTGCAACAGAACTGCTGCAAGTGTATCATAAGATGCAAAAGAGAAGATATAAAACTCCTTGGTGTAATTTGAGCTAATTAGAGTGGGAGGTGCCATGATAGCTTGTTTGATGGCTTCAAAAGAGCTTCTTGCAGCATCTGTCCATTTTATTTCTGATCCTTTCTTCAGAATGGAAGTGATGTGCTTCACTAGTTCTGCAAAGTTTAGAATAAACCTCCCAACAAAGTTGATCTTAACCAGGAAAGATTGAATTTCCCTTTTTGACCTTGGGATGGACAATGTCTTAATTTCTTGAACTCTTGCTGGATTGATCTTCACACCTTCAGAAGAAACAATATGTCCCAGAAGTTTTCCTTCTTCTAGAGCAAACTGTGACTTCTTTGGGTTCACAAAAATTCCAAACTATTTGCACTTTAGAAATACCTTCTTCAAATGCTGCAAATGGTCCTTGTGAGTTCTGGAAAAGACTATTATGTCATCAAGGTAAATAAGGACAAACTTTTCCTTCTCTCCCACAAAGGCTATGTCCATGGCCCTCTGAAAAATAGCCCCAGCGTTCATCAGTCCAAAAGGCATTTTGGAGTACATGAAAGTTCCCCAAGGAGTAGTGAAGGCGGTATTTTCCCGATCCTCTGGATGTACAACAATCTGATTGTAACCTGAAAATCCATTTAAGAAAGACATAACTCTAGCCCATGAAACTTTTTGCAGCAAGTGTTCCATCTTAGGCAGGGGGTAGTTGTCGTTTTTAGAAAATTTGTTCAGATTCCTGAAGTTAACACAAAGCCTAATTTCTCAATTCTTCTTTCTTACTACCACAAGGTTAGCTATCCACTTTGAATACCTTAGTGGAATTATGTTCTTGGCATCCAACAGCTTCTTGATTTTCTTTTCAATCAAAGGCAATATGAGAGGGCTGATAGGTCTTAATTTTTTCTTAAAAGGGATGGTGTTCTTCTCCAGTTGAATCTTATGATGAATGATGTTGGTTTCATAGGTCTTAAGATCACTGTATTCCGAAGCATCAGGGTGCAATACTCAGAACTTTGGGCAGAAGACAAATGAGTGGAAAGATTTATGTACTTTCAATGGGCTAGGCTCCCTACATTATGTTTGTGAACAACAAACTCATTTTCTTTTTTGGCAAGTTTATAAGGTACATCATTATGGTCAAACAACTTCTCTAGGGGCACCAATCCTTTAGGTATATGGTTACTAGGCAGTTGAACAATGTTGTCTTGACCAATCTCGTCCTTTAACTTGGACTGGCTGCATTCTTCAATGGTTTCATTTTCTTAGTCGATGTGCATTTCAGAAAATTCATCAACGACTTGTAAAAACATATTAATTTCATCATCGTCTTCAAAAACCTTCTAGTATTTTACATTTTCAGGCGGAGATGGTCTATATTTCACCTAAACTTCATAAGTCAATTTTGGAGGCAAGGGAGGAATAAACGTGCTAGCAAACACAACAAGGGAATCAGCGAGCTGGTTCTTCATTCTTGGGATGTAAGAAATGCAAAAAATAATAAAAGAGTCCTTGAGCTTCCATACCTCATCTCTGTATGATTTCAGCCTTGGATGTTTTGCTTGGAAAGTTCTGTTGACCTACTGAATGATAAGGTCTGCGTCTCCAAACACCTTCAGACCTTTGATGCCCATTCCTTTAGCAATGTTTAAGCCAAATATCAAGGCCTCGTACTTTGCTATGTTATTTGTGACCTGAAAAGTTAATTTGAAAGATAATTGAATGCATTCTTGTGTGGGGGACACAAGGACTACACCTTCCCCTACAACTTCCTTAGAGCAAGCTCCATCAAAGAACATGTCCCAAATTTGTGGGCCTTCTTCCTCTATGATCTGGGAAATTGGTTTCTTAAGCTGCGTGGAGGCCAACTGGGATTCTTCAATCTGAAGAATATAGGCTGCAAAATCAGTGTCAACAGCATAGATGGGATGACTAGTGGGATTCCTTTCATCACTAATGATATAGGCTAACTGAGCTTCTTTGTATAATCTCCTACTCTCACCTCCAAAAACTGGGACAGTAGCATAGGATAGATCATTTTTCTATGTTCCACCTAATCTCTTGATCCAATCTCTGGAGAGAAACATGCCAAACTTGGTGGGTACATTTGCTACCACAATATCCATCATCATGCTCTTCATGGGTAGCTAAGACAAGGTGATGTCCAGGTCTTTGATTAATCCCAGACATTTCACTTTTCTAGAGTCAAAAGAAAACAGGTCATGATAAGGCTTGGTAATGTCAAGACCCAATTCATCCATGACAGCCTTGGGCATTAGATTATGGCTAGCTCCAGTGTCTAGAAGGCAGTTGTGAAGGATTTTGTCATGAATAGTCAGAGAGATATAGAATGATGTGGAGTTTTCATCATGATTTTCAATCATTGGGTTGAGAACAACAACTGGTTTGTCATCTTGCAGATTTACATAGTCAGTGGAGGCTTGGATGGCTTTAGGCTCGAGGGCCTCGAGGATATATCTCTTGAAGGACTCATTCTTCACTAGTTCAATCAAAGGTATAGGTATGCTTAGCTTCTGAATTTCTGATTCAAAACTTAAAGGAGAAGGAGACTTGTCAAGGCCCCTTACCTCGTGAGCTAGAGCTTTGAGGATGATGGGATCAACTGCAGGTCATTTCTGCTTTTTAGCTTGCTGTATTGCAGGGACAACAGCTCTTTGAATAGGAGTTTCCTTGGCATTATTCATTTTCAGCCTCAGATCATATCTGAACTGATCTTTAGTTTGCATAACAGCTTCACCATCCCATTCTTGGTTGATATGGTCATTGAATAATGACTTTTCATAGGTAGATGAGATCAAAAAGGAGGCACTGCCTTTGTCTTCAAGACAATGGATCTCATCATCTTCTTCAAACTTCTCTTCTTCCATGACTGCATTCTGGAAAGGGTCTTTACCCTTTGGTCTTCATTGGCATCTTTACTTCTTTGTAGAATCTGTAACTGCTCATTAGCTCTTCTATATGGATTTGGATTTCTAGGAGCAAAGGTATTAAGAAATCTTACTTTCCCAGGGTGTTGTTCAACCTTTAATTTGGAGATTTCAGAGGCTAATATCTCTATTATCTTGGTCATTTTATCTATCTTGGGATTTGAAGATGATGAAGACTCGCCCCTCTATCTCCTCTATCAACATTTCCCTTGAGCTTCTTGATAGCCATGATGTTTTATTCTACTTCCAAGCTTGCATCCTGCATATCAGCCAAGGTAGCACATCGTCTCTCCCTCAACAATAGACAGAAGTCAGAATCAAAGGCACTGGCATAGGTGAGTTTAGCAGAGGTAGTAGTGGGTTTTACTTCAGCTAGTATCTTGCTATACATACGGTTAAACCTCTTATTGAAATCAGACAACAACTCACCATTTTCCCTCTTTAAGTTCCCAAACTCGATGTGGTAGTAGAGTAGATCCTTCTTATCCCCCCAATTCTTTAGGAATGCATCATCTAAAGCCTCAATATCTACTATAGACCTTGGGGTCAATTCTCTGAACCATTTTCTAGCCTCTCCATCTAGACTTTGGACAAAGACTCTCATCCATACATCATCTTCACTAATGTCCAAGTTATCAGCATAGCTATAGAATGATTCAAGATGTTCCTCAACTAAAACACCTTCAGTCCTAGTGAAATTAGGCCTATACTTTTGATATTCTCCAGTAGGCATGTCATTCAAAGGAGTGAGCAGTACTAGAGGTCCATACCTAGCAGCTATGATTCTTTCAATTTTGGTAGGTGCTTATGGACCTGCGATAGTTGTGGTGGCTATAAGGGTACTGGAAGTCTGAATGACAGAGGGCTGAGGAGTGACTGAGAGGACTAAAGTAGTATGATGGATAGGAGGTAAGGTTTCCTTTGGGCTTACAAAAAAACGAGAACCTAAAGAATAGAGATTTATGAACCTTTGAGAATTTTTTTTCACTGCTAGTATTAGATGCTATACTCTCAACATGTATTTGTTCTATTGTAGGCCTTCCTTGAAGAGGTATAGAATATTGTTTAGAACTACCTGAACCTGATGCTCCATTCTGCAACACCTTTCTTTCTTTGATGATTTTTTCAGGGTCAAATACTAGGTTAGCTTGTGGCTTCTGAGGATTTCTCTGAGTATGCCTCACAAACTGAGCTAGAACTATGAAGTGGAGTCACCAAAAGGTTCGTCCTCCAGTAGAGTCACCAGATAGATTATTACAACCAAAAAAAGTGCCTTGACTTTGTCTATCATCAAAGCTGGATTTGTGTCGTCTCCCAAGGAAGCTGAGCTTTAGTCTCTTTTCCCTAGCAACAACACCAATTATGTTATCACTGCAAGAAGCTCTCCTAGGTTGTAGCTTGGAGGTGCCTGGTAACATATAATATTCAATGTTGTTCTCTGAACTATTGGAATGGATGATGGTTTGGATCAAGTTAGATGATTGTTTCAACTCTATTTTCACTCAAGACATGCATGAACATCCTCAGCTTTACAAGGCTTTAGACCACTAATGCTCAATAGTTTATAGATTCAATGGATAAATGGAGAATGCTGACTGTATCAACAGATGCATACATAAGCACATATGAATGGCTAGCTACAGGATGTAAATGAAGTTTGCAAATCTAATTTATCAATGCAGAGATAAGATGACAATTATTTGGCATTAGACACAGAAGAAAAGATGAATAACCTATTCAAGTGCAAGCTTAGAACAGAGGAGAAAATCGGAATTAAACATGTAACAACAAAAGAAGCTTATATTGCTAGAATGAAGATGAGAATCTAGAGGAGCCGAGTCTCCACAGTCTCCAAAAGTTGAACCCTTGTTACTTTGAATTTTCAAATATTTATTGGCCTTTTACAGTACTCTCAAGCTTTCTCAGGCTCGAGAGGTCTTAATCTATCCTCTGTGTCCTTTTTTTAATGGCTTGATGCCATGACCAGACACGCAGGAGCTTGGATGCCTCTTTTTCTAACAACAGTAACCAAATTCTGGTAAATGTGCTACACTGTGAGGTGGCTCACTCATGCCAGCAATGCTCCATGATCATTTGTTGGTTTGGCTGTGTTGCGTTGTTGCCTTTCCCCTTCCGGCCTTCTGTCTCCTGGTCTCTGTCTCCCGGCCTCTATTCTATGATGGAATGGGTCTTTAGGCCTTTGAAATCCTCTCAAATAATAACAATGATTGTTTTCTGTTTTATACATAAAAACTCTACAACACTGTGAAATCCTGCCAAACTTTGTTTATTTCGGACTTCAACATTCCTTAGACACTGTCTATTCCTCTATCAGGTCCTCCCTCAATCGCTATCGCAAGTCGCTTCGGCCTTGTTTCCAAGCTTCCCTTTGTATTTTTTTTTAAACTAAAATGGTTATTTTATTGATATATCAATGGTTGGGTCGCAGCGTAATCAACCGACATTACATGGAGGCATGAATACATAAATCATTAATACACCAAGCAAACTTCCCTCCTTTGTTTTGAACCAAAATGACCTAGAGTGTGAAGTCAGAGTATTCGATATCTACGTAGTTTGGTCTACGCAGCGCAATTGAGCTATGGTATGGCTGTCCACACTGGTTCTTTTGAGTTTTTAAAAAAAAACCTTGAGCGAGCCTGCATCCGTTATTGGCTATGATGTCTACTTCCATGTTTGAGCTGCGGAGGATGTGAAAAAGGGACAAGGAGGTAAAATGAACCAACAGGCCCCACACCCTCTAGAGAGTATTGTTGAGAGCCAGATTGCTAAAATGCTCCTCTGTGTTTAATGTTTTTATCAAGAGTTTTGAGTTCCCGAAGATCTAAAGAGCTTTGTGTCCCTGTTCTTGTGCAATCTGGCAACCTTTAAGAAGCCCGAGAATTTTTGCCTGGTTGTTTGTGTTCTGCCCTAGTCCCCAATTGTAGCTGTCTATTCGGGATCCGTCCTGAGAGTAGACCACACCTCCTGCACCAGATATCCCTAGATTTCCTTTAGAGGCGCCATCGAAGAAAAATGTTACCTTTCCCTGCTTCCTCCGCCAGGTTTGGAGCTTTGCATCTATTGTTCTAATGCGCTAGTCATAGTTGAATGTGGGGAGGGTAGGTGTTTTTTTACTATCTCAAACGAGAAGGGTTCCCAGCCAGTTTCATTCCTCAATTATGAGATTGTCATCTAATTTGCTGGGGTAGTTTCCAAGAGCTTCCATCAAGGACGCCTTAGCTCTGGCCACCACTGTCAAGGGTGAGGACTTTACATTGTTAAATATCCAGTTATTTCAGGCTAGCCAGAGTTTCCAGCAAATGAATTTGCGAATGGAATGCCAAATCCGGTTCCATAGTGATTATGCACATAGAGTCCTAGGATACCTTGCAGTCTACTTGGAGAAGAGGTCCATGTCTATACCCTGGAGAGGGGTAGGTGCATTGAGGCCGTGAAGGAAAAGGGTCCATACCATTTGGGCAAAGGCACAACTTACAAAGAGGTGATCCACGTTTTCTGGTGCAGATATACACATGGTACACCAATGCGGCCCTATTATGCCTCTGTGGGCAAGAATCTTACCTGTCAACACTTTCCTATGAATGAGAAGCCAAGTGAAAAAATTCACCTTAGGGATTTCGTATGTGTCCCATGTACGCTACCAGATGAAGAGTTGTGAGCTTGATTTTGTGTGGGAAGCAAGGTTGCAAAACCAAGCACAAATGTGTAGACTCCAGTCTTCCCCCACATCAAAGATCCGAGGCATGTATGTTAATAGGTGTTCAGCCTTTCAACTTGTCCAAGAGAAGGTGCTTTTGGTGAAGTAAATGTGCTGGCAGATTAGGGAGGACCTAGTCCTCCCATTTTCCTTGTCTGTCCCAAGCAGAAATGTTGGCAAGACTGAGCAGGCCGTTCTAAGAGAGCCAGTCACGAAGGTCGGCTAATTCCATTGAATGTTTTAGTGGGGGATTGCCATGATTTTGTCTTGCCATATCAAGGTATTTTCTCCTTTTCCCAGCACTCTGTAAAGCTGGTTTTGGAAGGTGGCAAGCCCTTTTCTACAAAGGTTCCACAGCGGTGTGCCTTTGGTAATACTATCTGCTTGGAGGTTTCTCAATGGGACTCTTTTGACTTATTTATTCTGAAGTAATTGGCTGACTAGATGGTTTTTGTTGGAGTAGATCTACCAAAGGATTTTTCCCCTAAGGCAATATTGGCCAGGCCAGGGTCTCTAATATGGAGACCTCCTTCCAGCTTTGGCCTTTTCACTGTGTCCCAATCGACTAAGTGGAATTTCCTCTCGTTTCCTTTGCCTCCATGCCATAAGAAGTTTCTGAGTAGTTGTGAAATCTGATCCATGATTGTCTTTGGAGCCAGAAGGAAAGAGGACTGATAGGTAGGGAGGGAGGAAAGGATAGACTTTATAAGGATTAGCTTGCCAGTGTAATTGAGCCACTTCCCACCCCAAGCAGCTATCTTGGTTTTGATCCTTCTGATGACTTCAGTCCAAAGTGAGGCTTGGTTAGTCCCCAGGGTTAAAGGTAGTCCCAAGTATTGTATTTAGTCCCAGGAGGCATAGCTCGGAAAGTCCGGGATTCTAGCAATTCGAAGGATGATTTGTTCCTCTGTGTTCCAACTGTACACTACACTTTTTATTTTATTGATAAGTGCTCCTGAAATTATGTAGAAGCTTTGCAGGGTCTCATTTAATTCTTTTGCTATTCATGTGGAAGCTCCTCTCAACCGAAGAGAATCATCTGCGAACAAGCATGGTTGATTGATTCTATTCCGGTCGTTGGTTGGATGCCTGGGAGAGAATCGTTGTTTCTTTTTGCTATCAGTTTCCTACTCAAGGTGTCTGCCATTATAATGTACAGAAACGGTGATAGTGGGCATCCTTGCCTTATCCCCCTTGAAGCTTGAAAATAAGAGGCAGGTCGACCATTTACCAACGGGGCTATCCAAGATTTGTTAGTGCAGGCCTTGATCAGGTTCACAAAAGCTGGGCTGAATCCAAAGGAGATGAGGGTTTTGTAGAGAAATGATAGTTTTACTCTATCAAAGGCATTGGTCATGTCCAACTTGATCAACATCCCTTTCTCCTTCCTCTGATGGCTGGAATGCATGGTTTCCTGTACAAGTATCACATTATCCAAAATATGCCTTCCTGCTATGAGCCCTCCTTGACTGGGAGAAATAAGATTACTTAGTATGGGCTTCATTCTGTTTGCGAGTAGTTTATCAAGTATTTTGTAAGAGATGTTACATAATGAAATGGGTCTAACTATGTCAAAGGTAGCTAGATTCACTTCTTTCGGTATTAAGGCAAGAAAGGTGGATTTGGTGCTACCTCCCACTTTTGCTTTTTTCTGTAAATCCTTTGCCATTCTTAGAAGTTCATTTTAGATTATTATCCAACAGGCTCTGTCAAAATGTGTTGAGAAACCATCTGGGCCTGGGGGTTTGTTAGGCTCCATGTCCCATATTACATTACTGATTTCTTCCTCCATGAAGGGCTTCATAATATTTGAGTTGTTTTCCTCATTAACCAAGGAAGGGATCTAGGAGAGGAAGTCATTAGATATCACCTCATCTCTCCTATTCCATCCTCTATATATAACCTGTGGAAGTTATTTTCAGCAGCTTCTTTAACTTAGGAAAAACCTTGATGACAGTCCCTTCTGCTGAGGTGATTTTCGAAATGTGATTCCAGGAGAGGCGGGCTCTGAACTGCCTGTGGAAGAAGGCTATGTTACGGTCACCTATTTTCAACGGTAGGCTTTAGGACTTAAGTTGCCAAAATTCTTCTTCTTTTCTGAAGGAGCTAAAAGAAGCAAGTTGGACAACTTGTTCCTTCTCAAATTGTTGCATGGTTATATCTTTGCCCTCCATCTCCAGTTGTAATTCTACTAACTATTGGACAGTTTCTTTTCTATGTGTGGTGAGAGTGTAGGGAGGCATTTTGACCCATTCTTTCAGAGCTATTTTGGTTGCTTTCAGTTTTTGCTCCCATACATAACTAGGTGACCCGGTGATCATGATAGACCAGGCCTTGGTAACAACTTCTATAAACCCTTCCTTTTTCATCCACGAAGGGCTGAAGCGGAACAGTATAGGTCCCAGATTTTCTTCCTCCTCTAGTTGTAGGAGGATGGGTTTATGGTCCAAGGTGAGCTTTGGTAGGATTCTCGATGACACTATTCTCTTCTCCATAAAAAGAGTGCTCTGCACTAGGAATATGTCTAGTAGGGTTGAGATGTGTGCTGTCCCTATTCTGTTGTTGGTCCAAGTGTATCTCCTCTTCTTGGGTTAAGAGCAAGAAGATCCCACTGCTGAATTATGCCCTCCACAAAGGGTAACAAAGGATCTTTGCTAATATTTCCCCCTATTTTTTCTTTTGGATCTAGGACGATGTTTAGATCTCCCTTCATAGGAGAATAGCTATCTACAAAGTCGAAGAGTGTTCGCAAACGCTCTTTTTTCTCATGGTAAAGGTAGGGAACATATAGGTTAAACAGGGTGAAAGTGAGCTTACTTACTTTATGTCAAAGCTCGGTGTAAATCCAATGTTGAGTTTCGGAAGAGTTTTCTAGCTGGAATAGTTCCTCCATACAGACCATGGCAATTCCTCCTGAGGTTCCCCTTGTGCTTTGGCCTTCCCAGCTTTGGTCTTCCAATTCGTTTTGCTTAAATCTAGAAGGGCTTCCCCTTCAATTTTTGTCTCTTGGAGCATGAGGATCTCTGGGATTTCTATTTTCATAAGATTTTTAACAGTTGCTACCTTCATGGGGTTCCCCAAGCCTCTACAATTCCAAGAGACTATACGCATTATTTATTTGGGGTAGTGGAGGAGAGGCCTCCCTTTGATAGTCATGTTCTGGTATTTCGGATTATAGACATTTCTAGTGTGGATTGACTTCCTTACATTTTTTGGCTCTCTGTTTCTTCCTCTCCTACTTCCTTGTGGGATTTCCTCCTTGTACACTTTGGTGGTCTTTCATATGTCTCCTCTTCCAATGAGCCTGTCGTTTCCGAGGGCTTCCTTCTTATCATGTTGCATAAGATGTTGATGAAGAGCTTCTTTCTGAGGAATCAGTTTGGGCAAGGGAAGCTTTTGCATTTCCTTCCTCGTTTAATGGGGGATTAGCCTATGTTCTACGTCGCTTGTTGTAATAGGGGTTCTTCCTATATACTGAGGGCTGCAAAGGAGTTTGAGGGGAAGTTCGTTCTAGGGGTTTCTACTCCTTCCATCTGTGGCTCTGTGGATGGCGCTGTGGGTCCTGATTGAGCCCATTTCCCTCTCGTTTTGTTGGGCTGCTTTGATGTGGCCGTCATCTGCACTGTTTTCCATTGGTCTCTTTTCCTTTTCTCTGCTTCTTCCTCAGTTTTCTTTTTACAGTTTCTTGCAAAGTGTCCATATCCGTGGCAGTTCCTGCACTTGAAAGGCAATTGCTCATAATCCAGTTCTTGCACGTGAGACCATTCTGCCACTGTAAGTTTTATGGCTTCTGGAAGCCCCACTTCTAGGTCAACCTCGACACATATTATAGCATAGGAGTATTGTCCCTTCCTGTCTGCTCTATCAATGTATTTCCCAAGGGTTATTTTGATAGATTCTAGGGTCTTCGGGCTCCAACAGTGCAGTGGTAAATGAGGAAGGCACACCCAGACTGGGACTGCTGAGGGCACATCCTGGCCTAGGTCAAAGTCTGGTGTCCATTTGTTCAGATACCGACCTTAGGGACCCATGAAGTATGGCCCGTTTCTAAATATGAGGTTCCTATATTCAATGCTATCAAACATGAAAACAAAATAACCTTTACCAACGAAATGGCATTTTATTCCTTCTGAAACCAGTGGTCGCCAATTGCGTTGCAACCACGATTTGATGGCTCTTAGGGATGGCCATAGCCCAGTGAACTAGCCGATGAGTCCTCTCTCTGCAATGTTCAGGGCAACCCGGCAAGGTTCTTCAACTAGAAGAGCGACGGTCGAGATTGCTTCCATCTTCTTAACAAACTTCTGTTGGGTGGTTGATATTGGATGCTTGTTGTAGTCACCCACCAGCTTCTTGAAGGCAAGAAGCTTAGAAGGGAGGGGGGAGGGAGGCTCAGAGCCTCCCTCTGAAGCCATGGATGTGAGGAGGGGATTCTCATAGGGGTGCACACAGGGGTTCTCAGAAGTGCACTTTCTCCCTTTGTATTTTGAAATACGTTAAAAACAGTAAAAATCATGAAAAAATGGCTTTGGAGGACCTGGAATCTTATATATTTTCATTCCCGAACCCCTTTGGGTCCAAGTTTTATCGCACCAGCACTGCCCCTTTGTATTTCATTAATTAATGAAAATATGCAAAATACATAGAAAAATGCCTTTCGGCGGATTTCAAATTTTATGCAATACTATGTATATAACCATCAGGTCTGGTTAATCGCACCTTTGTGAAACTCCGATACGATATCGCGATGTGACTAGTCGCAATCGCATATCACTCATGCCCCAGACTGATAAGCTCTCCTTGTATTTTCTGATAGTGATCCTGTGATGCAACGTGGGTCGTCGATCTGCGCGCTTGATTGACAGTCCATGTTGCATCGCCGATCGCCATCACAAGTTCCACACATCTGCGCTGATATACGCTGATTGCGACCCGCTGATCAGATCTGGAACATTGATCAGCCAGATCAGATGATTGCTATGCATTTTAGTGTTTATGCCTCCGATACTTGGTTTTCATTGTTTTTATGTGTTGTTTGCCTCCCGATAGTGCTTTTCTGCCATTCCAAGGGTTCTTCACCTGCGCTGGTTTTGATCTTTGGCATGATTTTATTGGCTTTTGAAGACTTAAAGAGCATATTTGGACCCATTTTGGGCCACACGCCAACAAGGCTAACATGACCCATGAAAATTGAAAACCATATTCCAATGATTTTAACAAGTATTGAAATTTTCTTAGAACCTCATCGGTTGACTAATTTTTAATGGGCCTTTCGGTTTTATTGGTTAACAATTTCAATAAAAAATTGTACCAGTCAACAATTACGTTTTGTTTTATAATTTAAAGTTTTGAAAAAATATATTTCTTAATCGAGTTGTTTTTAGGGAAATTTTTTGGAAATTTTTTTGGTAGGTTTTTCCGATATAATTTCTCTAAAATTTGGCAATGATTTATTGAAATCACAAACACTATGGGTAATCTAACCTCTACACAATCGAAGTGTATTAGTGGTTTATTTAGGTACTAAATCATATATACAGTGAAAAAACCATTTTAAATAACACAAATCAAGATTTCACGTCAAAATTTTTCGTCGAATTCCCCCACCGTAAAGTCCAAAAAGTCACACTATAGACAACTCTTTTGTTAATGTATTCAATTTTTAAAATTTAAGGAAATTTGTTTAAATTAAAAATTGTGCCCATCAAATATTATGTTTTTTTTTTTTTTTTTTTCTATAATTTAAAATTTCAAAAATATTTGATAATGTATTTAATTTTTTAAATTAAAAAAAAAAATTGTTTAAATTGTTGTATGTTTGTGTTTTTTTGGTATATTTTTTTTAAACAATTTTGTCCAAAATTTGATAAAGATTTGTTGGAATTGCAATTTTTATAAAGATTTGTTGTTGGAATTAAAAGTTTGAATTATATAGTATATACAATTTCACTACTATAAGAGCTTTTCAAACTATGAATTATGCCCTTCATAATAACTAAAATGAAGATAACTACATACATATATAATAGATAAGGCTCATAACCAAAATAAAAATGACTACATACATACATGGTGCAAATAGCTTGACAAAGGCCATAGCTAAAATGAAGATGGCCACATTGTACCTCTTTAGAAGTGGGGATAAACTGCATCCCCTCTAATTATAAGGCCATATGATTAACCTCATTTTAGACGAGGGATTATTTTGGAAAAGAAGATTAGCGTATGGTTAAAAAATCAAGATAAAAGATGCAAACGCCAAGGTGGGTTATAAAATATCATTCAACTGTGGACCACCTTGTTACTCTCAAGATCATTGTGGAGGAGCGTTGCAATAATAAAATTGATTACTTATGTTGTTTCATTAACTTTAGAAATGATTTCACATTGTTCCCGTGACAAACCTATGAAAGGGCCTCGAAGAGATAATGGTTCCTCTTGAGTTGAGGGTTGTATGAGAACATTATTGCTAATCTCAGGATATTTGAGGGTTGGTCAAAAGAAATTAATTGTGTTCCTTGTGCCCTACCCTTTTTGGTATACACATTAGTAAATCTAGAAGAGTGTTTGGAAGATATAGGTTGTGGTTGCCCCACACTCACTGGTATAGTCATAACTCTTCTCCTTTATGCTAATGGTATTTCTCTTTTGGCAAGGAAACCTTACAATCTTGTCAAACAACTAAGAATCCAACAAGATTTTCCTTCCAATATTGGTATGTCTATTAATATTGACAAAACAAAAGTCATGATAATCAAATCCATAGATATCACATATGATACGACCAAAAAAAATTGGTAGAAGTTCATACAAATATCTTGGAATCAATATCCATCACAAGCTCAACTAGAATTATAGAAATGGAGGGTGGAAAGCTTGTAATGGACTTGAAAACAATTTTTAGTCAACAAATTTTGAGATATGTGATAAAGAGAAACTCTTCTTTGAGACTCTTGTCGCCCCCGTTATACTATATGGATGTGAGGTTTGAGGATGTATTATACCCAGAGAGTTATGGAAGAAGATAGAACAAATTCAAAGGTAGTTTATAAATGGCAATATCAAAATTAAAAGAAACACACCCTATCCTATCCTCCTAATCAAAGCAAGACTTTCCCATATTGAAAGCATGGCTATGATCTAGGTATCTTATGTATATGAAGAGGTTAAAGAAAATGGAAGACAAGACTAAAAAATATGAAATACGAAATTTAGGAATGAACCACACAGCTCACAGGTGAGTCGAGCTATAGTTAGAGGTTGCCAAAGAAACGCTGCTGAACATTCATTAAATAAACAATGAAAAGATACAAATATTATAGGAGTCCATTTAGTTAGGGAGATCAAAAAAATTCTCGGAAAATAGGATCTAACTACTAAATACACACAACCAAAACTACCTAACGAATCCATTTTCCATTATTTTCAAGTTTTCCCCTGAAAGAAGAAAGGATTTATTTTCACACCTAAGATCTCCCTAAACAACTCAAATTTCATCTTCTCAAGGGGATTTGTGAAAATATGAGTGGCATTTTCACAAGTATTACAATATTCAAGAAAAAAATCTTTATAATGTATCTTCTCTCTAATAAAATGAAACTGAGCATCAACATGCTTTGTTCTTGCATGATACATTGGATTGCTTGCCAACTTGATTGAGCTCTGGTTCTCACATTTTATCACAATAGCCTTCTTTTGTTTTTTTCTAACATCTATAAGAACTCTCCTCAACCAAACAACTTCACAAGTTGATGCACACAAAGCTTTATATTCTACCTTAGTAGATAGCAATGATACAGTTGGTTTCTTCATGCTGCTCCATGAAACAATCATGGATCCTATGTTGAATGCATAAAATGTAGTAGATCTCCCATCATCCAGATTACCATCCCAATCTAGATCTAAGTAACTTGTCAGCTCTACATCAAATGAATCAATATACTTAAGAACAAAATCAATTGTTCCTTTAAGGTACCTGAGTAGATCTTTCATTGCTCTCTAATGGCTTTCTAGAGGTCTTGCAAAAAACTAAATTAACACACTGACAAAGTATGTTATATCAGGTTTGGTTGTAGTAAGGTAATTCAAGCTTCCAACAAGTTGTCTATACAATGTACCATCATCTCCTTTAAACCATCATCAAAATGAAGTTTCACATTCTGTTGCATTGGAAAAAAAGCAACTTTACACTGATCCATTTTAAAATTCCTAAGAAATTTTCTAACATACTTACCTTGAGAGACAAAATTTTGACCATCTCTCCAAACTTCAAGGCCTAAACAATAATGGAACTCACCAAGATCTTTCATCTCAAATACTTGTGACATTTTTGTTGAAAATAGCAACAAGAAATGCTAAAAATAGAAGTGCTAAAAATAGCACCGCTATAAATAGCAGTTTGGGTACCAGTGTTAGATTGAGCAACATGGAATGAAAAATAGAAGTGCTAAAAATAGAATTCTATTTTTAGCAGTTCAGGTTGGATACCTATTTTAGTCATTCCCTAAACTAAAATAGTGAAGTAAAATTCGAATTTGAACTTAACAGCGGTTTGAAAATAAATTAATTAATTCTCCATGAGTTAATTAGTTGTGAAAAATCAAACATGAAGTCTATGTGAGGACATGCAACAGTTTCTCCATTGATTGAGGGATTTATCCATCAGTTAAAGAGATAAGGATGAGTTCTAATTTGAGTTGTAATTAGTTGGCTTAGTTAACTGAGTCAAGTCCAGTTAGATTGATTTAAACAATTTTTTGAATTAATTGTGAGTTCAGTTAGTTAATGCTTGCATGCATGTAACTGCTGCACTTTTGATAACTGAATATTCTCTCATAAATAACTCATGCATGTCAGTTTTGTCAGAGACCCAGTTGAGATCAGAGGAGGGACAATGTACTATCATTTGGATGGATTTTTCCTATAAAGGAAACTCATCCGTGGAGAAGGATTTATCTCCTTCAGGTTTGTGCAGCTATTTCTAAGCCAAGTGAGTAGTGTGAGGTGGGAATTCATACTTATGGAAGCACTAGACCCCAGGAAAAATTGCACAAGGAAATAGGAGGCTTGGAGGATAGAGGAGAAGGTTTTTGAGAAGCCTTTGACTATCTATGAGCAGCAGAGGGATTGCAGAGAGAGCATGATAGCTTGTGAGCTGATTCTTTTTGTAATCCAGACTATATTTCCACTTGTATGATAATACAGAGTTGGGGTTTTAGGCTGAGGCTTTCCCCGGGTTATTTAATCTGTGTTATGTGTGATTTATTTCTCCTTATCGGTTATATGTGTTCTATTGATCTTTCTCATATTTGATTAAGCTTCCACATAATTGTTTGTAGAAGTAGATCAAGTATTCTGCTTTAGTATATTTCATTATCAAATGATCTACAGTGGGAATTTCTACAATTTTCACCTTAATTCCATCAGTTAGTTTAACTAAATTTCCTGTAATAATTAAATCATCGACATACAAAGAAAGCGATATTGCATACCCCTTTGCATCAAATTTGGTATACATATTTGGATCACTTTGACCCCTCATAAAACCCTATTGAAGAAAGAATGAATCTATATTCTCATACCATGACCTAGGTGCTTGCTTCATACCATACAAAGCTTTCTTTAATCTGCAAACTAAATGTTCCTGCCCCTTTTTTCACAAAATATTCAGGTTGTGTCAAATACACCTCCTCCTTTAACTCACCATTCAGAAAATAAAACTTTACATCTAATTGGTGCAAATTCCAATGGTACTTTGTAGCTAATGCAATTAACAATCTAATGGTATTTAATTTAGCTACAGGTGTAAATGTTTCTGCATAATCTGTTGAAAATGCAACAAGATGATGGAGCTTAGTGGAAAGGAGTCAGCTTCACTAAGTGGGTTCGCAGGCAAATTATGGCGCAAAGTCTATTTTTAGACTATGTCTATTTTTAGACATATGGATCATGTCTATGAGTTGCAGGATGCTGTTTATGGATGATTGGTCATGATGGGAAAAATAGATGGACTTCTATTTTTGTATCACATTAGGAGTGATCAGAGTCTATTTTTAGACTCCTAGTCAAAAATAGAAAAGTCAAATATTATTGTCTCATAATAATATTTGGACTATAAACATTATCTTATTCTCTTGGAGCACTTCAGTTTGAGCTACGGATGTGGCACATGCAGCTGACAGAAGGAATCACGTGGTTTCTTATGTGTTAGTTGAGCTATTGCATGGAGGACTTGAGTTAGAACTCATGCATGTGAGTTCTGTGGAGTTGGATGTGGAGTTGATGGAGTTGTGTTAAGTTTGACTTAGTTGAACAAGTTGTATTTAGTCTAACTAAAGAATACACTAGTGATGAGTTGTGTGAATTGATTGTTAATTAATTCACTAATTATTAACTCATAAAGCAACTAAAGAATACATCAGTTAACTCAGTGCATGAACAGTTCAACGGAGACAGGTCTTAGAGGTAAGTGAAAGGGTGAGTTGTGACTATCAGTTGTGCATGAGATTTTGCACATGCATGGGATTTGAGTAATGCCAATGAGGACTGCGCAGTGTGGGCCAATACCAAGGCAATTATAGCTTGTTCTCATGTGATTTTTGATTAGCCATTCTCATCTATTCTCATGCAGGATTGTGCAGTGGAGGCAGGCAAAGCAGCGGAGGAGATTTGAACCTATGACTTGTTCGGATCTGAGCTAGTTTTGTGTGTAATAGGTGGAGATAGTACTGGATACTTGTGAGGAGTATTGTACTATGTATTGTTACATGTTCTCAATCATTATAATATATAGATAGTGTGGGGTTTTCAGCTGTATGCTTTCCCCGGGTTACATACTGTGTTAATGTGTGCATGTGATTGATGTTTCATTGATTTTAATGAATTGATGATCAACATAGAGGAGGTTATGTATTATGCATGTATTCCAGAATAGTGTATAATCGGGATAATCTCTGTGAATAAGTGTTTATTATTCAAAATTTCTACATGGTATCGGAGCTGGTTGATTTGTAGAAAAAGTTCTACAGGATATCAAAGCAAGGATTGATCATCAGATCTATTATTCAGAAAGTGATTACATTTTATTTCTTCAGGCAGAGTCTGTAATCAGGCCAGGTAGCCTCTAGATTCATCCTTCTTTTGGAAGGTGAGATATCCGGTGAATTCCCATATAGTCAATCTTTGTACGAGAAATACTTTGTTCTCACGAATTTTAGACCAGAAGTGGTTGAGTTTTGAGCTGGTGGAATGGCGCTCAAGGATAAACTTAGAAACATCTAAGTGTGAGAATGGAGACAGTATGCCCTAGTATCTCACGAAGTTCACCCAATGCTGGGATGAGCTAGGAAGTGTGGGGGTGACTGTCGATGATGAGCACTTGGTGAGCTTGGCTCTCCTTGGTCTTCCGAAGAGTTGGCATTCCTATCAGGACTCTGTCAATGGTCGGGAGAAATTGCCAGGATGGGAGAGACTTTGGTCGGATCTTGTGCAAGAGGAGATCAGACGGAGCACCAGATACAATTCTTCATCCATACATGATGAGGAGAACTGTACCTTAGTGAGTAAGGTGAAGAAGGGGAAGGAGAAGGTTTCTCTTTCTGAATCCATTTCTTCCAATGATGGGAAGAAGGTTGACAAGTTGA
The DNA here is from genome assembly GCA_031772625.1 of Pinus tabuliformis. Lineage (NCBI taxonomy): Eukaryota > Viridiplantae > Streptophyta > Pinopsida > Pinales > Pinaceae > Pinus > Pinus tabuliformis. The sequence continues at coordinate 233,220,180 of CM062806.1, forward strand.
AGGTGAGATGCTTTTGTTGTCATGAGTTGGGCCATTATGCTATTAATTGCCCAAAGAAGAAATCCAAGAAGGGATCTGGGGAAGGATCTGAAGGTGAGGCACTTGCTTCACAATTTGAGTTGGATTTCACACTCTTCGCATGCATGGTTTCATCCATGGTGGGAAGTGGTTGGTTTCTTGACATTGGAGCTTATTTCCACATGACCGGTGACAAGAGTTTGTTCAGTATTTTGGAGGAGAAAGATCTCCAGATACTCATAGGGATGGGTAATGATGAGAAGTATAGTGTCTCAGGTGTAGGCATGGTTATTTTTCATAGGGAGCATGGAGCTCGCCTTACCTTGACCAATGTCAAGTATGTACCAAGACTGAAGAGAAACTTGGTGTCGATCACGATGCTGGAAGACGGAGGCTATGATGTAGTCTTCAGTAATGGAAAGGTTTTCCTTGGACACATCATCACTAGACAGGTGAAGCAGATTGGTTCACGGGTAAAGAACCTGTATGCTCTTGAGGTTCAAGATGCATGCAAAGCCTGAGCAGCCAGGCAACTGATGGAGACTTGGTGGTTGAGAGGGAGTGTATATTACCTCTCAACATGCAGAGCCAGAAGAAGTCTCAGATGATTGTAGAGGAGCCACGATTGGTGAAGCAGCTTCAGGAGGTTGTGGAGCAGCCACAACTAGAGAATTTGAGTGGAGATCGAGTAAAGACATCCGCTGATGCAGAGACCTCCAGTAGGGGGAAACTTTGAGCTAGGTGGGCTAAGGGATCACATGCAGCCATACCTCCAGGTAGGAGGTGGGGTGATGTGGATTGATCGTCCCAAGGAGGAGGTGTAGGATCCTTGAGGTACCCAACCTCTTGGATGAGACCTTGCTACGAGAGCCCCGATGTGGAGTAGCAGGAACTGACTGATTGGGTAGAGACAGATGTGGATGGAGCAGCAGAGAGAGCAACAGTGCAGGGAATCCCAGGATAGCGCATAGCTAGCAGGCTGCATCAATGCGAGAGGCACAAGTGTTTTGCACAGTGCTAGGTGGCACAGAGAGGTGTGCAATGATGCGAGATGCATGGAGATGTTGCAGTAGCGCAGATGTTAGAGATGGAGCACTTGTCAGCAGCAGGTAGAGCTTCAGCATCAAAGTATGTTCCTAGCCCAACAAAGTGGTCAGTTGGGAGTGTTTTTGTTCCAAGTGTTGTTGGAGCAAGTGGAGCGGAGAATCATGTTGCATGCAGAACATTTCAGAGTTACAGGATAGGGGTTGAAGATAATCCATAATATTGTTGAGAGGGAGCATTGAAAATGCAACAAGATGATGGAGCTTAGTGGAAAGGAGTCGGCTTCACTAAGTGGGCCCGCAGGCAAATTATGGCGTAAAGTCTATTTTTAGACTCTGTCTATTTTTAGACATATGGATCATGTCTATGAGTTGCAGGATGCTGTTTATAGATGATTGGTCATGTTGGGAAAAATAGATAGACCTATATTTTTGGATCACAGCAGGAGTTATCAGAGTCTATTTTTAGACTGCTAGTCAAAAATAGAAAAGTCAAATATTATTGTCTCATAATAATATTTGGACTATAAAAATTATCTTATTCTCTTGGAGCACTTCAGTTCGAGCTACGGATGTGGCACATGCAACTGATAGAAGGAATCATGTGGTTTCTTATGTGTTATTTGAGCTATTGCATGGAGGACTTCAGTTAGAACTCATGCATGTGAGTTCTGTGGAGTTGGATGTGGAGTTGATGGAGTTGTGTTCAGTTTGACTTAGTTGAACTAGTTGTATTGAGTCTAACTAAAGAATACACTAGTGATGAGTTGTGTGAATTTATTGTTAATTAATTCACTAATTATTAACTCATAAAGCAACTAAAGAATACATTAGTTAACTCAGTGCATGAACAGTTCAACATAGGCATGTGTTAGAGGTAAGTGAAAGGGTGAGTTGTGACTATTAGTTGTGCATGAGATTTTGCACATGCATGGGATTTGAGTAATGCCAATGAGGACTGTGCAGTGTGGGCCAATACAAGGCAATTATAGCTTGTGCTAACGTGATTTTGGATCAGCCAAGGTAAATAGGAGTTTGGATCAGCCATTCTCATCTATTCTCATGCAGGATTGTGCAGTGGAGGCAGGCAAAGCAGCGGAGGATATTTGAACCTGTGACTTGTTCGGGTCTGAGCTAGTTTTGTGTGTAACAGGTGGAGATAATGTTGGATACTTGTGAGGAGTATTGTATTATGTATTGTTACATGTTCTCAATCATTATAATATATAGATAGTGTGGGGTTTTCAGCTGTATGCTTTCCCCAGGTTACATACTGTGTTAATGTGTGCATGTGATTGATGTTTCATTGATTTTAATGCTGCTAAATTGATGATCAACATAGAGGAGGTTATATATTATGCATGTATTCTACAATAGTGTATAATCGGGATAATCTCTGTGAATAAGTGTTTATTATTCAAAATTTCTACATAATCAATGGCCTCCTTTTGTGAGCACCCCTTTTCCACCAATCTAGATTTATATTTGTCTCTAGTACCATCTGCTTTAAAATTGGGTTTGTAGTATGTACAACCATTTACATCCTATGGGCTCTTTATCTTTAGGCAATTTATTCAATTCCCAAGTCTTATTTTTAATTATAGATAAATATTCTTCCTTCATTGTTTTTCTCCATTCTTCATGTTCATTAACTTCATTAAAACTCATCGGTTCTATGACATTCAAAACATTGATCATCGGGAAATAGTCTTTATACCTTTTAGGTAGGAAAATCTATCAAGTAGATATCCTTCAAACCTCACTGTCTTCACCCATGTTTTCTGAAGGTACTTCTCCACCTCTAGGTGAACTTTGACTCTGGTGATGTCCATATCACTAGATTCTTCCTCAAGTTTCTACTAGTCACTATCTTTTGCATCTACTTTGTTGTCTTCAACTTCAAGAAGTATGTGCCACCCGCTTCATAGTTGTTATCCTTGTTTCCTTCATCTCCCTGTTCATGGAAAATTACATCTCTACTTGAAAACACTCTATGAGTAAAGGGATCAAACATTTTGTAAGATTTAAATTATGAACAGAATCCTACAAAAATTCATTTGATGCCTTTAGCATCAAATTTCTTTCTTTTCTCCTTCAGAATCTGTGGAAAGGCCTTACACCCAAATACCCTCAAATGATGAAATGTTGGTTTAAAACCATATAAGGCTTTGAATGGGGTCTTAATATCAAGATACCTTTTCAGATTTTTTTCTTTAAATAAACAACAATACTAATGGTCTCTACCCAAAAATAATTTGACAGGTTCTTACCTTTGATCATACTCCCAACACACTCCACCAACATCTTGCTTTTCCGTTCTGCAACACTGTTCTACTGTGGAATGTAGGTTACTGTAAATTGCTACATTATTCCATGATCCTTGTATTACTTGATGAATTTCCCCAATCTGTATTCTCCCCCCTGATTTGAAAAAAGATCTTTATGGACTTCCTTGTTTTCTTCTCTCCCATGTTTTTGAATTCTTTGAAATACTCAAAGACATCACTCTTTTTCCTAAGAAAGTACACCCACGTGTACCTTGTTCCAGCATCAATAAACAATAGAAAATAATAAGCACCTCCAAAGGATTTGGTCTGCATTGGTCCACAAACATCAAAATTCACAAGTTCTAATACATTTCTTCTTCTCCTATCCGAACTAGAAGGGAATTCATGTGTATAAATTTTTCCTAATGCGCAACCTTCACAAGCATCATATTCATTATTTAACATAGGGAGTCATTCAACCATTATTCGTTTCTGCAACAATAATAAATCATGATAATTGATATGACCATACGTCTGGTGCCAAAGAATTTTATCTGACATAGTAGTAGAGGTTAGATCTTGATGACTTTTTCTGGTGACATCAAGCTTGTACAATCCTCAAACTTTGAATCCTAAAGAAACTGGTTTGCAGTGATCCAACAAGTCCTTTACTATGAAATGTTTTTTCAAGAATTCAACCTTAAAATTCTAATTTGTGATTATGGACATAGAGATAAGGTTTTTCTTGATCCCGAGCACATAAATAAAATTATGGATGCACCTAATGCTGCCATTTGGTAAAATCACTGGAGTATCTCCCTATCCCATGATATGTTGCACACAATCATCTCCAAGATATTTGTTTCCACCATTACTTATTTCCTTGAAGTTTTTGTACTAGTCCTGATTTCATGTCATGTGAATCGAATATCTAGAGTCAACAAGCCAAGAATTAACATCATCTACTTCAAGAGACAATGCAACATTAGACATAAACAACTTAACATTTTTAAGATCAGAATTTAGGCCTTCTCCTACAATGTTGGTGAATGTATTATGTGCTTATTATGCCTAGTTTCACCACTTCTCGTCTTATAATAGTCTCTGGAAAGATGCCCATTTCTACCACAATAGAAACATTTTATTTTAGAAACATTTTTCACAGATGAAATTCCTTTATTTGGTTTTGGAAATGGCCTTTTTGAGATATACTTCCACCTATACTTTCTCCTCCTTGTTTCCCTTTGAAGAACTTTTTTTCGCCAACAATGTTAAATCTAGATTCTAAGGTTTTAAATTCTTGTGTCCCTCTTCTTCCTGCATTAATATACCTATCAAATCCTCAAATTTTGGTGCTTTCTCCCTTACTGCAAGACTTGTAATAAATATCTGATAGTCCTCTGACATTCCATTTAAAGTGATTGTCACAAGGTCAGTACTAGTTACTGATTCTCCTATGTCTCCCAGCTTATCTTTCAGGTCTTTAATTCTTGAAACAAAAGGACTAACAGATTCATTTTCCTCCATTTTAATATATAGTAGCTTACTTTTCAAAAACAGGACTTGATTTGTATTTGTAATCTCATACAAAACTTTAAGTGTAGTTCAGGTTTCATTAGAATTTTTACACTCATGAATGTGAGGGATTATATTATCTTTAATAGACATACTAATATCTTTGCTTTGTTCTCCCGCTTATCCTAGTATTGAATTGATGTAGTTGTAGCACCTACAATAGGTTTTTCTTCTCCTCCCTTTGTGATGGTCCAAGCACCATAGCCTTCTAGCAGTGTTTGCAGCTTGAATTTCCAGTTAACATAGTTGGATTCGTCTAATTTATTGGCCTCATTTAGGTATGTCTCTGCAAGGGGATTGGCCATCTTGACAAAAATCCCAATTTCCAACAACGTCAGACTTCTTACTCCACACTTCATTAGCACCACCAGTAACTCCACGAATCCCTGATCGACAGATCCACGACTCCAAAAACGACTAGGCTCAGCATATTTAAACAAAAAATAAATGAATCTCAACCAGTTTATAAATTCCACAAAAAATGGATTTGTGCACTCTTACCAGATACATAATCTGCAAAAGTGATAAGTTTTTCATTATCTGCGCACTTTTTATTTTAGTAAAAGATGCACAAATATACTCACTTTTTCTTCATAAAAGTTGTGCAATATGCTCACTTTTCCTTAATAAAAGTTGTGCAAATCTACTCACTTTTTCTTAAGAAAAATTGTGCAATCTGCCAAATGCACACTGTACAATTAACTGAGGGTGTGCAAGTCGGATCTAACCTTTCTTCTCTAACAAATCCCAACTTGGCTCTCCTCCACCAGTCCACACCAAGATCTATTATGCTCCATGTACAGTAAGATAGTGACTCGATCCTCAAACGAACAATGCATTATTTTCTATGTTCCACCAAGACTACCGTATAGGGGTATGTAGGTACAGGGAGATGCAGAGGGGGTACGTGCGAAAGTACCTTCAAATTTTAGGGAAATTTAGGGGGGATGGGGGGATGTTGAGGTATATAATTTTTTTATGCTTTCATTATTGAATATGAATTTGAATATGATATTCAAATTCATATTCAACAATGAAAGCATAAATACATTGATCCGTACATAATTGAATTAAATAATGGAATGCACTGATCCATACTCATTATTCTTATTGATGCATACATCATTCATCCATACACCTCGAGATTCAATAATAAAATATATTGATCCATTTTATTATTACTTATCCATCATTCTAGAATCTACATTTTTTTAAAAATTAAATTCATCATTAGTCATTCTAGATTCTAAATTGATTTTAAATTAAAATACATCATTCATCATTCTAGAATATAATTAGTACTAAGAAAAATAGATCATAGTAGATACGGAAATCTGAAGACTAGAATAGTAAATTGGTATAAATCAAACTCAAAAATAGTAAAGAGTGACGCGTCAAAGAATCAATCTAAGGTCATCGATATCTACAGTCAAGACTCGAAAGTTAAAACTGAAGATTAAAAATGGACAATGAGCATTAACGGAGTGCTGCATAGTATGTCAAATAGTGTTGCACGGTAAATCGAGTAGAGGTAAGCTTGGTAAGTTGAATGAGTGAGTTAGGGATTGCAAATTAGTCTTTACTATTTGTTATGTATTTTTCATTTTCATTTTAATTTAATTTTATTAATTTTTTGTTTTTAAATAAATTTTTTATTTTTGTTTTTAAATTTCAAGGGTTATTAGACAAAATTGAGGGGGAGATGTCCCCCATCAAAAGGGGGTGCTTCTAGGCTGGGTTCTCTTGATTAAATACTAGTTTAAGACCCTCATACATGATAGAATCCAATAAAAACATTACAATCCCCCTAATCCTGAAATTATGAAAATTGTTAAGTCTAATGGATTTTGAGTGGGATCTAAAACTCTACTTTCTCCATATGAAATCGAATGAAGTTAGAACCACTCTCAAATATCTTGACCCAATTAATGGTAATGTTAAATATTTAATTAAAAGGATGAAAACTATAATAATTTAACATTATCATTAATTACATAGCATTAGTAGGGCCCTAGGGTTGAAGATTAAGCTTCCTCACACATAAATTATTGTTTTCAAGAAAAATTAACAACGGATGCATATCCCTTTTTGAAGGTGGATGCCTACAAGCACCTATTTTGGGGAATCGTGTCACCCACATTGGGGAAACATTTCTCCTTGCATCTCCTTACATCTGCCTAAAAGGGGGACGTGGGGAAACGTTTCCTTAGGCGTCTCCTTGTCTTAGGTGCGTGGTAAGCATGCCCACAAGAACCTGTTTTGGGGAAATGCGTCATCCACATTGGGGAAACATTTCTCTCTTCATCTCCTTGCATCTGCCTAAAAGGGGGATGATCTGAAATCACTCGTTAATGATCTCAGTGTTGGAAATAATACTGAGAGGGGGGGGTGAATCAGTATTATCACATTAATAAAACTTTTTCATTTCCATAATCAAATTCATATATGCTACTTCCACAACTTCTTATGATTAAGTTAATTGATCTTCAATGAGTGCATTAGAACATTGTCAACCATACTATCAGATAATAGATGCAGTAATAGAGAATAGATCATCACACATAAGGCACACACATGAACACCATGATATAAGGTGGAAACCCAATGCGGGAGAAAAACCACCTGCTGCAAGTCATCTCAATCTTCTTCTTAATAAGAAAATCATTTTACAATATTTGTACTGGTGCAGTCTTATACCAGTACGAGAGCTACAACCCCCTTTGCTCTTGTACTAGCCGATCCATTTACTAGTACGCAGGCTGCTACCTGCTACAATGCTCCAAAGATCTCCCTTAGCTTTTGTACTAGCTTAGATACTAGTACATAGGCGCTGGCCTACAATCTTCTCTCCTCCAGGTACCACGTTTCATCAATTTCCAGACTGGATACACTGAAGCACAACACATAATCTGAAAGGCCACTTTTCATCCAATTTTCATACTGGACCCAACAACAACATTGAAGCTCATAATCAAACAACCTTCTGAATCACCCAATCACCAGATCCATACATATACAATGATATTATGAGAGTTATCAACCAGATCTAGTACATAAAGATAATTCATTAATCATGTTGTTATCTGAACTCAATACCAGTAACCAAACATCAGTTATGCAACCAAAACCCTGCAGAATAGTCAAAGGTAGTTAAAACAAATTTTAAGCAGGGATCGCAACTTCACTGGTATAGATCTGCGGATATCTGTACTACCTCCGCACCTGCGCCTTCTGTGGCACCGCGACCACCGCACCTGCGCCTTCTGTGGCGCCTCCGCACTGCGCCTTATGTGGCGCCTCCGCACTGCACCTTCTGTGGCGCCTCTGCACTGCGCCTTCTGTGGCGCCTCCGCACTGCGCCTTCTGTGGCACCTCTGTGGCGTCTCCGCACTGCGCCTTTTGTGGCGCCTCCGCACTGCGCCTTCTGTGGCGCCTCTGCACTGTGCCTTCTGTGGCGCCTCTGTGGCATCTCCGCACTGCGCCTTCTGTGGCACCTCCGCACTATGCCTTCTGTGGCGCCTCTGTGGCGTCTCCGCACTGCGCCTTCTGTGGCGCCTCCGCACTACGCCTTCTGTGGCGCCTCCGCACTGCGCCTTCTGTGGCGCCTCTGTGGCGTCTCCGCACTGCGCCTTCTGTGGCACCTCCACACTGCGCCTTCTGTGGCGCCTCTGTGGCGTCTCCGCACTGCGCCTTCTGTGGCGTCTCCGCACTGTGTCTTCTGTGGCGCCTCCACACTGCGCCTTCTGTGGCACCTCTGCACTGCGCCTTCTGTGGCGCCTCCGCACTGCGCCTTCTGTGGCGCCTCTGTGGCGTCTCCGCACTGCGCCTTCTGTGGCGTCTCCGCACTGCGCCTTCTGTGGCGCCTCCGCACTGCGCCTTCTGTGGCACCTCCGCACTTCCGCAGCTGCAGCGCTCGAGAGATCACCCTTCACAGATTCGCTTTCAACTTCCCTTTCATAGATCAAACTTTTAAAACAATAACCCAATCACAATATTCCAGATCTAACACTTTATCAGATATTCGATAATTCAGAAGATGCTTTGCCAAATGATCTCCTTCCTCTTTTATAGTCTTAGGCCTTTCACAATACCACGGGCCAAAACCATAGGATCAAAAAAATGTTGGACTAATACCATGAACCAACCATGAAATTGCGTGAGATCAACACTTTTGACGAGATACCATGGTCCAAAACCATAGGTTCAAATACCAAGGACTAACTACCATGGACCAAAGGTAAGTTCTCCAACATATACGCGCTTTTCCTCATAGGTTCAAATACCAAGGACTAACTACCATGGACCAAAGGTAAGTTCTCCAACATGAAAGTGCGTGAACTTTTTCTCTACATGAAATAAACTTTTCTCTACATGAAATAAACTTTTCTCTGCATAAAAGTGCGTGAACGTTTCTCTACATAGAATAAGCTTTTCTCTGCATATAAGTGGGTGAACTTTTCTGCACTATAATTTATCATCTGAGATGAGTGGGTTGCCATCAAGTACAACAGATGTATCATAAAGCCATACCAGAATCATAATGCCAACAATCTCCCCCTTTGGACTTGATGGCAACCTCAAAATCTTCAGCTCATTCTCCCCCTTTGACATCAAGGGAAAAGGGTTATGCTCCCCCTAAGAGCATGCTCCCCCTGAATATGAACCAGATCTGTAAAGAAGAAACATAATCCACCAAACACCATAAATGACCATGAAAGAGATAGATTGCAGCAATAATCAGACCAGCATCCAAGATCTCCTTCTGTACGTCCTCCATAATGCCAACAATGCATTATAAGCTCCCCCTGAGTACCTGTTGAAATCTCTGAATGAGCTCCCCCTTTGTATATGTCATGGTGCACCAATCTGATCATGCTCTTTCTGAGAACAAGCTGAAATGTCTGCTCTGCTATATAGTGTTGTTCATGCTCAGGCTCCCCCTGACTGTAAGCAAGGTCTGCAAAAGGATGTTCTACATCACAAATGACCTTCCTAAAAGATTCAATACATACATCCATCACCCAACCAAGTGGGGATATATCAGAAAAATGAAAACCAAATACATTACATCTTCATCCCAAGCATAGTGGGGAAACCCACATAGGTCGTTACATGACCTGAAGAGATGACACTATTACATCATGAGTCTTGATATGACATCACCTAAATAAGATGAACATCAACAACAACACTTTATGATCTGCTCCATAGTATCTGTCAACAGCAACTAGACTAGCAACTTGTATTAGTGCATGAATCATCAAGGTATGTCCGCATCAACAGAATTTCACATTCTATGTGAGAAACATCATAGCCATCCAGATCTACATGAATCAAGTATCATCAATTGGGAATATCTGCATTAATCAACATATGTATGAAACAATCCTATCACCATATAGATAAGAGCTCATTATCATCATGTCTCCAACAATGCAACTTTGAATAATCATCCCTGTATCCAGCCAACAATCCTCATCCATTTGTGCCAAGAATGAAAGGAATCATAACTGTAATATATGATCTTTATGCATATGACGACATCAGCATATGAGTGACTCAACATCAAGAAGATGTGAATTCAAGCTAAGTGCTTCCCATGCAAGCATCATTAGAGAATCAACCATAAATCTGATCCAAGAACCATGTGAACAACTCATAACCATAGCAAGATGAATCATTTATCCATATAAGTATCATCACCAAGGACTATTAACCATAATGCCAATAATGCATTAAGTCCATATGCTCCCTCTAAACCTGTTCCATCTGTCTGATCATGCATATCAATAAGAAGTATCAAGACATCATCAATATCAAGTTAGAACCAAAACACTTCTAACCATCATATCCACACATCATTATTATTAACTAGAGCAAAACTGATCCTTCTCTTGAATCTGTCCCTACTGCCTTTCTTCAAACAATCATATACGCGACTGTGCAGTAACTAACTCGCGTATATATGCAACTTTCCTTTATGGAGTTTGCATATGAGATTCAGGACACTGAAGTTTTGTACTTTTAGCTCCCTCTGATTCTGGTATGTCTGTACGTTGTGCAGTGCCGCATTTTTCTCACTGTACTTCCTTTTTCCTCCATATCTTCAAGCGTGATGATGACATTTTCTCCTTTTGATATGGTGTCCACACTTTGTTCCTGCATTCCTTAGCTATATGTCCAAGCTTGTTACATGCATAACATCTTACATGTTTCATATTCCTCCTGTAACAATCAGCAGCTTTGAGACCAAACATATTGCAAGCAAAGCAATATCCATAAAAGTACCTTGAATGTGATGATCTTTCTGCATAATGGTCTTGAACCCTTCTTCTTCTACATCTAGCTGCAACATGTCCAAGATTATGACATACATAACATTCAACATTATTCATAGGAGGAGTAAAGGATTTTCTTTGAGGAATCTCTTTTCTTGGTTGATGATGAGATTGATCTTTCATTTCTTCGTTGATCACTTTAGATTTCTCTTTAGAGTTCCTTGCCTCACCTTGTGAACTAGATTCACCTTCAACAGATTCATGGAAACCAAGACCAGTCTTTATAGCAGGAGACCTTTGACTACTAAGAATATCATCCAAGACTTTAGAACTATCCTGAAATCGTAAAAGCTTATCCTTTTCTTCTAGTTTACCTTTCAAGATATTTACCTCAACCTGAAGCTCTTCTTCCTTTTCAAGAGATTGCTTTTTCAAATCTTCTTCATCTTTCCTTCCTTCTTCCATTTGTTCCCTTAGTTTGAGAATCTCCTTTTCTTGTTCTTCATTCAGATCCTGCTGCATTTGACGAACTCGGAAGGCACATTCTAGTTGAGATTTTAAGCTGGTGACTTCGTTTTCTTGTTTTGCAATAGCTAGGAGTAGATCTGTATTCTGCTTCTTTGATTCTTCAAGATCTCCTTTTAGTGAGAGGATTGTAGCTTCAAGATTTTCATAGTAGCTGGATCTATCTTTGAGTTTCTTGATGGTTGTGCTTCTTTCATTGACTTCTTTTCTTAATGATGTCACTTCATGCTGCAATTTTTGACATTGGTCTTCCTTGTCCTTGAGTAGCTTTCTTACCTTGTTTCCTTCTTCTAGTTGGGCCTTTAGTTTGGTAGCTTCTTCTTTGAAATCACATTCCCTTTTGTTCAATAGATCTTGTTGATCTCTAATTTTGTCTGTCAGCCTTTTAAATTCTGCCTCTATTTGATATCTTTCTTGTTCACCCATAAGAGCAAATTCAGTAGTTTCGCTATCACTTTCATCTCTTCCAAAAGGAAAGATAGCTGGAACATCAGAGGATAATATATTCATACCTGATAATGATTCTGAATCTGATTCTGAATCTGAAGAGCTTCTTATACCTAATCCCCAATCAATTCTCCCACTGTCATAGTTCTTCTGAGATGACCTTTTTTTCTTAGGTGCTTTCTTCTTAAGCTTCTTTCCCATTGTTCCACGGATCTCCTTCAAGCGATCAAGCTTCTATCAAAGAACCTGCTCTGATACCAATTGTTGGAAATAATACTGAGAGGGGGGGGTGAATCAGTATTATCACATTAATAAAACTTTTTCATTTCCATAATCAGATTCATATATGCTACTTCCACAACTTCTTATGATTAAGTTAATTGATCTTCAATGAGTGCATTAGAACATTATCAACCATATTATCAGATAACAGATGCAGTAATAGAGAATAGATCATCACACATAAGGCACACACATGAACACCATGATATAAGGTGGAAACCCAATGCGGGAGAAAAATCACCTGCTGCAAGTCATCTCAATCTTCTTCTTAATAAGAAAATCCTTTTACAATATTTGTACTGGTGCAGTCTTATACCAGTACGGGAGCTACAACCCCCTTTGCTCTTGTACTAGCCGATCCATTTACTAGTACACAGGCTGCTACCTGCTACAATGCTCCAAAGATCTCCCTTGGCTTTTGTACTAGCTTAGATACTAGTACATAGGCGCTGGCCTACAATCTTCTCTCCTCCAGGTACCACGTTTCATCAATTTCGAGACTGGATACACTGAAGCACAACACATAATCTGAAAGGCCACTTTTCATCCAATTTTCATACTGGACCCAACAACAACATTGAAGCTCATAATCAAACAAACTTCTGAATCACCCAATCACCAGATCCATACATATACAATGATATTATGGGAGTTATCAACCAGATCTAGTACATAAAGATAACTCATTAATCATGCTGTTATCTGAACTCAATACCAGTAACCAAACATCAGTTATGCACCCAAAACCCTGTAGAATAGTCAAAGGCAGTTAAAACAAATTTTAAGCAGGGATCGCAACTTTACTAGTATAGATCTGCGGATATCTGTACTACCTCCGCACCTGCGCCTTCTGTGGCGCCGCGACCACCGCACCTGCGCCTTCTGTGGCGCCTCCGCACTGTGCCTTCTGTGGCGCCTCCACACTGCGCCTTCTGTGGCGCCTCTGCACTGCGCCTTCTGTGGCGCCTCCGCACTGCGCCTTCTGTGGCGCCTCTGTGGCGTCTCCGCACTGCGCCTTCTGTGGCGCCTCCACACTGCGCCTTCTGTGGTGCCTCTACACTGCGCCTTCTGTGGCACCTCTGTGGCGTCTCCGCACTGCGCCTTCTGTGGCGCCTCCGCACTGCGCCTTCTATGGTGCCTCTGCACTGCGCCTTCTGTGGCGCCTCTGTGGCGTCTCCGCACTGCACCTTCTGTGGCGCCTCCGCACTATGCCTTCTGTGGCACCTCTGTGGCGTCTCCACACTGCGCCTTCTGTGGCGCCTCTGTGGCATCTCCGCACTACGTCTTCTGTGCCGCCTCCGCACTGCGCCTTCTGTGGCGCCTCCGGACTGCGCCTTCTATTGGCGCCTCTATGGCGTCTCCGCACTGCGCCTTCTGTGGCGCCTCCGTACTGCGCCTTCTGTGGCGCCTCTGTGGCGTCTCCGCACTGCGCCTTCTGTGGCGCCTCTGTGGCGTCTCCGCACTGCGTCTTCTGTGGCGCCTCCGCACTGCGCCTTCTATGGCGCCTCTGCACTGTTTCTTCTGTGGCGCCTCTGTGGCATCTTCGCACTACGCCTTCTGTGGCACCTCTGTGGCATCTCCACACTGCGCCTTTTGTGGTGCCTCCGCACTGCGCCTTCTGTGGCGCCTCCGCACTTCCCGCAGCTGCAGCGCTCGAGAGATCACCCTTCACAGATTCGCTTTCAACTTCCCTTTCATAGATCAAACTTTTAAAACAATAACCCAATCACAATATTCCAGATCTAACACTTTTTCAGATATTCGATAATTCAGAAGATGCTTTGCCAAATGATCTCCTTCCTCTTTTATAGTCTTATTCCTTTCACAATACCACGGGCCAAAACCATAGGATCAAAAAACTGTTGGACTAATACCATGAACCAACCATGAAATTGCATGAGATCAACACTTTTGACGAGATACCATGGTCCAAAACCATAGGTTCAAATACCAAGGACTAACTACCATGGACCAAAGGTAAGTTCTCCAACATGAAAGTGCGTGAACTTTTTCTCTACATGAAATAAACTTTTCTCTACATGAAATAAACTTTTCTCTACATAAAAGTGCGTGACCTTTTCTCTACATGAAATAAACTTTTCTCTGCATATAAGTGCGTGAACTTTTCTCTACATAGAATAAGCTTTTCTCTGCATATAAGTGCGTGAACTTTTCTGCACTATAATTTATCATCTGAGATGAGTGGGTTGCCATCAAGTACAACATATGTATCATAAAGCCATACCAGAATCATAATGCCAACACTCAGTTAATTAATGAAGGTATTATAGACTAATGTGCTAGGGGGTATCTATGTTATTTTATGCAACGGATCGATAAGATTGCGAAATATACAGACACTGAAATAGTAAGAGAACATAGTAGCAAACACATAAAACACAACAAGCTTAATAAGGAGTTCACCCAATCCTCTTGGGCTACGTCTCCTGGTCCAGCCTTTAGTGGTGGCCTTTCTATTGTGTCTTAAAAAGCAGAGTTTTACAACAGTGAGCTCAAATTGAGCCTCACTTAATAGATAATGATCAGTAGGACTTTACTTGGATCCAACAAGTCTCTAGAGTACACAAACTCCCCTTACTAAAACTTAACCTCAACCGGTCTCAGTGGTATGAGTCCAATTTGGTACTCAATACTTGACAGGTATACACAGAGGAGTTGCTTGAACCTCTCAAGCCTTCTCTGGAGTTCACAGACTCTCGGACTCTCTCTGTCTTTGTCTGCTCGATGCTGCCTTTGCTCTGTAGGTCAGCTCAACTTCTCTGTTCTCTGCAATTTTTTCTTCTCTCTCTCTTTTCTCTCTTTTTCCGCTTTCTCCGCTTTCTCTATCTATTCATGGCTTAAAGCCAATCTACTCCCTGACTGTTCATTTTAGCTTCCTGGCTCTCTGGATCTCCTACCTCTATCTGCTGGAATTCCCCTGCTCTGCGCCATCATCACTGTAACTCTTCATAGAGAGGTGGCCACCTATTTCCTCACGAACTGAGTGTCAGTCCTCTTTGAACGGTCATTATTTTCGTTGCTCCAAGATTGTCCGTGAAATTGATTCCTCTGCCAACTCATCGGTCATGCCAGATCTCAAATCTTATATGACTCAGCCTATTTCCCTGTCAAATCTAGTCACCCATCAGATTGTTTCTCCATCGTTGATCTAGGGCCTCCAGATCCTATGGTCGTCGTCCATATTGCACAGGTAAGTAGCATGACCTTTACTCGTGCGATGTGAGCGGTTTTTTCTCTCATCCGTTGGATGCGTGTCACCCACTGTATGGCATCGAGTGGGACTCGGTCGAACCCGCTTACCACTTGAGGTCCTTCTGATATCCTGCCAGTTTTAGTGCGAGGCCTGCCTTCCGACGAAATCAGTGATTTTCGTACGGTTCTATGCTTTTCCTTGTGACTGAGTGTTGGGGGCTTTCCTTCACTGAGGGGGATGCCCTGTGATACGCGATTAGCGCTTAAGCACTAATCGCATATCAGAAACTACCTCTGTTTTTGGATTTGACCTCCCATTTTCTAATTTTCGCCAGCGCGTAGTTACCATGGGTCAACGGTCTGCGTGCTTTGACCAAGGGTCCTCGTTGCTCCATGCTGACCACAAATTGCCATTGTTCAGAGGTTACTTCTGATAAGCTTGATATCCATAGCACTTTGAAACTTTTGTTATGAGTTTTACAGAGTTCAAGAAACTGTAAGAGTGTTTGAGGATCCAATTCGGATCACGGCCTTCCCACTGAAAAAGCTTTTGGACCACCAAAAGTTGGTTTTCAAGCATTGAATAAGTGAGGGTATAACTGTCTCACTTGTCCAATCTCTATCCATTTTGCACTGCTTGGCTTTGAACCCTTGAGTCCAATCTTGAGGTACTCAACATCTCCCCTACACGTCCTCCTCACCTTCCTATCTAGAACTGTGTCTTCCTGCAATTCATTGAGATATTTAGGTAGCAGATCATCAATAGAAGGCAATTTACTCTGCTCTTCAAAATCTTAAATTAATGAAGGTTCAAATAGTCTCAAGCTGTCTACATTAACGACTGAGTAGATGTGCATGTAAGTTGGTAAATCAAGGCGAAAAGAATTCTCACCAATCTTCTCAAGTATCTTGAAAGGTCCATACCTTATTGGCTTTAGATTTTTACCTTCACCTTGCATTCTGTCTTTGCTGATAAACAGCCAGACTTGATCACCAACTTGGAAACTATGCTTCATCTGATGCTTGTCATGCCTTGCCTTGTATTTGGCTTGGCTCTTTTCCAGTTGTTCCTGTACTGCCTGGTGAATTTCTTGGATTTGTTCAACGAACTTGGTTGCCTTGTCCACATCACCGTGTCCATCAATTGCTATGTCTTTACCAAAGACAAAATCCAAGGAAGACCTTGGTGTGAAACCAAAACAGGTCTGAAAAGGAGATCTCTGTGTAGAAGAATGTTTTGCTCAGTTGTAAGCATGCTGCACATAACACAAATGTTCATCCCAAAGTTTGGGATGCTTGCTGCAATAGCCTCTAAGCAACTGGATCACCGTCCTGTTGACCACTTCTATCTGGCCATCTGTTTGTGGATGAAAGGATGTGCTTTTCTTCAGTTTGGTGTCCATTAGTTCCCACGGACTTGACCAAAATTTTCCAACAAATCGGGTGTCTCAATCAGATACAATGGAAGTCGGTAATCCAAAATGAACCCATACATGCTGAAAGAATAACTTTGGAGTTTGTTCAGCTATAATCTGTTTGTTACAAGGTATTAAAATACACATTTTGCTAAATCGATCCACAACAACATATAAATAGTCATGACCTTTCCTAGATTTAGGCAGTCCTCCAACAAAGTCCATGGAAACACTTTTCCAAGGATGAGAAGGAACTGGTAGTGGAGTGTACAAGCCTAGTTTTCTGTTGTTGGGCTTGCTTTTAGCACACATGGTACACCCTCTTACATATCTAGAAACTATCTCATTCATTTTTGGCCAATAACAAAATCTTTGTAGTTGTGCAACTGTTTTACTTATACCAAAGTGACCTAATATTAGAGAAGTGTGTTCTTCTCGAATTATCTTTACTGTTTCAGTTTGTGGAATGCATAGCTTCCCAAAATGATACAAGAGTTGGTCCTTAACATTATAATCCATGGAAATACTTTCCCAAGGATGAGAAGGAACTGGTAGTGGTTTGTACAAGCCTAGTTTTCTATTGTTGGGCTTGCTTTTAGCACACATGGTACACCCTCTTACATATCTAGAAACTGTCTCATTTATTTTTGGCCAATTACAAAATCTTTGCATTTGTGCAATCGTTTTACTTACCCCAAAGTGACCTGATATTAGATAAGTGTGTTCTTCTCGAATTATCTTTACTCTTTCAGTTTGTCGAATGCATAGCTTCCCACAATGATACAAGAGTTGGTCCTTGATGTGATAATCCACTTCTTGTACTCGTTTTCCTTGACTTAAAGTTGCATATACACCTCTAAAATCTATATCTTGACCATATTGTTCAATGTAGCTCTCATGTAATACTGAGTTATGCTTAAGTATAGTAGATGCATTTATAATTGGTTCGGATAACATATCTGCAACTTTATTATGTATGCCCTTTTTATATCTGATGACCAAATGAAACTGTTGTAGAAAACCCATCCATCTATAGTGTCTTGATTGCTACAACTTAGTTTGGGAGTGTAGATATTGAAGTGGTTGATGATCAGTATGTATAGCTATCTCTTTATCATATGTGGGATAGTTAACTATTGCCGAATTAAATATCTCAGAATGATAACATATGGGTTTATCGTGCTGTATTGACACTGCTCCCATGGCATAGTCACTGGCATCTGTTTGGATCTCAAATGGTCTTTGAAGATCAGGCAATGCTAGTATTAGTGATGTACTAATCTTTTCTTTCAAGGTGTTGAAGGCTTTCTGTTGTTTACCTCCCCACTGAAACACCTTGTTCAATCTTGTTAAAGCATGTAAGGGAGCTGCAATTAAGGAAAAGTTAGAAATGAAATTTCTCCAATATTGTGTTGCTCCTAAGAATCTTCTAACTTCTGTAGCATATTTGGGTTTAGGCTAGTTTACAATGATTGCAACTTTAGAGGGATCTATCTTCAATTCACCACCACCTACTATATGACCCAAATAATTCAAAGATGTTGTGCCAAATTCGCATTTTGAGAGTTTAACATAAAGTTATTCTCTTTTAAAAACATATAGTGTCTGCTTAACATGCTTTAAATGTTCTTCCCACGTTTTGCTAAATATAAGAATGTCATCCAAATATAACATAACAAAATCATCAAGAAAAGGTCTGAGTAAATCATTCATTTTTCTCATGAAAGTAGCAGGAGCATTAGTTAAGCCAAAAGGCATAACCAACCACTCATACAATCCCTGCTTTGTTTTGAAAGCAGTTTTCCATGCATCTTGTTCTGTAACTCTGAACTGATGATATCCACTATGCAAGTCTAACTTGGAAAAATAAACAACTTCTTTCAATTGATCTAATAGATCATCTATGTGAGGAAGGGGATACTGATTTTTGATCGTTATCTTATTCAGTGCTCGGTAACCAATGCACATTCTCCACGAGCCATCTTTCTTTCTCACCAAAACAATTGGAGACCCACATGGTGATGTGCTAGGTCTGATGAACCCCTTCTCGAGCAACTCTTGCACCTGCTTCTTGATTTCTGCATTCTCTAAAATGGACAACCTGTACATTCCGACGTTAGGCAATGGAGCATCTTGCTGCAAATTAATATCATGCACTATTTCCTTTTTGGGTGGTAGACCTTTAGGTTCTTGAAATAAGATATCATATTTTGAAACAACTTTCTCTAGCTCAGCTTGTTTTTTAGCATCACATCCCTCAAATACATTGGTTTTATCAGGTTTCCTTTCCTTTACAACCATCAGTAAAAATTGTTTGCATGAATTTACAATTTGTTTCATCTGCCCTGAGTTTATGAGAGTATAATTATTCTTGAGCTTATGAGCCCTTACAAAGTATTCGATTCCATCTTTAACGAGTAGATACTTGTTCTCAGCTCTATAGAAAATAGCTTTTCTATCATACAAGTAGGGACTTCCCAAAATAATTCCACATATATCCAAAGGAACTATATCTAACTCAACCTCATCTACAAATGCTGACCCAAAAGAAAACTTAAGTTTACATTGTCTAGTCACTTGTAGTTGTGCTTTATCACTTAACCAACCTAATGGGTATGGTTTCTTGTGAGGTGTAGTCAATAATCCCAACTTCTTTACAATTTCTTCAGAAACCAAATTTACTTGTGAGCACTATCAAACAAAGTATCAATCTTTTGATGCTTGGAAATAACTTGAATATGGAAAAGCTCATGTATTTTTCTCTCATTTTCTTCATTATTAGTAGATTGTGCAGAATTACTAGTAGATGCTTCAGAATTTTTACCTTTTATACCTGTGGCTGCAATGGTTGTTTCATCTCCTGAGTCTGACCCCAAATCTTTCTGAATAGTTGCAACAGTCTTCTTCTTTCCCTCGAACTTCTTAGGTCTCCACTCCGGATGCAGAATCCAATAATGCTCATCATCATGCCCATCCTTCTTACAGTGAGTGCATGAAGAATTGATTTTCTGTGTAGTGTTGGCCTTCCTCTCTTTCCATTTCTATTTTCTTTTATCTTTATTCTTACTTGCAATGGGCTTGGATGGTCCTCCAACTTCTGGGTTCCCATTCTTTCCTCTAGCTTCTAGATGCATAGCTTGAACAAATACCTCATCTATACTAGTGGGATTAAACATGAGGATGGTGTGCCTCATGTAGCTGTGTAGACCACCTATGTACTTCAACAGAGTCTCAGGTGAGTCTAATGAAATTCCTAGAAACAAAGCTCTTTTCCAAAATTCTTGGGTGTAACCTTGTACACTTTTCCCTTTCAATTGGTGAAGAGTTTGCCAACTCATCATGACTTTCTACATGTAAGCTAGTGGATAGAACTGCTTTTTGATTGCAGAAAAAAATTCACTCCAGATAGAAAGAATCTTACCATGTTTCTTCATGTCAGCTTGTGTCCTACCTTCCTGCCATACCAAGGCAGTGCCTCCAAGGTGTAGGCTGGCTAGCTGAATCTTACTCTTGTCCGAGTCGATACTCTACACTCTGCAATAAACATCAACTTGTCTGATCCAATTATCCAGCTTCTCTACATTCAACTCTCCATCATATATTGGTAAATCAAATTTAACATCTAATTTAATCAAAGATGTCTTCTTTGTATGTTCAGGGCTATTAGGAGGTGTGAGAAAGTTTTCTTCTTTCCCTTTTCCTTTTGAGTGGTTATGGAGGAGAGATTCTTCTTCTCCTTTTTATTTGGAGTGTGATGAATCTTCATCTTTGCCTTTCTTAAACTCCCTATACATTTCCTCTACCATGGACCTCATGTCCAGGAAACTATCCATGAATTGGGGGTCTGGTACCAAGGGACTTTATTCTAACATTTTCTTCTTAGGATAGACTCTTCCAATTTTCGGGTTAGTTTCG
The DNA here is from genome assembly GCA_031772625.1 of Pinus tabuliformis. Classification (NCBI taxonomy): domain Eukaryota; kingdom Viridiplantae; phylum Streptophyta; class Pinopsida; order Pinales; family Pinaceae; genus Pinus; species Pinus tabuliformis. Next base: position 233,241,158 of record CM062806.1, read on the forward strand.
ACCAACTCCGCTTCTCATAATTTAAGCTTTGATCTAGTTAGAATTCAACAACAAAATCTAGCACAAGCTTGTCCAACCTTCACAACCTAGTCGCTCTGATACCTCTTGATCTGAAATCACTCATGAATGATATCAGTTAATTAATGAAGGTATTACAGACTTATGTGCTAGGGGGTGTCTATGTTATTTTATGCAACGGATAAATAAGATTGCGAAATACACAGACATTGAAACAGTAAGAGAACATAGTAGAAAACACATAAAACACAACAAGCTTAATAAGGAGTTCACCCAATCCTCCTCGGCTACGTCTCCTAGTCCAGCCTTCAGTGGTGGCCTTTCTATTTTGTCTTAAAAAGCATATTTTTACAACAGTGAGCTCAAATTGAGTCTCACTTAACTGATAATGATCAGTAGGACTGTACTTGGATCCCCCAAGTCTCTAGAGTACACAGACTCCCCTTACTAAAACTCGACCTCAACCAGTCTCAGTGGTATCAGTCCAATTTGGTACTCAATGCCTGACAGGTATACACAGAGGAGTTGCTTGAACCTCTCAAGCCTTCTTTGGAGTTCACAGACTCTCAGACTCTCTCTGTCTCTGTATACTTGATGTTACCTTCACTCTGTAGTGTAGCTCAGCTTCTCTGTTCTCTGCAATTTTTGCTTCTCTCTCTCTTTGCTCTCTTTTTATGCTTTCTCCACTTTCTCTGTCTGTTCATGGCTTAAAGCCAATGTGCTCCCTGGCTATTCGTTTCTGCTTCCTGGCTCTCTAGATCTCCTACCTCTGTCTGGTGGAATTCCCCTGCTCTGCGTCATCATCACTATAACGCTTCACAGAGAGGTGGCCACCTGTTTCCTCATGAATTAAGTGTCAGTCCTCTTTGAACGGTTGTTATTTCCATTGCTCCAAGATTTCCTGCGAAACTGATTCCTCTACCAACTCATTGGTCATGCCGGATCTCAAATATTATATGACTCAGCCTATTTCCCTATCGAATCTAGTCACCCATTAGATTGCTTCTCCGTTGTTGATTTGGGGCCTCCAGATCCTATGTTCTCCGTCCATATCGCGCGGGTAAGTAGCATGACCTTTACTCGCGCGATGTGAGTGGTTTTCTCTCTCATTCGTTGGGCGCGTGTCACCCAGTGTATGGCATCGGGCAAGACTCGGTCGAACCCGCTTACCGCTTGAGGTTCTTGCGATATCCTGTTGGTTTTAGCGTAGGGCTCACCTTCTGACAGAATCGACGATTTTCATACAGTTCTATGCTTTTCCTTGTGACCGTGCAGTCGGGGCTTTCCTTCACTGGGGGGGACACCCTGCGATAGCGCTAATCGCGTATCAGAAACTATCTCTGTTTTTGGATTTGACCTCCCATTTGCCAATTTGCTCCAGCACACAGTTACCATGGGCCAATGGTCTACGCACTTTGACCGAGGGTCCTTGTTGCTCTGTGCTGACCACAAATTGCCATTTTTCAGAGGTTACTTCTGATAAGCTCGATATCCATAGCACTTTGAAACTTTTGTTATGATTTTTACAGAGTTTAGGAAACTGTAAGAGTGTTTGAGGATCCAATTCGGATCAGGGGATGTGGGGAAATGTTTCCCTATGCATCCCCTTGTCCTAGGTGCATGGGAAGTGTGGAGTGTGTGCACCCCACCCTGGGGGAGGCATTCTTGTGGAACACTGATGATTTTCTCATTTACATAGAGGGGATATGAAGAGATAGTCTTATTTTTTTGCACTATAATAGGTCACAGATGCTCTAGGGGATTTATTTATTGCTCTACTAATGCTCCTGGAAAATTGTAAAAGTAGCCCATCAAGCAACTCAAAGTAGAAATACATATGGTAGTGTAACCACCCTTTGAGTAGAATGTGCAAAACATTGTTAATGACATAAATTGCTAGGTAAGCATATCAAAATTTCAGAAAGATTAGAATAAAACCCAAATAAGAAAACCAACACAACGCTTTGTGATCTTTAAGCCAGATGGGGCTATTAGGGATTACCATTGAGAATTTGTTAATGATCAGAATAAAATGGTGTAAAGTTTCTTTGCAAAGGAGAAAATCTAGATTTCAAGCTATACAATACTTTCTAGCTGCATGGGTGTTTGTATGCTTGTCAAGTAATGATTGATTTAATATTGTGAAAAATCGGTTACCCGATTCCTACTGCAACAAACTGATGATATTACTCCTATTTTTTAATTACTTGAAAAAATTATTTGTAGTTTCCTACAACAAATATCGAAATACAAACACTGTAGCCTACACAAAAAATACTACAGAAACTAAATACTGCAAAGGAGAGGAATAGACACACACACATTACACTGTTGTTTTTGGACCAATGTCCATGGGAAAAGCCAACTTGGGAAAATTGGTGCAGTAGATGAGGGTTTTATTATTATGCAGTAGTAATCTGAGTACAAATCATTGGATTCCCAAACTAGTTATCCAATACAGAGAATAACTAGCAAATAGTTAATGTGAAAAATCTCACATTGTTTCTGGAGATCTGACATTGATCAGGGGTTGTCTGTTTGGCCCCACGCTGCCTCTGTGTCAATCCTACGTAGATCTACATCACAATCAATGGGAATTATGTCACCTCATTCTCTATTCTCTAGATGTATGGAAATTCGACCCTTTGGCCCTTCGGCCTCACACCCCGGCTTCTTGGCACTATATCTTGACTCTCCCTCTAAAGCTTTGTGTTGTCTTTGCATGACACTCTGCTGCCTCATTGAATTTCTCTCTGCCTTGCAGTCTCTAGATCTGGAAATCTCTCCTCCAAACTATTATCCCTACCCCTCACTACTAGAAGAACACTTGTACTTTTTCCAACAACTCAATGTTTCTACTCTTGAGAAATTCAATCTCCGATCTCTCTCACTCGATATGTTCTCCAAGTGCCCATCGAACTCCTTCTTATAATCTCTCATTGGAACTCCAATAGCAAAGATTAAAAAATAATCAACGACTAAGATTAAAAATGGGAGTTGATCTTCATCTTCTTCTAGAAGATTCACACCTAATTTAATTAATACCCTTTAATTAACAGAATTTACTAAGTTTTGACTTAGGGAACCATTTTAAAAAGATAATTATTTTAATTAAACCATATCTAGGTGGAATTTTCCCAAAGGATTTATGGGTATTTGAGAATTCATGTATCTTTTCCTCTCTGCAAATCTTGAGGCTAGAGCACATTCGATGTTACAAAAATCAACACTCCCTCTTAGCGATCAATATGCTCTAGTGTTGCAACCCATTGAAGCATCACTCTATCTTTGCACCATCTCTTGCTGTGATGCTAATGTCTGGCCCTGATGCCCATCAACTACTACGCAATTCTGTTTATTACATTCGTGTTGCTACTGGCCTTGCTGAACTGCTGACAACACTGCATCTGCACTCCAACCCTCTCCATCTGTTGCTGCTGCAACTGCAAAATTTGCAACTGAAAAACATCCAAAATACTAAAACAACTGTGTTCAGTATGATGCATATGTTGTCCGAGTTGTGACTGCTACTAGCCTCTATGTTGTCACTGAAGCCCCTACGCTACTACTGACTCTGTACTACTGCCAGCTTCACTCCTCGTTGCTAAGAATCTGACCGCTACTAACTACTGCATCTGTCACTCTAGCACCTGACTGCACCAACTATCGCTCGTCCATCCTGGTACTGCTAACTATTGGCTCCCGTAGCAAGATAGTGATCCAAGAGGTCGACTCCCCAAGGATCCTACCCATCCTATAGTACTCTGGGGTTACAACTCTAGATCACCCCCACCTCACCCCTGGAGGCATCTCGATGATCATGGAAAAATCTTCCTCTAGTCTGGAGGAAAACCTGTCGATATTAGCGGATGCAATCTACTGATCCTGCTTCTCCTCCTTGTACTTCTTTTTGAGAGGACAATGAGTGTTGTAGTGGCCTAACTCGCCACACCTGAAGCACTTGATCTTCGAAATGTCCTTCTTTCTTCTTCACTGCTCTTGCTGCCGCTTTGATGCAAGGGTCACATCCTCCTCTTCCTTCACCTGCTTTGTCCCATTGCTACTATTGCCACTGATAGTGGCTTTCTCCATATTATGCCTCATCTCCTGCTGCTATAGATCAGCCCACACACATTACCAATCTGGTAGTTTTTCTCTGCCCAAAGATACTATGGACAAAAACTTGCCATTCTTCAGAAATGCTATTCAGTGCCAATTGTACAAACTCTTATGGCTGGGGCATTGACCCTACTTAAGCCAGCTAGTCTCAAACATCCTGAAGCCTCATAAGGAAGGGGTCTACACACTCCTCTTTCTACATCCACATGCATCTCAACTTCTCGATGTACATCTTTTGCTGCTCGAAAGATCCTTCGTATAGCATAACTAAGGCTTCCCACATATGTCAGGAAGTATCCTTGCCAACTATATGGGATACTACATGATCTCGAACCTCTTCAAGAATGATCCTCTTAGTTTTCACAATCTCAACCTTGTACTTCTTGAGCGGATCTGCATCAGCGGGTACAACTACCACACTATCGACATAAGTTTTGAGATCGCTCCTCTAGAAGGCAGGAAATCCTGGCCTTCCAGATCACATAGTTGGATGCTCCATCCAACCGATCTTGATCTCTTAACCGAGCTAATGCCATCTCTTTGAAAAAAGTCGAAATGATACCTCTTATACTCTGCGCAGCTGCTACCTAGCTATTCCACTCCCTTTTGGAGTGAGAAATCCCACACACAGTTACTACTGCTTTGCTAGGAAAATTTGAAATTCTTGGATAGATGTTCCCCAAGGAAGGAATTCCCTCAGTGTGCGCTCTTCTCTGCTAACACTATCTTGCCAACCTCTGCTACAAAATAATTGTGTCCCAGCTGGATATCTAATCTGCAAGGAAAATACGCTGCTCCCTTCTACCTCTGGAAAGCTTTGATCTAGAAATCGAATTCCTCTGTTGACTCACTCAAAAAAATGGATCGTCCTCAAAACTTCGACCTCCTTTGCCCAAGGACTACGCTGCCTTTAGGGTTTCGAATTTCTGCCAAGGTAGGAATTTGAACCTCTATTCTTCCTTTCTTCTTTGAGCTCTCTGACTTACGAATCATGCTTTGATACCATGTGAAAAATCGGTTACGAAATTCCTACCACAACAAATTGATGATGTTTCTCCAATTTATTAATTACTTGAACAAATTACGTGCAGTTTTCTACAACAAATATCAAAATACATACACTGCAGCCTACACAAAATAAATATTGCAGAAACTAAATACTACATAGGTGAGAAATAAACACACCCATTATATTGTTGTTTTTGGATAAATGTCCTTGGAAAAAACTCAACTCGGTAAAAATGGTGTAGCAGCTGAGGGTTTTATTATTATGTAGTAGTAATCTGAGTACAAATCATTGGATGCCTAAACTAGTTATCCGATACAAAGAATAACTGGCAAAGAGTTAATGAGAAAAATCTCACACTGTTTTTGGAGATACAATACTAATCAAGGACTGGTTGGCTAGCCCCATGTAGCTTCTGCATCACAATCACTGGGCACTATGTCACCTCCTCCTTTGATCTCCTGTTGTTTGGAAATTTGACCCTCTAGCCCTCCGATCTCACACCCCGGCTTCTAGCACTAGATCTCGACTCTCCTAGCTGAATTTCAAACTCCCTCTGAAGCTCTGCCCTATCTTTTTGCAGCACTGTGCTGCCTCACTCAATTGCTCGCTGCCTTGTTTTCCTTGCACTCTCCAGATATGGAAAACTCTCCTTCAGACTTCTATCCCTGCCCCTCATTGCAAGAAGATCACTTGATATTTCTCTGGAAACTCAACGCTGCTACTTGTTGAAACGTGGCAACAAGAATATTCCAATTTTAATTTGTCTTTGAATTAAAATTCGAATTTAGTCTCAGTAGCTACTTGGAAATAATTAATTAATTCATTATAGATTAATTAGTTGGAGAAATTCAAGTTAGAAGTCTTTTTGAAGTCATGCAACATTTATCCCTTAAATTAAGGAGATTATCCCTTAATTAAGGAGATAAGATTGAGTTATATTTTAGTTTTAATTAGTTAGCTCAGTTTACTGAGTTAAGTCCAGTTAAATTAGTTCCAAACTGTTTGAGGAACTAATTGTGAGTTATCAGTTAGTTGATGCATGCATGCACTCAACCAGTGTACTCTAGATAACTGAAGATTCCCTCATCAGAAACTTGTGCATGTCTATTCTGAGAAAGACGGTTGGGTCCCTATAATACTAGTGATTACCCCATTACTATTGTAGTTATACCCCTTATTTATATTGTTGTGCCCCTATTACCCCCATATTGTTATTTCTGTGCCCCATAGAATCCCTCTATTGTTATTTTTGTGGCTTTATATTATTATTGTTAGGTCGGCTGGATTCTATTGTGACTCCTTAGACTCCTATATATAGAAAGGAGGTTTTGTCATTTGTATCATCCAAGAATTGTTCATTTATGTAATGTAAAGGAGGTTTCCCCCTCGAAGAGGCTGAATTCTAAGGCGTGGATCTCTCTTTTCTATCTTTTTGTGATCTGGTTTCATAACATTTGGTATCAGAGCTTTGGATTCTAGGGTTTCGCTGCTCCAAACAGGTCATCGTGGCATTTTCGCTATAACTTTTTTTCTGTGACTTTTCAGAAGTCACAAAAAAAACCCATTTGAGAAGAAATCACGCTGAACCTTGGGTCCAAATTTCAGAGCTTTGCACGTGATATTTTCGGAGATATGATCTGAGGAAGTTGGCCTTTTTGCAGACTCCTGAATTACACGCAAAACAGGTGACCTGGGGAAAATCGTCATAACTTCCTTTCTGAGCATCGGAATGAAGTTTTGTAAGAAGGTACAGAAAGAGGACAGACTTTAGTTTTATTTTATATATGTTTCAGAGTCAAAGGTTGAAGCAGTGACACGTGGCACTTCATACAAGTTCGCTCTACTGAAATAGTCTATAATCAGGTCACTGCGGGAGATTGTGCATAACGCTTTCTTGGAGAATCCAATTTGGATCAGACTAGTGGCATTGGAAAGAGGACATACAAGGATACTACAGGTCACAATTTCAAAACTGGATGATTCGAAATTACAGAGATACATCAGATTCAATATCAGGCTTCTACAAAGTAAAAAAAGGTGTGTAGTTTTTTTTTTTTTTAATTTTTGCATAAGCTTGGTTTGAAGGAATTCAAAGGGCATAGTAAAGCATTATTATCGGTAACTGATGCCCCAAGGAAAGAAAATGCAAAAACCTAGTAAGGAACCTGAAAGCTCTAGCATGACTCATGAAGAAGAGGAAGAAATGCTACATGATATATCAAAATTACAAGAACAAGTGCAACAAATGTCACGCTCACAAAAGCTAACAGATGCTAAGATAAATGGTGTGGAATCTAAGATAAAGGGCATGGAAGCTAAGATGGATGATCTGAAGACAGATTTGAGGACAGATTTGAAGACAGACATGGCAGATTTGAAGACAGATTTGACAAATTTTCTACAAGAAATACTTACTAATGGTGAAAAGGTTGTAAAGGAAACTCATGATGTGAACAAAAGAAATGTTAGTCGTGATTGCATAGACTCTAATGTTGGATCGAAGACCCACCATATTCCAAAAATCGATATGAGGAAGTTTGATGGCAAGGATCCCGCCACATGGATATTACATATGGAGCAATTCTTCGATCTCAATAATGTGCAAAACACACAAAAGGTACGTATGGCAACTTTATATTTGGAACCAAATCAGTTTGTATGGCAAGTTTGTTAAGAATTATGGGAGAATAGCAGCACCTCTAACAACATTATTGAAGGAAGATTCATTTTCATGGATTCCGGAAGCAACAAAGGCCTTTAAACATCTTAAAGAGGCAATGTTCCAAGCACTGGTCTTAGCTACACCAGACTTCACAAAAACCTTTATTGTGGAATGTGATGCTTCAGGAAATGGAATTGGTGCTGTTCTAATGCAAGATGAAAGACCCATTGCTTTTGAAAGTCGTCCAATCAAGGGAAAGTTTTTAAGCAAAGCTATTTATGAGAAGGAAATGTTGGCAATACTCCATGCACTTAAGAAATGGAAACCCTACCTAATGGGAAGACACTTCAAGGTAAAAACAGATCATGATAGCCTTAAATACTTTTTAGAACAAATATTATCCTCTGAAGAGCAACAAAAGTGGGTCACAAAGATGTTGGGTTATGACTTTGAAATCATCTACAAAAAAGGGAAGAAAAATGTGGTGGCAGATGCACTCTCAAGAAAGGATGAGGATATGGAAGCATTGTTGTGTGCCATTTCTATTATCCAACCAGATTGGATAAACAAAGCAAAGGAGGAATGGAAGAATGATGAAGAAGTGTGGGCACTTATTCGAAAGCTACAACACGATTCCAGTACTTCTGATACATTTAGCTGGAAAAATGATTCGTTATGGTACAAAGATCGCTTATACCTCTGTAAGAATTCCCAGCTAAAACAAAAGATTCTTATGGTATTGCACACTTCTCCCTTAGGAGGGCACTCAGGATTTTTAAAAACTTACCACAGGGTTAAGAAGGAATTTTTTTGGGATGGCCTTAAATCAGATATTCAAAAGTTTGTGGCGGAATGTTTGGTTTGCCAACAAAATAAAGTTGAAACAATTAAGACACCGGGTCTATTACAACCTTTATCCATTCCAAGCCAACGTTGGGAGGAGGTTTCAATGGATTTTATCACAGGTTTACCCAAGTCTGAGGGAAAGAGTGTCATCATGGTGGTAGTTGACAGACTTACCAAGTATGCACACTTTTGTGCATTATCACATCCATTTAAAGCCAGTACAGTTTCTACTGCATTTATGGAAACAGTTCAAAAGCTACATGGAAATCCAAAGATTATTGTAAGTGACAAAGATCCCATTTTCACTGGAAATTTTTGGACAGAATTATTTTCTTGTCTTGGTACTCAGTTAGCTCATAGCTCATCTTATCATCCTTAATCTGATGGGAAAACTGAGATAGTAAACAAATGTTTGGAAGGATATCTTCGTTGCTTTGTATCTGATAAACATACACAATGGGTCAAATGGTTGCCTCTGGCTGAATGGTGGTATAACACTTCCTTCCATACAGCAAAAAAAATGACCCCATTTATGGCACTTTATGGGTACCAACCACCATCAATCACATCATATTTAAGAGAAAATTCTAAGTTTCAGGCAGTGGAACATCACATGGAACATCAACAACAAGTCCTCCAACTCTTAAAGGATAACCTCGTGTTGGCACAAAATAGAATGAAACAACATGCAGATCAACATCGCAGTGAAAGAAGTTTTGATGTAGGTGATTGGGTATTCCTACGGCTACAACCATATAAGAAAATGTCCCTAAAGCAAGCTAAGAAGGATAATAAATTATCACCAAAGTATTATGGTCCATACAAGGTGTTGGAAAAGATTGGTACTATGGCATACAAATTGGAGCTTCCTGCAGCTTCTCGATTGCACCCGTTTTCCATGTTTCATGTTTAAAGAAGGTTATAGGCGACAAGCTCCCAGTTCAAACAATATTGCCAGAACTTGATGAGGAAGGAAAAATTATATTGGAACCGGAAGCAGTCACGGAAACAAGAACTCGACAGCTACGAAATCAATCAATTTCAGAGTATCTTATCAAGTGGAAGAACTTATCCGCTGAAGATTCCACATGGGAGGATGAGAATTTTATGCGGAAGTATCCAGAACTGCTCAAGCGTTGAGGACAACACTTTTTTGAAGGAGAGGGGCATGTTGGGTCCCTATAATACTAGTGATTACCCCATTACTATTGTAGTTATACCCCTTATTTATATTGTTGTGCCCCTATTACCCCCATATTGTTATTTCTGTGCCCCATAGAATCCCTCTATTGTTATTTTTGTGGCTTTATATTATTATTGTTAGGTCGGCTGGATTATATTGTGACTCCTTAGACTCCTATATATAGAAAGGAGGTTTTGTCATTTGTATCATCGAAGAATTGTTCATTTATGTAATGTAAAGGAGGTTGCCCCCTCGAAGAGGCTGAATTCTAAGGCGTGGATCTCTCTTTTCTATCTTTTTGTGAGCTGGTTTCATAACAAAGACCCATTTGAGCTAAATGTTAAGGACAATGTACTATCGGTTGCATGTGTTTTCCTATAAAGGAAACTCATGCATGCATAAGGATTAATGCATAGGAGGATTGCACATTTCTGACAGGGTGTAGGATCAGTGTGAGATCATTCTTCCACTTAGTAACAGGAGGATCACCCAGGAGAAACTGCCCAAGGAAATAGGAGCTTGGAGGGTAGAGAGGAAGGCTTGTGAGAAGCTTTGATTACCTATGAGCATCCGGGAGGATTGTACTGAGAGCTGGCTAGCTGTGAGAGCTAAGGATTTGTATAATTATGATGTATTTCCACCTTGTATGATAATACATATAGTGGGTTTTTTAGTTGAGCATTTCCCCAAAGTATTTTCATGTGTATTGTGCATTGATTCTTCTGCTTCTGGTTATATGTGTTCAGCTCAATCTTGCTCAATCTTTAAGCTTCCACAAATTGATAGTAGAAGTAGATTATAGTATTTTTCTCTGGTATATTGCATTATCGGGTTAATCTACAGTCAGATTTTCTACATGATCTTAGAGGTAGATTTGTAGAGAATTTGTAGAATTTATACATGGTATCAGAGCCAAGTTTTATGGAGTTGTGAATAGTATACAGAGAAGAGAATTCGAAGTTTGAAGTTCGGGGTTGCAGGTGCAAACTGAATTCATATCATACTTCAAATTGATATGGGACATTATGCGACTAATTCCCCATCGAAGAAGTCCATGAATGGATCCTCGGTAGGATCGGAAGGTGATGCATTATCCTCTCAGTTTGAAATGGACTTTACCCTCATCGCATGCATGGTGTCATTGATAATGGGTTGTGTCTGGTATATTGATAGTGGAGCCTCATTCCACATGACCAACGATAAAATTTTATTCAGTGCCTTGGAGGAGAAAGACCTCAAGATGTGCATAGAGATGGGTGACGATGGAAATTATAGTGTTTTAGGAGTGGGCATGGTTGCTTTTTAGAGGGAGCATGGAGCTCCTCTCACCTTGACAAATGTGATGTATGTTCCTGGACTGAAGAAGAACTTGGTATTGGTCATGATGTTGGAGGACAAAGGCTAAAATGTTGTCTTCAGTAAAGGAAAGGCGTTCCTAAGACACATAGACACAGGTCAGACCAAGTTGATCAGGATTTAGGTGAAGAATCCGCATAAACTAGAGGTGTATGATTGTGCAACATTGAGTATGAAAGCATAATTGGTGCAAAGCCAAGACATTGGTGAGTTGTGGCATAGGTGGTTGGGCCATTTGCATCATGGGGCTTTGAAGATAATGTAACAGATATTTACAGGACTTCCCAATGGTAAACTTGAGAAAGTTGACACATTCAAAGGTTGTACCTTGGGAAAGTACACCAAGTCTTCCTTTCATTATTGAGACAATCGAGAAAATCCTATCTTAGTGCGAGTTCATACTGATGTGTGTGGACCATTCTTGATGATATCCACAGTGAAGCAAAGGTATTGTTGGCTTATTGGGGCCCGACCCAGGTTCGGAAGTGTTTTAGCCAAGAAAATCCCAAAACTACCGGCCGTTTCGGCAACAGTCCGTGGAGTGCATACTGAGGTCTCACTCGAGGTAGTATGGGAGGGTGCTGGAACTAGGTTTCCACACCCTAGGGATGTCTTGATGAGGTCTGGAATGGTCGCGAACTAATCTTGTATGTTGGCGCTGCTCCGCGTAGTTGTCTGACCTTTGCCTAGCTCTATAGAGAGCACGACAAGGCGTGGCCTAGATCTGTTACCCTTTCGGTGATTTTATTATAGATCTGACTTAATTTTGAGGGCCCAGTATTCTTATTTACTCAGTTAACATTTATACCTAGTGCGCGTAATCATAAATGGTAAAGAGATGCATAAAAATATAACAGAAGCATAAACATACAGATCGGCGAATAGATGCACAAGATTTCAGAATCAACTTAGCTTTTATTAACCTTCTGTTCTAGTACAATCCAATTCCACCTTGTGCACTCAGCTGCAGGGGTCCGCGCACACAGTTGTGGACTCTACCAAGCCTCTGTGCACACAGCTGCAGAGCCTCTTTCTACTCCTACACCCCAAGACTTGGACTTACAGACTCAGAGCAAATATCGCATTCAAAAACCCATAAAAATCCAGTTCAAACTCAAAACTGAATTGCCTTCTACACTTAGAGCCTTGCTCTATTTATACATTCCCATGGTCCATGGACCATGGGTAGGCTGACACATTCTAGATTAAATTACAATATTTTTGGAAGGACAACCTTAGACTCTCACGCTCTGCACCCGCATTTCGCGGGATCTTTACATTACATTGACCAAACTCGGACTCTAAGCCCCAAAACTCTGCTTATGGGGGGAACCACTGCCCAACAGGCCCCCAACACAATCAACGCGACTCGTCCCAAGTCACTCGGTTAGTGCGGTGATCTTTTCTCGGAGTCCATCCAGCAAGTTCTGTGCTTCACAGACTTCTACCACACATTCCTCCACTGTCTATTGTATCCATTCTGAATGACTCTCTGATGCATTGTTGTCATAGGCACCCTTTTGCCTTTGCGCATAGGTATCCTGCATCTGGGCCAGCGTCCCCTCAATCGTGGCTGTAACTGCGAATGCTCCCTCAAGCTAAGGCTGGATGCATTATTTAAGAATTGCTTCTTTCTAATGTGCAGTGTCCATCTATGCCTTTAGAGCCTGAGCCTCCCTCATTTTGGCTAGTCACTGAGTAAGGGCAACCATCAACGTGGTTCCCGGACATTGTCATAGGCCTACTGCAATTCCTACGCTTCTGTCTCCAAGTGTTGTAGCGTTGGGTCCTCCTGTAGTGAAGTGAGCATGTAGAGGGATTGGTCAACAATCTCGTATAGTCCTGCACAACATGATCTATCTCTTGCAACCCTGATTTAATGGCGTAGTGGCTCTACTCTCTGACTTCCGGTGGTGTAGAGGGCTGTGCCTTTAGTTGTAGCTCTATGATCTACAAGTTTAGCTCCAACTAGACCTTCGCAACCTCCTCCTGCGTCCTACGGACTCCATCTGCCAGTTGGTGAATTTTTTCAGTGGTGGGGAGTGCCATCAGCATGACCAACTACGGAAGGCTGCTACAGGTCTCCTCCACTGCCTATTCTAATCCCTGGTTTTGGGCAACCAGGTTGTCGCGCTACAGGCTAAGCTGGTCTAAATTTACCTTCTTCTCACTCAATATTTGGAGAGCGCAGCCCTCCCTGGCACGAAGTTCAGCAGTTACCCCATCCTACAGCTAGTATAAAGTTTCTCTGGGAAGGGCAACCAAATTCAACCCCCAGCGCCTCATGTCACCTGTGGCTTCTGCTAAGATGGCACCTTCTGGTAACAACAGAGTGTTTGTTGTGTAGGCACACACCATGTGCTCAGCTTCGGCAGTACCTTCCATGAGGTGTTGTGTCATCACTCCTAGTGGTCGCACCTGTAGTGCCTGCAACTGCGCTCTGAGCACCCCTAACACAGTGGTCTGCTCCGTCATCAACTCTTCCAAAGCATCCATAGTGACATCGTGCACTCGTTCACCACTGTCAAGAAAGGCTCCCTCAGAGGTCTTCGTTGTCTTTGTCTTCTTTCGTGCAGTTGGCTTTTCTTGGCCGTGCGACCTCTTGAGTTGGGTCAATATTTTTTTACGTTCCTTTGCCTCATCCTCCCAATGTATGTCCTTCTCCGTGGACACCTCCTGACCTTCCTCGATCTTTGTGGTGGGTGTGGTTGTGGGTTTTTCCGTTTGTGCTATTGATGCTGCCTCATTTGCCTTCCGCTGCGTGACCACTTCCTGTTCCTGGCGCTTTCTCTTCGCCAGCTTCGCGATGCGCAGCTTGATCTCCCTCTTCCGCTACTGTTCTATGATCTTTTCAAATTCCTTCAAGTTCAAAGTGTGCCACTCCAGAGACCATGCCGCCATTACCTCGAAAATTTCATCGTATGTTGCAATGAACGAGAGCTTCACCCACATTTGCGCTGGATTCTTTCGCACCCAGATATACAGATTATACATATCTGCCTTGAATTCTGACGCGCTTTGCAAACTATTGTATACCTTCGGGGACAACCATGGCTTGTGATTGATCCAAGTCTGAATGTTTGCCCCCATGAACGTTTAAAACACCTTAATCCCAAGAACCCTTGTCACGTCTTTACTCGCCCAGAGCGAGGTGTACCTCGCGGCTTTGGGTAGGTCCCTATCAATGGTGGGAAACTGACTGTCCTTCGGCAGCTCCAATGCAACCAACATGATGGATAAGAGTAACCATGTGTAGTGGAAGGTCTTACCCTGCTCCTGGGCCTCCCAAAAATTTGTCAAAAATTCATCGCAAAGAAACTACACCAAGTTGAACTGGACCCCCTCTGCACACTGTTCTGCCAAAGCAATCACAAATGCTAGCACCTCATCTGCACAGAATTTCCTCATGAGCTTTCTGGCCAACAGCTAGGTGGCGACACACACCCCTTTGTCCTTGATGCTTGCTATCACATACCCTCGCTTCCTCTTTTCCAGCTTATATTTGGCCTTCATTGCTTCTGCGAGGCCCAAGTCGCCACTCTCTCCTGCTATGGCTGCGGGATTGTTTCCTTTGCTAGTCTGTCGTGAAATCCAGTGAATTAAGTCAGTCGTGGTGGGAATTGGCTCCTCCAGCCAGAGATACCCATCATGTACTAGACACAGTAGCTGTTGAATGACAAAGATCATGACGGACGTGTGGTGGTAGTGGGGTATCCACCGCAGATGTAGTAACCTGGTTTTCTCCACACCGCGTAACCATTTCTGCTGCATCAATTGCTCTGCGGCTAGATGTGGGAACTTCTTGCTATCCACAAGGTCCCAGTCTTCAAAACCTATATTAGGAACCCATCCCAGTGGTGAACCTTCAAACCTTAGCTCATCCGAAAGAAGCAAGGTCTGGAGCACACTCTTTGTGGCCTCCAGGTCCTTCGGTATCTTGGCTATCCCTTTCCATGGGGGGATGTAGGGGGTTAACGTTATTGCCGAATGTACGTGGGAAAAATTCTCCGTCGCATCATCATGTGCTTCAATTAGGGCGATTAGGGCTTGCAAATCTTCGTCCTCCTCTTCTGTTTCAACGGTGATAGCTTTGCCCTTCTCTGTTAGTGACAATTTACTAAAGCGTGGGTTCCATGGTGATACCTAGAATGGCCCCATTGGTTGCTTGTTTTTCTATGGTCGCTACATGCATGTGGACTTTGGAACCTCTGGTGCATTTGCTACCTCTCCAAGCTCCTCCTAGGTCACCTGGGGCTCTGGGGTAACTTCCACAAATCGCACTCTAGTTCTTGCAGCCGTCACGTTTCTATACTGGATTGGTTCAGTCATGTATTCACGGATGGCAGGGTAGCTTGGTGCTCAATGCTTTGTACTGGCTTAAATCTCAAACAACCGAGTGTTGCATCGAGGCTACCCTAAGGGATTTTATAGTACCGGTTGAAGTCGAATTCGACCCTTCCCTCCATTTCTGAGTCATTAATACCTTCTTGGCAGTAGATCGTCCCAAATCAAGCTCTTACTTCCTGTCTTAATGGCTCGCCGCCCACTCCTTTCTATTTTAAATTGGACCTCTTGTCATGAATAGTGACATCAATGATCACCTCCCAGCCTACCCGTGCAGCAGCGCAACCCTGCATGCACGACGCGCTCCGTGTGACATACTGGCCCTGTGCGGAACTGCCTTCTCGCGCAGCTCTCCTGCAGACTCGTTTATAGTCCCGCGCCTTATTTCAACTGCTTGGAGCGCTAAGATTGTGCTTCCTACAGATAGTCATGTGTTCACACCCCCGGTGTGAAGCTTCAATTTTCCTGCTAGCCCAGGCCGCGGGCACCCTTCAAATACCCTTGCGTCCGTTAGTGCGTCGTGTTCATCTTTGTATGGTACATTCCCCTGTTTAGTAAGGTGCATTCGCGGCCAAGTTAGCAGAGTCGCAACTCCTTCTAATGCAGTAGTAGGGCTGGCTAGACTGGGCCCCATAATTATTAGTTTCTCATGGCCTGCTTTCTTAGCTTCAGTGTCTAGTTCGCTAATTTCTTCGTCCAATGTCACACTTTTCTTCCTCAGCCGTGCCCAATCTTCATCGATTTTGTGAAGTTTCAATCTTCCTTGCTGAATGGCTTCCTGTAACTACCTAATTCCTTTACCTAGGTCCTCGTGTCTTGCCCCAACTGCGGGAGCTGTGGTCCGGGGATTCTTTTCTGCTCTCCTGGTTTCCTCTCATCTTGTCAGTGTTGGGGTCATTTCCATGCTACAGATTTTGCTTATAGTTCTATGAGCCGTTGGTATACGTAGGTCCAAGTCAGTTCGTCTTGCCTAGTGAGCCCTGCTCACGACTCCACATAACTTTGTGACAACTCTAACGTCGAATGTTGGTCGCTCTACCTGGTGCCGCATTGGGTTCTGATTTTCGATCCTCAATCTAGGATGTGCTTCCACAGCACAAGACTGAACCCATCGACCCAAGTGGGCGCACAGATTGTTTCGTCTTGGCTACCCGGCTCGGGTTCGACGCTGTGAACTTCTAAACTCTAAGCATATCTGTTTGTTATGTTCGCGCCAGTTACCCATAGTCTTTCGATGTGTATTCCACCATCGTGTGGGTGTCACTGCAACATCCATTCCATCGCCTTGTAACTTTGCTATTCCAGTACTGCTCTTTCAAATTTGTCTAAGAATTCATCCACTCATGTTACCCCCTCATATGTTGGCAGTTCCCTTGCTTCAGTCGTCACGCACCGCAGTGATTTAATCATCATATTGTAACTTAGTGTTGTTACCTCATGCAACCGATTCTACCAGTGTTCTATCTCCTCATCTAAATCCGAAGTATAGGAAGTGTCGCACTCCGAGGAGACTACTGTCTCTTGTCGGGTTCACCTGATTCTGGTCTTGCGCCGTTTTCTGGTAAATGCAATCTAGTTCATCATCGTTGTCCTTGTCACGTACAGGTTCAGTGTAGCGTGCACCTTCGGCCGGATCTAGCGGAACTACTACATGAAGGGATTTTTTCTCAAATATCATCTTCCTCTTCTTCTGATTGACGACTCCATTCATATCTATTGCCCAGTCAATTCCTAACAACGCGGGATAAGGATTGTTGTCATCGATAATTTTTATTACTTCAAAATCCATCTGGGTGCTCGCGCCCTCATATCAACTGTCACTCCTTGCAATCCTCCCATGGGCATGATCTTTTGTTGGTTTACCATCCGTAATTGAATAGGGGACCACTAAAACGCGGGCCTACCCATGCGTTCCCAAGTCTACTTAAGTAACACATTCATGTCCGACCCCAGGTCCAGGATAACCTAATCCATTTTGTATTCACTGATCTGTGCTATCAATCTCATCTCTCTCCCCGTGCGTAATGTATGCTTTCCCAACTTCCGGACTATGTGGGGTTCACCCGATCCTGCGCATTGCGTGATCAACTCTTATAATCATTTAACTACCTTATTATCATGCAACAGCTTCATGCAGGTCTCCAGAAAGGTAGTAAGCATGGAAGGATCTATCCCCGACTCTAGTTGGTCCTTACTACCTAAAGTGGAGGCTTCTGTGAATCTCTTCTTAGCTTCCATAAACATCTCCTTCACACGTTGCAAGTCAAACTCATGTTCCTTTACAGGAGACTTGCAAACCCATGTATCTTCCTCGGGCTGCTTCCCCTTGTCTTCCCCTGTGGTCGCACGACTTCTGAGCATCATGTTCATGTTGGGGTCTTCATTGAGGGGTTTAGATTTCATCATCTGGATGTTCTCAATCTGAGGAGGTTGGAGTACCCATTTCTCATGCATTTGTGCGATTAACATAGGACAATCCACTAGTTCATGATCAAACTACTGGCAATATGAACAAGAAATTCTCGTCAAGTTAGTACAATCGCATGGGTAGTGTCCTGGTCCATCGCAATTGTAGCAACTTAACTGTCCTCGGCCCCTTCCTGGCCCCATTCCTCCTCGTCCTCATCCTCGCCCTTGACATCCATCGCGCGCCATTCCTGCAGCTGGATTGAGGCCTCGTGTTTCGGTTTGCATCCTATATGCCGGAGTCCGATCCATCATTATTTCATAGCTACGACAAGTGTGCTCATCATGTCCTGCTGAACTGCAGAACTTACAAAACAATTGTTGTGGGCCCTGTGTATACTTCTGCAACAAATGACAGTTGTTTGTTGTGTGCTTTCCTCCCACCTGACAGATCGCGCACCAGAGCGCAGGTGCCGCACTTCATGGAAAATTTTAGGGGTGAATGTTCGCCCTTTGGCGAAATTAAGGGGTTTTAAATTTTTAGTGGGAAAATATTTTGTATCATAGTACATTTTTACAAATCGCCTCAAATAGCCCACCTATTTTTAAGGGAGAGGGTAAAAAAGGTAAATTTAGCCCTTGAAATTAGGAGTTACAACCTTCCATTCGCCCTAGTTTTCAAGAATAGGTTTTATTTAAGTGAATCCTATGAGCCAAATACCATATTTATAAAAGAGGTATGGTAAATTAATAAAAATATAAATAAATGAGAAGTATGGTAAATAAATAAAACATTTTTTGTATTTACTCCATAAGTCACCTTATATACATGAAAGGGTGTAAACAAATAAAAATAAAAATAAAGTGGAGGTATGGTAAATAAATAAAACCTCTTTTTATATTTAGTCCATAACCCTCTTTCTATTTATGAAGGCTCAAAAAAGAGGTTTTATTTAAGTGAATCCTATGGGCCAAATACCATATTTGTAAAAGAGGTATGGTAAATTAATAAAAATATAAATAAATGAGAGGTATGGTAAACAAATATTTTTTTTTTTTTTTTTAATCCATAAGTCGCCTTATATTTACGAACACTCAAAAAATGAGTTATATTTAGGTGAAACCTATGGGAAAAATACTATGGGCCAAATACCATGGGCTAGATTATTATTAATACCATGCAAAAAAACATTATTAACCCTAATATTAGTATTAATAAAAATAAAAATGGCATTTGGTATTGATCCATGGTATTCACCTGGAATGTAGCCTATTTAAATGGGGGAATTAAACCAGCATAGATCCATCTTTACTCTGGATCTACTAAGCCTTGAGAGGTATCGAATATTGTGATATGCAAACTAGCATAGAGTGAAAAAATATTTGATCCCTCTCAGGGCTTGGTGGATCAAGAGTAAAAATGGATGTTGTAATTTAATTTATGTTAAACATTTTAACTTGGTTAAAATAAAAAATAAAATAAAAATCAATTATTAATTTTATTAATTTTTATAAATTAAAAATTGTAATTTTTAATCTCCAGGTTTATGATAACCCATGGTATTCATGTGAGCATAGACTATTTAAAGGGGAAATTTTATCATCTTAGATCCATCTTAATTTTGGGTCTACCAAGTGCTCAGAGGGATAAATAGATTTCATCCCCCTAAGAGTGGTAGATGTGGAGTTAAGATGGATATAGGTTGGTTTTTATGATAATGAAGATATTAAATAGACTTAGGAAATTATATTGTAAAAACATCTTAAGGTGAATGGTTAAAGCTACATTTAGTCACTTCACAAAATTTAGTAAAAAATACCAATATCTCCATTAATATTGGTTCTTAACTTTTTCTAATTTAACACAAAAAATTCAAAACAATGAAACCTTATGACTCTTTCTGCATCACCCTCGCAGAAGATTTCTCACCATTTTTCAAGCATTCTTAATATGATATCTTCATGAAAAAGTTTGGGTACTGATGTTGGATTAATTGTTTGAAAAATAAGTTGGTTTGTACAACCTTGCATCTTATGTGATATTCTTAGTTTTTCGTAATCATCTGTAGGGGTTGGAGCCACTGCACCATATTTTCTTAAAAGGTGGAGATTGTTCACCAAAAAGGAAATTAATCTACAAGTTACAACGCTGTTAAAAAATGCGAGACCTATGAGGGTAGTGAATTATGCTAATAAGCAATTTAGATTGGGAGAGATGTAATAAAATTTTATTATTTAATTGAAGATTTCCAATTAAAATAATAATAAATCTACATTTATATATTCATATATTGATTGGAAGGATTCTCACAATGGTCACTTCTTTCAATTATATCCCCTTCAAGCCCTTGGGATACCTAATACTTTCTTATATAATATAGTTGGGGCTTGCTACTTGTTGGCGTGTTCGGGTAAACAAACTTGATGTGTTTTTTTTATCTCGCAGTTGGAGTCTATGGAATACGAAAGAAATTTGATAACTTGAAAAAAGTGGTAGCTTGATAAAAGTTGTAGAGAAAAGATTAATTTCTCCTACCTTGACAGAACTCGTTGTCAATATCAACACCTACAAGAACTTTGTTGTGGAATATTATCAAAACTAATAGAAGGATATGAAAGAGTGTATTGTAAGAACCTTGACAAACATGGCCACTGAAACTTGGAACATTGTTTGTAGGAAGAGAAAATTATGTTTCTTTTTCCAAACATGTATGTTAGTATATTACAGTTTAATGAATAATCATATATGGTTTCATACTTTAACAAAACATTCACCAAGACTTCACAATGTTTTATTATTCAGTAAAAGATTTGCCGAGATCTTACAAGATTTTATAATTCAGTGAAAGATTCTCCATCACTATACAAGATAATATAATCTGGTGAGAGATTCGCCAAAAAAATTATATATACATATTATATTATTGATAAAATCGCCTCCCATTTTTCCTATGTATCATGGGGATTAGCCCATTTATTATACATATAAATTTAGGATGGTTCTTAAAATTTTCCCTGCCGCACTTGGCCTTGCCTGTGCCTCTAGTCTCAATGGCATTGGTCCCCCTCCTGCCAAATAGTTCGCGAATATGGGACAATGATCCTTGTCGTGACCCTAACCTTTACATTTTATACACCACACTTCTTCGCGTGCCTCCAGTCGCAGCACCCTATCTTGCTTCAGACTCTGCATCTCAAAGCATAGGGTCTGTAGTTGCACATGGATTTGTTGAACTCCCAACATAGGATCCTATATCGGAGTTTCACGAAACCTCATTGCTATCTCCAACGCTTCAGCCTGGGTTGAAAGCTTCTGTTGTGACTG
Organism: Pinus tabuliformis; assembly: GCA_031772625.1. Classification (NCBI taxonomy): domain Eukaryota; kingdom Viridiplantae; phylum Streptophyta; class Pinopsida; order Pinales; family Pinaceae; genus Pinus; species Pinus tabuliformis. The sequence goes on from CM062806.1 coordinate 233,262,426, forward strand.
CGTCATCCGTAGGTGCAGTGTCAAGGATGCCACAAAACATGCGCGGTGATGCGCATCTAAAAGCATCATATTAGCCTCGCGGATCATACTCTTCATTCGCTAATCCAGATCCCACGGGGTCTCACCTGGAAGCATCGTGGTCTCCTTAAATCAAATGATTCATTTCATCTTTGATTTTGGCTGGCTAAATTCTTTGTTCAATGCATCCTGGATCTCCGCTATTCCTACATTTGGGTGATCGCTAGAGTGCTTGATATACTACGTCAACACGCGATCCTACAGCACGCTCACCAATGTAGCCTTCTTGATGTTATCATCCTGTTGAAGCCCCGAAAATCAGGTCGATAACAAGGGGGATACCCGCCCAGTCCGGACCTCGGTTGGCAGCTCCTTATCTGTTTGGTATAGCGGGTCCGATAAGGGATAATGGGACCAGTTTCCCAATCTATGGGTGTGTGTGTGTAGAATTGGATGTTGCTGATCTAATAGTAACTATCTAAGCTATTCTAATTCAAACTTTAATCTAATTCTATGCTATGGTAATCTAATAAAAATAGCACATCTAATCTATGCTAACCCAGGATGTAATTCTTCTATTATGCGATCTAAAGAGATTTCAAATAACAACTGGTAATAAAGATCATTCAGCGATTATAAGAAAGGAAATCAATTAAGATGAACTATTTCACATAAGAAGTTAGGCAAAACAGTTGTGAACAGCATATCGCATAATAAGTTATTCATACATTAAACATAAATAAATAGCTCCACCGTACAAAAGTGCCAAATGGTAACTCAAGCATTCATGCAATAACATATAAACAACTAAAAATTGTATATTACTTTAACATATAAGCAGAAATGGTCAAGAGATAAAAGTACCATTTATGACTGGTCCTACTCATAGGCTTCAAGCAATAATGATTTATTTCTCCTTGCTCTAACATCTACTAAGAGTACAGAAGTGCAACATCAGTAGCAGATATCAAATGAAAACATCAACAAATCTTGATCCATTCATTCACCAAAACCTCCTCGGAGGGTGCAAAAGTGCATGTTCTGAGGACAAGTTTTTGATAAATTTCTGGACCCCTCTCTAAATGCATGAGAAGGCTTTAAATACTACTAACTAAATAACTTAATTACACATATTCAGGATACGGTTTAAATGACCGCCCTTTTTCTAAGCAAAATTATTTCTAAAAATTAAATCTAATATCTAACTATTTCTGCATTTGCTCCTTAATGTTGCGAGCATTCAATATTTGCCTGGGTAGAGTCGGCTAACTGTCTTCCGCTTTTGGTTGAGCTAAACAAACAGAAATGGCAAGTGCTGGCACCATTTTTTCCAGCAAAATAGCAGATATGCTTTAGAATCATCTCTGGCTATGTGGATTTACTGTGTATGCTCAGTAATAACCCAAATTCCACTTGGTTAACCCTTAAATTGCCTCTGCCTTTGCTTTCTTGCGTTTCCGGGCTTACGAGTGACTAAGCAGTTAAGGACTTTGCTTTTTGAGCAATTTTCTCAACGATGCACTAATCGCACATCGAAAACTGCCTCCGTTCTTTGATCTGGACCTTTCTGGTGCGTTTTTCACCTTTAGCACCTTTCCTTCACTGGGTATAAGCTTTAAAATTTTGCAAAAATACTGCTTTTGTGAACTTCTACCCTTGAGTGTTAAATCGCCTGTTGACATCAACAGTGTTCAACCATTCATTGAACCATGGCTCTGACTGATAGATCTGCAATGAATAGCTCAGCAGCGCTCTGGAATTCACGGCTCTGTTGCACTCAGTATCCGTTCATGAGGGAATTTCTTCTCTGCTTCTGAGTATCAGAGCTTCACCTTTTTCCTTAATCGCTCCCTACACATTGCTTCATATTATTTTTGTCTTTCCTTCCTGCAGTTCACACATAAGGAGAGCGTAATGATAATAAAAATTGACAAGAAAGCTCTGAGCTCTACGGATGTACAAAAACATGCCACCTGACGTGAACTAACTCTTTGAAGAACACAAAACTGTCTTTCATTAACACTTGGCGTACATTCATTAATTTTCATTAACGCACGTATTCAATTTTCTTGAATGTTGAGCCGGGGAAAATCTGCGATGGCCGATTTCTGCGATTCGCATCGCATCATCGCATTATCTCATTTTATCAATATGTGTTGTCGCAGGGTTAGCCGATCATGCCAATCGCAGGATTGCAGGTTGCTGTTTCGTGCGATCACAAGATCGCAATTCGTTACAATTTGTTAAATAGTTATGTGCTATTTTTTGCGATGTTGCGATATGCGATGTCACATATCGGCCGTCGCTGATTTCTTAAAGTTTTCTTTTATGAGCGTTTCTTAATGCATGCGATGCGATGGATTTTGCGTCGCATTCTCGCAGTTTATCATTCTACTCACAAGGAAATGTCCTATCTTCTTCGCGCGATGCGATATTTTCTTAAGGAGTATAATACATGAGTTTTAATTAAAAAAATTTGAATTTTTTACTAAGGGTCCCCACTTACCTAGTGCTATTGCTAATACTAAATAAGGAGGGGGGTTTTTGGTGGCCACAACAATTGGAAATTCACTTGGAAGAACCAGTTATCTTTGTTTTCTTATTGAATTTTTCAAACTTCCAAAACAGAAATTTTTTTAGAAAATTAAACTTTGTTATGGACAGATAGAGTACATTATGCTTTAAACTGTCAATGATATTTTGTTTCAACCTCTTTTCATTCTAATTATTTGCTTCCTTAGGCTAGTCCTTGTATTTACATCAGTCATTACTTGGTCTTGTAAAGATAAAATAAAGTCTCCTCTGTAAACCAGTTTTTAAATATGCTCATTTGTCGTAGGTAGAGCCTCTGCTGCCAGCAGGCGTTTATAGCCTCGACAGGGTTACCTGTTACCCAGCAATGATCCTGTATCCTACTTAAGGTGACCTACAACTTTCAAAGAAAAATCCATATTTACACTTATTGCTTTGACTTTCTTTTTATTCTTAAAGAACAATGTCTTGGTTTGGTAGCCAAATTATGACACAGTCACTCACTTGATTCATAACTTTTCTGAACAAGCTGGCTCGTGATGAGACCCCTTGTCTTTTGATTGCAACAATCTTGAGTCATTGCCCTGTTGTGGTAGACAGTATTGGCAAAGTCAACAAGTTATGATATCTATGATCATGATAAGCCGGCTCATGATGAGACCTCTTATTCTTCAAGATATAGTGTATCCTTGGATTATCCCTCTGAAAGCTGTGATCTTCCTCTAGCAGGGAGGAAGTCATTGTTTCCTTAAGATGGCTTTGGACGACAATAATAGAGTTTTTGGAAATAGTTGTTCTACAAAGAATCTTCATTTTGTTATTGATACCTTTCATTATGCTGATATAGAACAATTTCTTCACTAAAGGTTGCTTTCATCAAATTCCTTGAAGTTGAAACTCGTATCATATCTAGGCTAAAGTTTTTAACTGTATCTATCAATAATAAAGATCAATTTTCCAAAATATTTGCTATTTATACAAGCGAAAAGCTCAAAATCTGAAAGAGAATTGGTGTCTTTTTCGTAAATTCCTGATGTAACCACTCACAGCTAGTTTTATTATGAAAAGAAAAACTATTCTACAAAAAATAGAAGAATAATCTTCTATAGAAAATATTTCTTGAGAATTTGTCCATTAACAGGCAAAGGGTCCCTCCTACCTGCTAAATCCTGTAACACAAATGTTGATGGACCTATGACTTCAACAATCTGAAAAGGACCAAGCCACATCCTTTGAAATTTTGTGTGTTTGCCCTTTTCTTCATGAGCCTTATCCCACTTTAAAACTAAATCTCCCATCTGAAAATATTTTCTGGTCATTATGCTTGAATCAAAAGAGGATTTTACAAGCGCTTGATGATGAGCATGCATTTTCTTAGCTTGTTCTCGCTGTTCTTCTATTTTAATTATTTCCATTTGTCTCAGCTGTAAGGAGGAAGTTGGTACTTCATCAATGTATTGTACTAAAGACAAAGAGGGAATGGCTAAGTGAGTTGGAAGAACCATTTCTTTCCCATAAACTAAATTAAAGGGAGAAGTGCCGATTGAAGCTTTTAGCATTATCCTATCTGCCCATAAAGCATATACCAAAGCTTTGTGCCAATTCTTTTGATTTTGGTCAACTGTTCTTTTAATAATCCTAATTAGGTTTTTATTTGTTGACTCAGCTAACCCATTACCTTGCAGATAGTAATTGGCCGAATATTTAAGTTTGAATCCTCTTTTAAGTGCAAAATCAGTCATTGCATTTCCAGAAAAGTATGATGCATTGTCAAACATTAAAGCAGATGGCAATCCAAACCTAGTGATTATAAATTGATCTATGAATTCAATAATATTTTCAGAATTAGCTGTCTTGAGCGGAACTGCTTCTACCCATTTTGTGAAATAATCTGTTGCCGTGAGGATGTATCTATGCTGCTTAGAAGAGTGAGGAACGATCTCACCTATTATGTCCAAGCCCCACTGACTGAAAGGTTGCTCGATGTTTACCGGCTGTAGTGGCAGGGACGGCTTCTTTTGTCTCCCAGCAGTAGTTTGGCAGACTTGACATCTTCTCACGTAACTGTGTGAGTCTTTGAACAGCGTGGGCCAGTAATATCCTGCGCGTAAGATTTTATGTGCAGTAGCATCTCCAACATAGTGTCTGCCTGCTGGCCCATCATGGAGTTCCTGCAAAACTTTTTCAGCTTCAGTTTTTTCAAGACACCTAAGAAGAACATAATCATAATTTTTTCTGAAAAGAATATCATTTATGAGCTGATATTGTTTAGCTTTCAATCTTAGAGCTCTTTTCTTAGTATGATCAAGGTGTGAAGGAGCATACCCGTTCCTAAGATAATAAATGATATCAGCATATAATGATTCTGCTTCATTTAGGCTTACCTCACCCATTTGTACCTCTTCAGATGGAGTTTCAGAAATTTGCGATGCTCCGGCCAGCATTTTGCAGAAGCCTTGACCTCTTACGATGTTTGCTGGTTTTATCTCAAGGTCGTATTCCTGTAAGGAAGTAACCCAATTGGCCCTTTTCTCACCCACATCCTTCTGCACTAGAAGATTCCTTATTGCTAGAAACGGTACTATGATCTTAGTATGGGTTTTAAGTAAGAAAGGTCTGAAGTATTTGACCACTTTGAAAACAACATAAGCCTATTTCTCCACATCAGAATAATTGGTTCAACACCTTGTAAATTTGAGCTAAAAAACGCAATTGGATCTTCCGCTCTTTCTTGATTCGCTTGAGTTAGTATCGCGGTATATGACTTATCTGAGGCAAATGTGTATAAAATAAAAGATTATGTAAAATTCGGGGTTGCTAAAGATGGAGCATTAATAATAGCTTGCTTGATCAGGTTGAATGCTTCATGTTCATCTTGACCCCATTTAAAATTTGAATTCTTTTTAATCATGGTCTGCAAAGGAGACACGATTCGTGAAAAATCTGGAACGAATCTCTTTACAAAATTGATTTGACCAAGGAAATATTGCATGGCTTTTTTGTTATGGGGTAGGGATATTTCAGAAATTTCTTTGATTCTGTCAGGATCAATGTGAATACCGGACTTTGACACTATGAATCCTAGAAGTTTCCCTTCACTTAATGCGAAAAAAGATTTCTTTGGGTTAAGTGAAATTCCATACCTTAGACACCGTTGAAAGATTTGTTTCAGGTCTTTGAGATGGTCGCTTCGCTTCTTGGAGTACACTGTTATATCATCCAAATAAATTACTACAGATTTATTGACTAAACCTTTGAATGCGATGTCCATGGCTCTCTGAAATGTAGCACCATCATTAATCAAACCAAATGGCATCTTCCGATATGCATATGTGCCCCATTTAGTTCTGAATGTGGTTTTCAACTGATCATCAGGATGTACCAACACTTGATTGTACCCTGAAAGTCCATCCAAGAAAGGCATTAGTTCTGAACCTACCACCGCCTGCAGTATTTGTTCCATAGGTGGAAGAGGAAAATTGTCTTTTTGACAGGCTTTGTTAAGATTCCGAAAGTCAATGCAAATCCTAATGTCTCTGTTTTTCTTTCTAACGGGTACCATATTGGAGACCCATTTGGAATGTCTGATGGGGAAGATTATCCTGGCTTTCAGTAACTTGTTGAGCTCGGTTTTTATCTGATTTTCTAAATTGGGGTGGATCTTTCTTAGTTTTTTTTGGACAGGTTTTTCGTTATCAATCATAGGAATTGTATGCTGGATGATAGAAGTGTCATATGTTTTCAGCTCATCATAATTCCAGGCAAAAACATTTTTATATTGTCTCAAAAGACGAATATACGCTAATTTCTCTTCAGGGGCTAGGCCGAGGCCTAGATTAATGTTTTGTGGTTTAGCATCGGTCCCTAGGTTTATTAATTCGTAGTTCAAAGTTGAGCTGTAGAGTTTTGAATTGGTAGACCTCTTAAACCGATCTTTCAAATCGTATAAGTCTTCTAACTTAACCACCGACTTTGGTATAGCATTATTAGTGCTATTTTGTTGCAATTGTCGATCATGCTGGTCTTCGTCGATTATTTGATTGGAGTAGGATCCTTCATATGTGAGGAAATTTACGATATCTAGATCATCATTGAATACTCTCCAATTTGTGATGTTGTCAGGGATGGACGGTCTAAAGATTAATTCTATTGAGAATCTATCTGGACTAAAATCTTCGGAGGGAATAAGCTTAGAAGCTACGTTAGCCACAAGGTCTGCACTTGCGTTTTGGAGTTTGGGGATTGAAGAAATATTAGACGCTATGAAATGCTCAGTCAGATCTTGTACTAAAGATTGATAGTGTTTTAAGTGACCTGATAAGCAATGTATAGTGTTACGTACCTGCTTAACCACAATCTCAGAGTCTCCAAAGACTTGAAGATACTTGACATCTAACCCGATTGCCTTGTACAGGCCTTGAACCAAAGCATCGTATTCTGCTGTATTGTTTGTGCAATCAAATTCGATCTGCATGTGAGCATGATCTTTTCTCCTTCTAGACTAATCAGAACGCATCCTGCTCCTGCTCCTTCGTTAGATCTAGAGCCATCAAAAAATAATTTCCAAAACAAAGATATATTTACAGTTTTATCTAAAAAATTAATACATTTCGAACTATCAGTTCAGGAAAAATTCTCAACTTGGACAAAACAGAATTTTCTAAATAAGGTGACGCATGAGCATTGAAATTGCCGAGGAAGGAATCTACCGAGTAATTGCCAATGATACTACTGTTATATGCTACCGGTTCATTTTCTCCCTCTAACTCCGTACTATGTACTTCTGGTGTGTTAGCCTCCTATGCCAATAGGTGCTCATCTCTCATGATTGACAATGGAAGTGCCAAAAATGTCTACCTTCCATGCTGCTAAGGTTCCATTTTTGTGAAAGAAACAGACAGTTTAAAAAATGTAAAGAGGGTATGCCTTAAAAGAAAAATCAAAGGGCAAGAAAAGGAAGTGGTCAATGAAAAAATAAAAGAAATGAACCCCAAACAAAGACCATGAAAGTGGCTAGTCCAAATTGCCACTACTGTTTTGATGGGTGGTCCAACAGCTCAAGCTGGGCCTCACCATATTTTAAATTGCATGTTGTAGACTAGAGAGGAAGTACCTGATCAAACAGTTCAAGCTTGACAGATGACTAGGTTGATAGAGAAAGAAAGGAGCCCAACTGCTTAATCTGGGCCCTTGGAAGCCATAAGGGTAGAATTAGATAGGAGGGCAGCAAAAAGAAAAGAAAATTATCAGGGTCTGCAAGACCAAGTGCACCCATAACAAAATGAAGAAAAAATGTTAGGCACAGTAGGCAGGGTAGGCAGTTGAAGGTTGCAGAAAGCAAAATCCAAGCACATCACTTGGAGTAAATCAAAGTGGCCATCAGCAGGAAAGGCAAGAGCAGTGGCCTAGGTGGCAAAATTCTAAGTCATCACTAACTTCCCTCATTCCCTTCAAAGTTTCTTGCTAACCTCCCATGAGGAATGCAGGATCTGCCTGACCAGTCCTCCTTATGCTCTTCATTTGTACAAATTTGATGTCATAAATGACTTCTTTCTTTGAAAAGAAGCCACATTTCTTGTGTAAAAATTCTTTTCATTTTGATCTACTACCTAACTAAGTTTGACACTTGCAAAGCTTAGTAACTACCACTTCTCATTCTCATTCCCCTCAGTACTAACTACTAACTGTATTTATATTAAATCCCCTATGTTTCCCTCTCCCCTACTATTATAACACCATGGTGTATAAACCCCAAGCAATGTATAAATATCCCCCCCTTTTTAGCACTATAGCTAAATAAATTTGTCTAAGGGAGACATTAGTCCACCAGGGACTATGGTCAACCCTGTCTTGGGATTACTCTAACCTTTGGTAAGAGTAATAACCTTCACTTAACCTTCATTCCCCCTCCTTTCCAAAAATTTCATCAAAAACCCCTTTCCCTTTGCTCAAACCTAACCCTAACCCTTTATCCCCCCGACAGATTAATTCAAAAAACCCAAAAAACTCAAAAAACCCACAGAAACCCTTAAACCCAAAGTCCCGCGCCCAAAATATTAAACTGAATATTTTATTGCCGAGCGGGACCCAACCCGAAAGTTGCGCGTCGATCAAACGGCGCCCGCCAACCGTTGATCATCCGCCGCCCCCGATCCAACGGTGGGCGGTCCTTTTTAAACCCCGACATGCCTCCCTTTAACGTCCGGGGAGAGGGCGGTATCAGAGGCCGTACCCGGGACGCGTGGCAAGCACTGGGGTTGTTCGGAGCCCCCCTCCCCGATACCGCCTTTGACCAAAGGTGGTGCGGGGAGACCGCTTACCACCTCCCTGATACCGCCCATCCGGCGCCCGTCACCCACACGTCATCCTGACGTCGTGTCGCCTCCGCCCGCCCCTGCGCCTCGTGGCCCTCCACGTAGCCCTGTCACCGCCTCCGCCCGCCACCGTGTCCAGCCACGCTGGCCTCCAGCTCAGCGTCCACGTCACCCTCTGTACCCCGGGCCCGCCGTGACGTCATGCTGACGTCATTGGCGGAAAGGCACCAATGACCCTTTTTGGCCGAATTCGTCGTTAAAAATCGCGGTTTTGGCCGTTTTATGTCATTTTCGAGCGAAAAAGACAGAGCCGTTGTCGCCGCTTCACCGCCAAGTCGCCTCCGAACCTCCAAATTCGAATTTGCAACCGCCAGAACTCATCAACTCAGCTACCTTGAGCCTTCACTGTTCGGCCCGCAGGCTTTCCAAGCTATTTATCCAGGTATTCACCATAATTCCCTTGTTTTGCCTCATGCATACCATTTCTCTGCAAGTTCACCATTAAAGCACCTGTCAAATTCCAAATTAAACACTGTCTGCTACTTGGATTTGAAATAAAGTAACCTGCATTGCCCCGACGCCATAATTTGATATTGAAACGATCAGTTCACGGACCAAAATTGCAAATTTGTCCTCGAGCTGCCCGGCATTGTTCCCTTTTGCCGGGTGTATACCCACAGCTGCAATTTCACCAAATTGAATCTTACACACCCTCTGCAATTCATCCTGATCAATTCATAATCCCTGTGAATTTAGCCAAGCAAGGCAGAGACAGTCCTGCATAGCCTGCTCATTCTACTTTGAAGAAAATCTCTATCACTGGCTATAGTCAGTCTGTCACTTGAACTTTGAAGAGCCTTGCAAACCATTTCACCTACCTTGTTCAAATTCAGACTACATAATGGCTGCTCCTGCACCCACAGCCCTCAGTGTGGCTCCACTAAATGCACCAAATAAGGACCTGGAGTCCTTGCCTCTTGCTGACAGGGACTACCTTATCCAAGACTGTGTGACTGATAGGTACCATTTACAGACCTTCACGCAATTGAGAGATGACTACCTGAATGGCAAGGATACATATGGGATATGGGAGTCAAATCTGCCATACTACTGTCTCCCCTCTGTCAACATTTTTCCAGAAGTAATTCGCCTATGTGCTGAAAATTATGATGTGCAGCACAGAGCTATTAAGTCTCCATCTGGGAGCATTCTCTTTCACATTAATGCTGAATCCATCAACCAGATGCTTAACTTTAATCAAACTGAGCTGCTATTCCCTTTCTCCATGAACTATCTGCTGGAAACAGGTGCCAAGATGTCCAGTGAAGACATTCAGAAAATCACCAAGATATTTATGAGGCCTGAATGCCAGCCCACAGGGCCACCTCCCTACTTGGATGTCTATTTTACTGAGGTAGGCAGACTTTTGTTGGACATGATTGCTTATGTGATGGGATACAGGACCAGTGAGCATGTCGATGAAACAATGCTGGTATTTTTAGCTGCTTACAGCCCAGGCCAACCCCCTGCCTGCAAATATAATTTTGCCAAGTTCATAGCTAACAAGATTCATGATCAGTTGTGCAAAGTAGACAGACAGGGCGTCTTCAAGTATTCATCTTATATCTATCACCTTTTCATGTACTATCAGTCTGAGGCCTTTCCATGCTACATTAAAAAGCTGGACTCTAAAGGGGAAAGAAGATCTGTTATCTTCTGGACATTTGTCTATCATCAAGTGCAAAAGTCACCATATTCATATTGTGAATTTATTGATCAATTTGCTTACCCAGTCTCTTGTTTATTAATGAAATCCCCTCCTCCCAGAATATCATTTGATATGCAGAAAGTCCTGCAGCTCTCCAAGAATTACAAAATAGGTGATTGGTACCTATATGAAGATCACACAGTCATTAGAATCTATGGCTGTGAGCTCTGTCCATATAGGCTCCCAAAATATGTGCCCATGAGGATATTTGCCTTGGAGTATTATAGGCAGCTCATTCACTCTGATCTCACTCACTTTCACAGCTCCAAAAAGAAAGCCCATCTCAAGTTCAAACATCACCTGGGCCCATTCATAATGAATAAAAAAGAGGGATGGCAAGATGCTGAGCTAATCCTTAAAGATAAGTACATGCTCTCAAAAAGCTTCCATTGGGTCCCCTATGACCCTGAAGGCTTCATCACTGCTAGGAGAGTTAAGTACAGGCTGCTAGGCTATGAGCATTGCAAGTACCCACATATTGAAAAGTATGCCAATCAGCAAGAGTGGCTGCAAGACACCTTAGTTGAAAAATTAACTGAAGAAGAGATAATGATAAAGAATGTCAAGGATTTGGAAAAGACTCTTGACTTGGATTGTTTGCAGCAGGTACCCTTCAAACGACCGCAGCCAGTAGGAGAAGGTACCTCGGCCTCAGCAGCTACACCAACCACCCAAATATCTTCCACAGCAGCACCGGGTACAAACAAAGGTAAAGGAATAATGGGTGCTGAAGAGCAAACAGTGAAAGAATATCCTGCCTCCTCAATAGGGCAGAAACAAGAGCACACCCCTCCTCCACAAACTGAGCCACCAGTAGCAACAATTTTTCAGACCCCAGCACATGAGGAGAGGGGTATGAAAAGAGATAGAGAAGAGTCCACTCCTGCTAGTGGATCCTCCCAACAACCCCAGGCCAAGAGACAAAGGGTTGATTCTCCAGAGATAGAAGAAATCAGTGAAGAAGTCCTTGACAGATCAAGGAAAGATGGAGAAGGCAGCCAACATACAGGTACAAGCTCCTTTTAGCAGGAGCAGGGAGTGTAGCTTGGTTTGGAGGTGTCATCCTCCACTCAGCAGAGCAAGAAGCCTAAAAGCACTAAGGCTTCTTTCAAGCAAATAAAGGCACAAAATGACTTGCTGAGGGTAGAAGTCTATAAACAATTTCTGAATGCAACACCAGCCCAGAAAGAAAGGCTAATGTCTGTATATGACATCCAAGAGGAGAAAATGATCCTCAGTCATTTCAAGCCTAAAGTGCCGCAGCCTAAATCAGCTGCGGATTATGTGAAGACAAGGGTGGAAGTCATGGCAAAAGACATTCACCCCATGGACCAAATAGAACTCCACAAGCAGACTGGAGAAATGGTCTATGCCACCTTGGTGGACAGGGCATCCATGGCCCATGAATTAAAAGAATCATTGAAAAATACCAACATTCAGTTGGATTTTGAGAGAATGTCCTCCATAGCCAAGGACAATAGAATAAAATCACTGGAAGACATCATCATTGACTTGGGACATGATCCTAAGGATCCAAAGGGCATAACTGCCCTCCTCAAGAAGAAAGAAGATGACCTCAATGCACTGAAAAAGAGGTTAAAACTGCTGCCCACAGAGCACCCTCAAATAGCAGAGTTACAAAAGGAAAAGCAGGTCGATGAGCAATTGGACCTCATAATGCAGCTAAACTAGAAGGTCCTCGATTTGGAGAACGAGCTTGAAGGGGTGTTGCAAGATAAGTAGGGAGAGTCTACATCCCAAGCTCCTCCAACCACTTCAACCACTGCAACAACTACAGAGGCAGCAGTGGCCCCTGTAACAACAACAGCAACAACAGAAGCAGCAAAGACAACCGCTCCAGACTCCAGTACAAGCATGGAAGAGCTGACCAAGGCCATTAAAGAAATGGAGCTCCAGGCAAATGAGATAAAGCAGGCCAAGGAAAAGTTGGCAGAACTAGATGCCAAATATGATAAATCAAAAATAACTGTGGCAGAACAAGGCAGAGAAATAAAGGCCTTGAAAGAAAAAATAAAGACTTTGGAGAAGGAGCTCAAGCTAGAGACTGCTATGGTAGAAATCAAAAGAATTTTGTGGGCCCGCATTGACCAATCCATCACCAAGCAATGGAAATCAATTAAGACTGTGCATGAGCAGATGGATTTGATTGGCCAAGCACAGACAGAGATTCAAAGGGCCAGAATAGTGCTGGGAAACAGGCCGGAGCTGGCCAATAGATTGATAGATTTTTTGAACAGGCAGACAAAGGAAGAACTGGCAGCCATCAATATTGTCAACAGAACAGAGGCTGTCCTAACAGTTAAAAAGGTACTCACTCTCAGAAATTATGTACAAACTGTGGAGAGGAAGTGCTATGAAATCCAGGCTGAGGTGGATGAGTACAAGGCCAAAATGGGAGCACTGCAAGCCAAAGGACTGCCTAGCCTACTAAACAGCACGGGAAGACTGCTCCCCCATGAGCAATATGCAAACAGGATGTCCACCTTTGTGGAAAATCAAATTACTGCAGCTGGCAGTACTTCGGAGGAGGCAGGGCCTCCAACAGGGCAGAGTCTTCTACAGAAACTCGAGAATATATTTTTCATTGAAAATGAAATCCACCACCTTTTTGAGACTCCTCCTAATTTTTACAGATATACTGAAGCAGATGAGACTTTGGTGAAGATCCGTAGACACCAAATGCCCAAGGAGGATTGGTGGCAAGCAATGCTTCAAATTTTGCCACATTAACTTCAGATGTTCCATCCCAGTCAGCTACAGCTCAGCAAAAGTCAAACATCATTAAAGGCAGCTGAAAGATGACTCAGCACAAGACAGCGGCAGCAAGCAAAAGATAAGATATACGCAATTTTTGACAGCGTATCCTCAACCGACTCCAGCAGCCACAAAGTCAATATCTTCTGACCATTTTTGACAGCTAAGGCACTAAAGAGTTACTACAACATTTACTCCCTCAGCTACAACACTCCAGGAGTTGGCACGACATTAATGAAGCATTTACTCTTCAGCTAGATATTTTCTTATGTAAATTATGTATATATACCTCCCTTAGCAACGTATGAGGGGTTGGTGATTTTCACTCTGAGGCAAATGTATTGTATACTTTCAGATTATCTAATGCAAAGGGCTGGACCAGCTCAGTGATTTCCTGAATGTTTGATGTCTTGCTGATACCATGCGTGTTGTTACAGAATTCTTGTGATGTCTGATGAAATAATAAGTTTTTCTCAATCTCTGTTTTGTCTTCTTATGTTATTAAATCATGCTCATGTTTCACTAACCTAGCAATAGAGAAAAGGGATAGTGCAGGATATGTTTGGTTACACCTTGTGCTCAATCTTTTATTGCTGTAAATGTTTTCTTCAGAATTAAATATGGACATGAATTCTTAATTTCTCATGTTTTCATTAATTCTATAAATATGAATGTTATCTAGAAATTCTTCACTGCTTCTAAATAATATTCTCATTTTTTCTGCATATCAGTTTATTGGAAAATTCTTAATTGCCTTTCATAAACTGGATACATCACATTTAATCACAATTTCAAAGCGTTGTTTCTCAGACACTTATCCAGCTCTGCAGCATCACTACTGTATCAACACAGCACACCAAACAACTAAAGGACCTCTAAACTCCATGCCCAATGGCCTAGAACACTCTAGTGAGAACATATATATCTTGACTGAAATCATCATCCAACAAATTCCAAAAACAAACCTTGAGCATCATAGCTAGCCTAAAATATTACACAAACAAAGCTAAAACATAAAGAGAGAGCCCTCTCTGGTCATAGGTAGGCTAGAACCTGTGACCCAAAGATTGGTTAGTGGTTACCTCGGCCGTATTGCCTTGGGAGTCAAAGGGAACAACCTGAGTGATAACATGGTGTAGCTCTCGTTCAACTTTTATTTGATTCGGTTTACTGTTGTAGGTCAGCCACATGTGCGACCAATCAGTTGCGAAGTATCCATGGAGTTTCTTTGACCAATCCCTGCTAAGAATTAAGCCATAGAATTCTGGGATGTCAGCAACTAGAGTATCAATAACCTGACATACTTTCGGGTTGGATGACAATCTTATGGTAACTTGATTTAGTTCACCGATCACTTCGACTTGAGATCGATCGAGCTGAACTATGCGCACTGCGGATTTCTGTGGTTGAACATTTAATTTGGCACATATAGATTTGGGTAAAATATTTGATGAAGCACTGGAATCTACTAAAAAATTGTGCACATTTTTATTAAAGATTTCATAAGTAAGGAGAAACGGGGGAGTGTGAGATCTTGATCTTCCTCCAATCAAGGCGTTGTCATATGGATCAATCTTACTGATCGCGTTCGTTGGAGGTCTTCCCATGTTGTGGGAATCTTGAGAAAGTACAGCGACAGGTGAAGGTGCACCTGGCACGGCATGTAATTCTTTCATCATTATCTTCTGTTGATGTTTCAATTTGCTCAGTTCGTAAAGGGTGATATTAGCCCTAGTCTTTTTCATGTCATCAATAATATTGTACTCCATTTCATCCGACACTATCAGTGTTTTTGATGGAGTCGTCTCATCTGCTTGGACTGGGCTAGTTTGAGTCGCTTTGGATGTCGTTTTCTTTGTTGCAACTTTATCTTTTGTTGCAGAGCTTGCGCTCTTTTGCTTAGGGGTAGTATGGGGAGGATCAAGCTGATTTTTACTTCATGTGCTAACTGGAAATACTTCTTGATCTTCCTCTTGTGGGAGGATGAAGTCCCACATTCCTTGTAATTCCACAACTTCTTTGTCATCGATCTGCCCTTCAGTGGCAGTTTCCTCTTCCTCTTCCTCGGATTCAGCATTTGATATGGCATTGGGTGGCTTTGCATCCGTTGAAGGACCTCTTTTAAAAGCTCTGTAGGGCTTTTTCGAAGAAGTTTCCGCTACTTGCTTTTTTATGTCGACCATCTCATTCGACATGGTCTTTAGAACTTTCTGAAATCCTTCTAAATCAAATGGATCTTTTGGCTGTTTCTTCTTGGAGTCTTCCTTGAAGGTGACTTTTTTAGACTTACCTTCCTCTATTGCGGATCTCTTTTCCAGGGCTATTATTCGTTTTTCTACTGCTATCGCCTCTTTCATGTTTTCAGCTAAGGTTGTTTTATTTGCCCTGTCCACGAAGATGGCTATGTTCGATGGCAGAGCGGTAATATACCATTCGCATCGTACTTCTTCGTTGGGCTGAGAAGCAGTAGGAATTTTGTTGAAAATTTTGTTGAACCGTAAATTGAAATCCTTAATAGGATCTCTAGCTTCGGCTTTAAGATTAGATAGGTCATTGATTAACGTTGCCGTTGATCTGTCATCACCAAACTTAGTTAGGAATTGGTCCTAGAAGATATCCCAACTTGTAATGGATCTGGAGGGTAATGAAAAGTACCATGACCCAGCTGTCCCTTGCAGTGTATAGGGAAAAAGTCGAACAACAACATCTTCATTAGTAACCCCATTGAGATTAATGGAAAGCATGAAGTTATTTATGTGCTCTTCTGCTAGCATACTTGCCTCGGGATTGAATTTGGGCAGCCATTTCTCAGGATGGGCCAGTATTTGACTCAAGGGTGTAGGCATTAAGACTGCCCCAGGGTTGTTCCATGGAGACTGGGCCATCGTTGAACTGCTAACAGAGGAAAGTGCAGAAGATGATGCCTGTGGCTGGGAGGATGAGGATACTATGATCGTAGATGATTGAAGAGGGGTTGTGGGAGTTCCAGTGGACGGATGAACGATGATCTAGAGTGGAGGTGTGGATGGTTGACTTCGCGGTGAAGTAGTTGAGATGGATGATGTGGATGAAAGAGT
This sequence comes from Pinus tabuliformis, assembly GCA_031772625.1. Lineage (NCBI taxonomy): Eukaryota > Viridiplantae > Streptophyta > Pinopsida > Pinales > Pinaceae > Pinus > Pinus tabuliformis. Next base: position 233,278,910 of record CM062806.1, read on the forward strand.
CTCACTGTCAGACTCTTGCGGTGATTTCCTTGCTCTTTTCCTGGTGGGAAGAGGTAATTCGGTTGGCTTAACGCCAAACTTTTCACTCTTTAGCCTGGTCAGGGGATGAGCAGGGTTGTACTGTGAAGTCACGCTGCCTTGAGATTTATCAGACCTCTGAGGGGAGATGGAAAATCGCTGAAGTTTGTGAATCAGGGATTCGACTTCAGGAGGTTCAATGGTAGATTGGTCTGAAATATCAAGGTGTGTAGCAGCAGTTGATACTCAAGCGACTCCTGACTCTGAATTTAAATGTAATGGGGAAGTCGGGGGAGATGATGAGGGTGATTTACTCTCAGAATGGTATTCAAATTTGGATTTACTTGCCATTCATATTTCAGGCCCTCCTTCTAGCGCCAAATATGTTGAAGCCCCGAAAATTGGGTCGACAACAAGGGGGATACCCGCCCGGTCCGAACCTTGGTTGGCAGCTCATTATCCGTTTGGTACAGCGGGTCCGACTAGGGATAATGGGACCAGTTTCCCAATCTATGGGTGTGTGTGTGTAGAATTGGATGTTGCTGATCTAACAGTAACTATCTAAGCTATTCTAATTCAAACTTTAATCTAATTCTATGCTATGGTAATCTAATAAAAACAACACATCTAATCTATGCTAACCCGAGATGTAATTCTTCTATTATGTGATCTAAAGAGATTTCAAATAACAACTGGTAGTAAAGATCATTCAACGATTATAAGAAAGGAAATCAATTAAGATGAACTATTTCGCATAAGAAGTTAGGCAAAACAGTTGTGAACAGCATATCACATAATAAGTTGTTCATACATTAAACATAAATAAATAGCTCCAGCGTACAAAAGTGCCAAATGGTAATTCAAGCATTCACGCAATAACATATAAACAACTAAAAATTGTATATCACTTTAACATATAAGAAGAAATGGTCAAAGATAAAAGTACCATTTATGACTGGTCCTACTCATAGGCTTCAAGCAATAATGATTTATTTCTCCTTGCTCTAACATCTACTAAGAGTACAGAAGTGCAACATCAGTAGCAGATATCAAATGCAAACATCAACAAATCTTGATCCATTCATTCACCAAAACCTCCTCGGAGGGTGCAAAAGTGCATGTTCTGAGGACAGGTTTTTGATAAATCTTTGGACCCCTCTCTAAATGCCTGAGAAGGGTTTAAATACTACTAACTAAATAACTTAATTACACATATTCAGGATACGGTTTAAATGACTGCCCTTTTTCTAAGCAAAATTATTTCTAAAAATTAAATCTAATATCTAACTATTTCTGCATTTGCTCCTTAATGTTGCGAGCATTCAATATTTGCCTGGGTAGAGTCAGCTGACTGTCTTCCGCTTTTGGTTGAGCTAAAAAAACAGAAATGGCAAGCGCTAGCACCATTTTTTCCAGCAAAATAGCAGATATGCTTTAGAATCATCTCTGGCTATGTGGATTTACTGTGTATGCTCAGTAATAACCCAAATTCCACTTGGTTAACCCTTAAATTGCCTCTTCCTTTGCTTTCTTGCGTTTCCGGGCTTACGAGTGACTAAGCAGTTAAGGACTTTGCTTTTTGAGCAATTTTCTCAGCGATGTGCTAATTGCGCATCGAAAACTGCCTCCGTTCTTTGATCCGGGCCTTTCTAGTGCGTTTTTCGCCTTTAGTGCCTTTCCTTCATTGGGTATAAGCTTTAAAATTTTGCAAAAATACTGCTTTTGTGAACTTCTACCCTTGAGTGTTAAATCGCCTGTTGATATCAGCATTGTTCAACCATTCATTGAACCATGGCTCTGACTGATAGATCTGCAATGAATAGCTCAGCAGCGCTCTGGAATTCGCGGCTCTGTTGCACTCAGTATCCGTTCATGAGGGCATTTCTTCTCTACTTCCGAGTATCGGAGCTTTACCTTTTTCCTTAATCGCTCCCTGCACATTGCTTCATATTGTTTCTGTCTTTCCTTCCTGCAGTTCACACATAAGGAGAGCGTAATGATAATAAAAATTGACAAGAAAGCTCTGAGCTCTACGGATGTACAAAAACATGCCACCTGATGTGAACTAACTCTTTGAAGAACACAAAATTGTCTTTCATTAACACTTGGCGTACATTCATTAATTTTCATTAACGCGCGTATTCAATTTTCTTGAATGTTGAGCCGGGGAAAATCTGCGATGGACGATTTCTGCGATTCGCATCGCAGCATCGCATCATCGCGTTATCGCATTTTATCAATATGTGTTATCACAGGGTTAGCCGATCATGCCGATCGCAGGATTGCAGGTTGCTATTTCGCGCGATCGCAAGATCGCCGATCGCATTATCGCATTATCGCAAGATCGCAATTCGTTACAATTTGTTAAATAGTTATGTGCTGTTTTTTGCGATGTTGTGATATGCGATGTCGCATATCGGCCGTCGGCGATTTCTTAAAGTTTTCGTTTATGAGCGTTTCTTAATGCATGCGATGCGATGGATTTTGCATCGCATTCTCGCAGTTTATCATTCTACTCACAAGGAAATGTCCTATCTTCTTCGCGCGATGCGATATTTTCTTAAGGAGTATAATACATGAGTTTTAATTAAATTTTTTGAATTTTTTACTAAGGGTCCCCACTTACCTAGTGTTATTGCTAATACTAAATAAGGAGGGGGGTTGTTGGTGGCCACAACACATCCATAACCCGTTGTGGTTCCCATACTGCCCTTACCATGAACTAGAACTGATCTGGGTCCTCATTTACTAATCCTCTGAATACAGGTAACTTGATCGCACTTGCCATGCTGAACCATGGGGGTGGTGTGGGTGAATATGGGGGTGATGTAGGCGAAGTGGGTGATGGCATGGATGGGGGTGGTAACTGCGGGATGCGCTACTTTATCAACCGGATCACACTTCTCCGGGAGAACCGAGTGAGCTCCTCCTCGCTTTCTCGCGTAAGTGAAATCAAGAGACTGTTATCTATTCCTTCGATCCCTTTGTAGATCTTTTCGCTCTGCGTTGTTCCACTCATTAATGTATTTGCATAACCCGTTTTTCACATAACAACATCTTAATCCAGGTATTCAAGGATTTAATGTACTTACCTCGCGACCCCTTGAGAAAATGTCGTTCTGCTTCGCTATAGCTCACAATCGTGTCTACCACGAACTCAGTGATAAACCCCCCTATTATCCAGTCGAGCCAATGGTCCATGGCCCGTGTGATATTATACTATGATGCTTCTAACTTGTGCACCAACTCTGGAGTCCACACTATCGGTTTTTCGAGCTTATATCTTCCCTAGCCATCGGCTAATCTCGCGATCCAATCATATAGTTCAGAGGAGAAGGACGCGAAGAAGAGCTCGTGGATTTTCGTATATACGTAGCGATCCAGCAACCTCTTCTCGAATATCTGTGGAGTTTTGTTTTCTTGTACCACAAATTTGAAAAGCTTCTGATCTAACCACTCTTCAATTTCCTTCTTCATAGGGTTTTGGTGTTCTAACATCAAACATCCCTTAGGTAGATCTCGGTCCTGGAAACGGAACCATTTGTTGGCTTATTGGGGCCTGACCCAGGTTCAAAAGTGTTTTAGCCAGGCAAATCCCAAAACTACCGGCCCTTTCGGCAACAATCTACGAAGCGTAGATTGAGGTCTCACCCGAGGTAGTATGGGAGGGTGCTGGAACTAGGTTTCTGCACCCTAGGGATGTCTTGATGAGATCTGGAATGGTCATGAACTAATCTTGCATGCTGGTGCTGCTCCGCGCAATTGTCTGACCTTCACATAGCTCTATACAGAGTGCGACAAGGCACGGCCTAGATCCATTACCCTTTCGGTGATTTTATTATAGATATGACTTAATTTTGAGGGCCCAATATTCTTATTTACTCAATTACCATATATACCTAGTGCACGTAATCGTAAATGGTAAAGAGATGCATAAACATATAGCAAAATCATAAACATACAGATCGGTGAATAGATGAACAAGATTTCAGAATCAACTTAGCTTTTATTAACCTTCTGTTCTAGTACAATCTAATTCCACCCTATGCACTCAGCTGCAGGGGTCCGCACACACAGCTGCGGACTCTACCAGGCCTCTGTGCACACAGCTGCAGAGCCTCTTTCTATTCCTACACCCCAAGACTCGGACTTACAAACTCAGAGAAAATATCCCATTCGAAAACCCATAAAAATCCAGATCAAACTCAAAACTGAATTTCCTTCTACACTTAGAGCCTCGCTCTATTTATACATTCCCATGGTTCGCGGACCATGCGTAGGCCGACACATTCTAGATTAAATTACAATATTTTAGGGTGGACAACCCTAGACTCTCACGCTCCACACCCACATTTTATGGGATCTTTACATTACATTGACCAAACTCAGACTCTAAACCCCAAAACTCCGCTTATGGGGGGATCCACTGTGCAATAGGTATTATGTGATTTTCATTGATGATTTTTCTAGTAAATGCTGGATTTATTTCATGCAGAAGAATGACCAAACCTTCTCTAATTTTTGTGAGCTCAAAGCTTTGGTAGAGAAAGAGTCAGGGAAGAAGATCAAGGCCTTGTGAAGCGACAACGGTGGAGAATATGTCTCTCAAGAGTTTAAGGACTTCTGTGCAGTGGAAGGAATTAAACGGGAGTTGACGGCACTTCATAACCCACAATAGAATGGGGTGACCAAGAGGAAGAACAAAACTATTGTAGGGGCATCACGGTCGATGTTGCATGACCAAGGCCTACCACTTCACTTGTGGGCTGAGGCATGCAACACAGTAGTCTATTGGTAGAATGGAAGCCCACATCGCATACTTGGGATGAAGACACCAGAAGAAGCTTTCTCTGGTAAGAGGCCAGATGTGGGTCACTTTAGGTTCTTTGGCTCATCGGTATATTTCCATGTGACAAAGGATGCACAGAAGAAGCTTGAGCCAACAACAGAGTTGGGGATACTTGTGGGGTACACTGATACACCTCACAACTATTGGGTGTACTTGCCTACCAGTCGGAGGACAGTGGTTCGCAGAGATCTCAAGTTTGATGAGCAGAAGGCCATGCGAGTTTCCCTTCAGAGGTAGCTCCAACTATAGGCTGTGGAGGAATAGTTGGTTCCTAAGGAGGAGGAGCCTCAGACTAATGTGGATCAGCCGCATGCAGAGGTTCCAAGAGTGGAGAAATCCACTCAAGTAGAGTCTTCCAGGGATGGATGGAAGTGAAAAAAAGAAGCTGACAATTTGTTGCAGGATGCGAGAGAGAATGTGGGAGCTACATCTTCTCAGCACAGACAAAGGAGGTCACTTGAGAGGTACACTAAATACATGGCCTTTGTTGGGGAATGTGTTGAGATTGAGCCATCTTCCTTTCAGGAAGCAATGCAGCAGCCAATTTGGGTTGATGCTATGGTGGAGGAGTATGACTCCATATTTCATAACAGTGTTTGGGACGTGGTTCTGAGACCGGAGAACAAGTGAGTTGTGAGTTCCTATTGGCTTTATAAGGTAAAGCAAGCTGCTAATGGTAGTGTGGAGAAGCATAAGGCAAGATTTATTTCTTGTGGCTTTTCACAGGTCAAGGGGATTGACTATGATGAGACCATTGCTCCTGTCACAAGGTACTCATCTTTCAGATATATGTTGGAACTATCAGCATAGATGGGTTGGAAGATCCATCAAATGGATGTGAAGACTGCATTCCTCAATGGCGAGATTGAGGAAGAGGTGTACATAGAGAAGCTAGAAGGTTTTGAGACCTTCGATCCGAGTCGCATGTGTGCTGACTCAAGAGAGCGTTGCACAGGCTGAAGCAAGCACCTCGTGCTTGGTACACCATGATAGACAACTACTTCACTGGGTTGGGCTTCACAAAGAGCGAATCGGATGTGAACCTATACATCATCATGGTGGAAGGTAAGTTGTTGATCATCATTCTTTATGTTGATGATATCATGTTGACTGGTGATGATCTGTTGATCATGTCTTGCAAGGAGGACATTGCAAGAAAATTCAAGATGAAAGACATGGGTCTCATGCATTACTTCCTTGGCATGGAAGTATGGCAGAAGGATGGGGAGTTGTTTGTGTGTCAGGGAAAGTATGCCAACGAGATACTTAGGAGATTCCACATGGAGAAGTGGAAGCCCATGCAGACTCCTCTAGCTGGTAACTGGAGGAAGGAGGATGCTACTTCAAGAGAAGTAGTGGAGGCTACTAATGTATAGGCAGCTTGTGGGTTCACTGATGTACTTAGTGAACACACGACCAAATTTGTGCTATGCGGTGAACAAGCTGAGTCAAGAGATGGTTCAGACTACCAAGATGTTTTGGAAGGCGGCAAAGCTTGTATTGAGATACCTCAGAGGCCCATCTCAATATGGATTATGGTATAGATGGATAGAGGGAGTGAAGCTACAGGGCTTCACTGATGCAGATTCCACAGGGAGTCCATCAGATCAGAAGAGCACATCAGGAGGGATTTTCAACCTTGGGTCAATGACAGTTTCTTGGTACAGCAGGAGACAAAAGTCGGTTGCACTCAGCTTCGCAAAGGCTGAATACATGGCTGCAAGTGAGGCAACATGTGAGGCCATCTAGATGTGGAAAATCCTAGTTGGTTTGTTTGGTCAGAGGATGGATCCAATTATGATATATTGTGATAATTAGAGTTGTATCAAACTCTCTGAGAATCCAATATTCATGAGGTCCAAGCACATTGACATCTAGTATCATCATCTTAGAGACTGTGTAGCGAGGAGGATCATGTTGATGCAATATATTTTGACAGAGGAGCAAGATACTGACATTTTGAAAAAGGCATTGTCAAAGTGTAAATTCGAGTTCCATAGAGATAGGATCGGGGTGACAGGTAATCCATTTCTTGTTGAGAGGGAGTGTTGAAATGTGGCAACAAGAATCCTCCAATTTTAATTTGTCTTTGAATTAAAATTCGAATTTAGTCTCACAAACTGCTTGGAAATAATTAAATAATTCATTATAGATTAATTAGTTGGAGAAATTCAAGTTACAAGTCTTTCTGAAGTCATGCAATAGTTATCCCTTAAATTAAGGAGATTATCCCTTAAATTAAGGAGATTATCCCTTAATTAAGGAGATAAGATTGAGTTATATTTGAGTTGTAACTAGTTAGCTCAATTTACTGAGTTAAATCTAGTTAAATTAGTTCCAAACTATTTGAGGAAATAATTGTGAGTTATCAATCAGTTGATGCATGCATGCACTCAACCAGAGTACTCCAGATAACTGAAGATTCCCTGATCAGAAACTCATGCATGTCTATTCTGATAAAGACCCAGTTGAGATAAATGTCAAGGACATTGTACTATCAGTTGCATATGTTTTCCTATAAAGAAAACTATTGCGTGCAGACGGATTAATGAATAGGAGGATTGCGTAGTTTTGACAGGGTGTAGGATCAATGTGAGAGATCAGCCTTCCACTAGGTAACAGGAGGATCACCCAAGAGAAATTGTGCAAGGAAATAAGAGCTTGGAGGGCAGAGAAGAAGGATTGTGAGAAGATTTGATTGCCTATGAGCATCCAGGAGGATTGTATTGAGAGATGGCTAGCTGTGAGAGCTAAGGCTTTGTATAACTGTGATGTATTTCCACCTTGTATGATAATACATATAATGGGGTTTTTAGCTGAGGCTTTCCCCAAAGTATTTTCATGTGTATTGTGCATTGATTCTTCTTCTTCTGGTTATATGTGTTCAGCTCGATCTTGCTCAATATTTAAGCTTCCTCAAATTGATAGTAGAAGTAGATTATAGTATTTTTCTTTGGTATATTTCATTATCAAGTTAATCTACAATCAGATTTTCTACATGATCTTAGAGGTAGATTTGTAGAGAATTTGCAAAATTTATACACTACTCTTGAGAAATTCGATCACTAATCTCTCTCACTCGATATGTCCTCAAAGTCCCCATCAAAATCCTTCTTATAAACTCTCGTTGGAGCTCCAATGACCAAGATTAAAACATAATCAACAACTAAGATTAATTGGGAGTTGATCCTCGTATTCTTCTAGAAGATTCACACCCGATTTAATTAATACCCTTTAATTAACCAAATTTCCTAAGTTTAGACTTAGGGAACCATTTTAAAAAGTCAATTATTTTAATTAAACCATCTCTAGGTGGAATTTTCCCAAAGGATTTCTAGGTATTGGAGAATGCATGTGTCTTAGCCTCTCCATAAAATATCAAGGCTAGAGCACGTCCGATGCTATAGAAATCAACAAATATCAAATGTAATGAAACAAGCAAGTGTTTGGAAGGATAAGGTAAACAAATTTGATTTGTCTCAACAATATTTTTCTTTGTCTTGCAATGATCTTGCTTTGGAATTATTTGGAGTTGGCCTGTTTGGTGCTCTGAGAACATGTGAACTGATGTATGATTCGACATCAATGAATTGGTCTTGATGATATCCATTGATCTTGTGGAGGGGGAGGTTGGGGAGAGAGCTAAGATCTTACCCTTTTATTATTTGGTGTGCCCTAAAGTTTTTCTTGTCAGTGGTGGTCTATGTTGTAGGAAACAATGCCCAAGCTACTATACTCATACCTAAAATGTCGCCGAAACATGAATGAAACATTTGGGTGGAGTTTCATGATTTGAAAATTCCACAAAAACGCCGCTGAAACATTTTGATGGTGTTTCGGCCCAAATCTTCCCCGTTTCCACCCAAATTTGACGCATTTCCGTGACTTGCAAGCTCACTCAAGCACCCAAGAAGGGTGTGGGGTCCTTCTATGGCCAAAAACGATTTAATATACCACTGAATTTTATCTCTAATCACTCCTCAAACTAATTTATATCTATTCAATCCATGCTCTAATTCTGCTAAAAGGACACCTTTTTTAATTTTTGTTAATGAATATAAGGATGAGGAATATAAGAGATGCAATTTTACTTGTCATTAGCTAAGGTTTAATTTCATTTCAGCACATATAGCCATGTATAAAGGCTGAGTTTTGAATCTTGGATGTACAACCTCATCTATAAAGGATAATTTTGGATTTTGAATCATGTAATCATCTATGAGAGTTAATATAGATTGGATTTTCCTTCTAAAATGCCATTTATGTGTCTCATTCTTTTTTCTTGATAATGTGTTATTAACTTATTTGTAAAAACAATTACACATACATTTGATGTTTCACCTAATGTTTCCATTTTCTTGGGGTTGTGTTTCTAGTTGTACTCGTTTCAGAAACTTCCAGAAGTTTCGGCATGTTAAACATGAGCAGCTAGGGAAGAATCCCCTTGGACATTTGATCCAACATCTAATGGAACAAAATTGGACAAAGAATTATTACTGGACAAAAGAAATATAAAATTCATCAAGGTCGACTTCTTGGAGGGAAAATGATAAATTGTAATTTGAGTCATTGAAATTGAAATTTAATATTTGTTCAAAGTTAATGGGTCAACTCCTATGTCAGCTACCCACCTCAAGGAGCACGTCCCTTGGCTCCCATCAATATAAATAAGCATCTAAATACATCATTTGAGTGCATCAAGTTAGACCTCTATTTGAGGCAGTTTAGAGTTTATGTGTGAGACCTAGATGTAAGGTAATTAGAGGATATTATGTGTTAATTTTAGGCAACAATGGTATGTTCTATGCTTTAGAGCAATTTTACTTCAATTTATTTATGAGCCTAATATAAATTTCATTTTAGCAATCACATAAACATGTAATTAAATGCTGATAGAACATAAACATAAACAACAGAAGACAAGCCAAGACAAGAGGACATAAGATGTGGCACTAGCCAAGGACAAACCCCAATGTGGGGAAACCCTTGATCAAATATTCTTTTAGTCTTCAATAGTTCAGTAGAGAGAGATAGTACAATTTACAAATTCTGATAATTTATAATAGCAGCAAAAGAGCCCTAACCAGAAAAGTCAACACTAGTCAATAGGGAAGATTTGACCCTCAAATATTCGGTCAACTTCAGTCAACTTCGGCCTCCAAACAATAAGATGAAACAACCCTCAAAACAATCGAATTCTACCCAGTCAAAGTTTGGTCAAACAATAAACTTGCAGTCAGCCCTAACCACAGTCAACGCTAGTCAAAACTCCTCTATTTTTGTGCCCATAATTATGGATTTCTTAAACAGATATCCCTCACCAAAATCGAAATCAAAACAAGTCAACGCATCAATTCAACATAGTCAAACTGTTGAAAATGGCAACAAGAAATGCTAAAAATAGAAGTTCTAAAAATAACACTGCTATAAATAGTAGTTTAGGTACTAGCGTTGGACTAAGCAACATGGAATGAAAAATGGAAATGCTGAAAATAGAATTGCTATTTTTAGTAGTTCAAGATAGATTCCAATTTTAGTCAACCCCTAGACTAAAATTGAGAAGTAAAATTCGAATTTGATCTTACCAGTTGTTTGAAAAATAATTAATTAATTCACCATGAGTTAATTAGTTGTGGAAAATCAAACATGAAGTCTATGTGAGGACATGCAACAGTTTCTCCATTGATTGAGGAATTTATCCATCAATTAAAGGATAAGGATGAGTTGTAATTAATTGGATAAGTTAACTGAGTCAAGTCCAGTTATATTAATTCAAACAGTTTGTTGAATTAATTCTGAGTTCATTTAGTTAATGCTTGCATGCATGTAACTGTTGCTTTCTAGATGACTGAATATTCTCTCATAAATAACTCATGCATGTCAGTTCAGATAGAGACCCAGTTGAGATTATAGGGGGGACAATGTATTATCAGTTGGATGGATTTTTCCTATAAAGGAAACTCATCCATGTAGAAGGATTTATCTCCTTCAGGTTTGTGCAGTTATTTCTGAGCCAAGTGAGTAGCGTGAGGTGGGAATTCACACAATTGGATGCACTGGACCCCAGGAAAAATTGTGCAAGGAAAAAGGAGGCTTGGAGGATAGAGGAGAAGGTTTGTGAGAGTGTCACACGGAATCTGTCAAGGGTGCGGACACGACTGACCTTCCTAGAAGTCTAAGACATTCTAATGACAAACAAGACAAAATGGAGTGATCTTTCTCTAAATACACCTTTTACAACATGAAAACTACAAGTGTTTAGGCTTACCTTATTCCAAAACGCTGTTGTTGAAGTCCGTTCTTGACGATCCGGATGAGCTCCTCCTTCAAGTCAATTCCTGCAACCACAAACAATCAAACAATTACCAAGCACTTGCATTTCATATAATAAAACATATATTCAACATGCAGACCAAGGAACACATGAAATAACTCATTAACACAAGCTATTGAGAAAAATAAACCAGTTTGTATTAATAACGAAACAAAGAAACTCTTACAACCTGGCCTTGGTGTTGTGCAAGTTCCTCCCAGGGTCCATCAAGGGTTTTCCTCTACTTTGACAAAGCTCACCCTCTCCCAAGTAGAATCAAGTGAAGACAATCTCTCCTCACAAAGGCTCTAATGGAAGACCTAAATCCTGCAGCATTTACCCAAAGAAAATGTATAGCTCCAACCTCCTCTCCTTCTGGCTCAATGCCTTTATTTATAGTGCTGTAAAGAGGTTATTCAGGTCCACTATCAATGGGATCATCCCCCTCTATGGGTGGGATAGCTCCTTTATTGATGGGATAAGTTCCCCCTTAATAGAGATACATGAACCAACTGGAGGCGCATCCATTTCATCAAACCGACCTCTAGAATGTTCTAGAAGTAACCACAAGTAACTTTTTCAAGATAAAACTCGCGCATTTTGCCTTTTACAGAGGGACGCACCTGTCCCTTAACATACAGAGCATCCATGGACGCAGATTTTGTGAACATGGTCAGCGTCCCCGCAGGTAAGGCTAGAGAGAACCTGCGACCCCAGAGATAAACATATTTTTTACAAGACTTTCTCTCTTCTTTGAGTTTGAGATGGATAACAGAGGCATGAGACTTGCCTAAGAGGGTAGCATGACTGTTGATTTGAGCCATACTAACTGTAAGTAGTCAAGGTGACATTTTTTAGTGTAACAGATTGCCCCCTAAAGTGCGAAGCCTGGAATAGAATAGGGTTTTGTAATTCTAGGAAGGGTGAAGCGCTTTATCATTTCAAGGATTGCCTTGTGGATGGCCTGGTTGGAACCTGCAATTTTCAACACAAAATACATGGATAAGATTATATCATCACTGAGGTAGGCATTCCCATACTCAGATTCAAAACTTTAACTAATGGACTAACTATTCTGATACAGGAATGATCTTGCAGTACATCATTTTTATAGACTTTTGTAGATACAGTATGGACGCAGCCATCTGTTTATGATTAGTCTACATAGACAATGAATACAAAACTCCTCGCAGCCTGGATGGTAGAAACTAGATCCAGGGTCTTCACTTCTACTTCCCGAATTGGTACGATTCTAGCCATGTGATTAAATGATTTGATGTCGAACATGTTAGAAACCACTTGATACCAGTCGATGATGTAAACTGTTAACAAGCGTGAGAGAGACCACCAGTAATGTCAATGGTTCTCAAAGTACCAAGCACAACCCGTGAAATGTGAATAGATGTTTTGATGTCGAACACTTCACGGAATCCTTTGATCGAAAGTCAATGATGTAAACTGACGTCAAAGGCGAGAAACCTGCCATTGATGCATGCAGACTTCAAGGTACTGTCGATTCCTAAGTCATCTTTCTAGATAATGTGTCGATGTCGATAGAAAGCGACCCGTTGCAGGCAAGCCCGCAACACGAAATCATTGTTCAAGTTGAAGAAATGTTGCTGTAAGGACTGACTCAGGGATGGTCAAATGGATGACAAGTATTTTGCAGATGAAAGTTTTTTTCTTGCAGACCTCTTGAACACATAACGACACAACAGATGGCTTGGTGACGTATAACTCAAAGTTAACCCCTGGAACCCGGTTAAAGACTTTCAAAGTGATTTGGTCAACTGTGAGGTAAAAGATTTCCCAACCCAGGTGAATGAAAAGTGTCGTGTTCAAGAGCGGTAATAAAGTTTTTTCTGAGACAAAAGGTGACAAATAGGTTCATTCTTCTCTTTTTTCCCCCACCATTTCTGGCAAGTACCTCTTTATTTTTAACAAGCTTGAGGAGGATAACATATGCTTGATTATAAGCTCATCCTTCGGACGAGTCCAACCTAGTTTAAATTCGAACCCTAGGAAGGAGTGGTTCGTTCCTGTTTGTAATTGAACAGGTCCTCTACTGTAAAAGTTTAACGAGCCCAGTATAGGAGAAACTCGGCGTTTTTCAATTTTAGAGAGTCTGAAAAAACTAAAGGAGACTCCACGTTGAACTTTTTCGTATATTTGTGTCCCTCAAGCCCGAAAAAGTATAAAATAATACCTGGGGGAACCGCTTGATCTTGCGACCAAGGAGTACTTTCATAATAGTGTCGTTAACCTGAAAAGTAAAAAGCGATCAAGGACACGTCGTTTTATTTCCTTATCGAGTTCGAAACGACAAAAACCCGGCAATCTTTTCCTGATTTTGCGGTCAGAAAAGAGCTAAAAGGGGACCGTCTTTTAATTCCGTTTTAACGAGTGAAAAAGAAACACTCGGCGATCTTTTCATGTTTTAGGAGTCAGAAAAGGGCTTAAAAGATGACTCTGAAATTTTGTTTGTGAAAAATTACAATTTCCCTCGAAATCCCTTTGTCCTGCACAAAAGCGACACATTACTCATACCTGTTTAAAATAGGCAAAAATACATTCAAAAACATCTTTTCATGGTAAAAAATGAACTAATTCATCCAAAAAACCTATAAAAAGACCTTTTACCATGTCATTTTTACCGTTTCACTGTTGAGGTTGAAAAAGGAGCTTTTGACAAGAAACTTCCCGTGGTCGCTGCGGAAAATCTGACCGTTGGAATCGAACGCCGTCTCATCCAGGTATTTTACACATCCTACTCTGCATTTCTATCCGTTTAGAATCAATTTTTAGGTTTTAGTTTCATTTTTTGGGGGGTTTTGGTTTTGGAATGCGCCTCTCGGCGGACGCAGGTGCCCTTCGGGTGACCTGCGTCCCCCGACTTTTTCTCATACGGGAAAACGGTCGGAAGACGCAGCCCGCCTTCAGGCCAGCTGCGTCCGGGCGCCCTGTGCTACAAAGCCGGGGTGCGTCCTCCGAGAAACGCGCATTTCAAAACCCCAACTCTCTCAAAAAACCACCAAAAATTCCCAAATTAATTTCTAATTGCTATTTTTGATATGCAGGGCATTAATCATGTTAGACTGGAGAGAAAGAGAGCATGTAGAGGAAGATGAAGCTGCGATAAATCATCAACCTTCCCTGGATGCCCTAAGAGCATGCGGATTATACAAATATTGGACCATACCGGGCATGAGGGGCCAGGTAAGATTCTTGGAATGGCTGGTTGAGCGATGGAACGTACAAGAACAATGCTTTTACATAGGAGGGCACCAGCTCGAGATAGAGCCCTCGGATGTATACTTTCTCACTGGCTTGCCAAACAGAGGTGAGCAACTCAGTCTTGCGGGGACTAGGCCGGGTGGCCAATCCCTTGATAGTCTCCGCGAGAATTGGTGCACACCTGGGGCTCACCATTCAAAAGGCATAGAGATAAAACACATCACTCTACCGGAACTCAAAGTCATAGCGTTCACGGTTACCAGAATTTGCGGCGCGGCCGCTTTACACATTGCTTCCGGATCCCAAATGCGGATGGCAATTGACTGTTACCAAGGCACCATTTTCAACTGGTGTGAAGCTGTGTCGGCTCATATGAAGAGCCAACTGACCAAGGCAAAGAACGGACGACTAAAGACTTTTGGATATGGGCCTATAGTCGTGAGCTTTGCCTTGGAGAGAATTCCAATGCTGATCCCTCAGCAACTCACTGTTGATATCTTGGGTCCCCAGCAGCCAAAGCTGATACGATGGGTTGCGGTGATGGCCCGGCATCCTGACGAGGGTGCGACAGTAGTTCGATTCTCAGATAGTTATTTTGACTGGTTAGAGGGCCAGCTTTTTGTGATACAGGACTTTCCGTATGCCGGAATGGATTTCAGAGGTGATCCGGACATGGTTCTTCCACAGGGAGAACAATGGGACGACAGAGGTACTTTTTATTTTCACAAGTTTTCTAGTTATGTATTTTTTGTATTTTTTTTTATATATCGTCTCAAAATTAATAGTAAATCTTTCAAAATGCAGATGTTGGTCCACAGCGTCCAGCCAACCTCCGGCCTTATGATAGACTACATCCAGCTGCACCGGTACCGGCCCCACAGGATGCGACAGCAGAAGTACTAGCTGAGTTGGAGCATGATCTAGAGCGTCTCACGGCAGATATACCTGAGACTACTATGGACGACATTCCTATCAGGCTTCAGCGCTTCGTAGTCGCGGTCCCTGGACCGTTTAGGAGATTTTTGCGTAAGGTAGCCCGCGCAGTGGTGTCGTACAGAGAGCACCACCAGTGATTGACTAGTCACTTTTGTAGTCACATGTGACATTTTTGACTTTTTGTACTATCATTTTGCCGATCATAAGGTGTTTTAAACCTATGATCGAAGACGATGTATATATTTTTTGACACACTTCTATCTATATATATCACTATTACCGGCTTATCTTGTTTAACATATGTGATGAAATGTTTTTAAATTTACTTGCATGATTATTGTAAATGTCTGTCCAACATTCGAGAAGCAATTGCATCTGCTAATGTATTCAAAGACCTTGGAATATGTTGATATTCAATGTAATCAAATTCACGTTCCAAGAGACGCACTCTCAAAAACAACCTTAATAACACAGGATTTCTAATGGCATAAACTCTATTAAGCTGTAATACAACAAGTTCAGAATCTAACCTCACTATCAAACGTCGAATTCCAAATGAAATAGATTCGGATAATAATTCAACCACTGCACTGTATTCTGCAATGTTATTCGTTGTTTGACCGAGGCTTACCCCATGCATAGAAACTAACTCGTCAGAGGGCGAATAGATAACCCAAGCTGCGGAAGAGATATTCCGTGTATTACGACAAGCACCATCAGCAAATCCAATGTATGTTTGGAGAGGCGTCGACATCTACAATATCAAGAGTAAAACCAAGATAAGCCAGAATAATGACGAAAAACCACACTTGCTAAGCTAAGCACACTGACTAAACTAACACACTTGCTAGCTAGAAAGAAAATCTAACCTATCTAAAAATTTCTCCATACCCATCATTTTAAGCATAATACCTCTTTAGGTAAAGTCCATTTCTGGGTTTACCCAAAGAGTCCCCATCAAAATCAACTAACTCATAAGCCCCTTTTGCTAGCTTTCGCTTTACAATGTAGGGCCCATGCCACATGGGAACGAATTTTCCGGCACCTAGCTTATCGTTAGCTTGATCATATAATAGTACTAGGTCTCCTTCCGAAAAACTTCGAGGGGTTACATTTTTATCGTACTGAGCTTTCATTCGTTTCGCGTGAGTCTCGATAGCTAAAGTAGCGTCACGTCGAGTCTCATCTAATTTAGCCAAGTATAATAACCGTTTCTCCTCTTCGGAAGTAGCTGGAAGTAATTCGACAGCCATTTGAAGTGATGGGATTTCGCATTCAATAGGTAACACAGCTTCTAAGCCATAAACTAGCTGGAAAGGGGTGAAACCTGTTGAATTTTTCACTGAAGTTCGATATGCCCATAGCGCCGAAAATAACATGTTATGCCAATTCGTTCGATGGATACCAATGATCCGTCGAATCATGATGACTAGAACTTTGTTGATTGACTCAACCAAACCGTTGGCTTGCGGATAATAAGGAGTAGAGCTATCGTGGCGCAAACCAAGCTGGCTTGTAAGCTCAGTCATCATGACGTTTCGAAAATGGCTCCCATGGTCAGTAATGATTGCTTGTGGGACACCAAACCTAGTTATGATATGATTGAATACGAAAACTGCAGCTGTCTTGCCGCTTGCGTCGAATGTAGGCATCGCCTCGGCCCATTTTGTAAAATAATCAACCGCGAGGATGATATACGCATGCCCCCCGGCCGAGTGAGGGTTACAAGTAATAAAGTCAATGCCCCATTTGGCGAATGGACCAGCGGCAATTATAGGGTGGAGAGGAGCAGGTGGAGCGCGCATCTTTCGATCAAACACTTGACAGTTGTGGCATGTTCTGACAGCAAGGATACAATCTTTAAACATAGACGGCCAGAAATAGCCAGCGCGCAACACCTTCTGAGCTGTGGCATACCCAGACATATGACCGCCACATGCTCCAGAGTGACAATCATTCAAAACTCTCTCAGCCTCTTCGTGAGTTAAACAACGTCGAAAAACTAAGTCTGCCCCCGGCGATAAAGTGTATCTCCAATAATTCTGTATTGCTGGGATCGAAACCGAATTTTTCGACGGTCTTCCTTGGAAGCTTCAGGCCGAAAGGTTTGGGTTTGGAGATAGATGATTATATCCCCATACCACGGATCTAAAGTGCTAATAAGAAACAAAGATTCGTCCGCAATGGACTCCTCTGCCACAGTCTCTGTGTCAGCACTCGGGAAATCACACATCAATTCCGCAAAAACTAAAGATTTCTTAGACTTGGACTTCTCGAACTCCAAGTCGAACTCTTGCAGGATAACAATCCATTTAGAGTACTTGCCCCCTAGCAGTTGTTTTGTCAAAATATAAATCATAGGGTTGCAATCCGAAATAACTGTAGTTTTGCGGAGAAGAATGTAGTGACGAAAACGCTGGACAGCTTGAACGGCTGCCAGGGCCAATTTCTCCACATGCGAATATTTTAACTCAGTGGGATTTAAGGTTCTACTAAGATAATATATCACATGCTCTGCTTTGAATTCATCTTCTTGAACTAACACCATTCCAATGGTGGAATGCGAAGCTGCGAGGTATAAGAAGTAGTCCTGGTTGTAGTTGGGAGGATGCAATAACGGTGCATGGGTCAACGCGTGTTTTAGTGCATCAAAAGATTGTTGGGCAATCTCGTCCCAAAAGAATTGTGCGTTCTGTTTCAACAACCGTGTAAAACCTTTAGTGACCTCGGCGTAGTTTGGGATGAATCGGCGTAAAAAGTTCGCTTTCCCTTGCAAACTTTGGAGTTGGCGCAAACTCGAAGGAGGAGGCAATTTGATGATAGCCTCGACTTTCGAGGGATCGACGCGAATGCCGGCTTTTGAAACAACAAATCCCAGCAATCGACCTGTTTCTATACAGAAAACACACTTGTGGGGATTCAACCGAATTCGATAATGCCTACACCTCATAAAGATTGCTCGTAGGTGGACAAGGTGATCAGCTCGTTGTAAAGAATGAGCAGGCAAATCATCGAGATAGGGTTGCACAATGTGCTTGATGTCATGAAATGCATAAGACATCGCCCGTTGAAAAGTGGCCCCGGCATTCTTAAGTCCAAAAGGTAATTTGCAATAAGCAAATGTCCCCCATGGACAAATGAATGCCGTTTTTGGTTGATCGGCAGGTAGAATATTGATTTGATTATAGCCTGAGAAACCATCCATGAAGGAAAACATCTCACTTCCGGCACAATCATCAATAATTTGATCGATATAAGGCGTAGGATAGTTGTCTTTTGGACAAGCTCGATTGATATCCCTATAGTCGATACAGATTCTTATTGTTCCTTGTTTTTTATTGACGGGAACAATATTCGATACCCAATCCGTTAACGGGATCGGATAAATGAAACCTGCTTTCAACAGCTTTTCGACTTCTGCTTTAATCGCAGCCGCTTTTCGAGGGTGAATCTGACGCAACCGTTGCCGAATGGGTTTAGCATCCGGGTAGGTTTTGATTTCATGAACAACAATGGCAGGATCAATTCCCGGCATTTCCTCGTAAGACCAGGCAAACACGTCGCGGAATTCTTGGAATAGGGCCTTGTAAGTTTGGATTTCTTCTTCAGTACATGCGGCACCTATATGAATGTTCTCCTCGATTCCGGGCTTCACTGAAATATCAATGGGAATAGTACGAGAAATATTCCCTAAATTCAGCTCTGAATCAGAATGTTTCGTTGGATCCTGAGCGTCTTTGACATATTCAGCGGTAAAGATAGATGAAAAATCATTTTCAAATGCATCATCCTTAGGTAAAAACGAAGATCTGTGATGGAGATCTTCCCATGGTAGATCATCTACACTTAGGATTTCGCGAAGTTGTTCGTCAGATGACACTTCTTCGGGAAACGTTATCCGTTCTAAGGGTGAGGTGAAAAGTGACTCTTCACTGACCACATTCATTTGGTCGGTTGAATGAAAGTCGGTAAAAGACATAAGAGCTTCATAAGCAATCTCATACGGACTCAACGGCATAACATCACCGAGTGAGTCTAGCTCAGAGTCAGAGGGAACATACCAAGGATCATCATAAATAATGTTTTCTGACGTGATCATATGAATTGTTGCAAACGAAGGGTCTGCATTGAGTGGAGGGAGAGGAAAAGTTCCCAGTAAACCGGAATCCTTAACTAAACCTACACCAATGTCCCTATAAGGGATTGTCGTTTTACCAACATGCTGGATAGTTTCTAAAGAGGTTGGGTCGGATGAAAAGTATGTCAGCTGATCAATAGTCACGATCTTACCGTTATGTGGAAACTTAATGACTCTGAAGACCGATGAAACGACCGCTGTCATAGCATATGACCAACTTCGACCCAAAAGAAGGTTGTAGTCTAGAGGGGCATCAACCACTTCCACATCCAGACTAACGGTTTTACCTTCGACCCCTATAGGCAATTCTTGTAGAATACCAAACGGACGGAACCCACGGCCATCAAAGGCCTTAAGGATGGTGGGGGATTGGTTCAACGAAGGAGAACCAAGCGATCTCCAACATTGAATCGACATAATACACGTAGAAGCTCCCTCATCAATCACAGTCCGATGAATAGGCCTGTTTTTGACTATCACTGGAATTTGGAAAGCCATTTGATGGGGGAGACGCGGTGTACTACTTTCTAGATCAAAGATCATTAGGTTCGGGTCCTGAACATCGACAGCTCCAATAGCCGACAAAAGCAATTTTCGTTGCGCTGGACATGATTGCAGCACTTCGAGTGCCGACATTGCTGAAGGTGAAACAGCTAAGTCTTCAACAATGTTGTAATTCTGGGCTGCTCTCGCATGTGGATTGAAAGCAGACCTTCGAAGTACACCCTTGGCGGGCGGCTTAATCACTAAGTCTGGGTTAGGTTTTTCGATCTGTAGTGGATCGGAACCAGGAGCTGAGGTTGATGGGTTAGAGTGAGAAGATTCTGCTTCCTTACCATCAACAGGAGCCTTACTACCATAATCTTGCGATCGAGTCGCAATCCTGACATGAGACATCATCAAAATGGGTTCTTCACTGGCATTCGAAGAAGAACCTATCATCTTATTCTCCTGCTCTGGAAATGGATTTTTTAACACAGCAGGAGTGGGAGAACCTTTGACTATTTTCACTACCTCGGCCCGATGAGGGCAGTCTCTCGTAAAATGATCTTCTTCACAAATAAGACAAGGATATCGAGGTTTGCGCTTTTCGTCATTGGTTTCCGACTTTTCCGTTTTCTCCTTTGGAGCCTTGTCTGCTTTAGCCTTCTTCTTTCCTTTCTTCTTTCCACCGTTTTTTGATTTGGCCGTAGATGACTCTACAGCGTGAATGTCGGCGGTAAGTTCAGGAGGAGAAGACTCTCCTGTCGGAGAATCAGGCAAAGTGATAATTGGAGTATTGGAGGCCTTGGAAGACTTCTTCTTACTCTTCGTAGTCACGATACCGATCATACCATCAGCGGCATGAGATCCCGAAGGAGCAGCAGCGATTTGGTTTGACTTTGGAAGATCCGGAATTTTCTCGTGTAACGTACCCGACTGAGTGTAAACTAAGTCAAGGTATTGTGCCTGAGCAATGACTTGCTCCTCAGTAACTACTCCGGCCTTAGCTACATCTTCAGTAATTCTTGGTAATAATGATTTGACAAACCATTCAGCTAAGATTTGGTCCGGGATAAAAACTTTCACTAATCTTCTTCGACGTCTCCACTCATGGATGTGATCAGAAATGTACGTGGATGTCGATTGTTTTAGCGAAGTTAATAATTCTGTACCATTATCGTATCTGACTGGTAACTGAAAATGAGTTAAGAACGAGGTAGCTAACTGGCTAAAGTTGTAAAAAGAGGCCCGTGGTAACTCAATGTACCACTTGGCTGCGAGACCAATGAGTGTACGCTGGAAAAGACGTAAGCGGATGGAATCATCTGAGATGGAATTTGATGCACACCAGAGGTGGTAAGTCATCACGTGATTAGACGGATCCTCTCCAGACTTACCTTCGAACTTGGGTATATCGCTGGGCAACTTATTTGGCATTGGCGGCCAGAACGGAAGATATTGAATTGGATCGTTCGTTAGGCGCGTCAAGTCGGGTAAATCTAAAGTCGCAATAAACGGTAACTGCCGGTTAGGATCTCTAAAACTCTGAGTCACAATACCAGCCCCAGGAGGAGGATATCCAGGATAACTAGGAACAGGAGTCGCATTTGGGATATTATATCCTCCTGGAAAACCAGGATTAACCGGACCGTACTGGGGTTGCTGAGGTGGTTGATAAGTGTACCCAGGATACGGTTGATACTGGTAAACCGGTTGTTGGGCAGCTTGCCCAGGTTGATACTGTCCCTGGTACGGAG
Organism: Pinus tabuliformis; assembly: GCA_031772625.1. Lineage (NCBI taxonomy): Eukaryota > Viridiplantae > Streptophyta > Pinopsida > Pinales > Pinaceae > Pinus > Pinus tabuliformis. The sequence continues at coordinate 233,300,638 of CM062806.1, forward strand.
GTTGAACAAATTGAGGTTGAGTAGTAACAACCGTACTTGTACCAGGTTGGCCTGCAGGCATCTGGACTGTGGTTTGAACCGTGGGTCCAGACAACGGTACAGATGTCTGAGGAGTGGTTACAGGGACAGTAGAAACCGGAGCTGCCGATACTCCAGAAGTAAGCATGGTAGATGAAGCGGTAGTTGCTGCAGCCGTGTGAGGTGGAGTACCAGGTGCAATTGGCGGCTGAGTAACTACAGAAGTTACAGGGGTCTGAACACTTGACTGGACAGGTTGCGGTTGCTGGGGTGGACCAGGAACTGCAGGTTGTCCTGCTTGAGGTACCGACTGTATACTTGGTTGCGACATCTGTTGACCCTGTGACGGATCCCATGTTAACATTCCAGGGTATTGACTCGTAACAGGTTGAGGATACTGAGATCCATAGCCGTATTGAGGATAGGGTTGATAACTGTAAGGTGCAGTCCCATATGATTGCCCTTGAGGTGGTTGATAACCTTGACCAGGGTATTGACCCGTAGGTTGATAACCTTGAGGTAAATACGAATACTGGGGTTGACCTTGACCTTGAGGTTGGTATCCTTGAGGTTGATACCCTTGGGGTTGATACCCTTGGGGTTGCCATCCTTGAGGTTGCCATCCTTGAGGTTGATATTGATACTGAGGTTGACTTTGGGGTACATATTGAGGCTGGGGTTGATACCCTTGAGGTTGCCCCCCAGTCACAAATGAAGTACCTTGAGGTTGCCCCCCAGGCATTAACGAAGGTTGCCCCCCAGGCGGTAATTGGCCACCTTGAGGTTGGTTAATGGGAGTTGAACCTGACATCATATAAACTTCACCTATACTCAATGGTACATTACCACTGTTTCCAACTAATAACCCATGATCAATGGGTTGAGGAGATGCTCCCGCAAAGGTACCAGAAAGTGATTGATACCCAGTAGGAACAGAAGGACCGCCATGTAAAAATGATTCAGGACTTTGTGAAAACACAGATGACTGACCAGACATATTTACAGGAGAATGAATTCCTCTAGGTGGAACCGGAGTACGAGGTGTAGAAAAACCTACTGAGTTGTCTAAAAAATTGGTTAATGCAAGGTACCAAGATTCACTTCTAGGAGGACTGTAAAAGATGGATTCACGCTCCCTTAGATCAAGGGTAATTAGATCTTCAGAATCAGAAACGCCTATTTCTTCCTCTGGAACAAGTTCTTCTATAGCAATTAATCCAACAGGAAGATTTTCGGTGATAATTCTTTCTATTCTTGGTGAATCAGGAACACTAGGAGTTGGAGTAACAGGTTCTGAAATTTCAGGTTCTTCGCCTGTTTCACTGGCAGATGAAAAACTACCAGCAAGCTCGGAAACTGTAACAGCTTCGGGATTGTAACCTGTTTCTAAACTTTGGTAATCTGGATGGACTACCAAGGAAGATTCTCCTTCTTCAGGTGATCCTACTCTACTGCCACTAGGAGGAGTTACAAGGACCTTTAACCCTTCTAAATGACCTGGGTCGTCTCGAGGAGGGGATCCCCTAAGTTACGGGATCTTCTCAACAATTCGGCCACAGAAACAACTTCAGGAGACTGGCCCGCAATTCGACGGGACCTCTCGGTAATTCCGCCACAATTAAAGATTTTAACTACAACACACGAAAACAAAGTAAAAAATTTCAAATCAAACCACCTAAAGTCTTCTAAAGAACCAATCAAATTTGAAGCACACGCCTAAATAATCTAGAGCGTCAAACCACACACAAACAGTAGTCTTCCGGACCAAAAGCGCTAGTTGGTGATTAGGCCCAACCTCGCAGGATTCAGTACAGAAATAGTGGGTGGAACAGTTACCCCGGCAACCTGCTTAATGAATAGACTGGACCAAGTTCCTCCACTTTAACCGTCTCGAAGTGAAGCGAACCCCCCAGAAAATCCAAGTGAGTATAACCGACGTCTGCTCCAGGTACAGTGGGACCTTCCCTCCACCGTCACCTTGGGTAGAATCCTAGATATTATGGCCACTAAGGTTACCAATCACAACAATTACACCTGGGGGAACAGTCTAAACTCCGACAGCACGCAAGGGCAGAGTAGCAAGCTCCAATCCCCTTACCGGCTCCTTGACAACAATCCAAGGTTTACCGATAAGTGACCCCTGGCTCCTCGACAATGGTTAATCCGAGGTTTACCGTTTGTAATACGTACTGCCTGGCGTCGTTCCCAACGAGGGAGGAATGATCCCCTCACTGGTTCGGACACGAGCTCGTGTTTCTCCTTTAAGAGGAGCTTTCCCAGAATGTAACTGAAACAATTGGATTTGTTCTACTCAAGATAGACTATCTGTTTGGTTTTGTAGTCTTGGAGAGTTAAGTACTCACCTACTCCAAGACCCTAGCCTAAGCTATGTTGGTGCTTCAGAGCCCTAGAAAAATAAAGATTACTAGATTGATTTTAATTTAAGCGTTACTTTTAAGGTTGTTTCTTAAGTCAAAAGGTGATGGAAGTGAAACTAGTGGTGTGTTGACTCGACTCGAAACCACTACAAAATGCACCTAGAATGATTTATCCACTACTTTACTTTTTCGATGAATTGCTTAACTAAAAAGTTGAGAGAATGCAATCTTTATAAAAGCAACTTCTTAATTGAAGACAATCAAAGAAACAATTCGTTTTTCTTTTCCAAGCATAAAAACATAACTTCTCTTTACATGCACGAAAAAACTCTTTTCTTCTTTTGAAAACAAAAAGCTACTTGAAACAAGACTTTTTAAGAAGATGTTTTTGTATTTTTCTTTTAATAAAGCAAATAAATCTAATATAACCAAAAATCAATCTTAACAACTCTTAAAATCTATGAAAATGCACTCATAAGCAAACTAAAGGCAAATTTACTCTAAGCAATCTTAACGAGGCCAAAACTAACAATGATTATTTCTAAGGTGTTTTACTTGATCACAATCAAATCAAGGACTAGCTTATTGCAGAACCAAAAACTAGCCAAAACAAAACTCTAATCTTTTTGTTCTTTTTGTAAAATGGAAATCAATACTTTATAAACAAGTAATTCGAAATTTGACCCAAAACAACTCAAATGGCAAGTTGCTCACAAAAGGAGACTTTACGACAGGCCCGACTTCTAAGAAGGTTGACTAACCAGAGAGATCTAAGGCTGGACAACTTTCTACTATCAAAGTCACTACAAAGCCTTTCCAAAAATCAAACCCTAGGTCTAAACTTCGTTGAAAACCACTAAAACACTCAAAGCTCACAAAACAAGTTCAGGTGAAAATTCTTGACAGGGTACTAAAGGATCTGGGCAGAAAACACTAAGGAAAAACAAAATCTAAAAGCAATTTAAAGCAAAAATGGAATTTTCTTAAGTTTTACAGGAAGACGCAGGCAACCCGTTGTCACAGGTGCGGCCCCGCTCTGTGCAGACGGCAACAGCGCGTCCAAAGACGCACTGTGCAGTACTCAGAGGGTGCGTCCTTCTGGAAAAATGAAGAAAAACCAAATCTAACTAAATCTAAAGCTAAGCCACCCAAATACTAATTCTCACAGTCAAAAACCAGAAAATAAAAATGATTTTCTCAAAGCAAAGTTCATATAAAGGAAAAGACTCTCTCATTAATGGATTCCCCAGCGGAGTCGCCAATTTGTCACACGGAATCTGTCAAGGGTGCGGACACGACTGACCTTCCTAGAAGTCTAAGACATTCTAATGACAAACAAGACAAAATGGAGTGATCTTTCTCTAAATACACCTTTTACAACATGAAAACTACAAGTGTTTAGGCTTACCTTATTCCAAAACGCTGTTGTTGAAGTCCGTTCTTGACGATCCGGATGAGCTCCTCCTTCAAGTCAATTCCTGCAACCACAAACAATCAAACAATTACCAAGCACTTGCATTTCATATAATAAAACATATATTCAACATGCAGACCAAGGAACACATGAAATAACTCATTAACACAAGCTATTGAGAAAAATAAACCAGTTTGTATTAATAACGAAACAAAGAAACTCTTACAACCTGGCCTTGGTGTTGTGCAAGTTCCTCCCAGGGTCCATCAAGGGTTTTCCTCTACTTTGACAAAGCTCACCCTCTCCCAAGTAGAATCAAGTGAAGACAATCTCTCCTCACAAAGGCTCTAATGGAAGACCTAAATCCTGCAGCATTTACCCAAAGAAAATGTATAGCTCCAACCTCCTCTCCTTCTGGCTCAATGCCTTTATTTATAGTGCTGTAAAGAGGTTATTCAGGTCCACTATCAATGGGATCATCCCCCTCTATGGGTGGGATAGCTCCCTTATTGATGGGATAAGTTCCCCCTTAATAGAGATACATGAACCAACTGGAGGCGCATCCATTTCATCAAACCGACCTCTAGAATGTTCTAGAAGTAACCACAAGTAACTTTTTCAAGATAAAACTCGCGCATTTTGCCTTTTACAGAGGGACGCACCTGTCCCTTAACATACAGAGCGTCCATGGACGCAGATTTTGTGAACATGGTCAGCGTCCCCGCAGGTAAGGCTAGAGAGAACCTGCGACCCCAGAGATAAACATATTTTTTACAAGACTTTCTCTCTTCTTTGAGTTTGAGATGGATAACAGAGGCATGAGACTTGCCTAAGAGGGTAGCATGACTGTTGATTTGAGCCATACTAACTGTAAGTAGTCAAGGTGACATTTTTTAGTGTAACAGAGAGGCCTTTGACTATCTATGAGAAGCGGAGAGATTGCAGAGAGAGCATGATAGCTTGTGAGCTGATTCTTTTTGTAAGCTGGACTATATTTCCACTTGTATGATAATAAAGAGTTGAGGTTTTAGGCTGAGGCTTTCCCTGGGTTATTTCTTCTGTGTTATGTGTGATTGATTTCTCCTTATCAGTTATATGTGTTCTATTGATCTTGCTCATAATCGATTAAGCTTCTGCAAGTTTGTTATAGAAGTAGATCTTGTATTTTCCTTTAGTATATTGCATAATCTGTTGATCTATAGTGGAAATTATACATTGTATCAGAGCAAAGGTGATTAAGGAAGAACAATATACAAGAAGGGATAAGTTTGAAGTTTGTGATTCCTGAATATAGAAATTGAGTTCTTATCACATCTCTATTTCACCTATGGCATTCAACAGTTTAAGACTCGAATATGCCCTTGATGGTAGTTCGAATTATATAGCCTAGAAAGATCGCATGGAAGCAGTATTAGAGGATAACGGTCTAAAGGACTTCATTGATTAAGAAGTCCCCAAGCCGACTGGTGCTACAGAATTGGCGGAATGGAAGAAATGTGTGGCTAGAGCAAGGAGAATCCTTATGTAGGGAGTTCACGACCACATAGTCTCGAGTCTCCATGGGAAGGAGACACCGTTTTCGATGTGGAAAACATTGAAAGATCTATATCAGAATAGCAGCAATCAGAGGAAGCTGGTGCTGAAAGACAAGCTTTGGAAAATCTAGTGTGAAAAGGGCGACACGATCTCTACGTTCCTGAACAAGCTCACCATCTGTAGGGATGAGCTTGGAAGTGTGGGGATCACGACCACTGATGATGACATGGTGAGTCTAACTCTCCTCGATCTTCCAAAGAGTTGGCATAGCTACCAAGACTCAGTTAATGCAAGAGAGAAACTACTAGATTGGGAATGACTTTGGTCGGACCTGATGCAGGAGGAGATAAGAAGAAGCACCAAAGATGGTTCTTCATCCATGGAGGATGAAGAAAATTGTGCCTTAGCGAGTAAGCCAAAGAAGGGGAAGGAGAAGGATTTTGATTCCAAATCCAGTTCTTCCCATAGTGGGAAGAAGTTTGACAAATCGAAAGTGTGATGCTTTCGTTGTCATGAAGTGGGCCATTTTGCTACAAATTGTCCACTGAGGAAATCCGAGAAGGGATCCGTGGAAGGATCAGAAGGTGAGACATTGGCCTCACAGTTCGAGTTGGATTTCACATTGTTCGCATGCATGGTTTCATCCATGGTGGGATGTGGTTGGTTTCTTGACCATGGAGCTTCTTTCCACATGACCAGCAACAAGAGTTTGTTTGGTACCTTGGAGGAGAAAGATCTCCAGATACTCATAGCGATGGGTAATGATGAAAAGTATAGTGTCTCAGGTGTAGGCACAATTGCTTTTCAGAGGGAGCATGGAGCTCACATTACCTTGACCGATGTCAAGTATGTACCATGACTGAAGATAAATTTGGTGTCGATTGCAATGCTGGAAGACAGAGGTTATGATGTAGTCTTTAGTAAGGGAAAGGTTTACCTTCGACACATCACCACTAGACAAGTGAATTAGATCGGTTCAGGGGTCAAGAACATGTATGCTCTTGAGGTTCAAGATGCATGCAAAGCCTTGAGGAGCAAGGCAACTGATGGAGACTTGGTGGTTGAGAGGGAGAGTACATTACCTCTCAACATGCAGTGCCAGAAGAAGTCTCAGACAATTGTGGAGGAGCCACGGTTGGTGAAGCGGCTTCAGGAGGTTGTGGAGTAGCCACAACTGGAGAAGCTGAGAGGACACCGAGTGGAGGCATCCACTCATGCAGAGACCTCCAGTAGGGGGAAATTTCGAGCCAAGTGGGTAGAGGGATCACATGCATCCATACCTCCAGGTAGGAGGTGGGGCGATGTGGAGTGATAGTCCCAAGAAGGCTGGAATAGGGGCAGGATCCTTCAGGTGCCCAACCTATTTGATTCAAATTTGCTACAGGAGCCCTGACAAGGAGTAGTAGGACTGGCTGAGTGGGTAGAGACAGATGCGGATGGAGCGGCAAAGAGAGCTACAGTGTAGGAGTCCCAAAACTGTGCAGAGCTAGGAAGCTGCAGCAATGCGAGAAGCACATGAGTGTTGCACCAGTGCAGGATGGCACAGAGAGGTGTACAATGGTGCGAGATGCATGGAGTGTTGCAACAACTCAAAGGTCAAAGAGGGAGCACTTGTGAGTGGCAGATGGACCTTCAGCATCAGAGGATGTTTCTAGCCCAACAGAGAGGTCAGTTGGGAGTTTTGTTTTTGTTTCTAGAGTTGCTGGAGCAACCACACTTGCTAGAAGTGTTGAATGCAGAACATTCCAAAGGTTCAGGATCAGGTTTTATTTGAAGCCTTTCTTGTTGAGAGGGAGTGTTGAAAATGGCAACAAGAAATGCTAAAAATAGAAGTTCTAAAAATAGCACTACTATAAATAGCAGTTTAGGTACGAGTGCTAGACTGAGCAACAGGGAATGAAAATGGAAGTGCTAAAAATAACATTGATATTTTTAGCAGTTCGGGATAGATTCCAATTTTAGTCAGTCCCTAGACTAAAATTGAGAAGTAAAATTCGAATTTGATCTTACCAGCTGTTTGAAAAATAATTAATTAATTCACCATGAGTTAATTAGTTGTGGAAAATCAAACATGAAGTCTATGTGAGGACATGCAACAGTTTCTCCATTGATTGAGGAATTTATCCATCAGTTAAAGAGATAAGGATGAGTTGTAATTAGTTGGCTCAGTTAACTGAGTCAAGTCCAATTAGATTAATTCAAACAATTTGTTGAATTAATTGTGAGTTCAGTTAGTTAATGCTTGCATGCATGTAACTGCTGCTCTCTAGATAACTACATATTATCTCATAAATAACTCATGCATGTCAGTTCAGACAGAGACCCAGTTGAGATCAAAGGAGGGATAGTGTACTATCAATTGGATGGATTTTTCCTATAAAGGAAACTCATCCGTGTAGAAGGATTTATCTCCTTTAGGTTTGTGCAGTTATTTCTAAGCCAAGTGAGCAGTGTGAGGTGGGAATTTACACAAGTGGAAGCACTGCACCCCAGGAAAAATTGTGAAAGGAAATAGGAGGCTTGGAGGATAGAGGAGAAGGTTTGTGAGAGGCCTTTGACTATCTATGAGCAGCAGAGGAATTGCAGAGACTCCAAGTAGCTACCATGCACTCCATAGAATGAACTCTCCCCCATCAATTTCATTCAAATAACCAAAAACTCACCTACAATACCCCCAACCATCAAGTTCATACAAAAAAACTTCATATGTTCTTAAATGTTCTAAAGATAAACTCCAACAATGCTGGTCAACGTAACAAATAGAAACGCTAGTTCGCATGGGTGGAGAGAGAGAGAATACGACCTCGGATAGTGTGCCCAATCACAAGAGGAGAGAGAGATATGGGTGATGAGATGATGGTGAAAATTACTTGAGGAATCCTTTTTATATGCAATGTTGAGGATTAATTGGGGGCTTGTGTGCCTATTTTGATTGCTGGTCGACCTTGACAATTTGTCCATAATATAAATAAATTCATATCTTCATTTGTACATGTCAAAATCAGATGATCTTTAAATCAATCCTACACCTCTCCAAGAGAGGAATCTAATAAAAATATCAGTTGTCATAAATAAGATGACCCATGTGGAGTTTGGCCCTAGTTGCCAATTTTAACACTCCCTCTCAACTAGGGAGAACTCCACCTGCTAATCCATCTACCAATCTGTACCATCTCTATCATCCATGCACTACTCTGCACTAATCTGCTATGCTCTATTGAACTATGAAGAAGAAGAAGTGAATGAGAATGTGTCATACCATTCTCTATTGACCCTAAGTCAGTCCCAATCAAAAGAGTGTCTCATATCACTCTTACTGACCCAAAGTCATTTCCCATTGATCCCATATCAATACCAGACATCCTAGCATAGGAAGTACAGTAGTACACGATGCGTCCATCGGTAGTACTATGGTCCCTATACTCATTTCCATACTCATTGGCCAGATGAGAGGTACTTCCCATGAGTCCCAAACTGCATGGGTGGGATGTCTTGGCAGGAGAAGGATGAACCACTCGTCCTGCTCACATGTCACCAAGGGGTATCACAGGGGAAGGATGAAACACTCACCTTGTACACAATAAACCACTAGGGGAAGGTTGAACCACTCACCCTATCTTTGCTCACCACTTCGAGAAGTACCCAAGTCCCTCGGAGCTCCCAGATCTAAATGTCCATCTCATACAGGACCCTCATAAGAGGGTCTCTCCATGACTCCAATTCATTTCGAAAGGCCAAGAATTTGACCTTCCCCAGGGGCTTTGTCAGAATATCGGCAACTTGCACATCAGTCCCAATCTGATGGAGCCTTATTGCTCCTCATTATACCATATCCCGAATAAAGTGGTACATGATATCTATATGCTTGGAGTGATCGTGAAACACATGATTCTCTGATAATCGGATCCCACTCTGGTTATCGTAGAAGATCACGATGGTATCCAACACATGTCCAAACGACTCATTGAAGAGCTTCCTCAACCAGACAACTTCACATGAGGCCATACTAGCAGCTATGTATTCGGCCTTGGTGGTTCTCAAGGCAACTGATTTCTGATGCCTGCTCATCCAGGATATCGAAGTAGAACCCAAAGAAAAATAACATCTATAAGTGTACTTGCGGTCCACCACACTGCCAGCCCAATCAACATTAGAATAACCATGCATCCTCGCATTTCCCGCAGTGTATCTCAATCCATGAGTGATTGTGCCCCAACGATATCTCAGAAGATTCTTGGCAGCAATCCAATGTATATGATGAGGCTCAACCATGTATTGGCTCAATGTGTTAATTTCAAAACATATGTCCAGACGGGAGTTCACCAAGAACAACACTGCTCCTATGAGTTGACGATACTCATAAGAATTTCCCAATTCAGGTCTAGCAACACTACCACATAATTTTTTAAAGTTAAGTTCCATCAGAGTAGTCACAAGCTTGCAGTCCACCATCCCAAATATTTCTAATATCTTCACAACATATTTTCCTTGAGAGAGGAAAATTTCACTTGGCTTTTGCCAGACCTCCAACCCTAGGAAATAGTGCATCGGTCCTAAGTCATTCATCTCAAATTCATAAGCCAACTCCCTCTTATATTTGTGAATGAGAGGGTCTACACCTGTCAGAAATAGGTCGTCCACATAAAGTACCAGAATGAGAGGTTTATCATTTTCAACCTTAAAGTAAAGGTTCAGACCGGCTTCACTTCTAGTGAATCCCAGCTTCATCAAATAGATATCGATCCTCTCATACCAAGCCCAAGGTGCTTGCTTCAATCCATAAAGAGCTTTATTCAACCTGCATACATGAGATTCCCAATCATTAACTTCAAACCCCTCTGATTGTTCCACATAGACTTCCTCTTTGATTGAACCATGCAAGAAGGTGTTCTTGACATCCATCTGATGTAGGTTCCATCCTTGCGAGGAGGAAAGGGCTATGATCAAGCAGATGGTGGTGTATCAGGTAGAAAATATCTCATCATAATCTACACCTTCCTTTTGAGAGAAGCCTCAAGCAACAAAGAGAGCCTTGAACTTTTATTCACTTCCATCAACTCCATGCTTGATTTTGTAGAGCCACTTAGAAGTGACAACTGATTTGTCCTAGGGTCTAGGCACCAAATCCCAGGCATATCATTCTTCATAATTGATTCATATTCTTCATTCATAGCATCCTTCAATACTTGTTGCTTCATGGCTTCTTCAATTGATGAAGGCTTATTTTGAATGATAGTGCTCATGGCGGTCAAATATCCTTGGTACTTGTTCGGCTTCTTGCTTTCACGGAAAGTCCCCCTTGGTGCAATTTGCCTCTCAACATCTTTGAGAGTCTCCCTAGTCCATTAGGGTATCCTCTTGGAGGAGGAAGGCTCATGAGGGATTAAATCAATAGGATCCATAGGTTCATCAACATCAGGCATCATTTCGTGCTCTTTTTCACCCTGATTTCCTATTTCAGCTTCTTTATCCTTCCTTAGGATACGAAGGTTGTTGATCTTCCTGAGGGAAATATCTTTGTTGAAGGTGACATGATGACTTATCTCAACTTCCTTTTGACTAGCCGCATAAATTCTATATCCATTAGAATTTTCATTATAGCCCACAAAGATTCCTTTCTTCCTAGATGCACCAAATTTGTTTCTTTTCTCTCTCAAAACATGAAAATATAAGAGGCTTCCAAAAATTATAAAATGAGAGACATTCGGTTTCTTACGAGTGAAAATTTCTTTGGGAGTCTTGGAGTCTAATGCTTGATGAGGGCATCAGTTTTGAACATACGTGGCGTATTTTCAGCTTCACCCCATAGAAAATTCGGAAGGCCTTGATAATGAAGCATGGCATAGACAACTTCTACAATAGAGTGATTCTTCCTTTCAGCCACACCATTATGCTTGAGAGTGTATGGCATTGCAGTCTCCCTCTTAATGCCAACTTATCTAAAATAATATTGGAATTCATTGGATTCATACCCGGTCCCATTATCAATCCTCAATATCTTGATTTTCTTCCTAGATTGGTTTTCAATCAAGGCTTTGAAATGTCGGAACTAGGTGAACACTTCATCCTTCTTGTTCAAGAAGTAGATCGAGGTCTTGCTAGAATAATCATCCACAAAGATGAGATAATATAAGTATCCTCCTAAAGAGTTTACGGGCATCATACAAGATATGTTAGAGTGGATCGATTGCAATATGTATGTGGTCTTGCTATTACTTGACGAGAATGGTCCCTTGGTAAGTTTTCCTTCAACACATCCTAGACATACACCTTCATGCTCTACTTTGAACTCGGTCGTACCTGTCACCATCTATCTCACATCGAGTAGGGCCTTATAATGAATATGGGTGAACCTCTGGTGCCATAGTTCAGATTGTAGAGATGTGTCACAAGACATAACTCCCAATGGACTTCCTCCAACTTGATACAAAATGTGAACCCTCAACCCAAGAGTAAAATCATCCTTGAAATTTATTTTCCAAACACGTACCTTTCCATTGATAAAATCCACCTTGAATCCTTTATCTTCCATTGCTGAAATGGAAACCAGGTTCTTGAGATTGGGTACATATAATACTTCTTGCAAATGAATAGTGTTACCTTGATTCAATTGAAGGGTAACATTCCCTACTCCCTTCACGGGATAGGTGGCATCGCCTCCAAGGATGATATCCAAGTTTGTCTCCTTTCTATCAGATTAGAGAAGGCTTCCTTGTATTCGATGAAGTGCCTTGAGGCACCACTATCAATAATCCAATTTCCCAAAGTGTCCGGAGGAGAGGCAGTGGAGAGGGCCGATATAAGATAGTACTCTTTTTGCTTATCATTAACAACATTGGATTCATCATACCTAGAGTTCCTTGATTTCTTGGAGGGTCGACCATTTCCTTGATGTCCCGCATTCCTTTTTCCTTTGCCATTAGACTTGTCATTCCTTTGATCGTTGTTGTTGTTGTTTTTGAAGTTTCTCCTGGAGTTGTTATCATAGTCATCATCTCGAGGTGTATCCCTTTTATTAGGACACTCCCTTGCATAGTGTCCAAACTTATTGCAAACAAAGCACCTTCCCTTCCTTCCATCCTTAGATCTAGGCTTTCCATGGAAATGACCTTTATAAGGCATTTCTTGATCCATCATTCTTGTTTCTCCTTGAATGCATCTCGACATTAATTCTTCAAACCTTGGAATTCAATCATTGTTGAGTATAGTGGTTCTAAATACATACCACTCAGGTGAGAGTTCTCCAAGGTGGTGAGAATAAGTTCCCTGTCAGGAATGACTTCTCCAATCGAGAGAAGATCATTCCTGATCTTACTAATCCTCAAGAAATAGGATTGAATTTCCTCGTCCTTTCCCTTCTTAATATCCGTCGACTTATTCTTGAGAAAGATTATTTGATTAACATTACTAACCTTGAACATGCTGACCAACCTGTCGTATATCTCCTTGGAGGTCTTCAATTTAGAGATATAGGCCACCAGATGCTTGTCAATGGAATCCCTAATAATCATCTTCGCTTTGACTTCAGCCTTATTGTACTTGGTCTTCACAGTAGACGATGCATTTGAAGGAGGCTCAGGGATTTTACCCTGCACATAATCCACCACTTCCTTCTCTTCCAAGGTCAAACTTAGTAATCCTCAAGAAATAGTATTGAATGTCCTCGTCCTTTCCCTTGTTAATATCCTTCAACTTATTCTTGAGAAAGAGAAATTGATTAGCATTACTAATCTTGAACATGCCGACCAACTTGTCGTATATCTCCTTAGAGGTCTTCAATTTTGAGATATAGGCCACCAGATGCTTGTCAATGGAATCCTTCATAATTTTCTTCACTTGGACTTCAACCTTATTGTACTTGGTCTTCGCAACAAGCGGTGCATTTGAAGGAGGCTTAGGGATTTTACCCTGCACATAATCCATCATTTCCTTCTCTTCTAAGGTCAAATCAAGAGACATCTTCCATCCATGATAGTCAGATTTATCATGGAGCTTGTCTTCAACCGAGAAGTAGGATGAGCAACCCATTGAGTCTTTTGTCCTTGTCCAAATGTCTTTAGAGATTGCTCTTTCACTCTTGCTTAGGCTTTGTCTTCACCTCAGCTCTGATTCCATGTTAATTTTAGGAAACAATGGTATGTTCTATGATTTAGATCAATTGTACTTCAATTTCTTTACGAGCCCAATATCAATTTCAATTTATCAATCACATAAACATAAACAATTAAAGACAAACCAAGACAAGAGGACACAAGATGTGGTACCATCCAGGGAAAAACCCCAATGTGGGGAAACCCTTGATCAAATCTTCTTTTAGTCTTCAATACTTCAGCAGAGAGAGATGTACAATTTACAAATTCTGATAATTTATAACAACAGCAAAAGAGCCATAACCAGAAAAGTCAACACTGGTCAACAGGGCAGATTTAACTCTCAAAGATTTGATCAACTTCCGCCTCCAAACAAGAATATGAAACAACCCTTAAAATAGTCGAATTCTGCCCAGTCAAATTTTGGTCAAATAGTCAACCTGTGGTTAGCCATAACCACATTCAATGTTGGTCAAAACTCCTCGATTTTTGTGCCCATAATTGTGGCTTGCTTAGACAAAGATTCCTCACCAAAACCGAAATCAAAATAGGTCAACGTAGCCAAACAGCCTCCCAGTAGCTCAGTCAACGTTGGTTAACGCAACAAATAGAAACCCTAGTTCACACGGGTGGAGGGAGAGAGAGAAGACTGCCTCGGATAGTGTGCCCAATCACAAGAGGAGAGAGAGATATGTGTGATGAGATGATGGTGAAAATGAATTGAGGTATCCTTTTTATATGCAACATTGAGGATGAATTGGGAGCTTGTGTGCCTGTTTTGCTTGCTGGCCGACCTTGACAATTTGTCCATAATATAAATAAATTCATATCTTCATTTGTACATGTCAGAATCGGATGATCTTTAGATCAATCCTACACCTCTCCGAGAGAGGAATCTAATAAAAATATCAATTTTCATAAATAAGGTGACCCATGTGGAACTTGGCCCTAGTCGCCAATTTTAACATTATGGCACAAGCTTGGATATTTGTTGAACTCTGAACCTCTTCCCTGAAGCAGCTCAGATCTCTCTTAAAGCATGGTTTTTGTTGAAAAGTATTATGATACCACAATTGGGATCTTCGTACAGTGAAAGAAACAACTTCAGATATCTCTATGACTCTATTATGGCAGCTCAGCTAATCTTATGGATGACTTATCTATGTCACAGTTCAAAGTTGTTTTTTTTCAACTCGGGTATTAGGCTACACTTCAAATCCTCTCTAAGTTGCAGTAAGGACCATTGGTTACAATTTAGAGTCTTGGTATTGTTTCCATTGAAGGTTGGAACATGATTTAGTGGAGGATGGTTAGGCTCCTATGAATACTCCAATATGAGGTTCTCCATGGCCCAAGCTATATTGAGATGCTAACAAGGTATGTCTTGCTTCAATATGTAGAGCTCCTCCATACATTAGAGTAAGCAAAGTAGTCCGAGGACTTCTTCTGGAAATGATATTTGTGCCATCTATAGTCATAATATTGTTTCAGCTTTTACAATGCATACCAAGCCTTTATGTTTGCATAGTCAACATACAATTTAGAAGTGCAATGATTCAAATCGTCCGAGATATACATATGTCGATTATAGTAGACCAAGGGTACACATTAATTGTTAAAGGGTTTGAATAAAGGTTACCTAATGTATGCATTGACCATCATGTAAATAAAGTGTAACATAGTATGGTGAAAGGAACAAACATATATTGCTACAGGATGGGACCTAATGCTACAAAATCTAACCTACAATGTCACCATATGGAAACCTAACTTACTACAGGTCCAAGGTGTTATAGACTAAAATTATATGGTATGGAGGTGACTATTGTGAGGTTTCTTGCCACAATATATCTGATCATAGTGAAAACATGATATGCAACATGTAACAATAATATAGTGATTCTTATCGAGACCATGATGGTTATTAGGTAGTCATCAGCTATTAACAGTGACCTAAATTTGGCTTGCCGGGCAAGGAAAAGTTGTTGGCCCTAGGTGGCTTGATGTATTGTGTCTATTTTTTCTGAACTCTTGATATTAATCGAATAATAAGAAGAATTGAGTTTGGGTTTTCCCCCTTGTGGGGGTTTTTCCCTCGTCTCCAACCTAAATACTAATGTGCATATTGTCTTCGCTTTTCATCTATTGTTCCTTATTGTTATGTATATTGCTGATAATGATGGAATGCATTTACTCTAATGGAAAAAAAAGAATATAAAATTGTCTACATGCAACAAAAGGGCCTAAAATTAAGATGGTGTTTCATGCAACTTAGGTTGTGGTTCTGATCTGAGGGATCCCATGAAACTATGAGGTGATCATCCTGGTCATCCCAAGGCAAGGCATGGTGTGTAGGAATTGTGATTTGTGACTGAAAATCTTCTTGATGGAGAGGGCTAAGCATTACTGGTCCCAGTACTTGAAGAAGGTAGAGAGGGAGCCTCTTTATTCTTGATATAGACTGTGATAACTTCCTTTGATCTAACAGTATATGGGGGAACCTAAAAATGAGGTGCATCTTTGTCTTTGTCTCCTATAAGTGGCACATTTGGTAGATCGTATTTGACCATGGTATATGGTGGTCAATATTTATCTACAGTCTATGAGAAGCAACTTGAAACTATCTTAGTGAGATCTTGAGCAAATGCATCCAATGCTTGCCTGTGTAAAGGGGATGTACTATGATGCCATATTGTAGCTCCAAAAAGTGATCTAGATAGAAGGACATATTTGAGCCCAGGCTCATTGGAGGTGAGGTCCAAGTGTCTTGAATGTATAATATGTAGATATCCTCTTTGATGGTTTGATTCAGTACTTAATAAGTTGGCAAGAGGTGGCTCGTCATATCATGGGAGAATATGAATGGGAAGGTGCTTAGGGGAGATAGTTAATGATTGGAGAAGCCAAGATACCTTTGAGAACCAACCTTGATGTTATATATCTATCTATCTATCTATCTATATATATATATATATATATATATATATATATATATGTATATATATATAGATAGATAGATAGATAGATAGATAGATAGATAGAAAATGTAAATATAAATAATAGTAACAATCATAATAATGAAGAAGAGGCGTGTCTAAGGACATGACTGTTCATGAAAGGGAACTTGCCTAAGTATATTAGTGGACCCTCATTTGTTATTCCTTTTCTAAAATCTTCACAGCTAGAATGTAATGAAGAAAGTTAGTATACGCAAAAAAATAATTAGAAGATCTGAAATATAAAAATATCCATGATAGGATAATAAAAATATATGAATGTTTGAATACAAGAGATATGAGATATGATGAGATTGTTACAAATGAAGGCCTCGTTATATACCTAGGAAGGTGCCATTTCATGAATGATCATTTCCTTAGAGACATAACTCTTCTATACTAATCACTATTTAATCATTATTATGATTGTTCTTATTATTATTACTATTCTTTTATTGTGAATCTAATCTTTTTATTAATTCATAGGAAGTCTGCATCGTGCGGTGTTTGTCTTCAAAACACCATTGGCCTCATTCCTACCGGACTTGTTGGCCAAATGGTAATGGAAAAAAGACACAAACAGTAGGAAAATAAAGCTTAAAGACCATACACAAATTACCCATATAAACTAGAATGTTCCAAGGATCAAAGTACAACCTACACTCGTGATTAACCCACAAGATTACCTGAAGGTGGGTCATCTGGACCATTTCCATCTGGCTAGTGAAAGGCTTCTTGAATATGAGCCTTCATGTGTGCGATCCTTCTTTCAAAGTTGTACAGTCTCTCCTGGAGCTGCTGTTGACCTCGCCATAGGGAGACCAATTGATCCGTCATGTTCCATTGATTGTGCTAGGTATCATTGATGAAGGCAATGGTCTCGTTTCTATTGTCACGTCTGTCGAGGACCAACTGCACCACTGCCAGTGTCATTTGGTGAAGCTAATTTTTTAAAAAGTCAAATAGTGAAGGAAGTTTGACCTGACCTAACGAAATTGCCCGTTATTGTTCCACATCCTCCCCTCATCCTACTGCTCGACACGATGTCCAACACCTTGACCATGCTATCCCACACTGAATTGTGCATCATTGTGCTCTAACTATTTTCTCGACACTGCTCCCGCTGTGTATTCAACCCAACACCGTGGCTACCAAGGTGGAAACCCTGCTAGAACACTTAAGTTTCCAAACACTCCTCCCCAACATCCACTTCCCACCCAAACAACTAGATATCATAATTTTCTTTGGCGTCTAGCTAGTTGCCTTGCCATCTTGAATATGTTACACTACCTCAACCCCTCCTCGCTAAACCAATTCCTTTGTCGAGACTCCACCAACTCACCTTGGTACTGACCCCTCTTCTCCATATAATGCATCCTGACCCACCTATGGAAAATAAAATGACTATCCCTATCAACCCGCCTCCTTGGTCAACTTCCAAGCCCATAAAACTAACAGGAAGAGTAGCGAAAGCCGCACAAATAATTTCACTGTCTTCAACGCCCAACTAGCTCAAACCCCTAAACTCTCCAAATACCATAGCAAAGACTCTAAAGTAAATACCAAAATGAAAAGAAAATATAACATGGACTTGATACTTGCACCACACCGAGAGGGAAAGTCTCGCCAACAATGTCATTGTTGCCTTGTCAACTATGCCTCCCTCGTGCACTGCTACCCATACATCACCCACACACAACACGTCTTGAGGCAGACCAGGGTCCCAATTTTTTATTCACTAGACCTCTTCGCCAACCAAATTGCTGTTATTAATCTAAGAGACCCTCCTGTGCTTCCATTTCATGGGATGAAAGCCAAGGTATGGCTGCAACAAGTAGCTACCAAGCACTCCATAGAATGAACTCTCCCCTATCAATTTCTTGCCCATAACCAAAAACTAACCAACAATACCCCCAACCATCAAGTCCATACAAATAAACTTCATATGTTCTTAAATGTTCTGAAGACGTGCTCCAGCAATAGCGTATTTGACACTCTTGCTCATTTACGTGCTGCGTGGGAGTGGATTTATTACCCACTAATTAACTTCCATCACCTCATTCCTCACCCCCGTTGGGGTATTGTTATTGTTATTATATTATACATTATATATATCTATATATATATATATATATATAGATATATATAGATATAATATATATATATCTATATATATATATATATAATAAATATATATATATATATATATATATATATATATATATAATATATATATAGATATAGATATATATATTATATATAACACTTGAGCATGTCCTATTTTGGGGGGGGGGGATTTCGAGAGCAAGATAGGAGTACCTCTTTCTCTTGGTGGAAGTTCTTGAAAGACTTGTCACTATCAAGGTAAGAGACTAAAGATAAAATGACCTTGTGGCGAAATGGGTGGACATCAAATTCTACTTGAATAATGGTTTGTGGAATTGCCCACTTAGCGGATGATGCATTTGTAGACTCTCTCGAAGTTAGCCTAGCCTATCTACAACAAGTTTGACCCTCAGACTTTAGAGCCATAAATATTTGTGGGTCTAATAATCACCTCCATGAGGTGAAGTTTCGATGAACAATCCTAAAACCAACTTTGGAAACGTTGTCTCTCAATGAAGGCCAAGGAATCATATCCTCTATTGAGCTGAGGATGGAAGGCATGTCACATACCAAAATGAGGCCTCGTAAACTGTGCCCCCATGTGATCTCAATATCAACACCCTGATGGTAAAAATACAATTTTGTAAGAGATCTCTTGGATGCATTGAAGACCAAAACCTTGTTTTTACCTAGGGTGACTGCCAATTTTTTAAGGTCACAAAAGATTAACAATGTGTTGATTTGTCTCTGTAAACCCTTGGGGATAAAATCAAGAGGATAAAGTCATTGACGAAAAGGAGTAGTGAAATCAACTCTTGTGTAGAAGACAACCATCTCCCTTGTGGATATGCTCATGTAGGAAAGACTCCACCTCATCAATATAGATACCAAAGAGGGTTGGTGAGAGGGGGCATCCCTATTTTACCCTAATTTTACTATGGATGAAATTGGAAAGGCCATTTACTATCTTGAGATATCCCAAAACCGACTCATATAGTCTCATAATGGTTGCCAAGCTAAGTAACCGAATTCGATCCCCACCCCCCACGTGTCATGAATCGATAAAATCAGACATGATCCTTGAGGGACAAGTGTCTCATTCGATGCTACTACATATCATGAAATCGGGATTCATGTACCACAAGAATCTTGATTTTTGGACACATGTCTGGAAAAAAGGGACCCGCGGGTTTGATAAAAACTAGATTTGGGCCATTTTTCCTCACTTGAAATTGTGGTTTTGGAGCTATGGGACTGTGGGAATGACCAAAAAAGGAGATAGGTTTGTTTTGGAGGTGATTCAAGCAACACGTATGTGGATTTCTCTTCCATTTTTTCTCTAGTTTTGCTACAACAATGTGCTTGTCATTTTGTTACATTTTTATTTATTTTTACAACAGTCATGGCTCCATCAAGGGTAACAGGGAAGGGGCAAAAAAAGGAAAGGAATATCCCCATTGGTGATGCCCCTTTTTTCAATTTCATTAGGGTTTTCTAGTGTTCCATCCGTTGTTAGTGGGGTAACAACAACAACTTCAAATGTTGTGAGAAACATCAATTTAGTAAGAGAACAAGCTCGAGAAAGTAAATATCCCTTGTGGAAGTATGTTACAAGAGATCAAGGGCCAGACGACAAGTTAAAAGGAGGAGGCAATTTTCTTTGGAAATGAAACTTTGCAACACTCAATTCAAGAGCAACTATTTATGTGTGAAAGCACATTTGGTGGGCTTACCATCTTATGGAATTGTAGCAGGTTTAGGAGTGACTACATCTAAGAGGAAATAATTAGAAAGAGAGGCCAATGTTGTTGTGGCAATGGTGGCTACATCAACTAAGAAAAACAAGGATGACGATCCCCTTCCATTCTAGACGAAAAACAATGCTAGTTATCCATTTGGGAGTTCCAATGGGGGTGTAGGTCAAGCAGCAAAAAGGAGGGCACTAGGTCCAATGGACAAGATATTTTAGCAAGATAGGTGAGAAGAGATTGATCTCACCATTGCCTTTTTTTTCTATCTCAACTTCATATCTTTTAATTTTTCATGATCACCTTTGTTTATTGAGATGTGTTGAGCTATAACTCAAGGGGCTCCATCGGGATATGTGCCTCCTAGGTCAAAGAGGATTAGAACTACATTGTTGATTAAAGCAGAGAAGGAGTTGGATAAAGTGCTTGAACCCATTAAACCAACATGGCAAACATCAAGGTTTAGTATTGTTTTTTAGGCATGATCCAGGATGGACCAACCAACAATGCGTGGGTAGACGCTTCTTACTTCATGTTGTCTTCCTTGAAAGGACCAATTGTCTTGAAAGCAGTGGATTCTCTTGGAAAATACAATGATGCACAATATATGGGTGAATTGTTCATTAAAGTTATTGAAGTTGTAGGTGTTGATTCTTACATGTAAATAATTACAGACAATATATATATATATATATATATTATATATATATATATATATATATATATATATATATATATATATATATATATATATATATATATATATATATATAATATATATATATATATATATATATATATATATATATATATATTTATATATATATATATATATATATATATATATATATCTATATATATATATATATATATATATATCTATATATATTTAATATATATATATATCTATATATATATATATATATATATCTATAATATATAATATATATATATATATATATATATATATATAACTTGTCCTATGTGTCTTGTTCTAGGGGTCTCTGTGTCTTGTGTCAAACTCTCGTATTTTCATGTCCTACGTGTCTCGTGTCCCATGTCAGGCGACTAGGTTTAGGCATGCATTAGTATCACCATCTAAGATTGTGTAAAGTCATCATCTTTAGGGATGTGTCAATATTTGCTCAAGCATGTCAGGATTGTATTAGAGTCAATGAGTGTACATTGTCAAGGGTTGGATAAGTTTAGAGCAACAAGGCAACAAAGTACAAGTAACATTTGTTGTAATTTTCTATATGACTTTAGTTGCAGGCAGCTCATGTATATTTTATTATTATGATTATGAGTGCAACTTTTCATAGTAAACTTGACTATTATTACGCTAATTGTTGATTGTAAGCAAAGGTAAGTATGTGGGCATAAAGTATTTACATTTTAATTTGAGGTTGGGGTTTTACTTGGTTTCATCTCCTTGTAGGGGCATACTTTCTTCAAGAAAATATCCTCCACGCCACCTACAATTGTGAAGATACAAGTACAAAAGGTAGCTTTGCTAAAAGATAGAATATTATACACAAGTAACTAAGCTTCGAAGACTATTAGTGCACCGAGAACAAAAGCAGATCATTATCACTTCTATTAAAAAAGTTCACCAATAGCAACACAAATAATTTGAACAACAGTAGTCAAGTATCGTAAGCTTTGTAAAGAAAGTCCTTTTGTAATTTAAGGTCAAACTTTGTGTCTTTGGGTGGCATAATCATTGGAGAATATTTTGGCATTTTGGGCAAGTGATCATCAAGGCCTTGGCCCTGGGGTTAATTTTTCATTAAGTAACCACTCACACATCATAACTCTAATCTTGTTGAATTGTTTAAGTTACTTTTGAGCATTGAAGTTTCATTGATCTAGTTGGCTTAAGCATATAATTTAACATTGCTAAGGAATCATTCATAATTTCTAAACACATTGTGTTGTCTATCTTAAGTATTGGCATATTGAGAATTAATTGAGCATCTCTTAAATTTGGGCATTAAAATGTAATTGGCATTTTGGTTAAAGCATTATTGAGAAATTTGTTGGATAATTTCTCTAAGTTAAGCTCATAATCTCGCTTTGGAAATTTTGTTAAGTATTGGCATCTTAAGTTTGATTGGTTATCATTCCAATTGAGCATCTTTCAATATTGGCATTGTCTAAAGCGCATAATCTTGGCATTATTATTGGCTTAATATTTTTGATAATCATCATTGGAATATCTTTAGGTAATCTAAATCTTCTGGATAATCATTGGAAAATTTTTCAGTAATTGCTCCTAATTAAGAACCTTGTGACACTTAATAATTTGCACACTCTTGGTAATAGGATTGTTTTTTCATTTATTTGATAAGTACTCTTTTCATTGAAGATTAATCATAAATTTAAGTACTTAAACATTAAACCAATATTAAACCAAGAATTCACTTGTACATTTACATAAGCATTCTAAGCCTAGTTGCATTAATAATTTTCCTCCAAGCATAAGCTTGGTTGATAAAACTCTAGTGTCTCCCTTTCTCACCTAGCTCGAGGGATTCGACACCTTTTTAGTGGTTAACACAGTGACCTTATAGTTGTTAGAGCCATAGTCTCTGTAGCATCAGAGGCACTGGGTGGTTGGAACATAGGGGGAGGTATCGTTAGTCAAGCCTCTGCTTGGTTCCTGTTGACTTTCATCCCACAACCTACTCTAGTGACTGGTCTCAAAACAATTAAAAGGAAGGTTCCATTTAGACTAGGCATATAATTTAAAAGTAACCAAGATCCTTACATTACACTTAGATCATAGGAATTGGATCTCATATAGGTTAGTGAAGCATCTAAGCAATGACTGTCCATCCAATTACTTGGTCTTAAATTATAATAAGCAAGAATTTTTACTCCATAAGGCATTGATCTCATATCTGAATCTAATCTAATATTTGAGTCTTGCTAAATTTAACCAAGTAGCTAGACTACTCAATCATGTCTCCCGGGTTTGTTGGTTTCCAACTTGCCTTTCCACCTTCACATTGCCATAGGGGCTAGCCCCCATAGCCTGATGTTGGGAGACAACTAGAACGGAGTGGATGGGGATCAGAGTGACAACCCTTGCCCTGAGCCATTGTCATGGTGCCTGTACAATCTGAGCGACAATAGGTAAAACTATTGGTATATGTTGCTGAATTTGTGAGCCTAATTGTGGCAATTTTAATTGTACTCACGGGGTCTTGTGGCCATTGAAGCACAATTATAAATCTGCCAAAAATTATCTTATCAATGTGTTTTACACCTTCTTCCCTGCAATTTGGTTAGTTATATAGTGTGCATATTGTATAAATTTATTATTTATTCGTTGTACATATTTCCTTTATTTTATTTCAACATATTAGTATATTGTACATAATTAGAGTTAATACACATAGGGCATTAAGCACCTGGCTTTGTCCCATTATCTCACCTACCCTATGAGATTCAAGGATGTTGTTAGTGAAGCATATAAACTTCATTCTTCAACACTTGGCAACCATGTGTATCAATCACGTTTTTGTATTGAAATTCTAAAACTTGAATAAAATGTGTTTTAGTTCATATGAAACACATTTCACATGTCAGAAATGTGTTTCAGGCAAATTGAAATGCATCTCCAAATGAAATTTGTCTGATTTTGCCTTGATTTAATTGTTGGGTCCCACATTTTTGGTTTTAATGCCTAATGAGAGGTTAATTATGAATTAATTAGACTTCTAGAAACCTCTAAGACTGAAATTTTCTCTTTAAAAAGGGTTTCTCTTAGTTTGGACCAAAATATTGTTAATTAATGGTAATGTTAAACTATTAAAGTAAAAGAAAAGTCACATTTCTTTAAATTTGTAACATTACCATTAATTGTTTTAGGATGTTTGAGAGTGTTTCCAAACTCATTGGTCTTCATATGGAGAAAGCGTAATTTCATATCTTATTCAAAATTCTGTAGACTTAACAGTTTTCAAAGTTTCAGGATTATTTTCAGTAGATTCTATCGTGTATGAGCGTATGGAATTGGTAGTTAATCAAGAGCACCAAGCCCTTTATGTACCTTGATGTTAGTGATATTACTTGTTGGAATCTTCTATCACAACCTTAGAAAAAATGTACCCTTCACTCAAACCAAAATCATTGATTAGGCATGCTAGACTTTTTGTAGCATATTTTAAAGTTTGGATTAGGTAGTTTCATCAAAATTGGTTAGTGTTGACTGATGTCCCTAAAGGATTGATTTGGAGACAAAGGGTGATACTAATGATGATGACCTTAATATAAGTGATGGTGGAACATTGTTTTTCATTTAAATGTTCTTGCTCATTTATTCATAATGATTTCTTTCCAAGTTTCAATATAATGCGCTATCCATACATACATACATATATGTCTCCCTGTTTCCCAAATTTTGGGGGATCACGCTTCTAGTGTGTTTTTCTTTCAAAAACTTGTACGCTTTTTCCCATATCATGAAAATGAATGTTGAACTATCTTCGTAGCTTATGATTTGTAAACAAGTTACCAACTCTAAGGTAAGGAATTGTTCCTAGGTCGACCCATCAATCAATAGGTGTAAATGCTTAGTGACATGTTAGGGGTTGACTTCATGGAGGATGCCACAGTTTTAATATGTGTTATAAAATTTCATCATGCTTAAGAAGTATGATGTGAAGAGGGAGTAATCATGGGAACTGGGTTACTCCTTTCCTCGATCTATTTTTACCACCCCTCTTGTGTGCATTTTTCTTCGTTGATTTTCTTTTTCTTTGAAAATTTGACTTGGGTTACAAGCTTTAATTGGTGCATCATTAACCCCTTAAAGATGAAGCATTTCATCGCTTATCGAGGTTGGAATAATCAAAGTTCCTTTTATTCAAATATCTCATGCATCAACTAGGAATTAGGAGAGGAATAATGAGGGGGTTAGAGCTCAGGCTAGGCTTTTCTCCACACACATTCATTTATCGCTATTAATATTTTTCATTTTGTCATTATGGCATATTTTTTTTTTATCTCTTTCTATTACATCAACATCTTACGACAAATTTTTTGGCTCCCTACTTAAGGATGAGGAAAAACGGGAACCAATATTGGTGGTAAATAACAATCAACTCGAAGAAGGGACATGGATACAAGGGAGAGATGGAAAGTGTTAAGTAATGATTACCATGGACATGCAACATCAATAAGTGCCCCCTATATATGCTCTTCTTGGATAGTGGAAAGAAGGGCCTCAAGGAAGGTCACACTAGACTAGGGGCAAGGGATAACCACAACGATAAAGCATGGAATAAGGATACAACCTATTGTACCTTAAGAAACCAATTTCCTTGCTGTAGAGAAATTGTGCTTAAGACATTAATAATTATTGTTTGTTGTCACTTATTTGTCACTTTATTGTTTGTTGTATTCTCAAATGAAGGACCTGGAAAACTTGGTCTTTAACCCTTAATACATATGTGACCGGAAAATCTCAGAATGCCATTTGTTTTTAGGTATAAATGATGAATGAAGGAAGTTTGAAGGAGAATTTAAAGATAATATGCTGCTTAACACAGAACCTACTATCCGTCACTTAGAACAATTATGAAAATGAGAACTAAATCATAGACAATATGTTTCTTGACACAGAAACTACTATCTGCAACCCTTGGAGAAGTTAAAGATAATACGCCGCCTTACACAGAAACTATTATCTATAACTTAGAAAGGAAGGTGAAAACTTCAAGTATAGGAGCGCTCTTTTAAGGAATTTTAACTTTATCTACATAAGCAAATAAAGACCTGCAACTTCATTACTATACTTGAAAGAAGGAAACATAAGATGACACATGATAGAGAAGTTACAAAATTATACCCAACAATTCATGGAAACTTTTGATTCTTTCATTAATCAACAGTTATATCAGGAATACAATGGCCTAGTCTCTGGGTTCTCCAAAATTCGAACAACCACTTTTTCTTTGTAGTTTTTCCTCTTTTATACATTGTGAGATAGTTGCTGATCTCTGAAACTGTTAAACTACTAAAATGTTTCCATAACTATATGAAGTAAAAACTATTAAAAAATATTACATAGAGGGTAAAGACATCTTAAAGAACATAAAATAACTGAACATAGAAGATGACTATGACTGCTGACTTTTCAGGTCTGTTAATCCGCTGTCGAGCTCCTCTATATATGCCTTAATCTGCTTTAATCATAATGAATTGTGTTTGACTTGTATAAACCTGGACTTACGCATGTATCAGATACATTTTAATTGGCCAAAACACCAAGAAACCCGACCAATTGCCTTTTCTTCGGATTCAGCTTTAACACTGATTCTTTCCCTTAAACAGCGAAATCAATGCAACCTTTGATTATTATGGAACTCAAAAATAATTAATTCTACTTCATAAATCCATTAGATCCGCTTCATATCACAAAAGAGCGCTCAATTGATATATCAATACAAAACTTAACGATATGCGACATAACGGATG
Source organism: Pinus tabuliformis (assembly GCA_031772625.1). NCBI lineage: Eukaryota > Viridiplantae > Streptophyta > Pinopsida > Pinales > Pinaceae > Pinus > Pinus tabuliformis. Next base: position 233,327,410 of record CM062806.1, read on the forward strand.
TGCCGAAAGAATTAAAAAGAATATATACCATATCGGGTCCGGCCATTGCATATCGCAAAGTGTTATGCAATGATCACCGACCCACCGGGGCTTATAAAACATAATATATATATGCTTCGGGTCCAGCCCATCGCATATTGTAATCAGTGGAACCAAACACCTGTACATAATGTGCTATGCTATACAGTGGACCCGCCAGAAATATTAAAATGTAATATATAAAATATCGGATCCGCCTATCGCAAATCGTAATCAGCAGAACCAACACCCATTGCTCTGCGGACCCGCCGAGACTTTTAAACACGATGTATATATGTTTCGGGTCCAGCCTGCAATCGCAAATCGCAATCGGTGCTATTAGCGAAACCAACCATCCATAACATTGCAGACCCACCGAACTTTATAAAATGCAATATATATATATATATATATATATATATATATATATATATATATATATATATATATATATATATATATATATATATATTTCAGGTCCAGATCTTTAGCGAATCCGATATATTACTTTGTTTCTTTCTTGTTTCAATATGCAGCTACACACACACACATATACATACATACATACATACATACATACATACATACATACATACATACATACATACATACATACATACATACATACATACATACATACATACATACATACATATATATATATATATATATATATATATATATATATATATATATATATATATATATATCGGGTCTAGCTCCATATAACCATTTATATAGCGATTTGATTTGTTCGTATAGCAACCTTGGCTACACCAGGGCTGATTCTTTTACAATTCTTTCTTTTGCAATTTCAATGTATAATAAACAAAATACTTCATTTCCCTTAGACTCTATGGATGTAAAGAAAATAAGAGAGCTTCATTAAGGTTGAACCCCTGCAATGATTTTTAGACCACACATTGTGATAAAAGTGATAAATAAGCTTAAACACAATATAAGCTACAACATCTGGCTCCAACTGGGGATGGTTCTTTTGTCACAGAAGCACTAAGAACTGTAGATTAGTGCCTTATCCATTGGGCATGGAGTCATATATTGCTTCACCAGGCTTAACTGTGTGAAAATTTGTACAACGAACCCACACCAATATCTGCAGTGATAATATGCTTGCGCTTTGATAGCAAAATATTGAGAATAGTATATTAGTAGCCTTAGTTGGGCATGGAGTCCAAAACTATGAAAACCTTGAAATTTGACAAACTGGAACCTGACAATCTTAAAGTCTGAAACCTCTGCAAACCAATTTCCAACTGGAAAAGTCACCTTTATTCATCAACTAATGATTAAACTGAAGAACTACAACTGGAAACCAAATGCTCAACACCTGGGCGTATTTATGTACAAGTTCCTACACATGTACATGACTGACCTCAATTAGGTGAAGTCAATCTTCCAATGATACTAGGTTAGCATTTGAGTGCATAATCTTGAACCATTCTGCTAGTGAATTTTTAAAATACAATTCATCCTGAATGAAAAATAAACTATGCATAAAGGCAGCTCACAACAAAAATTAGGAGTATATCCACAAAATGATATATGTAGACTGCTGATAAATTCTTCCATGTAATCTACCACAGGATCTTCAAAAGTATAAGAAAAAATATGTTCCCGATCAGCTCCAAAAATAAATTCTCTATGTATGAAGGTTCCTGCTCAATTAAACCTTCTGTTGGGATAATATGTTCAACAAAACAATCAGAAACATCTTTAATAAAATGATCTATGTCACTTTCATGTCTCCACTTTTCATCTTTAAGCTTTGATTGAAAATAATTTGTAATTATAACCTTAGGAAGAAAAAGAAATTTTTTCACATCAATATATGACATATGATCAACTTCAAATAGATTGTTTACCTCTGATCCATGGGCATCATTGTGTTCTTCAATGCAATGATATACAACCTCTTTATCAACTTCCTTTTTACATGAGATAGCCTCTTTTCCTATAATAAATGGCTTAATATATTGTTGTCCAACATATCCCACTTGCTGGTTTCTTTCTTTATGTTCAACACCCAACTGATGAACTTGAAGAGCTTCATCTTGTTCCCCATTTAAACCATTTTCGTTATAAATAGGAGGACCATCAAATTTATCAAAATAAGATCTCTAGGGATTTATTTGCAACTTAATTATTTCTTCCTCTTCTTGACTGCTGAGCAGAAATTCTTGATGCATGTTTGAACTTTCCTCCATCTGAATACTCTCTTGATTTGCTTGGAACAGAGTCAACCAATTCTCTGCTTGGGAGATTATTGAAGAAAAATGTTTTATAAACTTCTCCGCATCATTTTGAGAAAATGATAGTTCTTTGCTTTCAGAGACTTGCTCATAATTAATCTGGCTATAACCTCTCTGAATGCTTGATATATTATCAACAAGATCATTAGTTTCCTCAACAGGATTATCTTGAGCTTTTAAAGTTTCTTTAGAATCATAATATTCACAACAACCTTCAAAAAGAAACTTGTATGGATAATAAGTTCTACAATAAGAATTGAATACTGAATGGAAATCTTTCAAAGATGAAATGCTTGAACGAGGTAGAGACCTGAACCAAACCCTAGCTTCTAGGTCCAAAGAAAATAAAAACAACTTCATGTTCACATCTTCATGAATGATGCTCTATTGCTCCATGCATTCATGAAACTCTTGGAGGTGCTGAGCTGGATCTTCATGTTCCATTCTACTGAATTTTGGAAGATACTCATTCCACACATAAAATGTAGGCATATCATGAGGATAGCCGGTGATCCCAGTAAAATCGAATGGATCAAATTTATGGACTAAGAATGTAGGGAGAGCCATTAAAACTTAGAAAAGAAAAATTCAAAGTGCAATGGAGTCACCAACTAATGTTGTAAGTGAAGATCACAGGTGTGAATGTACAACCAACTACTGAAACTTGTCACTCTCAAGAATCAGCGTCAAACTTAATAAACCCAAGGAAAAGTGTTCTTATTGAATTTTTTTGCAAGCTATGGTTCTTGTTATTATGGAGTCACATTTTATTGCTTTTATTCAAAACAACCAAGTATTTCCTCTTCACTAAACAACTAGAGGAAAATATTGAAAAACTCACGGAAAAGTGTTCTTGTCTTCTCTCCCCGACAATGGCGCCAATTAATGTTGTACCTTAAGAAACCAATTCCCTGGCTGTAGAGAAATTGTGCTTAAGACATTAATAATTATTGTTTGTTGTCACTTATTTGTCACTTTATTGTTTGTTGTATTCTCAAATGAAGGACCTAGAAAACTTGGTCTTTAACCCTTAATACATATGTGACCGGAAAATCTCAAAATGCCATTTGTTGCTAGGTATAAATGATGAATGAAGAAAGTTTGAAGGAGAAGTTAAATATAATATGCTGCTTAACATAGAACCTGCTATCCGTCACTTAGAAGAATTATGAAAATGACAACTGAATCATAGACAATATGTTATTTGACACATAAACTACTATCTGCGACCCTTGGAGAAGTTAAATATAATATTCTATCTTACACAGAAAATATTATCTATAACTTAGAAAGGAAGGTGAAAACTTCAAGTATAGGAGTGTTCTTTTAAGGAATCTTAACTTTATCTACATAAGCAATAAAGACCTGCAACTTCATTACTATACTTGAAAGAAGGAAACATAAGATGACACGTGACAGAGAAGTTACAAAATTATACCCAACAATTCATGGAAACTTCTGATACTTTCATTAATCAATAGTTATATTAGGAATACAGTGGCCTAGTCTCCGGGTTATCCAAAATTCGAACAACCCCTTTTTCTTTGTACTTTATCCTCTTTTATACATTGTGAGACAGTTGCTGATCTCTGAAACTGTCAAGCTACTAAACTATTTCCATAACTATCTGAAGTAAAAACTATTACAAAATATTACACGGAGGGTAAATACATCTTAAAGAACATAAAATAACAGAAAATAACTGAACACAGAAGATGACTATGACTGCTGACTTTTTGGCTCTGTTAATTCACTGTCGAGTTCCTCTGTATATGCCTTAATCCGCTTTAATCATAATGAACTATGTTTGTCTTGTATAAACCTGGACTTACGCATGTATCAGTGCATTTTAATTGGCCAAAACACCAAGAAACCTGACCAATTGCCTTTTCTTCGGATTTAGCTTTAACACTGATTCTTTCCCTTACACAGTGAAATCAACGCAACCTTTGATTATTATGGAACTCAAAAATAATTAATTATGCTTCATAAATCCATCGAATCTACTTCATATTGCAATTCGCAATAGGCGCCTTCAATTGATATATCAATACAAAACTTAACGATATGCGACATAACGGACGCGCTGGAAGAATGAAAAAGAATATATACCATATCGGGTCTGGCCATCGCATATCGCAAAGTGTTATGTAATGATCACGGACCTTCCAGGGCTTATAAAACATAATGTATATATGCTTCGGGTCTGGCCCATTGCATATTGCAATCAGCGAAACCAAATGCCTATACATAATGCACTATGTTATACAGCGGACCTGCCAGAAATATTAAAATGTAATATATAAAATATCGGATCCACCTATTGCAAATCGCAATCAGTGCTATTAGCTGAACCAATCATCCATAACATTGTGGACCCACCAAACTTTATAGAACGCAATATATATATATATATATATATATATATTTCAGGTCCATATCTTTAACACTTTAACACTTGTTTCTTTTGTGAATCCGATATATTACTTTGTTTCTTTCTTGTTTCAATATGCAGCTATCATATATCTATATCTATCTATATATATATATATATATATATATATCGAGTGTAGCTCCATATAACCATTTATATAGTGATTTGATTTGTTCGTATAGCAACCTTGGCTACACTAGGGCCGATTCTTTTACAATTCTTTATTTTGCGATTTCAATGTATAATAAAAAAAATACTTCATTTCCCTTAGACTCTGCGAATGTAAAGAAAATAAGAGAGCTTCATTAAGGTTGAACCCCTGCAATGATCTTTAGACCACACATTGTGATAAAAGTGATAAATAAGCTTAAACGCAATATAAGCTACAACACAACCAAAAGTGGTCTATCATCCAGATGAATTTTTTATCCATACTAGATTGCCCTTAAACATTAAGTGAAAGCACTTGAATACAAAATTTGCTACTTTACCTTGCAATAAATGGCTCACCTTCATCTCATGAATAAGCTAGATGTAATAAAGAATCGATTAGAGAATAGATGGAAGGTCCTTGATGGTAGCCATCTATGGATCATCATAGGGTTGTTCGCTAGAAAATTGAACAAATAGGTTAAAATTTTTTCTCCTATGGGTTATCCATTTGGGTGGGTAACAACGATTATTATTCTTCTAGTAGACAAAGGGAGTAGAGTGTTAACATTCAAATTGTATGTTAAAAGTGATAAAAGCTCCAACCATACTTTACAATCTAAGTGGAACTCTGGATAGGTCACCCACAATAACCATGCTAACCTACCTTGCCTCTTTAGGGTGGTTCTCCTCTGGCTTCTAGGGGGCTCTCCTAAAGATAACTAGGGCTCAAACAATATGGAATAGAATAATAGCACGAGTAACCCCAGGGAATGAAATGGGTTTTCTAATAGAAAAAGGTAAATAGTGTTGATAGAGGGATGTGAAGAAGACCAGTGTCAATATTTAAGGGTGATGGATTCAAGGGAATGTTAGAACAAGAAGATATCAAGAAGCATGGCCCTCCTTAAATTGGTTACACAAAATAATGGATCAAGAAGGAGAAACTCTTATTGAAGACATGGGTAGTTTCTCAGCCAATCAAGGTAAATTGCAAGGTCAGGAACCCACTAGAGAAGATTCATCAATGGGATTTCTGTCATTCCAAGGATCAACTATGGTGTAAAATAAGCCAAACATTTATTAAGGGAACCCCCTCAAGTGTTTTCCTAACAAAGTGGGGTGGACATTTCAAACCAACAAAGGGGATGTGAAAACCTTTGTCTGTGACACCCCCTTCCATGTGACAGTTGTCCCATAGTGGATTGATCTCACTATGCCATGTGGTGGCCCTAAATCTGTTATAAGTTAAACCCTTAAAAACGATGCAAATGGAACCAAGTAAGAAAATCCTAAAAAATTGTAACATGCATCACGTAATGAACTTGAAACCCCAATGGCACTGAGAAGATTTTCATTAAGCAAATAGAAGAGGAATACTCCTACTATACAACAAAAATAATTCCTTTATATAGGCGAGGAAAGGAATTTCATATACAATAAAACAATATTATTAAGGGAGGACCTTGGACCTAGTCTAAAAAGACTAGATCTAGTTTAACTAAAAAAAGAAATAATACAATTAGTGGACAAAGCCACATGTACAATGATAATATATTGAAGCCCCACAAAGGTGGGTTGATTCTCAATAAAAGTATTTGATTCCTCATGTGCCCAATGTCCACATAGCAAAGGTCCAACAATCCCTTTGATTAAGTTGACACCCTTTAATAAATTGCAATGTTTAAGAGCGTCGATCTGTGCATAGGTGGGGACCTCGAGCACGACAATCATGGAGTTGAATTTAGCTATAGTGGACACAATGGAATCAAAGTGGCTGACAAGAATGTCATGTACTATCTTAGCCAACTTCATGAGATAGAAAAAAACCATTAAGTTTCAGAGGGCTGACAACGCACATCCTTTGCTCTTGTAATAGTTTGTTGGAATGCTCCTTGTTAGAGTGCTTGCTTCGTGGTTTGATGATAAAGGAGGGATGCTTAGTCCAACATTTCTAATGGATGAACTAATGGTGTGGAAATTCATAAAACATTTTTGAATGAATTTTTCCATGTTCGTTGAATTGTTCCAGCTAAAGCCCAATGATCATATATCACATAGTACAAATATTCCCTTTTGCTTTTCTTTGCTACTTTCTTTTGTTTCTTATTCTTTGATCAGACATAAACTTTCTTTGTGCACTGCAGTTGGGATGACTTTGCTAAATCACCCCAAGTCTAGCAACCTTCTGAAGCTTTCTACAACAACTACTACAAATATCATACGAACAATCTGGGAAACTTTTGTGAAAATCTACAATTGTGGTATTGGAATTGTCACAATAAATGTGTTCATTTGAAGTGATTTTTTCCTTGGGAATAGCCAAGCTTTCCGGTGATTTTCCTTGAATCCTAGCATCAACCACTTGCTCCCTGATTTTTTCCTCTTGAACTTTAATCAACATAGGGTGAAGCATGCAAATCGAGTGTTGGGAAGAATGAACCATTTTAGTTGTGCTTGTTAGCATCATGCAGACTTTGAGACAACCTTTTCACCAGAAACAAGCTTTACCATTGTAGTTCCCCTGAAAAAACATACATGGCTTGGCAATATCCTCCTCAATTTGAAGGGTTTATCATCTTTCAATGTAATAGACACAATAACACTTGGTACATTTGGAGCACCAAACCGTTTACCCTGTCATTTCGCTGACACTAGTGGCACATCAAAATCAATCTCTCTAATGATGAATTTATTGCTTTCTCTTCCTTAGGAATATCCTTAGGCAAAGAAAATACTTGAAGCTCCTGCTCTACCCCATTCTTCATTTTCTTGACATGTCTTAGGTTGACCTGTCTCGAAATCTTCATCAAGCCATTGGGTACATCATTGTCACCTTGTAAGAGGCCTTAGTTGAATTCAGTCATATGCCCTAGCTCTAACGGCTTGCCTTAATTGGATTAGGAAGATAGATAGGAAGAAAAAGATGAATTTTCTTATGATATTTTACCATCGAAAGGATTCCTATTGTCTTTCCCTACTTGGGTGATGGAGTCTTAAGGGTTAAATTTAAGAGATATCAAATCTGCTCATGGAGTAAGGGGGGAAACCCTAGTTTTCACTTGCAAACTTTAGGAACCTTTTTATGAGGGGAGAAATTAACTAGAAGAAAGCTCTCTAGGAGGTGTTCTATGGCCTTCAAGGAAAAAAAAATTGACATGCAATGATCAAGCAATATTTTACAATATTCATCACATGAAAAATTGTTATAAATATGCAATAACACGTAAAACGTTCCCAAGACATTGCCTTCTTTTGATCCCAAAAATACTTCTTCAGGACACAAATTAGTCTCTAATAGAAATAGCTCCAAAAACATTACATGTTCACAACTAGCTAGTTGCAAAAAAACTAAGTCGAGCTCTTTAAAGGAGGCCAAAATCTGTAAGTGATTATCAACAAATAGAAAGGAGCGATCCTCATTTTGTATAAGGTCTATCACATCCATTAATCCAACTAAAATCCTTATTACAAGTTTGATTTTGAGTAAACATGAAGTAAGTGAGTTACAAGCAAATGTAATAGCTCAATAAAAAAAAAAATATGCTACTAATTACCCACACATGTGAGTTGCAAGCCCTCTCTAAGCATAACATTATGCTTTTTAAAGGCTAATAAGGCTCCAAAAGTGCAATCGAATGGCTAGATGCATCTCCAGCCATCATGATCAACCATAAATTGAGGAAGGATCCTCAAAACATTTCCATGTGTCCAAAAGCCAGCTCTGGGTGCCCTGCGTCATCTCCATGGGTGTCATCAAGACAATGTTGTGTAATCTCTCTCCAACATTGGGGCTCCATGAGGTAGTATAAGCCCTCCCTAATCAACCTGGGGAATGTTCATCATCATTTGGACTTCGAAAGAAGGCATGCCCATGTAATAGGGTCAAGGCCAATCTAGGGTTATGTTAGGTCCACTTGGTACATCATCAAGAATCACCAAATCCAAGCATAGCTAGCTCAACATTTGCAATTTGGGGTGCTCTAGGGTGTCAATCAGTTCTTAGGATCATCAAAGTGCCCAACACTTTGTTGTGGAAAGGAAACACTACATCTACAAGGTCATCGTGCTCTCAGGAAGTGTGATACAACTTAGGCATCATGTGTAGTAGGCATGGAATGGGTGTACCCGCAAGGTCTCTACTACTCTGTGTAGAACCACCTCACATAACCATCTCAAATTCAAGTGAAGGAAACCACCCATTAGAGACAATTACCATGCATGCATCATATTGGAGCATACTTAATTGTTAAAGGCATAGTAATACTTCAAACTGAGATCGCCTTCAAGTATCCAACTAGACGAAGTTCCATAAAAGTCTCCCCTACCTTTTTATAGCTGGATAGATAATCAACCCTATTAGATGCTCCCCTAAGAGGAGGTGACATTTCCAAGGTCAACCCTTTAATCCATAGGTGCTATTGACAATAGGTGGCAACGAAGGGGGATGACTTCATGGCTAAGTGCCATGGCTAGGGGACCAGCTGATGGATGTCTACATCCTGAGTGTGTAGATGTAATGGAGGGAGCAATCGTGGAGTCATGAGGTACCCCTTTCCTCGAACTGCTCTTTCCACCCATATGGTGCACCTTTTACTTATTTTGAATAATGCTTTAATATAGAGCGAAGCTCAGGTGTCCAAGCTTTCTTTTTATGATGTAGCATTTATTTACGTCTTAATGATGAGTTGGTTTCTCGTTCTTCAGGGTTGGCACATGCAAGGGTTCCTTATGATGTGATGGAGGGTGATGGATAATGAGGGGGGTCTAGCTCATGGTAGGATTTTTCCCACCTGATAATTATGCCCCAACCATCTTTTGCATTTTAACTTTCCTTTTTTTTGTTGTGGCCAGCTTATGCTTTTATCTTTATTATAGCCGCATCAAGCTTCAGGGAATTTTTTTTTTTACTCTACTCAAAGATGTGGATGTATGAGTGCTTGATCCCAATGAACAAATGATGGTTAACTTGAAGGATTGATGTGTTATTAAGGGAATGAAAAAAAGTGTTATATATGGAATGGTTATAGACAATGTGCTACTTCAATCCAAGTTTCCCAATTAGTGCCCCTCCTATAACCATAAGGCCCTAGAAGAGGTTCCTTTGGACTAGGGATAAAGGCTAACCCACTGGTAAGGTGAGAATGTGTTATGAATATAATATTGTTACAAATGAGAGCCCACTTATATTCTAGCTGAGAAGATTACATTTTAACTGAGAAGTTTGTTACAAATGAGGGTCTGCTTATATACCTAGGTAGGTGCCCTTTGATGAATGGTCATGTCCTTAGAGATATGCCTCTTATATACTAATCACTAATTAATCATTATTATGATTGTTATTATTATTTATATTTTCATTATATATATATATATATATATATATATATATATATATATATATATATATATAGATATATATATTATTCATAACAAAATGAGTTTATATTCAAGGTTGGTCAATCATCCAGATCACCCCTTTATCCATGTTAAAATTTCCAAAACAGGAAGTAAAAACACTTGCTTGCAAAATGGTTTCATTTGCTGAGTTGGCAACCCCACCATTTACAAGAGGAATGCCGGATGGTGAGCGTTGTATGACTCATGCAAATGGTGGAGATATGTAGGCATATCATCGTCACTAAGAAATATGAAGGTTGCTAGCTGGCTGGTTGTCCAAATAGGATAAATGTTTTCTCCTCCGGGGTTTACACACTTTTGGTGGGTAACAGTTCCCTCCCCTTTCTTACAGGTTCTAATCTGGATCCTTTTCCTTTGAATTTTTTATTCTCCTTCCTCTGCTGGCTGCATATGGTATTAAGAAGGTTGTAATGTCAAGGACTTGCCATGATTTCCCTCTCTGATCCAGTATACAATCTGACTGTATTTTGAATTAAGGTGAAAACCATTGTTTTGATGCCAAAATAGATTTGTCATAAGAGGGAAAGACAATTATATTTAATCTACTTCCCATGACAGTTCTGATGTATTTCTTTGACTGCTGAAGGGTAACAACATTGATTTACTACTATAAGTTAGTCAACCCATAACTTGATCTGTGTATTAGTGTTCTTTTTTTTCTTTATTTAAACCTCAGAACATCTATCTAAGCCACAAAATCATTAAAAAAAAGATGGCTTGAATAGGAACATTCCTGGAGATTATAAGTGGACCTTCAGATAAACTTAATTCATCAAAATTCAAATTGAAAAAAATTTCTATAGTTACCCCTGTTGGAAGGAGGGATAACACAGAGCAAAGGAGATTTTTTTAGAGTGGCTAGAGATATTCTTCCACATTTGCTCTCAACTAGTGTTCAGTTCTCAGGATGGCATGAGGTTGCATGGGGGGGGGTACTTCCATCTTTGGGTGTTGCACTCTAGGGATAGCAACAGCAATAGAAGTAGAAGATGAAAACCTTATCTTGGTCAGTATATGGGAAAGAATGTTCCCTCCAAGGAGGAAGCAAACATTCAAGAAATTCAAGATTATTTGATGGGAGGGGATGTTGATACTAGATGATGTGGGCCGGGGGGGAATGGGGTATAACAACCATTTGTGTGAACATTGGTTATGTTGTGGGAACTTTGGAATGTAGATAGATTATGTTATTTGTTTGCACCCTTTGTACTTCATTGGCAGAGTATTTAGTGCTAAGTATGAGTTTGTCTCTCTTTTCCATGATTATGATCACTTAACTATGATCCTTTAGTCATTGGAAGGAAGCCTAGACAACCAAAACAGATTTGGAATTATTTGCAGGAAGGAAACAAACATTCAAAAAATTCAAATTGTTTGAAAGGATGGGATGATGCTGCCAAATGGGAGAGTGAGGAGGAGAGGTTGAAGAAGAGAAGATTATTCACCACTGTTATCCACAACACAAATTTGTGCAAGTGACATATATACCCCATAATAAGTCCTCAATATAATTCAAGAGAAATGCTCAAAGGGAGAATGACAATCATGTGAACATTGGTCACCTTGTTATGGGAATTTAGGCATTTTATATTTGTTTTCACACCAGTACTTCATAGTCACTAGTGCCAAGTGAGTGCTTCTATCTTTTTCATTATCATGACCACTTAATAATGATCCTTTGATTCTTGGAAAGAAGCCTAGATGGCCAAAGCATATTTGGAATTATTACATATCCTCCTACATAAGGATGGCGTTAAGGCAAACTCAGCGTAGGTTTTTCCTCGTGTCTTGAGTTTGCTCCTTTTCCATTGTTAATTAATAAATTGTTAGATTGTATGTTAATTTTGTAGCATCAGACATGTGTTCTAGTCTTGAATTTTTTCAAAGAGGCTAAGAAACACAAGAACTCCTGAACCTAAAATTTTTTTAAGGAGAAAACACCTAGAGATGACTCAATTAAGTTAAATGATCAATAATTAAAATTTGGCTTTTATCATCCTAATGATGAACCACATTAGTTGGTTCGAAACGTGTCAAAAAATAATATTTTCATGTGATGGATCCTAAAGACTTTCTTCTAAATTAAAATTTTCCGAAGTCTAACTTAGGAAAAGTGATTAATTAACAAGAATTAATTGAGAAAGGTGAGATTTCTCTAGAAACTGATGAATTAAGTGAGAAAAGTGAGATTTCTCTAGAAAGTTAGAAACTCAGATGGATCAACTCAGAGATGATCTTGGCTATTGATGAGGATTTAATCATGGCTGTTAGTGAGCCAACGAGAGATTATAAGAGGAGGTTGATGGGTTTGGAGCAAAACATACAGGAAGAGCGAGCTTCCTTGGTAGATCGATTTTGCAAAGAGTAATATTCAGTCGAAAGAATTCGAGCTAGAAGGAAGAAGGAGCAAGAGGGAGATCAAATTTCTAGAGGAGGATTCCAGATCTAGAAAAGTGAGGAGAGGATGTTGAATTATTTTCGCAGGAGGCTACGAAAAGACAACACATGTGCCTCAAGAGGGAAATTCAATTCAACTTGCAAGTAGGTCGTTTTTGGTTTTAGAGGTCGGGATTATTTTGTAGAGGTTAGGAGAAATTATTTTAGAGGCAATAACAGGATAGATGACTAATTTAGGAGAAGATTCAAGTAGTGCACATAAGGGATTGCGTAAGCACTACGCAAGGGTTTTCTGAAGCCATAATTCAGAGAGTATATTGTTGTGAGATTGCTTGTGGAGAAGGGAAAATTTCCCTTGATAATTTTTCTAGTATTTCTCTCAGATTGGATTGCTAGATTAAGCATCCAAATTGTACTCAAATTTTTGCGGCTGCATAATAATAATAAAATCCTCATTTGCTGCATTGATTTTCCCACATTCGGTTTTTCCCAAGGACAATTGTCCAAAAATAATTGTCAATTTTATTGTTTGTGTGTTAGCATTTTATTAGTTTCCAACATTTTGTTTTTTGCAGTATTTTTATGGTGAATAAATTGTGGTGTGAATTATTCATTATTTTCTGTTGCAAATAAACTGCTCGTTAATTAATCAATTAGAAGAATAATTTCCAGTTGCTACATTCTAAGGAATTTTCACATGGTATCAAAGAGAAGTTGATCATATCAAAACCTTAAAAGTGAGAGAGAGAGAAATCCACAGTTCAGAGGGAGTTCACAACATATTTTATCTAGATTTGTGCAAACACGGCAAGGTAGTTCGAACTCCCGGGTAAAGGGTTCAATTTTCTAGTGCAGGTGGAAAGAAAAATTCGCAAAGCCCAGTAGCAGTTCTAGCAAGCAATCGTGAAGTAAGGAAGCAGTTCTAGTAAGAAAATCAATGAATTCACAGAGAAAATCTTAGCATAGTTGGTTTACAATAGTTTTTATAGTAGCAGATGAGTGCTAGGTGGAAGAGGAAAACACACATTGAGGGATTCTTTCTCAGCGGGTTTCCAGTTTTAGTCCTAAAGGAAATCCAAAATTTCTAGTAGCAGAGGGAAACAATAGAGAAAATCTGTGCATTTTCAAAAGGATGTGCATGTAGCTAAGTAGGCAACCAAGTAGGAGAAGGAGGATATTCTTGTTTATTTCTTAGTTGTGAGTTTTGCAAAAAATGGCTTTAGTGAGACTTGGGAATGAAGACAAGTTAGATGGGACATCGAACTATTGCATCTGGAAGGCTAGAATTTCCTTCCTACTAGATGGATTTGGTTTGAAGACGTACGTAGAGAGAGTTCTTGTTGTGCCTATAGATGCAAATTGATGGGCCTCTAAATTAGACATAAATTAAGGCCCATGCCTCTAAAGTAAAACATACATTAAGAACTATGACCATCCTTCAGCACATTAAACCTCTCTTTTTTCATTAAATAATTAATTTTTAACTTTAATATATTCATTAGGAAGGTTTATGAAGAATTGAATATTTGTGCCTAATATTATTATTTTTTTTGTGGAATACTATGAGAATATTGGGCATATTATGAAGAGTTGGAGGAGGAGATAATTTAGGGACTTGTTCCATACTACTGGAGGATCAATAATAAATAATAATTCAACAAGATATTATGGAATTATGACACAAATTGTGGAACTCCAATGATTGAGAAAATCTAGGAATGTGTTCCATTAATCAAGGGAGCAGATCCACTAATCAAGGGATTTCGGTGGGGAAAGGTTCCTCCATTCATGGGGAATGTTTCCTAATAATTTTGTATAAGTATCAAGTCTAATTTTCCTCTAGGGATATACATTTTCATTAGTGTTATTATGGAGAGAGCTTGTATTTTTACAGCTCCATTGTATTTTCTTGCAGGGATGTAATTCTTTTGATGAAAATAATGAAGATTGGTGTCATGTTCAGCTTCTAAATATTGTTCTCCTCCATATGTCTCTGATTTTCCTCGGGCTTTGCCAACTTAGGAACCTTAGAGTCCTTTTGTATTATTTTCTTTCCTTCTTTTCATTGCTTATTCACATGCATATCTAGTTTTTATTTTTTTCTACTTCTGCATTTAGTATTAATGATTTCTTGTTGTAGGATTGAGTTAAATGGTTGATGTAAGCTATTTTGCAAGATAACAAGAATTATTTAATCCTTGGAAAATATTTGGAAGTTCATAATAATCATTGAGTTTCTTGGATTAATCTTCTTATTCCCAAATCTAGATTGCTGGACCTCCTTTTTAGCAAGAACAATAAATTTCTGCTATTTTTTAAAGCATGCTAACGACCTTGAATCGACTTGATTCCACTTGCATTAGATCAAAGAAAAATTATAGTTCATAACAAAAATTACCCCTGTACATTTCCACTTGATTTGGTTAGGAATTTTTAGATTTACTAGCTCACTAGTTCTCAAATTTCTAGATTTTCGACTAGTAATGTTTTTTTTTTTTTTTGTTAAAATGGGTTAACAAAGGTCTTTTTGAGTGATTTCACTTGGAATAGGGACCTAGGACATACTATTTAATAATAAAAATTTTCCAATCAAATTTGGATTTGATTTGCTTGGTCACTAAACCCTCACCAATTTCATCATTTCATAAGGAAACTTCTCGAAGCTTTTTGAGCGAATCCATCCATCTCCCAACTTTGGTTTTGAGTTCTAGTGATCCTAGGAATTTTCCCACTCCATTCCACCCATCACACACCTTTCATAGGCCTCCCATAACCTCAAACACCTCACATTTTCCTCTCGGCTGTATCCTGTACATTTCCTGTAATTCATACATGATCATCTTGTAGGTTTCTAGTACATCGTGTAGGTTTTCCTAAAATGGCCTGTTTTGAGGCCGAATTGATGGAAAACCTCTAGGAAGTCACCAAAAGCCTCCTAAAGGTCTCCCATACCATCCAACCATCTCCTAACCCTTTCATCCTGTTATTTCCTAAATCTACCTAATGTTGAAGGAAGGCAGGTCTAGGGTAACATCAAACCACGCTTAACCTGGTAGCTAGCCCTACCAGGTGAGAAGAGGGCTCTCTCCTTGTCAATATCAGGAAAATATAGCAATTGAGGCTTGAGATGACTGATGTAAAGACTAATTTTAGGCTGGGTATAGGCTCAGAGGAGTTTTATTGAGTTTTATAGTTGATTGTTGGATCAAATGTGAAAGGCAGTTTTGGGTCCAGGGAATGAACTCAGTCTTGCAGAGGTTTCTGTGGGGTGAGGTAGGCAAGTGATTTAGTACTTTGAATTAGGTGAAATGGAGAGTCTTAAGACTATTGAGGAGTTGGAGATGGCATGGAAGTGTCCCGAGTCCTCTTCAAACAGTAAAAAACATGTAAAGCTAAACCAACCCTAAGGTAGAGCACTGCAACATCAATGATTTCCACCTTTATACTTGATTCATTTAGTTAAGCTGAAAAGAGAGAGATGATGGCACACATAAACACATAATAACTTGAATCACATAAGGAAAAACAATACTAAATCACATTTCCACAAGAATCCCACAAAATTCTGCAAACCCTGGTCTATTTCCTTGCTAAACTGCAGAGATGAATGTACAATAATGCTCAAAGCATTCACAAGAGTCCAACCTTTATAAATGACTGAAAAAACACATGATATAGACCTCCAAACAACTTGTGCTATCCATCAGCGATCAAATCCATGAGAAGAGGGGTGGTTTCAACCATATCTAAACTAGGAACACAAAAATAGGCAGTGGAACAGCTTGCCTGTTAAACCTAGGAAATTGATTCATTCAACTCCAAACCACCTACAACTAATGTATCTACCTCATCAAGTCAATTTTGATCATTTTTACATCATAGTACATCAATTTACATCATGTCACATCATGAACTTGATGATAAGAGAGAAAAAGTCAAACTAGAAGAAAACTAGGCGAAAAACAGAGTTTTTGAGAAAAATCAACACTTTTTCATCCTGTGCGTAGCGCCACTTCTTCTGTGCATAGTGTTTTTTCCCAGTTGAATTTGGAGGCCTTCCCCTTCACCCAATTTTCTCCAAGTTAGCTTGTTAGAAATATCTATCTGTCTACTTTCTAGAGCAAGTGGAATATTTGAATTTGGTGTCCATTTGCCCCTCCAAAAATCAGTTCTTCCAACACTTCTTCCTGTGTGGCCAAAAAGTGGCAGAGAGGGCATTTTTGAGGTGTTTTTGGCCCTTTTGGAGGTCCAAAACTTGTCAAAATTTCCTAATAATTTCTGGGCATGCATAAATTTTCATACAGAATCTAAAAATGCAAAGTTTTCTTCCAAATGAGGTCCCTATCAAAAGCGAGCGCCAAGTGGCGCTACGCACTTGCCGGAAAAACCTGTTTTTTCCATGAAAAATTCAAAATTGCCAAAAAATTTACCAAATTTCTTAAAATTTGGTACAAGTGATCCAAATCAAGTGCTATGCTGAGCCAATGAAGATTTAGCTAAGATCTTGAGCTTATCTTGTTCTTTCTTGCTCCTCAAAGTCTTCCTCAACTTGGCTTTTAGGCTCCTTATCCTTGTTTTGAAAATCTTGTTCCATGCCAAATAGTGATAGGCCAAGTGCCGCGACATCTTTTTCTCCTTGTTGGCTTTCTCAAACAGCTTCTCCAAGTGCATATTTTCCCTCTCTAGCCATGATTCCCGGTTAGCATTAATCTCTTGCTCAAGCAGTGTCGATTTGACTTTCCTTCTTTTTGCTGCTTGCTTGTTTTCCCTTATGGTTTGTAGCTCCATGATTGTCTATTTATCCTCCAACTGCTTGTTCCGTTTCTCAAGGTAATTAATGATCCACTTAGCCCTTTCAAGGTTAAGAGATAAGGCATGGATGTTAGCTTCTTGTTCTTTGATGATCTCCTTGAGTCTTGTGCTTTGGGAGCCCAAATCAGTATCCTCCTCCTAAATCAAAATAAAATCTCTCTCCTAACCTTTAGAAGGCCCTTCCTCATGCAATGGTTGGTTCCCTTTATCCTGTACCTGCTCTGCTGAAGAAGAAGGCAAAGCCCCTTTCACCCCGAGTGAAGATAGCATTTGCCTGTGGTCTGATGGAAGAAACGAGACCCCTTCCACCCCAGGTGGAGATAGTACCCGTTTGGTAGCTACAAATAATCTCCTTGTGCCCTTTTCGTAAGTGACAAATACTGGCACACCTGTAGTTTGGGTCTCATGAACCTCTTGCTGATTTGAAGGCCCTCCTTCATCTTGAAATGTTGATGGGGTCACTTGAGGGCTTTTGAAAACCTCATGTGAAATGAAAGTATCCCATGAAACATTCAACAAACTCAGCTGATGCAAAACAACAATCTTGATCAGTGAAAAGTGATAAATTTTGTTGAACTGTTGATGAAGAGGTTTTCTTTGCACCAATGTAGCCATTTTCTCAATATTTATGCATATGAAATAGGGGAGGTTCATCATCCTAACTCTAGCGAAATGCATTAATAATCTAACATGATAAGTGTACAAGCGAGAAAATCTCCCTTCACAGTTGAAGTACTTGATAATGAGCTTCATGAGGGGAGCATAAGTGTCTTGTAGGTATCTGAAAGGAAAGACCCTACTGATTTTCTTTTGATAGCTAGCCTTGATATAAGGCTCATAATGCTCTTTGCCCACAAGTTGTCCTTTGTTCCTCTATTCACCCTCATTTGGAATACCTGTTGCTATAGCTATAGTTTCAGGTGTCAAAGTGAAGGAAACACCTGCTAAGTTCACCAGGACATTGTGAAGATTTAGGACAAATAGCCTAGCAAGTTCATGGTGGTATTTCACCCTCTCCACCATCTCACAAAACTGGTAGCAAGACTGATGTTTAAAACACGTTATTGCAAGAGGACAAGCAAATAACTCTGTGAGTGTGGTGGGCTCCTCCCGGATGTGTTTTCCTCCCTTTTGTGGTTTTCTTGGTGCACGAATCTCTTGGGAGGAATCACTCACAGTTTCCTCATCCCTTTCCTAAGCTGAATCTGTTTCCATATTTGCCACTGTATGGTGTAAAATGATGAGTATGAAGAGATTTTCTCAAGAATAGGTGACTGTTGTTTTCTTCTTTAGGATTTGATGAGTGGGACTGATGAGTGAGATTTGATGAGTGGAAGGTTTTTATGCTGACTGTAGGGTTATTAGAGAGTGATACGGTTTTGGGAATGAAGATTAGGGTTTGGGGAATAGTGGGAATTAGGTGTCAGGCTTAGGGTTTGGGAAAAAGGGAGTAAGATGAGTGTAAATGAGAGAGGGAAAGGGAAATAAAATTAGTGAAATTTAGTGGAGAGGAATGGGATATGGGAAAATTATGTAAGGGATTATAAACAACAAGAATGACAAAATCCCTATAAAACTCTAGATAGTTTTTCAAGACAACTATGTAGCAATTTAGGGTTTGATTTTTCACCTGTCAAAACACCATCAAGGATGATAAAATGTCTTTCTATGGCAAATAGGAGGTTTTACTTACTTGGAGGAATGGTATTTGCAAAATTTGGAGCTTTAGAAGGTCAATTGAAAGAGTTTTGAACTTGGTTGACTGGTGCACCGCGCCAACACCCAGGTGCATAGCGCCTGGCAAGTGCACCGCGCCTGTTAGAAATCCTTTGTAAATCCTGTGCCTAGTGCACCGTGCCGGGCAGGTGCGCCAGTGCCCAGGTGCGTCGTGCCAAGAAAAGACTATAATTTGTCCTCTCTGTTCTCAAAATGCGATTTTCTTCTTGTTCTCTCTCACTTTTAGCACAAATGAAGTCTTATAACACAAAGGAGCACTTTATATACTTTTAACTTTAATTTTACATTTAGAAAACCCACTTTCTAAAGTTTTCCTTTTCACTTTGTTCTTTAAAAACTTTGTTTTGCAGTTTGGCTCTCTTTTTGTCATTTGATGGACTAATGCTTGGATTTTCTTATCTCTTTTACAGGAGTTGGAGTGCAGGAGTTTGGCAAGATGACCCAGGGTTGCAAATGATGCTTCTATTACATATAAAAACAATAAAATTACATAAAATTTGTACAAGAAATGGAAAAACTCTAATTTTTACCTCAAAACAGAGTTTTGAGGTAAAAACCCTTTATGGAGAAAATCATAAGTAAAATTTGTGATTTTATGAACTTATTGAACATCCTCATGTGACTTTTGGCCTGTTATTGAGATTTTTAAGATCATGGTGGTAAAACCTAGACCTAATGAGACTTGAAAACCCTAAAATGACTTTTGCAAGTGAAATGAAATAAAAATGACAGTAAATGATCTGTACATGTGTAAATAGGTCAGTAGATGAAAAGCAAGAGGGAAATTGACAAAGAACCACTACCATCAGATGATCCATGACCTAATGGAATGCAGCTGATCGGATGAGACACCTAAAATGCATGCAAAAAGAGAATTTTGATCACTGATGGTGGGATGAAGATATCAACACTAACATTGGCTCCAATGGGGATGGTAGCTCCTAGGAGGTGCCAAGAACTACAGATCTCTGGAAAGCAGAAAATGCCTCTTCCATTGGGCTAAATGGAGTCAATAACTTCAACAAACTAAAACCAATATCTTGACTCAAAACTGACTCAATTACAAGACTGAAAACTAATTTAAAACTGACTCAAACAATCCACACTAAGTAATCAAAAACTGAAATCAGACCTTCAGTTTTATAGCCTTCACTTCGAGCCCCAAACTAAATGAATGACGACAGTACACACTTTGCAATGAAGGAAATAAAATGGTATGTATAGTGATATATGTGACAGCAGAAAATATCTCAAAGATAATACCATTTCAGCAGTCGACCATTGACTGGCCCTCCTGGACAATCTTCCCCATTCATTTCTTTCAGAAAGAAAGCATTTTGACCCCGATATGCAGCAATTCTGAATGGTCCCTTCCACAGATTCTCGAACTTGCCATGCTTGCCTTTGTCCTTGTTTCTAGCATCCCATTTCAGCACTATGTCTTCAATCTGAAATTTGTCCACCTTTGCCTTCCGATCATAGATTTTCTTGATTCTCTCTTGCAACCTGAAGGTATTCTGAAAAACTTCCTCTCTCATCTGCTGTAAATGGATCATTTGGTTTATTCTTCGTTGTAAATGATCTTCCTCGCTGCCAGCTTCCTGTAGAAGTTTAACAACCAGGATTATGAGAGATGTTGGGAACAACGTGTCAACACCATATACAATCTCGAAAGGAGATATGCCTATTGATTTCTTCTTACTTACTCTATCCGCCCATAGTGCATTAACCAATTTCTTATGCCAGCTCTTTTTGTTTGTTTCCAGCAGCTTTTTGATGATGTTGACCAATGATTTATTTGAAGATTCTGCCAATCCGTTACCTTGCAGATAGTATGCAGTAGAATGTCCCAAGGTAATGTTGTATTTGCTACAAAAGTCAATCATCCTTTTGGACTTGAACGCTACTGTGTTATCTGTAATCAACTTATTAGGACAACCAAAACGTGACAAAATATTGTTTTCAAGAAACTGAATTATTACCAAGTCAGTGGCCTGCCGAGTGGGAATCGCCTCAATCCATTTTGTGAAATAATCTGTCGCTGTGAGGATCCACTTGTGCTGAGCTGAAGATGTAGGATGAATTTCACCAATAAAATCTAGACCCCACTGCTGAAATGGAGCACTAACTTCCACTGGCTTGAGAGGTAAAGGCTACAACTTTCTCCTTCCCTAAAAAATCTGGCATTCATGATAGCTTGTGACAGTTTTATACACATCAGCGAAAAGGGTAGGCCAATAATACCCTGCTCTCAAAATTTTGTTTGCTGTTGTCTTCCAAAATAGGTGACCTCCACAATCTCCCTTGTGAAAATCATCCATGATCAGTTTTTCTTCTTCCTCAACCAAACAATTCAGTAAAATACAACCGGGATCTTTCCAATAGAGTGCATTATTCATAATACAAAATTTGGCAGCCTTTAATTTCAAAGTTCTACTTTTATTTCTAGCCATCCCTGGTGGTGGTGAAAGATTCTGGAGCACATATACAATATCTGAATACCAAGGAGAATAAAGAAAAATTTCAGATACTTGAACAAGTGAGTTGTCTTCATCTTCTTCGGACATAGCAGCAATCAAGTTTATGTCCAAGGCATGCAAGTTAGACTCTGTCATTAGTTTTGCTAGCCCCTGCCCCTTGATGATCTTTGTTGGCTTTATCTCCACGTCATATTCTAACAAAGCTACGATCCATTTGCCTCATCTCCCTTCTAGATCTGTTTGTACTAAGACATCTTTAATGGCTGCGTTAGGGACATAAGCAAGAATATGAGAATGCAGAATATATACCTGGAAATCTTTCAAAGCTTTTACCAAGGCAAGAGCTTTCTTTTCAATAATGTTATACTTTAAGGCTGCATCTCTTATTGTCCTGCTGAAAAAGGCAATTGGCTTCTCAAGCTGGTCTCCTTTTTGCATTAAGACCGCTACCATAGTATGATCCGAAGTGAATGAAAACAATATAAAATCTGGAGAATAATCCGGGTTGATTAAAATTTGGGCGGAAGAAAGAGTCAATTTTACCAAATTGAAAGACTTGATAGCTTCTTCGGTCCACTTTACTACACTATCTTTCTTTAACATGTTTGTGATTTCCCTCAAATGTTCAGCTAGATTTGGCACAAAACGACGTAAGAAGTTCATCTTACCATTGAATGCTTGGATCTCCTTTTTACTACGTGGAAAATCAATTTTCTGAATGGCTTCCACTCAAGCAGGATCGATGTGGATGCCCTTCTTAGATATGATGTGACCAAGAAGCTTCCCTTCATCCATGGCAAACAAGCTCTTTTTTGGATTAAGAGATATGCCATACTTTCTACACCTCTGAAAAACAATCTTCAAATGCTAAAGATGCTCCTAATCTAAATTGGAAAAAGCTGTCAAATCATCAAGATAAACTACTAAAAATACATCTTTCTCATTTGCAAAGGAAATATCCATAGCCCGCTGAAAAGTTGCACCAGCATTCTTTAATCCAAATGGAATCTTGGCATAATGGAAAGTCCCCCACGGAGTGGTGAATGTTGTTTTTTCCATGTCATCCTCATGGACCAGAATTTGATTATAGCCGGAATACCCATCAAGCAGCGATATACAAGATGCTCCAACTACTCTTTGAAGTATGTGGTCCATTTTTGGCAATGGATAATTATCTTTCAAAGACACCTTATTCAGATTTTTGAAATCAATATATAATCTAATCTCACCTATCTTCTTCTACATGGGCACCAAATTGGAAATCCAATCTGAAAATCTTATTGGAACGATTATACCAGCCTTGTACAATCGATTCACCTCTTTCTCTATTGATGGCAACAACTTTGGATTTATCCTTCTTAACTTTTGTCGAAATGGCTTCTGGTTTGGCTTGATTGGAATGATGTGCTGAATTATACTTTTATCGTACTCCTTCAAATCTGAATAGTCCCATGCAAATACATCAGTAAATGAAGACAATAAACTAATGTATTTTGCCTTTACCTGAGGAGGCAATGCCTTTGACAACTTCACCATCTTTGGATTTTCTGTTGTTCCAATATTCACATCCTCAACTCCCTTCTCAGTCGGCACCAAGCTTGGTTTCCGAGCTACATCATCTTGATCAAACAATTCCTCTAAAGGTATAAGGCCTTTAGGGATGACAATGTCCTTCAGCTGCAAAACTTCCATCTGATTTACCTCCATGTCTAGTTTGTCATCATCTTGCTCTCCATCGATAGAAGTATCTTTGTATTTGCCTTCATTTTTCAGAAATTCTTCAATCTCTTTATCATCTTGAAACACCTGCCAATATCTTTGATTATCAGCGACATCTGGGTGACGTTTCACATGAATTTCAAACTTATTGTTTGAATTCATTGGAATTTTCAAGTTACTTGCAGTTGTCGTAAGGGAATCTGCAATAACATTTTGTACACGAGGGACACATGTCAAAGTATAATATGGAAACAACTTCAAAATATCTAAAACCGCATTATGGTAAGCCCACATTCGAGGATGTTTGGCTTGGTATTCACCCTTGACTTGCTTGATTACTAATTTGGAGTCACCATAAACTGAAATTCTCTTTGCATTCAACTTCTTGAGGATTTTCAAACCAGCAATAAGAGCCTCATATTCAGCTTCATTATTGGAACAATCAAATGCCAATTTATATGAACAAACTCTAACATTACTCGGGACTTTATTTGGTAGGAAAATAGGGCTGCGTATCCAAATACCAATTCTCGCACCATCTTTACCTACTGCTCCATCAAAGTCCATACTCCACAAACTGGCTTTGTCCTCCAAGTGCTAAAATTCTGCCTGTTCTTCTACCTTTGCTTGCTGTCCATCAATTTTCTGCTGCTGGCGGAATGTTGATTTTTCAGTGGTACTATCAAGCCTTTGTCTTTCTTGATCAAGTACGGCTTTGAAATTTTCTGTGATCTCTGGAATATCTTCTACTTCAACTAATTGACTATTTACATCATTAGAACTATCAAAATAAAGAACAAAAGATTCCAAATCGATATGTACATAATTGATTGGATGATTCAAAGGTTTCTCCTTGCTTGTGATCATATACTTCATCTTTTTCTCCCGATATAATTTCCTCAATTAACCAAACACGGGAATAGTGGCATAGGAGAAATCTAGCTGCAATGTCCCTTTGAGTTTTCCGCCCCACAATCTAGATAGAAGCATGCCAAATCTAGGGGGAATGTCAGCCACAATCACATCCATAAGAACATTCTTTGCTGGAATCTGATCTAAAGTTACAACCAAATCTTTAATGAGACCAATACATCTAACCCTACCAGAATCAAAGGAATAAAGATCATGTTACTTGCGAGTGATGTCTAAACCTAATTTTTCCATAATTGCCTTTGGCATCAAATTATGAGATGCTCCTGAATCAAACATGGTGTTGTGCAAGACATAATCATGCAATCTAAGGCTGATGTAAAAAGGAGCTACATCACTATCCTCAGATTGACCTTCTAATGCCAAACCAAAGATAAGCTCGGGCTAGTCATCCTCTACATTAACCATATCAGATAACGGATCTAGATTCAAAATCTTTGACACGTGACCTTTATAGCTGCTATTCTTCATTAATTCAGTCAAAGGTATCGACACTTTTAACTTAGCAATCTCATTCTCTAAGCTAAAGGCTGTAGTTTTTTCTACCTCTTTGAGTGGAGCATATTTCTTTTCAATATTCTCCTTTGATGCACTTGGTTGATTTGACTTTTCATTTGCTGATTGTGTTTTGCTGGTGGTAGGATCTGCTGCCTCCTTTCCCTTTTTCTGCACATTTGGAGAATCATTCTTTGGCGATGTTGCTTCCTTCCTCTTTTGAATTGGATTGATAGGTACCTCTCTACTCCTGAGTGAATATTTTCGTTGCTGGGCTGTCAAGGCATTCATGTATCCCCTCTGATATTCATCAGATTCTTCTTCTAGGACTGTTTCATTTGCTAAGATAAAATCTTCATCCTTTTGTACAACTGGGCTTTCTGAATACTCTTCATCCTCCGTGATATAAATTGGCAAACCATCAGGTGTAAAGAAATGATTCTCCTCTCCTATTATATTCTCATCATCATCTGATTCTGGACCATGTACAAAATTCTGTTGTAATGGTGTTTTAACTTGCTGCTGTGCTGCTTGGTCTTGTGCTCTTTGTTCCCGTTGTTTAATTCTGAACTGTGGTTGCTGTTGACCACGGAAGTTTGGATTTTTGATCTGTGTTTTAGGCTTATCTGCAATAGTTAATCTATCAAACATCTTCTCAATCTTGTGAAGCAAATGATCTGAGGAAGAAGCTTCCTCCTTTATGGTCACCTTCTTCTCAGTCTTTGTTCTAGCTCTCTTGGCTAGCAGATTTTCCTCCACACTCACTGCAATTTTCTGCATATCCTCCAATGTGGCCGGGTCTCTTTCTCTCAATTGATATGCCATGTCGGGATCAAAGCCATCAGGAAATTTAATCAAAGCCAGCCCCATTGGTGGCTTTATATCAGCTGGAATTGCATTATAAACAGTATTGAATCTAACACAGTAATCCTGGACACTTTCACCAACATTCCTCTTTATGTTTTCATATTCAGAAAGAATTTGAAGTGGATTTTTCTTTACCTCCCAATGATCTAGAAATTGTCTATGAAGAACCGCCAATGTATTGATAGTCCCAGCTGGCAATGCTCTGAACCACTTTCGCACTTCGCCTCCAAAAGTTTGTACAAATAATCTCATGGTCACATTTTCTTCATCTATCTCATGAAGGTCAAAGAAATCGGTCATCTTATCCACATGCTACTATGCTATGATACCTTGGGTACCATCAAACAATGGAATTTTGCTTTGGTAATCAACAGGCATAGCATCCAAGTTTTGTGGCAAAACGAGAGGTGCATATCGGGCAACCATTGCTCTAGGTGGATTTGAAACTGGCCTTGGGGATGTAGGAGGAGTCAAAACAACAATAGCAGTCGATGTAATGGGTGTATGAGGTGTAGAAGGAGGGGAGGAAATATGAGATGCTTGAGGTGTTGAAGGGGTTGATGGGGGAGAAGAGACAAGGGGTCTCTGATCAGATATGGTGGGCTGCACGGGAATGGTGGGGATAAAAGGAGTTTCAGTAGGAATTTCTGAACCAGATACAATAGCAGATGAACCAAGAGTTGTAGATGCAGATTCTAAGAACTCGGGAATGTTTGTAGCCACAATGGAAGTTTGAAGATTCAAGATATAATCATCAATTGATCTATTAGCCTTTTCAGTTTCAAGATCTTTGACAAACTCCGGATTTAGAATAGTAGAACCAACTGCACTTTCAGATTTAGTTTCAAACAACGATAGATCAAAATGTTCATCAAACTCAAGATCTTCAAGGTATTCAAAAACAATTGGACATGAATGAGATCTAAAAACGAGAATCACAGAACTTGATTGCCAGAGAATTCTTGGGATGAGATTTGGGTTTTCATACACGGGAGGAGGATCAGGATCAGGATTGGCCCTGGTGTATCGTCTAGAAGCCAGTGTGTTGAATTATTCCCAAAAATCAAATGGACATTATCAATTTGTCAGCTTATAAAATTCTAAACTCATCATCCAAAGTCTAGAATTGCTTTAAGATACTGGGGTAATGGTAATAGTTTTTGGTTCAGATGTTCAGTTCATAAACTAAACCGGAGATTGACTGAAGCAGCATTCATCTACTTATGCACTTGCAAAGCAAGAGCAGCTCAAAGGCTACCTGGCTCACTTTAGGCTCCGTCTATAGTTTATAAAGCAAACAATAGCAAACAAACTTTTCTTCCCCAGCAGAGTCACCACTATGTTAGAGCCTAGATTGACCTCAGGCTGAAGGGAGGAAATCCTAAGATAACCACAAACCAAGCTTAACCTAGTAGCTAGCCCTACCAGGTCGGGACGGGGCTCTCTCCTTATGAATTTTAGTCAAGATGACTGAATCAAATATGGATTTTAGGCTAGGTATAGTAGCTTAGAGGATATGATTGGATTTGTTTTGGGTCAAAACAACAAGAGAAAGGATGGTTTGGACTATGGAATCGATGTCAGTTTCTGTCGGCAAACCTGGGGAAAATTAAGTGCCATGTTCAGCCAAGTGAAGATTGTAAATGTGAGAAGTATAGGGGAGAAAACCCGTTGCCCTACAGGCATCAGATAAAGGATGAATCTACAACAACAACTTTAGATGAAAGAGAATCTTGAGGTTGCTCAACAGAGCATCTAGCCAAGGATGAATTTTGCTAAGACAACCATTACAACTAACAGCAAAATCATCATGAAAGGAGAATCATTATGGATGAATTCCTAACATATCACTTAGATAATGCTATAAAAAGGTAGAAAAAACATAATTTGTAAATGAATTATAGGAAAAACATACTAAACATCAGCACCGTGATGAATCCCAGATCCAAAGGGCAAAAGACTGCTTTATTAAAATGATATTCAGGAAAAAAAATTACACAAAGCCAAGACAAACTCTCTGCTGAAAAAATAAAACCTCTGCACTATGAATTTCATAAAATTTATACATTTAGCTCATCCATGTATTAAGGGAATTTAGCTCAGCCATCTTCTTCAAAATAGAATCAGCTACATTAAACTTGGACCGAATTTCTAAAAATAGGTGTTGAAGATGAACTCGTATATCCTAAAAAATAGCACCAGTTACAAAACTGAAAGAGGTTTCTGTAGATAAGGTAATTTGGGAGAAAAACCTCTCTCAAATTCTGGAAATTAGTTTCCAGTTGCTCAGAATCTGTGCCACAAAATCATCTCTAAAGCAGAAAATCATTAAAAACTTAAATCTGTCAAAATGAGTTGTAAAGAGCTAGTCACATATTCAAATTCACGACACCTGTGAATAAAATGAAAGAGGTTTTTGTTATATGGCTTGTTGATAACAAAAACCTCCTTGGATTTGTCAAAATTACTTTCCATCTGTTGTAAAATGGCACTTTACTAAAATGACTAAAATAGTAAAAAAAATATGAAAAAATTGTTTTGTTTTAATGTAGGCTCCAAATATCACTGTATATCTCCCACATAGTAGCACCTGTGCATAAACTGAAGGAGGTTTTTTTTACTTGGTATGTGATGGAAAAAAACCTCTTTCACGTTTTAAAAATTCCTTACCATTATTTCATAAATGAATCTTGTACTAAACTTGTCATTATGTGCAGCAACTGACCTCAAAACATGCATAACCAACAATCACTCATTCGTTTCGATCATATCTTCTGATCCAAAAACCGGTTACGGGAGTGTGATATACCATTGGAAATGTTTTTCCGAGCTTCTTATGATGGAAATACTTAGAATATGATTTGCACTAAAGATCATGTGCAAATCATCTCTGAAAACTAGACATAGTAAGATCCCATTTTGATCCCTAGTGACAGGCTGCGAAGACTGGAACTAACATCGACCTTATTGGGGATGGTAGCCTCTTGGAGGTGTCAAAAACACTATATACCAAGTGCCTCATCCATTGGGAAATACGGTCAAACAACTGCAAACTCAAAACAACTCATACCAATCCAAACTGAAATGTTGCCTTTGGCAGCTTATTTATTTACACAAACCTACCCTACTTTGCTGCAAAATCAATGGATCAAGTGATGTTGTAATGCCATATCAACCATTCAAGTAACTGTGAAAAATATGATGCTTTAAAGTGCTTCAACCAGGACACAAATTTAAATCCATGCACAAACTGAATTTGGTTGTGTGAAAGACAATCTGACTTATCATTCAAACTGAAAAAATACTCCATATATGTGACAATAGGATCAAAGAAACCAGACTCTGTTTGCTGCCCTAACTCCTCAATACAAACCTCCAATTGCAAACTATTAATGAAAGCATCCACGAGCAGCTCTATTTTTTCTTGTTTTGAAGGAGGGAGAGTTTCCAAGAACTTTTTGGGATCTCGGAATTCATATGATTGGATCTGATCATTTAAATGTTGAATCTCCTTCCCAAATTTTTCAACAACTAACGCAAAGAAATAAATTTTAGCTTTAGGAGGAAACTTCGGAGATCTCAAAAATTGAAGCACGATAATGAAAAATACTTCATCAATTTCAATATCCACTAACTGATCTCTAACTTCTTTTAAAACTTCACAAAACATAGGGTTTGCCACATACCCTACCATTTTATTTTAGTGCATGAATGGATCAGTGAGCGCTAGAATCTCTGGATTGAGTTGGAGTCGCCAGGTGAATGTTTCAGCCTTCATATGTGTTTTACTGTTGTCCACCATCAGCAATCAGATCTACAACTTGAATGATATTTCTCGGAGAAGATTTGTCACCTCTTCCCTAGTGGAGTCGCCAATATGTTATTGCCTAAATCTACCTCAAGCTAAAGGAAGGCAGGTCTAGGGTAACATCAAACCACGCTTAACCTGGTAGCTAGCCCTACCAGGTCGGGAGAGGGCTCTCTCCTTGTCAATCTCAGGAAAATATAGCAAGTGAGGCTTGAGATGACTGATGTAAAGACTAATTTTAGGCTAGGTATATGCTCAGAGGAGTTTGATTGAGTTTTATGGTTGATTGCTGGATCAAATGTGAAAGGCAGTTTTGGGTCCGGGGAATGAACTCAGTCTTGTAGAGGTTTCTGTGGGGCGAGGTAGGAAAGTGATTTAGTACTTTGAATTAGGTGAAATGGAGAGTCTTAAAACTAGTGAGGAGTTGGAGAGGGCATGGAAGTGTCATGAGTCCTCTTCAAACAGTAGAAAACATGTAAAGCTAAACAAACCCTAAGGTAGAGCACTGCAACATCAATGATTTCCACCTTTATACTTGATTCATTTAGTTAAGCTGAAAATAGAGAGATGATGGAACACATAAACACATGATAACTTGAATCACAGAAGGAAAAACAATACTAAATCACCTTGCCACAAGAATCCCACAAAATGCTGCAAACCCTGGTCTATTTCCTTGCCAAACTGTAGAGATGAATGTACAATAATGCTTAAAGCATTCACAAGAGTCCAACCTTTACAAATGACTGAAAAAACACATGATATAGACCTCCAAACCACCTGTGCTATCCATTAGGGGTCGAATCCATGAGAAGAGGGGTGGTTTCAACCATATCTAAACTAGGAACACAAAAATAGGCAGTGGAACAACTTGCCTCTTAAACTTAGGACACTGATTCATTCAACTCCAAACCACCTACAACTATTGTATCTACCTCATCAAGTCAATTTTTATCATTTTTACATCATAGTACATCAATTTACATCATTTCGCATCATGAACTTGACCATAAGAGAGAAAAAGTCAAACTAGAAGAAAACTAGGCGAAAAACAGAGTTTTTGAGCAAAAACAACACTTTTTCATCATATGCGTAGCGCCACTTTTTCTGTGAATAGTGCTTTTTACCAGCTGAATTTGGAGGCCTTCCCCTTCACCAAATTTGCTCCAAGTTAGCTTCCTGGAAATATCTATCTGTCTGCTTTCTAGAAAAAGTGGAATATTTTAATTTGGTGTCCATTTTCCCCTACAAAAATCAGTTCTCCCAACATTGCTTCTTGTGTAGCCAAAAAGTCGCAGAGAGGGCATTTTTGAGGTGTTTTTGGCCCTTTTGGAGGTCCAAAACTTGTCAACATTTCCTAGTAATTTCTGGGCATGCATAACTTTTCATAAGAAATCCAAAAATGCAAAGTTTTCTTCCAAAGGAGGTCCCTATCAAAAGCGAGCACCAGGTGGCGCTACGCACCTACCGGAAAAACCTGTTTTTTCCATGAAAATTTCAAAATTGCCAAAAAGTTTACCAAATTTCTTGAAATTTGGTATGAGTTATCTACATCAAGTGCTATGCTAAGCCAATGAAGCTTCAGCCAAGATCTTGAGCTTATCTTGTTCTTTCTTGCTCCTCAAAGTCTTCCTCAACTTGGCTTTTAGGCTCCTTATCCTTGTTTTGCAAATCTTGTTCCGTGCCAAATAGTGATAGGCCATGTGCCGCAACATATTTTTCTCCTTGTTGGTTTTCTCAAGCAGCTTCTCCAAGTGCATATTTTTCCTCTCTAGCCATGATTCCCAGTCAACATCAATCTCTTACTCAAGCGGTGTCAATTTGACTTTCCTTTTTTTTACTTCTTGCTTGTTTTCCCTTATGGTTTGTAACTCCCTAATTGTCTGTTTATCCTCCAACTGCTTGTTCCGTTGCTCAAGGTAATTAATGATCCACTTAGCCCTTTCAAGGTTAAGAGATAAGGCATGGATGTCAGCTTCTTGTTCTTTGATGATCTCCTTGAGTCTTGTGCTTTGGGAGCCCAAATCAGTATCCTCCTCCTAAATCAAAATAAAATCTCTCTCCTAACCTTCAGAAGGCCCTTCCTCATGCAATGGTTGCTTCCCTTTATCCTGTACCTGCTCTGCTGAAGAAGAAGGCAAAGCCCCTTTCACCCCGAGTGAAGATAGCATTTGCCTGTGGTCTGATGAAGGAAATGAGACCCCTTCCACCCCAAGTGGAGATAGTACCCGTTTGGTAGCTGCAAATAATATCCTTGTGCCATTTTCATAAGTGACAAATACTGGCACACCTGTAGTTTGAGTCTCATGAACTTCTTGCTGATTTGAAGGCCCTCCTTCCTCTTGAAATGCTGATGGGGTCACTTGAGGGCTTTTGAAAACCTCATGTGAAATGAAAGTATCCCATGAAACATTCAACAAACTCAGCTGATGCAAAACAACAATCTTGATCAATGAAAAGTGATAAATGTTATTGAATTATTGATGAAGAGTTTCTCTTTGCATCAATGTAGCCATTTTCTCAATATTTCTGCATATGAAATAGGGGAGGTTCATTATCATAACTCTAGTGAAATGCATCAATAATCTAACATGATAAGTGTACAAGCGAGAAAATCTCCCTTCACAGGTGAAGTATTTAATAATGAGCTTCATGAGGGGAGCATAAGTGTCCCATAGGTATCTGAAAGGAAAGACCCTATTGATTTGCTTTTGATAACTAGCCTTGATATAAGGCTCATAATGCTCTTTTCCCACAAGCTGTCATTTATTCCATTGTTCACCCACATTTGGAATACCTGTTGCTACAGCTATAGTTTCAAGTGTCAAAGTGAATGAAACACCTGCTAAGTTCACCTGGACATTGTGAAGATGAAGGAAAAATAGCCTAGCAAGTTCATGGTGGTATTTCACCCTCTCCACCACCTCACAAAACTGGTAGCAAGACTAATGTTTAAAACATGTTACTGCAAGAGGAAAAGCCAATAACTCTGTGAGTGTGGTGGGCTCCTCCCGGATGTGTTTTTCTCCCTTATGTGGTTTTCTTGGTGCATGAATCTCTTGGGAGGAATCACTCACAATTTCCTCATCCATTTCATAAGCTGAATCTGTTTCCATATTTGCCACTGTATGGTGGAAAATGATTAATATGAAGAGATTTTCTCAAGAATAGGTGACTATTGTTTTCTTCTTTGGGATTTGATGAGTGGGACTGATGAGTGGGATTTGATAAGTGGAAGGTTTTGATGTTGGCTATAGGGTTATTAGGGAGTAATAGGGTTTTGCGAATAAAGATTAGGGTTTGGGGAATAATGGGAATTAGGTGTAGGGCTTAGGGTTTGGGAAAAAGGGAGTAAGATGAGTGTAAATGAGAGAGGGAAATGGAAATAAAATTAGGGAAATTTAGTGCAGAGGAATGGGATATGGGAAAATTATGTAAGGGATTATAAACAGCAAGAATGACGAAAACCCTATAAAACCCTAGACAGTTTTGCAAGACAACTGTGCAGCAATTTAGGGTTTGATTTTTCACCTATCAAAACACCATCAAGGATGATAAAATGTCTTGCTATGGAAAATAGGAGGTTTTACTTACTTGGAGGAATGGTATTTGCAAAATTTGGACACCTCTTAAGTTTGTACGAACCCTGGGTTGATAATTAAAGTCGGTAGCCTTGGGAGTTGCAACATTCTTGTTGCAATACCGAGGCTCATCACAAATCAACTGGAAAACTAAAATAAGGAGATGGCCAAGGTAAGGTGATTGATCCTTGATGGAGTTTGAGATCATATAGTCTCACAAACAATGGTCAAGAATATGACCAAGGAAATGTGGGATGCTCTCTAGCAGAATTCTTCCAGGAATCAAAAGATGTTCTTGCAAAAGAAGTTGAGGACCACTAGGATGCAGAAAGGTGAAGGGGTTACTCCGTACCTTACTATCATTTAGGACATCCGTAATGAGCTTTCCGTGGTTGGAGAAACACCTCCAGATAGTGAATTTTTGTGTGTAGCTATCAATGGTTTTGCTGAGGAATGGGCTAGTTTAATCCAAGGCATCAGTGGACGAGATCGACTACCAGGGTGGGATAGATTGTGGGCATATTTCATGCAGTAGGAGATGAGACTTGCTCTAGTCAAGACTAATCTCGGTAGTAGCAATAACTATTACCACTTCGTAATTCCTCCAAGTTGAGGAGAGGAACCCAAAGGTAACCACAAACCAATCTTTAGGGTTGGAAACTAGCCCTTCCAAACCCAGAGAGGGCTCTCTCTTATGAAATCTTT
Organism: Pinus tabuliformis; assembly: GCA_031772625.1. Taxonomy (NCBI): domain Eukaryota; kingdom Viridiplantae; phylum Streptophyta; class Pinopsida; order Pinales; family Pinaceae; genus Pinus; species Pinus tabuliformis. The sequence continues at coordinate 233,361,234 of CM062806.1, forward strand.
TGGATCTTAGGCTAGGTCTATAGATCAAAGTAGAATAACTTTAATAGTTTGATGGTAGGGGGGAGGGAAAATCCATTGGGCATGGAGTCAAATTGGGATATATTTTGGGCATATTTCATGCAGTAGGAGATGAGACTTTCTCTAGTCAAGAGTAATCTCGGTGGCAACAACACCTGTTAGCACTTCGTGATTCCTCCAGGCTAAGGAGAGGAACCCAAAGGTAACCAAAAACCAATCTTTAGGGTTGTAAGCTAGCCCTTACAAACCCCGAGAGGGCTCTCCCTTATGAAATCTTCTGGATCTTAGGCTAGGTCTATAGATCAAGGTAGAATAATTTTAATAGTTTGATGGCAGGGGGGAGGGAAAATCCATTGGGCATGGAGTCAAAATAAGCTAAAGATTTTCAGTGCTATGATGGGAAAACGAAGAATCCTTAGATAGAGGAACTGAAGGAAATCCTTTATGGTGTCTTTATCAAATTTCATTGTAGAAAGGTGAGTAGAGGAATAATGGAATTGATAATATCTAAAGCATCTAGTTGAGGATGAATTTTAGATATTATGGTGGAGGAAAAACATTGAAATGTTTAGTTACTTATAACAGAGCACCTGAAAGTGAATTCTGAAATAAATTAGTTTAAATAAATGCTGAAGACATAACATTTAAGAACGACCATAATAGAAGATAAAAAACACAAACAAGAGATAAACATCACCATAAACGATTGATACAAGAATCCTTGAACAAGTAGACTTCGACCTTCATCATTCACTGATTTTTTTTTAAATAGAACTGCACAATGCACAATGTCTTCTCTCTATCACACACCAACTAACCATTTTCTCAATCAAAATTACATCATATATACATCAAAATATTAGTTCCTCCCTTTAGGAATTGAATTCCCCAAAAAGACTTGGTTTACTGCCTGTAGCAACGAATATATAACCACCTTCTACAAATTAGGAAATTGTTTGAATAGAGGAACCTTTAACAAAATACATTGAATGCCTTCATAAGGACAAGGCTTGAATCTCCAAGACACTTAAGGACACTTTTCATAACCATATAATCTGACTTCAAGAGGTATGGACTTGGATTAAAAGGTTAAATTTTTTACTGTGTAGAAACGCAACAAATTTGTTGCGTTACTTCTTCCTTCAGAAAAAACTCAGCAAAAAATACAGTGAATTCACCATTCAATTATTTTTTATCATCTCCTGGATTTTTGAATGTGTCAGATAGGTGGAATACAACCCCTAAAACATCAGACACCTGTTAGAAGACATTTGTTCAAACTACAAACCTCCATTCTTGAAAATCATCACCTACAGAAAAAATGCAGTGATTGAGCGCAATGAAACTTCACTTGCATGGGTTTGACTAGGTGTTGAAGTCTTTGACTGAGCAAGATGGTTGATGGATGATGTTGAAAATCTCAAATACCTTCTTTGAACCTCTCCATCAATCAGAAGGAGTGCCAAACTCTGATCTTCTACCAAATCTCAATGCCTTTGATAGTAATGCAACAAATTTGTTGCGTTACTGTATAACTTATCTTCTTTGCAAAAAGTTCCAAGAAATCAGAGGATATGACTGATATAAACTGGTGCACTTGGAAAAAAAAGGAAAAATGCAAAAGTATCTTGATTACTTGTCAAAAATCAAACCTTAGCTGCCTCAGCTAACAGGTCCAATGTTCCTCTTCTTTTGTTATGCATTTCCTGCAATGCCTCCTTACCGTATAGAAAGTTTGTTGTCCCTCATCCAACTCAGTATTTTCTTATCTTGAATTGAATTTTCTTTCACCACTCAAAAACTTTAATATATCATGTCCTAAATTGACTCTAAAGACTCGATCTCACACTCTTCACAAAAACTAAGGACTTGTTCTCTATGAGATCATAGCAACACTTTTACAAATTGACCAAAATGATGAAAAGACTAAACTTGAATTTGATTACTATAGCATAGGACTCTAAAAACAACAGAGGAACAAAGGGGGTGAAGGAAGAGGAGAATGTAGCCCTTGCATCAAATGGAAAGGCAAAGAAAGGTCCTAGTTAGGGACAAAGCTCACAGGGAGGAGAAAAGAAGAAAATGGATCTTTTGAAGATCAAGTGCTTCAAGTGTCATGAATTTGGTCACTACAACACTTAGTGTCGTTGGAGGAAGAAGGACAAGAAGGAGAAGCAAGAGCAGGCAACAGCTTCGATAGAGATCGACAATTTGTCTTCTAGATTGGAGGATGAATTCGCATTGTATGCAGTTATACCTCCATGAGAGAAGTGGGGTGACATTGAATTTTAGTCATCGAAGTTGAAGAGTTTTGGGTAGGGTCCAAGGAAGATAACATCAGACATATGCTTCCTCATGGATCATTATCCTTGCTATAGGGATCCACAATATTCAGTAGAATATGGATCAATGTCAGCATGGAGCAGTCAGTTCTTGAGGGACAATTGTGTTGAGAAATCTAGGGCAGAAAGAGAGGGCGATTTCTCTAGCTTGTGATAACTACTTGTGAATGCTTTTTAGTTCTCTTGATTAGGTTATTGTTTTAGCTTGATTATTATAGTGTTCACTTCATCAAACAACTATCAAAACATAAAGAACAATGAGACAAAGGACATAAGATATCGGCAATTAGCCAGGGCCAAAACCTCTTCAATCTTGAGAGGAAAACCCACAAAATTCTTCTTCTTATAATATTTTCAATTGACAAATTCCAAGACCTAGACCCTTGACCAAAACCCCCTCCAAGACCAAGTCAAAGTTTCTCCTTGATGAGGTTTTTCTTCCTTGAGGCCAACATTGGTCAAAATTACCTACTTCTTCAAATTTCGACCCCTTAACTCAGAATCTCGACTAGTTGTTGCAGATCTATAATTATGGCTTCTTCTATAGAAACCTTAGGTTTCATAAGATACTTGAAAATGAAAGAATTTCCCTTTTCTCTTCATTGCTCTACTTGGCTTCCCTTCTTTTTCAACTTGGATTGCTAGAGAGACTTTTCTTAGTCCAAAATATAGCTCTTGAAGACGACTGAAAATTCGTGCTTACTGCTGTAGAAACGATGCCCTAACACTTCGCACGTGTGGAGTAGAATGACCCAAAACATGCCTATAATTGCTTCGATCTTCCTTTCTCTTGCTTCTCCTTGATTAGGCTTCTTTATCTTCCTTGATTGAACTCTTGTATGCTTGAGTGAATGTGTCTTGAGTGAGGCCAAGTTCCTCTTTATATAGTCATTCTTGAGCCCTTAAATATGTTGACTTTACCTTTTAGAGAGGTCGATTGCACTTTTGTAGGCCGACTTGATCCTTTGTATTTGACAAGGTCTTGGAGGGGTATTTGACTTTGTCTTTCACTCAAATATTTTTTCTTGCAATATGTAACATGCCCAAGAAGGGTTATTCATACACGATAATGACTCTTTTTGATTTTATAGACTCCATGAAAAATCTTAAAAGCTCTCAATGGGAGCTTGACCTAGAATAAATTTCCTTTGAGCATGAAACATGTTACTGCTCAAACTAGTAAGGGTCCTAAAAGGGGATCCTTGAAGGGCTACTACTAGTTTAAGGGCAACAATGGAGCAATAGCTCACTATCACCTAGGCTAAGGCTCCCTACTTTTTATGGACTTTCACTGATGGGAGGAGACCTATTATGATAAGGATCACGAAATGGATGGACTGATCATAGGGTGAGGGATGATCATGGAAGCCTATTCACAAGAGACACTCAAATATGTGGCTTTCATGCTTTGGAGTGCAAGGTTGAAAGGCTCGCAAGGAAGGGCTTAAGGATAATTTCAAGGTTTAGGTTGACAAGGTATGTATCTTATAATGGAGGTTCCTAAGCCTTAAATTCTTGTGAAGAATTGGATTCCAAGTGATCTTTGAAGGACTGTCCTAAAAGGGGATCCTTGAAGGGCTACTACTAGGTTAAGGGCAACAATGGAGCAATAGCCCTTGGTTAAGGCTCCCTAATTTCTATGGACTATCATAGATGGGAGGAGACCTGTTATGATAAGGATCATGAAGTGGATGGATGAATGATCAAGTGAGGGGTGATCCTAGAAGCCTATTCATAAGAGAGGCTCAAATATGTGTCCTTCTTTCTTTAGAGTGCAAGGTTTAAAGGCTCTCAAGGAAGGGCATAAGGTGAATTTCAAAGTTTAGGTTCAAGGTATGTATCTTATAATGGAGGTTCCTAAGCCCTAAAATTCTTGTGAAGAATTGGATTCCAAGTGTTCTTTGAAGGATTATCCTTAATGGTGTATGGTACCACATAGGACCAAGTGGACCTAGGGTTAGGTCAAGAGGGGAGGGTTTATCAACCAATGATATGCTTGACTTATCCTGAAGGGAGAAAGGGACCAAAGAAAGAATTTTTAATGCAAGGCAATATGAGGGTCCCAATGAGGTTTCTAGCCTAAGGAAACCAAGCGAAAGATTCAATCTCGAAGTTAAGGCTTGAGATATCTCAAAATCCCACCACCGAAATTTCTTCAAAATTGGAGGGCACCTAGGAGACACATCAATGTAGAGGATGCAAAGAGATCGAAATTTTTGAGTGGGTGATTTGCAAGATAAATGATGCCCTAGGAGACCTAATGGGCTAGGCCTAGAAAAGAAGAGGGATGAGAGGAAATAAGGTTTAAGGTGATCACCTTATGGTGGACCAGTGCCTAATCCTTTAGGGAGATGGAGTCAGGTAGAATTATGGCTATTGACTTTTGGTTTTCTAGGTCAAGGAGGCCTCAAAGACAACTTCACTTAACATTAGGGCAGCAACAAAAGTAGCTTCAAATACTTTATAATTCACTTTGCAAAATAGATGGCTAATCAAGATGAATTTCAGTAATGAAACATCCCTAGGAACATTCATTCATTATACAAGGCCCATACATGAAGCAACAATATCTATAAAAAAATTTCCACAACTTCGCATAAATGGATGTAGCAAATTAGTGAAAATCCCTTCTGTAGGGTGCGATGGGCGCGAATGGACAAATGGCAAAGACAGTTTGCGAGGTGGATGATCATGGAATCTTCCAGAAACTTCTCCTATGACACTTGCCTCTCTGAATTCGCCCAGGGATGAGTAAGAGATCATCAATATCCAAGTGGAATCAAGGACTATCAGAGAGAGGACACTAATCAAAATCCCAGAAGCTGACTCACCCCCCTGCAATCATCTATATATGGATCCCTCATCCTAGAGATCCAGAGGCTGGAATTTTGTATCTTGTAAGGAAGTGTTGTTGGTTTCTTGGTGGAACATCATAGTGTTGGGTGATCTAAGCTTTTCATGAGGTGAAAGAAGGGCTTTCATGCTGGAGGATGACACTGGGTCAGAACAATTGGTTGTAATCCTCTTTTCTATTCTTGATATTAATAAAGCTATTCAAGTTTTCCTCCACATTCTTGTATGTTTTGATGATATATGCATTTGTGTGGTCAATATATATATGGTCCTATATTGTTTATGATTGTAGATCTCTGTTCTTCGATAGTATTATGCTGCTTTGATTCCACAGGTGCTCTTTGAAGCTGGGTAGATGAAGGAGAAGTGGCAAGGATCTGTCAGAAGGGAGAGGAACCGAGCAAGGAACCAAGCGCAAGACTGAGGTTGGTGTCCTTCATTCCCCTCTTATCTACTTCTCATAAAGGAAAGCGAAAGTGGTTTTAGTTTGTTTGATTCTAAGATAGCTACCAGTCTTAGTGGGACTAGCAGCTCCAAGTGGGCACGAGATTTCCTGATTAAAAAATGGCGACTCCACTGGGGAGCGAATAGATTGTTTGTTTGTCTATATTTGTTTGTTTTATAAGCTTACAGATGGAGCCTGGAGTCAAGCTAGCTAGCCTTCGAACTGGATTTTCTATGCAAGTGAAAAGTAGATCAATGCTGCTTCAGTCTATCTCTAGGTTTTGTTTATAAACTGAACAATTGATTTGCAAACCTTCTAATTGCCCTAGTGTTGGCTCTAGTAACCTCATTAGCTTAGCCCCTGTGATTTCTATTTACTGTACATCACTTGCTCGGCCTAAATCCCTAAACTGAGCTGCAAACTATGACCCGAAACCCAGTTGAAGTCTCGTCCCTGGACCATCGCACCTTCTACTCTTTGGAATCTGGATGCATCGCACTTTCCCTATGTTGCAGGTGCGCTGATCAGACAAGACCTCTTCTGCCCTCAGATTTTGGTTTCTGTGTTCACTCTCTTCAGCTTTATTCAGGAGTTTTGTTGTCTGTGATCAGTATACCACTATGGAAACCCTCTTCCTTTCCATCATTCCACCTCCATTGTGCAAAGAACCGTGAATGTTTTTATATATTGTGCGCCAGTTTTAGTTCTCTTTTACAAAGAAGTAGCGTAATCGAACTGTCATTTTTTTTTATTTGAAAGTGTCGCAAGTGTCGTTTTCAGTCAAAGAAAAGAATTCTATTGTTCTTGATGGTCGATTATACAGTTACTCTTGTATTTGATTTGAATTAGTAGTTTTTCAAGTGTTGAAAGCAGTTTTCAATTCAAAATGGCAAAGTGTCGTCATTATCTTCCTTTCGTTTTTGAAGAGCAATTTGTTAGTACTGTCGCTTTGAAAAGATAATTTAGATTTGTACTTAGCATTCTTCTTGCAATTCACACATTAAGAAAGCTGAAAACAAATACATGCATGTGCATTTGCATTTAGACTGCTTGTTGGTTTGATTTAGGACAGTGCATCTAGTGTGTGCTCTCTGCTCTTTGTTGAAAGAATATCATCTCTCTTTCTTTAGTATCTAGGATTTTCATTTCAAAAAGAAGATTAAACGATTGTTTATCATCTTAGATTGCATTTTAGGAATTATATCTACATAACGCTGTGAACCTGAAAGGAAAATTTCTTAAGAAAGATCAACTGTAAAATAAATTCAATGAACATAAAAACGCTTTGGAACCTAACGCACAACATCTAGAAGTCTAGGCTAGAGATGTATTCCAGCGTCGTAAATCCTGGTAACTATTGCTTTCATTGTTGGTTGGGTGATTCCTCCTCTTTGAGACGACAAGTACCAGTATGGACTTGTGCTCCCATGTACTGTCGAGTATATATTGGGAGACCATAATGGGCTATATCCTTTATCCATAGGAAGCCGTGTCTGCCGCCCTATCGATCGCAATGCACTGAACACAACATTCGGGAAGATTGACTACCGTATCGTAAAAAGTATTCTACAGTTTTGTGATTGATTTGGTAATCCCTCTGTCTAGATTTCCAGAGTAGTCTCTTTCGTTCTTTTTTAGACTCCTTAAAGGAAAAGGTCCATCTGAGCACTTGTCACTTCAGGCTCATTAAAAATAAAAGTCGACTAGAGTCATCTTTTGTTTTTTCTCGACTCTTAAAAATTGAAAAAACAAGTTGTGTCAAAGCGTCTAAAATTCATTTAATTCAGAAACATTTTCCCCTTTATTTTTAGTTGATCGAGTAATCTGCAATCATGGAAGAAAGTCAATTGAAACCCTGTCGTTCGCGGAGGCTTACGAGTCAACCGTCTTTGTCTCCAAAATCAAAACTATTTCGGACAAAGCGAACTCGTTTAACCGGCTCAAAGTCCCCTGGTCGGGTTGGAACAAGTGTTCTGACACCCTCAGAGACTCCAGTTACTCCAAACATTTCTGGTACCCCTGCCTTTATAGAAGAAGTTCCGCAGCCACTAGAGGACAGTAGAACTGATCCTAGTATACCTAAACCGGCTCAATCTATAGCTGATTCAGAAGGTGTTGTTCCCAAAACATCAGTCGCTATAGAATCTATACCTTCTTCGGCACCAGAAATATTTTACAGACCTGATGGTCTACCTCTTCCACCTGGTTTGATTGCTATAGAAGAGATTGTGGAGGATCCACCATCTAGTACTCCATCGCAATTTAGAGTTGGGATCACTCTATATCCTTCGTCATCAGAATTAATCTACCGTTATCGGAAGTTCCTGTAGAATAGCTAGGAAACCTTTTGGATAGACTAGATATGTCTGAACAACCATCGACATCTAGGACTGTGTCATCTGACATAGCAGCGACAGAGCTGCCTGCTGCCACTCCGACAATGTTTGCTGGCATACCATCTGTCGCAACTAGCTCTCAATCGCTAGATGGAATCTGTCTAGAGGTTGTTTCGACAGTATGGTCTGTTCCCGTTTGTTCGTCCGGAATAATATCTAGAATCTCTTATGTTGAGTCCCAACAAATTGATCCTTTGCAGTGTCAATTTGGGCAGTCCGGTCTTCAAAGGAAAATCATTCCATTAAGCGCTAGACTACCACCGTATGGGGGGCAATATGCCCTTTCATTGTCTCCTCCGGGGGGTCAAACATACAAGGGTTTGCAACAGAATTCAGGTTATGCTGGAATTACATACAATGGTTGGATACCAATACTGCCTCAACAACCAAGAGTTGTATACTCAATGCAACAAAGTATGCCTATGTCAAATATCCCCACTACACCGGCTATTGTGATGGTGTCACAAGTACAAGCATTACCTATTGTATGCCAACCTCAAGTCTCTCAAGTCGCAATCCAACAACCCCTTGTCCCTGTGACGCCACCACAATCATCGGTTAGTGGCTCCTTAACTGGAGCGACCCAGGCTCAAACGGGTAAAATTACCCCTCATCTCGGTCAAACAGCCAGTATGGGACAATAGCACATGGTGTCACAACCATGGCTGGTGCAATATCAACAACCACAATTCCAACAAGTTTACCAAGGATCTGAGCACTAGGTCTTTGCAAGTAATGTGCAGCCATATATTCAAAACAGACAAAATCAACCATTTCATAATGGTTATGCCCATCAACCTTATCAAAGTTATCAACATCAAATGCACTATGCTGGTATGCAAAGACCCACTGCTCAAGCATTCACATCTTATCCTGGGTATGCTTCGCCGAACCTGAATCAACAGTTGCCCTTCGTGGCAACTTTAGAGTTACTAGATCTAAACCGGCTAACAAACGATCCAATCTCTTACGCCCCTTGGTGGCCAGCGATTCCTCACAAACTTCCATCAGATATTCCTAAATTTAATGGAAACCCGGGTGAAGATCCGTCGAATCATGTGATGACCTTTCATCTATGTTGTTCATCTAACACTCTAAATGATGATTCGATCAGGCTTCACCTTTTTCAGCGAACATTAACTGGTCCGGCAGCAAAATGGTATATCAAATTGCCTAGAGCTTTGTTTGATAACTTCAGTGCCCTGGCCACAACCTTTTTAACCCATTTTCAGTTACTTATAAGGTATGAAATGGGAACTGAGCTTCTTACCAATTTCAAGCAAACGACGGCCACTCACATATCCGATCATATTCATGAGTGGCGACGTCGTTGTAGAATGGTAAAAACATATGTTCTTGATCAGCTGTTGGCTGAATGGTTTATTAAGTCATTGTTACCTTCTATTACGAAAGATGTGGCAAAGGGAGGAGTCGTCACTGAAGAGCAAGTAATTGCTCATGCGCAATATTTAGACTTGATCTATACTCAGTCTGGCACGCTCTACGATAAAATCCCTGATGCTCCTAGACCGGAATTTTCTGTTCCTCCCTCTCCTAAATCAAACAAAGACTCTCATGTCGGGGACGACGTGATAGGAACGACCAGCACGAAAATCGTAAAGGCTAAGTTGAAGAAGGCCCGTACGGTTTCAGGTCAAAATGAAAATGAAGAACTTCTCGCCTCGGAAGTAAATGCCGTATCAACTGACAAAGGAAAAGAAACCAAGCAACCAGGAGGCAAGAAGAAAAAGAAAGGGAAGAAGAAGAAACAGGAAGAGTCGTCCCCTGAAAAACCTTCTGTAAACCCTTCTGGAGATAGGAAACCAAATCGTCCATGCCTTATATGTGATGAGGATCATTGGACAACAGAGTGTCTGTATAAAGCTGAGCTTAGAAAATTCTTCAAGAATTCAAAAATCTCAACAATATTGACTGATCCGTTTCCAAATCCAGGAACAAATCTGGTTGCCAGTGATAATGCTTCCCCGTCCCCAAGTGCTAATGTTGTCGGTTTCGAAGCAGAAAAATGATGCTTTGATATTTACAAGGAATAAAGATTACGGGAATCCACAACTGTCGGACAATAAGGCCAATGATCAACCCAGTGGTTCGACAACAACTTCGACCGAAGTTGTGCCACCCATCAGTCCTAAACTAACGATAAAGCCGCCAAAGGGAGTAGTACACAAATCGACATTTAATCCTCATGCCAGAGCAACACAACATTATAATATAGTGGAGGATCTGGCCCAATCGCCATCTGCTATGTCGACACTTGAGGTACTGCAAAATTGCCCCTCTCAAAAGCAGGCTCTATTATTAGCGATAGGTGGGATTGACCCAATGGATTCCAATATTGTGTCCTTTAATCACAAAGGATATGACCCTCAGTTACGAGCACAACTAGCTTTCCTCATTTAGGTGAAAGCCCTCAACAAAACTGTTCATCGAACAATTATTAATGGGGGGCATATACATGTATTATGTCGATGAGTTGCTAGAAAACTTTAGGATCTCCACCCTTGTCACAATCTTCGACAACATTAAAATCATTTGATGGACAAACATACACCACATACGGGATTTTAAGTAACTTTCAAGTCGAAATGGGAGGCAAAACAGTAGAAATAGATGTTGAAGTAATTGACGAAAACCTCGATTACAACATCCTACTGGGAAGGCCCTGGATATATGCTATGGCAGCCATTGTGTCAACCTACTTCAGGAAGATCGCATTTCCTTTTCAAGGAGGAATTACAATCGTCGACCAACAGACATTTCTCCCCAATAGTTCACAAGTTACGGGAAGCATTCCGATGATCCACGAAAGCCCTCATTCGCTTCAAAATATCGGAGTAGGCCTACTAAAAGACCCTATATTAATGGGGACTTTTGCCCTACCACCTCCAATCAATCTGGCAGAAGTGGCAATGGTGGGAGCCTATAATATGATATCTTCTATTCAAAAGATCTCTGAAAACGATATTAACATGCATCATCTGCAGGTATTGCCTCCAAACCCAATGGCAATCTTGTAGCAATCAATGTTTTCCGCATGGGAGGCGAACCCAAATCAACGCTCATCAAGCATTTGGATAGATAGGTCTAAGGAATATGGTACCCCTTCAGATCCTTAGTCGCAAGTACATTATACAGATGAAGGAATTGTTCAGTCAATGATGATTGACAGGGCACCATGGAAAGATTACCACCAATGTTCCCATCTTCTGGATTACAAAGAAGATACTCCTAGTGACCTTCATCATCCCTCAGTTTTTGATTTTCTATGAAATACTGTAAACACAGTGGATTCCAAGTGAAACTTGTCCAATATTGAAGAGACTATCGCCATAAACATCTCGACCAAAACAAATGTTGTAAAGAATATTCATGTCGGCAAATATTGTTCTCCTTCAGAACTGGAAATATATAACGCTCTTTTTCGTGAATTTAGAGATGCCCTTGCTTGGTCATATGATGAAATGTCAGGCATTGACTCGAGCATAGTTGAACACGAAATTAAGATGTATCCAAATGTCAAACTGGTACGACAACGACTACGGCAGGTGCACCCCAAGAAAGCTGCTGCCATCAAGGCAGAAGTTGAAAAACTTCTCCATGCTGGTTTTATTTACCCGGTTCCTCTAACCGATTGGGTATCGAATATTGTTCCTGTAATGAAAAAACAAGGAACGATTAGAGTGTGCGTCGATTATAGGGATGTAAATCAAGCTTGTCCGAAAGACAACTACCCTACACCCTTCATTGACCAGATAATTGATGAATGCGCCGGATGTGAAATCTTTTCATTTATGGATGGATTTTCCAGGTATAATCAAATAAATATCCACCCACAGGACCAGTCAAAGACTGCATTTATTTGTCCGTGGGGCACATTTGCATATCGCAAGCTACCCTTTGGTTTAAAGAACGCAGGGGCAACATTTCAGAGGGCAATGAATTATGCCTTCCATGACATCAAAAACATCATTCAACCATATCTCGACGATCTTCCGGCTCATTCGCGAAAGCGGACCAATCATCCGCAACATTTGAGAGCGATATTTCTACATTGCCAACACTACAAGATACGACTCAATCCACACAAATGTGTGTTCTGTGTCAGTTCTGATCGTTTAATTGGCTTTGTGGTCTCAAGGGAAGGGATTCATCTCGACCCATATAAGGTTCAGGCAATCATTAATTTGCCTCCACCTTCAAATTTGCTTCAGATTCAGAAACTCCAAGGGAAAGCAAACTTTCTAAGGAGGTTCATTCCAAATTACGCTGAACTTGCTAAAGGTTATACTCGTCTGTTGAAAAAAGAAGTACCCTTCATTTGGGATCAGGTCGCGCAAGCTTCCTTTGATGCTTTAAAAGAATCCCTAATAAAAGCATCATTAATGTACGCTCTTGATTATCAAAAAGACTTTAACCTGTATCTGGCTGCAGCGGATATGACCATCGCAATGGTTTTAGTTCAAGAAGACAATGGAATTGAACATCCTATATATTATTTAAGTAGAAACTTAAATGATACAGAAAGCAAGTATTCCTACATTGAAAAGCTAGCTCTCGCAGTTGTTCAAGCGATACAGAGATTTCGACACTATGTTCTCTTTCGAAAAACTACCATTCTGTCATATTGCAACCCCATGACTTATATATTGTCGCAACAGTTGCTGGGGGGAAAATATTCAAAATGGATAGTAATTCTACAAGAGTTTGATCTGGAATTTATAAAATCCATTTCAAAGAAATCCCTGGTTTTCGCGGAATTACTATGCGATCTCCCATCGTCATTCAACGATGCAACATCACAAGAAGCAATCGTGGATGAATCTTTGTTTCTGATATCATCAAGCAATCCGTGGTATGGAGACATAATAATCTATCTCCAAACCCAAACATATAGGTCTAATACCTCCTGCTCGGTGTTAACACCCAGGTTGTTCCCTATGACTCCCAAGGGAATACGGCCGGGGTAACCACTAACCAATCTTTGGGTTACAGTTCCTAGCCTAACTGCAACCAGAGAGGGCTCTCTCTTTATGATTTGTCTCTGTTATCATTGTGTTTAGGCTAGTTATGATGCTCAGGTTTTGTTTATGTATTTGGTTGAGGGATTTCTCTCAGGTCTTATGGTGTGGTTTTTAGATAGTGGTATAACATTGGGCAATGGAGTCTGGATGCTGTGAAATGATCTGATACGCTGGTGTGGCTCAAACTGCAAGGCCTATTGTGTATTTAGACAAACAAAGTTAAACTTGAATGGTGATGTATGTCAACCAACAGAAAGCAATTGAGAATTTTCCATTAAGTTGGTGAGGTGAAAGTGAACGCACTGCATAGGAGCAAGGCTCGAATTCCTGTGACAAAGGCCACTGTGAAAGTTGTATTCTGAAAGTGCAGCAGTTAAGAATTACACTTTATATAGATTACAGCTGAAGAAAACATTCATAAACAACACAGATTGAACTCAGGGTACTCTATGAGTAAATCCTGGGAGTTATTCTTTTTCTTTGTTGCTTAGTTTTGGAAATCAGATAACGTATATGGATTTTAACAAAAACAAGTAAATAACAGAGAGAGTTACAGAGACTTATTGTATGGTGAAATACACAGGAATCCAGCAGTCATCAACAGGCATCAGAACGCATTTCAACACTTCAGACATCCAAGAAATTCCATTGCTTTCTTTATTAACTTCAGAAAAGGATTACAGCATAAGAAACTCTTCAGGAGAAATCAACAACAACCCTTGCTATCTCATGCGAAGGGGACTTTATAGAAATGTGTAGACAAAATATCTCAGGCATTGAGTCATCTGAGAGAGAAAAATATCTTCATTAACGTTCAGAAAGTAGGCAAGAAGTTATTACAACTTTGAATGCAGCGTAAATGCTCTTTATGTCTGTCAGAGGATTGTTTTGACTTTTGAGAGTCACTGAGTCGGTTGCATGACTCTGTTTTAATTTCTGGAAATACGCATTTACTTTTGGCTGCGCAGTGCATTCTCGGGTTTGCCAGTTGTGGTCTTCTATTTCTGCTTTGCTGGCTTGCTACATCCGCTGAGTTGGCTCAGCTTCGATCTATGATGCATGCTGACTTTGTTGACTGTGCTTTTCATAATAATTTGTAAAAAACAGAAGTTGGTGAATGCCTTACTGTTTATAAAATTCTCTGTATCGCATCTGTCCACCATTCCTGTGTAGGGAGCTGATGCCTGAGGATGGCCTCCATTGTCTCTTCTGCTTCTGTATATTTGAAAAAATTTGGGGCCACATCAAACAAGTGATTAATTTCATTCATTATAAAAAATAGATTTTCTATCTTACTATAGAAAATCTGCCCTGTGATAGCCCCTGTGTCTTCTGAAGTGCTGGCCTTCTCATTGATCTGTGCTGAGGCAAAAACATTTACTCTTTTAGCATACTGTTCATGGGTGAATAATTTCCCTCCGCTGTTCAGTAAGCTAGGGAGCCCTCTACTCTGCAATACCTGGAATTTCTCCATGAACCTGTTCACCTCTGTTTGCATATCCTGGGTTCTTCTGTCCAATGTCTGCACCAGATTTCTAAGAGTAAGAACCCTCTTGATCAGTTGAATAGCCTCAGTTCTATTTGTGATTCCAATGGTGGCCAACTGAGAACTTGTTTTGTGGTTGAGCACATTGATCATTCTTGTAGCAATCTCGGGCATATTTCCCAATAAGGCTCTTGATGCTCGAACTTCCTTCTGTGCCTTTGGGATGAGCTCTAGTTGCTCATGGATTGTCTCAATATATGGCCATTGGTTGGTGATGGATTGGCCAATATTGGACCATATCATTGCTCTGATCTCAGATATGATTTTGTCTAGCTTGAGCTCATTCTCAAGTTCCTTGATCCTATCTTTAAGGGCTTTAATTTCCTTGGCCTTTTCTCCCACCTCTCTTTTTGTCTTATCATGCCTTTCATTGACCTTGGCCAGCTTATCTCTGGTTTCATGCAGCTCTGTCATCTGAGCTTCCAAGACTTGTATTTCATTCTTTAATTTCTGCATGTCTAGAGTGTGTGCCTGTTCGGCACTTGTAGGTGATGCTGAAGTGGATGTAGCTGTTTGTTCAGGTTGTTGAGGTGGAGGCACTGTAGTAGGAGCAGCATCCTCAAGATTGATGACTTGAGGAGGAGGCTGAGAAGTCTGACCCTCTTGTCTTTGCTTTAGTGCTGCTTGTAAGGCCGCTTGAGTAGCCTCAGATTCTCCTAATTTCTCTTGTGTCTGCTGGAGCTGCTTGTATATAGCTATTAGCAGGTCTGTGGCATCCTTTTCCATCCTTTGTTGAGCTACCTCATCTGTTTGGGGGTGAATGGTAGCTGGGAGCTTGACTTTTTTCCTTAATGCAGCCATGTCAGCATCCCTTAGTTTCAGAATTTCCTGTATCCCTTTGATGTCATTTGGGTTATGCCCAATTTCCACGATGATCTCCTCCAGGGATCTTATCCTGTTGTCTTTTGCTTGAGATGAAGCCCTCTCCAGTTCTAGTTGAGAGGCTGTAGCATTGAGGCTGCTTGTTAATTTGTAATTATCCAACGTTTTGTCTGCCAAGGCTGCATACACCATTTCACCAGTTTGCTTGTGCAGCTCTATTTTATCCATTGGATGGATATCCTTGGCCAGGACCTCTAGATTAGTCCTGAGATAATCTGCAGTAGTTTGTGGTTGGAGCGCTGTGGGTATGAAGTGACTCATTGTTAACTTGCCTTCGTCCACATCAAAAGCAGACATTAATCTTTGTTGGTTGGAGGGAGCCAATTTCAACAAATGGTTATATAACTTGACCTTCATGGGCTCACTCCTTCTTTTAATGTCTATGAATTGTTGTTTGATGCCTACCTCTCCTTCCCTCTGCTAGCTAGAAGAAGTGACCTCCCCTCCTATGATTCTGTCTTGTTCTTGGTGGAAGGAACTGACCGAGGCTTCCCTGCTGGGTGGGCCCATACCCATTGCCTGTCTAATTGCAGCATCATCTTCTGAGCAGTCATTTAATCTCTGTCTCTTCTCCTGCTGGTTGATGGATGAAGTCATGGGTGTTTCTCTATCTCTTTTCCTACTTAGGTCCTCCTTCTATGGAGTTTGAAGGACCGAGGCATCAGTGATGTTTTCAGGCCTCGAGTGTTCTACATTTTGGGCCTTCTGCTCGGTGATAGGTGGGGTATCTACCACTTTTTCTTGCTGTAAGGGCTGCTGTTGCTGTTTTTCTTGTTGTTGCTGCTGCTGCTGCTCCTGCTCTGCCTCCATCTCCTTTTCTTTTCCCTTCTCTGATATCTTTCCAGCAACTTTTGTAGTTTGCTGTTGGGCGGTTGAAGAGGACGTTGCTGCTCCAATTTGTATGCTTGGCAGTGAACTGACCTGTGAATAAAACTCAAGGTCAGCCATCTTCTTTAGGTTTCTTAGAGCTCTTTGATTAAGCTCTTCTTGAGTAACAGCTTCTTCCAAAGTCCCTCTCCTCCATTTGCTTTGATTGGCATGTTTTTCTATGTGAGGAAGGCTGCAATGATCATAGGCAGACAATTTGTATTTAAGCCTCCTCATGGTTATGAAGTTGTTAGGGTCATAAGGTTCCCATAGGAAGCTGTATTTGAGACCAAAGCCCCCAAGTATTCTATCTGCTTCCCTCCATCCTTCCTCCCTTTCATTATAGAGGAAATGGCCAAGTTGACTTTTGACCTTTAGCTGTGCCTTCTTCCCTTTGCCCGAAAAGTGGAACATATCCACAAAGCCAAACTGCCTGAAGTATTCTAAGGCAAATAGCCTCATAGGCACATATCTGGGTAGTCTAAATGGGGGCACCTCACACCCATATATTCTGATGACGGTGTGGTGTTGGTAGAAGTACCAATCCCCAATACTGTATGCTTTTGATAGCTGCAGGAGTCTTTTCATCTCATCTGTCAACCTGGGAGGAGGTGAGCCCAAGAGTAGAGTCATGGCTGGATGAATGAAGTGATCAATGAACTCACAGTAGGTGTATGGAGAATAGCAAGTGAGGTGGAAAACAGAGGTCCAGTACACCACAGATCTCAGATTTCCCTGTGCATCTTCTCTCTTCATTGGGAAGGAGAACTTCTCATGCTGGAAGTATAGAAGCAAATGATATATGTAGGAGGTGTATTTAAATACCCTATCTCTTGATAGGTTCATCAACTGATCATGCATCTTGTCTGAGATGTAGGTAGCATAGTCATAGCAGACTGGTTTTCTACCTGGAGCAAACATGAGCATTATGTGCATGACTGTTTCATCCACATGCTCCACTGAATCATATCCTAGGATGGGACTGATCATGTCAACGAGGTCCAGGCCCAATTGGTTGAGGTAGACAGAGTTGATGGGAGGAGCTTGTACAGTGTCAGCTTTGATGAATAACTGGTTAAGCTTTGTAATCTGGGCCTCTGTCATTCTGGCTCCCTCCATTATCAAATCAGCTAATGATAGAGGGACCAACTTCTTATCTGTTTTGAACTGCAGCATTTCCCTGATGGCTTCAGGGGTAATGAGAAACAGAACTGCACTTGAAGAATCAAGCACCACCCTCTGGGATGCATCATAATACTCAACACATAGGTGGATGAGTTCTGGGAATTGGTTGACCTGAGGTAGCTTGAAGATTGGGAGAGAGGAATCCCAAATTCCCAAGATGTCTGTCCCATTCTGATGTTTGATTTTAATCTCATTTAGTATTTGGAGATGAAACCTGCTCCTGCTTAGCATTTCTTCTGATATGTTATAGTCTAAGTCAGCTAATGCTTGCCAGCCCAATGCTTTGTGAGGGGCATTCAGAGGAGCTACATTGAGGGCTATAGGAGCCACAGGGGGATCCATGGTTCTTCTTAGGATTCTGTCTTTTCAAGGACTGTGTTACTATGCAGAGTAACACAACCAGAGATTCTTGCGAAAAAATGAAAATCTCTGAGAAAAGGGTGAATGTAGAGGCTGCAGCAGTTGAAATGCTGCCTTTGAGTTGACAGGTGAGTTGCAGACCTGGGCAGAGTTTGTTTTTGAGGCAAATTGGCTTCTTGCAGGTGACTGTTTCACGATTGCGCGAACCAGTGATAAGTTTACGTTCAACTTGCCCAATGTGGCCCTATAAACGTGTATTGGCAGCTCTGGTTTGGTCTGAATGCTAGTACAGTGGTCCTTTAATGGTGAATTTCGAGTTTGGAGGTCTGCTAATAGCTGTACCCGAAATTCAGCGAAAAAAGGAGCTTTAAAGTGCAAATGAGAAGTACCTGTAGAATCTGGTCGGTTAGAACTTGCCACCACTTTGAGGGATGGACGTTCTATCGGTTCGGAAGTCGTTTCCACGGCTGGTGCAGGTTTGGACGTGAATTTGCATGCAGAACGAACGACAAAGCTTGCGCCCAAAAATAGCAAAAAACACGATTTTTGGCATAAATATATCTTTCGGCAAATTTGGCGCGTTTTCGTGCTGACGTCAGCATGACGTCACAGGTGGGGTCGGGGTCGGATGACGTCAGCAGGACGTCATTCGGCCAGGTGGCAGCCTCTGGTTGGTCCACGGGGACAGTGAGATGGCAGGACAGGTGGACCAGTGGTTGAGCGGAGAAATGACGTGACGGCGTACGTGGGGTGACGGAGCAGTGACGCGGCGGTGAGGTGGCGGTGAGGTAATAAAAGCGGGAACGGTAAAACCGGAAACCGGGGCGGTTTCATATCGCACCGCCTACGGTACGGTGGCGGTATGCGTCAGTGGTACCTCCGATGGGCTGTGGAGGGGACGCGTGGCTGCCGCATGACGTAGTCAAAATACGGCCATCGGACGATATCCTTCGTACAGCAGATGTGCTCCGATGCCGCGATGGCCGTCGGATCTAAAGGGGCCAGATCTAACGGTTGTCGGGAGTTTGACATGACAGGAAGGTAGCACAGTTAATGATCGGGCGTCGGAAGGGGTCCGATGTGATAAGGGCCATCGGATCCGGAGTTGCTCGATCGGACGGTCGTCGGGAAGGTGAAGCGATAGGCGGGTACGGGGAGCGGCAGAGTTTATTTAATAATAATTCTGGGGATCTGTGCAAGGGCGGGGAACCTTGGTAAGATGGGTTTTTTGCGAATTTTAGTGGAATGAACCCGCCCTTTAGACTTAGGATATAAAAAGGTTGGTTTTTCATGATTTTTACCCATTTAGAAGCGGGTAAGGGTAGAAACTGGGCTTTTAGGGGGGGTTTTTTATGTGTAAACGGGGTCAAAAATGAGGGAATGAATTTGCAGAGGACAAAGGAGACTTAGCTTAGGTTTATCAAGATGACCAGCTGTCATCTGATCCCTGACATGTGACTATATGGCTATAATGCCAAGGGGAAGGGATATTTATACAAAGTTTGGGATTTATACACCATGGTGTTAGTAATATTAGGGAGAAAAGGAAATGTAAGGGATTTATATAATAGGGTTAGTGTTAGCATGGACAGTGGAAGTGAATGAAGGGGACACCATTAAGTTCATTTGAAACAAACTTGGTTTTAAGAGTAGATCAAAATGAAAATATTTTTAGACAAGAAATGTGGCTTCCAAAAGATTTGATTTCAATCATAAAACCACAAATAGTTCCTTGGAATGCCCACTGCAAGGGGATATTAGTAAATGAGAAGGAAGAGGGAAGGAGGGAGGTTAGTTATGGTCCTTGCTTCCACTTGATGAATATGCACACCTTGTCACTTGATAGACATTGCTTTGGTAATCCTAGTCACCATGCCTGTAATGGAGAAGATAGCCTTTTCTGCAACCACCACTACTTACCCAGCTATTTGCCTAGCATTTTTTATTTCTTCTCGGAGGGTGCACTTGGACTTGCAGACCCTTACTTGCCTTTTCTTTTCTTTGGCTTTTTCTTTTCTTTTTCTATCTACTTCTAACCTTATTTCTTCCAAGGTCCCAGATTAAACAGTTGGAAACCTTAGTTTCTCTACCTAGGCTAATTGTCTGCCAAGATTAAGCAGTTTGGACAAACTTCTTTCTCTAGTCTATAACAGGAAATTGAAAACATGGCATGACCCAGATTAGACTGTTGGATCATCCATCAAAATTGAAACAAGGCCATCAAATTTGAACCAAGGAGAAACACTTTACACACCTTGTTTCTTATAGGAAATATGGGATCTTTGTGAAGTCAAAGCAGAGCATATTTGGGCCTTTCCCTTGCCAATCATGAAATATGAAACCTATTGGTATAGGTATCCAACAGTGGCTCCACATGGGGATGGTGTTTCTTTTGAAAGACCAAGAACAGCAGGTCAGATTGCCTTGCTCCATTGCTGCCCATATCATCCTTGAAGTTTGCTGCTTTGAAGTACCAAATTTCGTGCTTCCTTTCATGGTAGACTTCTGATTCTATTTACCTTTTGCTGGTCGGTGAATAACTTGGAAAACTGCATTTTTACAATCTAAACAGAAAATAATATGTACATTTGCATATATACACGGGAACCTCAAGTTGCACTCATGGGAAATAGTCAAAATAATGCTTCAGCATCCTGCCATTGACAGGACCTTCATCCAAGTCAGTTTCAGTCAGACTTTTAAGGAAGTAAGTGTTGTTACCTTGTACTGCTTGGACAGCAAATGGTCCCCTCCATAAGGAATCAAATTTTCCATGCTTTCCTTTTTCTTCTCTTCTTGCATCCCACTTTAGGACTTTGTTTCCCACATTGAAATCTTCTGCTTTGGTTCTCCTGTCAAAGGCCCTCTTTAATTTTTCTTGTAACGATTGGACTCTGCTGAAAACCTGATCTCTAGTTTGCTGCAGACATATGATTTGATTTATCCTTCTTTGCATATCATTTGGTTCGGCTTGGTTTTCTTGAAGAAGCTTCATAACAGGCACTCCTATTGATGAGGGAAATTTGGCTTCTAGTCCATAAACCAACTCATATGGGCTGGTCCCAATTGATCTTTTGGTTGTTAGTCTATCTGCCCATAAGGCATTGACTAGTTTCTTGTGCCAATTCTTTTTGTTTTCTTCCAGCACCTTTTTTATGATGTTCACCAGGCTTTTGTTAGATGATTCAGCTAGGCCATTTCCTTGGGGATAGTATGCAGTAGAGTGTCCCAAAGTAATATGATATTTGTGGCAGAAGTTCACCATCTTCTTGGATCTGAAGGCAGCAGCATTGTCTGTTATTATCTTGTCAGGACAGCCAAACCTAGCCAGTATGTTGTTTTCTAAAAACTGAATGATTACTGAGTCATTTGCTTGTCTGCATGGGGCAGCTTCAATCCATTTGGTGAAGTAGTCTGTGGCTGTCAGAATCCATCTATGTTGGCCTGAAGATGAGGGATGAATTTCCCCAATGAAATCCAAGCCCCATTGTTGGAAAGGCCTCTCTATTGCAATGGGTCTTAGGGGAAGTGGCAGCAACTGTCTTTTGCCCTCAAACACTTGGCATTTGTGGCATGAGGTTGTGAATTTCTTAACATCAGAGAACATGGTGGGCCAGTAATAACCAGCCCTCAGTATTTTGTCCACAGTGGACTTCCAGTACAGATGTCCACCACAGTCTCCTGCATGAAAATCTTGCATGATATTGTTAGTTTCATTCTCCATTAAACAGTGCAGCAATATACCTTCATGGTTTTTCCAGAGTAAATTTCCATCCATCACACAAAATCTAGATGTTTTCATTTTTAGGAACCTACACTTAGTTCTGGACAGTCCTGGGGGAGCACACAGGTTTTGTAACACATAACAAATGTCAGAGTACCAAGGGGATTGTTCAAAGGCTACATTGATCTTTGGAGTCGCCAGCTCTGTTTCACTGTCCAGCTGATTGATATCTAGGGCTTGGAAATTTGCTTCTGTCATTAACTTGGCCAAACCTTGCCCTTTTATTAGCTTTGTAGGTTTTATTTCGATGTCAAATTCTAGTATGTTTGCAATCCATTTTCCTCTTCTGCCCTCTAGGTTTTCCTGAGTGAGTATGTCTTTTACAATAGGACTTGGCACATATGCTATGACATGGGAATACAGGATATAAATCCTAAAATCCTTGATTGCTTTGACCAAAGCATAAGCTTGCTTTTCCATGATTTGGTATTTCAGAGGTGCGTCTCTAAGAGCTTTACTAAAGAAAGCAATTGGTTTCTCATTTCCTTGGTCATCTTTTTGCAGCAAAACAACAGCAATAGTATGCTGGGAGGCGAAAGAGAAAATGATAAAGTCTCTGTCAAACTGAGGATTGGTTAGCACTGGGGTTTGAGTCAAGGCCAATTTTATACCTTCAAAGGCTTGTTTTGTTTCAACAGTCCATTTTACTTTTGAATCCTTTTTCAACATGTTGTTTAACAATCTGATTAGTTCTGCTAAATTCGGGATAAACCTTCTTAGAAAGTTGATTTTTCCTAGGAATCTCTGCAACTCCTTGACATTCCTTGGGTGAGGCATTTGTAGGATAGCCTGTATCCTATCTGGATCAATTCTTATGCCATCTTTTGAAATAATGTGCCCTAAGAGTTTCCCTTCTTCCAAGCCAAATAATGACTTCTTGGGATTTAAGGAAATGCCATATTTCCTGCATGTTAGGAAAATCTGTCTCAAATGTTTCAGATGTTCTTGGTCAGATTTTGAAAAGGGTGTAAGATCATCTAAGTAAATGACTAGGAAGTCATGAATCTCTTTTGCAAAAGCAATATCCATTGCTCTCTGAAATGTTGCCCCTGCGTTTTTCAATCCAAAGGGCATTTTCACATATTTGAAAGTTCCCCATGGGGTTGTAAATGCAGTTTTATCTTGATCATCAGGGTGTACCAAGATTTGATTAAAGCCTGAGAATCCATCAAGTAATGACATCCTTGAAGCCCCCACCACTCTCTGGAGAATGTGATCCATTTTGGGTAAAGGATAGTTATCTTTGAGTGATACTTGATTTAGATTCCTTAAGTCTACACAAAGTCTAATCTCACCAGTTTTCTTTCTTGTAGGGACTAAATTTGAAATCCACTCAGAGAACCTGATTGGTGCTATGATACCAGCTTTGAACATTTTATGCAATTCTTTTTCAATGGAAGGAAGGAGCACAGGATTGATCCTTCTCAACTTCTGTTTGAATGGTTTTTGATTAGGCTTGAGGGGAATGGTATGCTGGATGACAGAAGTATCATAGGACTTTAGATCCTCATAACCCCATGCAAAAACATCTTGAAATTCTTTAAAGAGGTCAATGTATTTGGGTTTTTGATCAGGGGGCAAAGAAGCAGATAGCTTTATTATTTTAGGCTTGTCAATAGTACCAATGTTGCATTCTTCAACGGCTGCATCTAATGGCTGCATCTTTGGCTTCCTAGGGACGTCATTTGAATCAAAGATGTCCTCCAGCGGGGTAAGGCCTGTTGGAAGGAAATTGTCTTTGAGTTCTATGATTTCAGCTTCAGCGCTGGTCATATCTTCACAGTCAATTTGGTGAATCTGCTGAATGTTTTTGCTATTGAAAATGGTTGGATTCAGTAGTTGTTTTGCTGTTCTAGGTGATATTGGCTGAGCAATCTGTTGGAACTGTATTTGTGATGGACTTGCTCCATCAAGTATTTGTGATTGACTTGCTGACTCAAGTATTTGTGATTGACTTGCTGACTCAATGTCAATATTTAATCCTGTAAACTCTTGTTGTAAGGTTAGAAAATTGTTTATTTGCATATCATCCTCAAATACTTGCCATTCTTTGACATTGTTTGGAATGGAGGGTCTGTATTTGACCTCGGCTGTGAAGCAGTTATTGGGTTCTAGTGGAAATTTGAAGGTGCTGGCAAATGTTGCTAAACTGTGTGCATGGAGATTATGGCTCCTTGAAATTTTTGTGATAAGGAACTCAGAAAAGGTGTCCAATAGTTCAATTACAGCAGATCTGTAAGACCTCAACCTTTTGTCATTGGTGACAAAATTTCCTTTTACTTGTTGAATCACTAGATCAGAATCTCCCATGATCGAGACCCTAGGAGCTTGTAATGACTTTGCTAGTTTGAGACCTAGTAACAGGGCTTCATACTCTGCCATGTTATTAGTGCATCTAAAGTTTAATCTATAAGCTCTGCCTTCCGCATGGTTTTTCCCTTTGTTATGTATCCAAACTCCAGCTCCTGCCCCTAACTTGTTGACTGAGCCGTCAAATTCTAGGACCCACAAAATATCTTGCTGGAAAGGAGATTTAAAGATCTCTTCATGGGATGGCAATGTAAGCAGGAGTTGGGGTCTCTTCTCCATCTTGTCTTCTAGAACAGTTTCATGACTTGTTTGAAAATCTTTGACAACTAGATGAGGGGCAGTGTTTATTGCTTGACTAATTGATGTTTTATGGGTGGTACTTCCTTGATTAATGTTTTGTTCTTGCATGAGTTTTTTAGTCCCAATATCATTCTTTGAGAGGCTTGCGCTGTCATTGAAGAGAATGAACGAGTCTATGTCTGAATGGACAGCATATATTGGAAAATTTTGAGGCTTTTCTTCACTGCTAACCATGTACTTCATGAGTGTTTCTCTGTAAAGTCTTTTTGGTTGCCCAAAGACAGAGATGGTGGCATATGACATGTCTAATTGCAGGGAGCCCTGGAGTTTAGCTCCCCATGATCTTGAAAGCAGCATCCCATATTTAGGTGGGATATCAGCGACTACAACGTCCATTAGAATGGTTTTGTTTGGGTACTGAACCAGAGACACACATAAATCTTTTATTAGACCTAAACATTTGACTTGGATAGAATCAAAGGAAAACAGGTCTTTGTATGGTCTTGTTATATCCAAGTTCAATCTTTCCATGACTGCTTTTGGCATGAGGTTATGAGAGGCGCCTGAGTCGAACATTGCATTATGCAGTATTTTGTCATGAACATGCAAGCTGACATAAAAAGGTAATATCCCTGTGACTACTGTTTTTCCATCTACCTCTGGGCCAAACAGTAATTCCGGAGTGTCATCTAGCACATTTACATCATCTTTGCTATTAGTGAGTTGAAGGGATTTCTTGATCTGTTGCTTGTATATGTCATGCTTGGCTAGCTCTGAGAGGGGAATTGCTATCTTCAGCTTGCCGATCTCTGTGCCTAGGTCAAAAGGTTTGTCAGCTTGGGTTTTGGAGTCACGGATAGCAGTCCTTTCTTTGTTCATTAAATCTTCTTGTTGGATTTCATCTTGACTTCGAGACCTGCCCCTTTTACTCATGTCTTGAGGGGTAATATTTAAATCAGGGTGAGAGGACGAAGTTGCCATGGGCTGTTGTAGTGGTGACAATAGTTCAGTAACCTCTTCAACCACTACTTCTTCTGCAGGCAAGTTTATTTTGTCATTAGGTTCTGTGACTATGGTTTCTTTAGACCTCTGTTTATCCTTTATCTTGTCAGGCTGATTTACATTCACAGTCCTACTCCTTAGCTTGTACTGTTTATGGACTTCATATACAGCAGTATCATATCCTTGTTTAAAATCAAAGGATTCTCCTGATTTAGTTTGGAATGTTTTGATTTCATCATCCTCATGGTCCTCTTGTGTTAAGAAAACTTGGCTTTTACCATCAAGACCCATTAAGTTAATCTCAGGATCTTCATTGAGTTCATTAGATGTGGAAGTTTCGGCATAGTTTTCTTGAAAAGGGGGTCTAATGTCTTGGTCAGCACTTGTCTTTCCTATATTTGGGTTCTGAGTTCTCCTAAAATTCGGGTTTCTAGGAGGGTTGCTTTGTGGTGCTTCCCATGATGACTTTCTTTTAACTGATTCCACTCTTTCACCCAATCTCTTCATGCTATTTAGTATTGCATCCAGCTTTTGATCAAAGCCCGAGGGTTCTTCTTTGAAGGCAGTCCTTTTTTCCAACTTCGCCCTATTTATTTTGGCAATTAGGTTAGCCTCTACTGTGACAGCAACCCTTTGAGCTTCTGCAAGGGTTGGAGGATCTCTTTCCTTCAACTGATAGGCCATATGAGGGTCAAAACCGTCAGGGAATTTATATAGGGCTAAATCAGGAGGGGGCCTTAAGTTCTGTGGGATAGCATTATATACATTGTTAAACCTAGCACAATATTACAAAACTGTTTCTTGGGGACCTCTCTTAATAGTGTCATATTCACCAAGTATGTGGAGAGGATCTTTCTTTTTCTCCCATCTATTGGTAAAAGCTTGGTAAAGCTCCTCAGGAGTTGTAATGGAGTTTGCATTCAGGGATCTAAACCAAGTTCTAACATCCCCAGTTAAGCTTTGAACAAAAATTCTCATCCTGACACTGTCATCATCTATTTCATAGGTCTCAAAGTGGTCTTGCATCTTCTTAGCATGTTGAACAGCTGTCAGAGGGCCGTTGGAGTCGAAAAATGAGATTTTGGTTTGGTAGTCTTGGGGTAAAGCTGCAGCATTAGCTGGTATCTGCAGGGGTGCATACCTGTTAGCCATGTTTATGGGATTTAGGGGGTTGATAGGAACAAACGGGACAATAGGGATTACTGGTATAACAGGGTTAATGGGATGGGTAGCAAACGAGAGACTGGTTAAAGGAGTATATGCAGTGGATGAAGGCGAAAGAGGAGGACTTTGAGATGTTGATGGTGAACTAGGAGAACCTGGGACAGACCTAAAGAGGACTTTGAGTGGAGTAGAAATGTTGGGAAAATCTTCAACTGAGGCCAAAATAGCAGGCTGGTCCTGCTCTTGTTGCTTCCTGATGTTCTTTCGGATGGTATTTGGATTATCAACAATGATGGGTGGATTAGGGTCCGGATTTGCCCTAGTGTACCTTGGGTTTTTCTTGGGAGCCAGTTTCTAACTGTTTTTTAGAACTTGTATAGGAAGTTTTATATATGCAAGGACTGGATGAAAATTTTGGAATGGCTATATATGTTTCAAAGCTAGGATGAAGATTCCCTAACTAGCTCTTCCCTAAAGTTGTCCCTGTGTTACAGAAACAGTTCTAAGGCCTCTTGGCTGGTTTCAGGCTTGATGGTAGCTTTGGAAGATAGATAGTAATTGAAAATCCTAAGAATTCCCCAGTGGAGTCGCCAATTATGTTAACACCCAGGTTGTTCCCTATGACTCCCAAGGGAATACGGCCGGGGTAACCACTAACCAATCTTTGGGTTACAGTTCCTAGCCTAACTGCAACCAGAGAGGGCTCTCTCTTTATGATTTGTCTCTGTTATGATTGTGTTTAGGCTAGTTATGATGCTCAGGTTTTGTTTATGTATTTGGTTGAGGGATTTCTCTCAGGTCTTATGGTGTGGTTTTTAGATAGTGGTATAACATTGGGCAATGGAGTCTGGATGCTGTGAAATGATCTGATACGCTAGTGTGGCTCAAACTGCAAGGCCTATTGTGTATTTAGACAAACAAAGTTAAACTTGAATGGTGATGTATGTCAACCAACAGAAAGCAATTGAGAATTTTCCATTAAGTTGGTGAGGTGAAAGTGAACGCACTGCATAGGAGCAAGGCTCGAATTCCTGTGACAAAGGCCACTGTGAAAGTTGTATTCTGAAAGTGCAGCAATTAAGAATTACACTTTATATAGATTACAGCTGAAGAAAACATTCATAAACAACACATATTGAACTCAGGGTACTCTATGAGTAAATCCTGGGAGTTATTCTTTTTCTTTGTTGCTTAGTTTTGGAAATCAGATAACGTATATGGATTTTAACAAAAACAAGTAAATAACAGAGAGAGTTACAGAGACTTATTGTATGGTGAAATACACAGGAATCCAGCAGTCATCAACAGGCATCAGAACGCATTTCAACACTTCAGACATCCAAGAAATTCCATTGCTTTCTTTATTAACTTCAGAAAAGGATTACAGCATAAGAAACTCT
Source organism: Pinus tabuliformis (assembly GCA_031772625.1). Lineage (NCBI taxonomy): Eukaryota > Viridiplantae > Streptophyta > Pinopsida > Pinales > Pinaceae > Pinus > Pinus tabuliformis. Next base: position 233,389,130 of record CM062806.1, read on the forward strand.
TCAGGAGAAATCAACAACAACCCTTGCTATCTCATGCGAAGGGGACTTTATAGAAATGTGTAGACAAAATATCTCAGGCATTGAGTCATCTGAGAGAGAAAAATATCTTCATTAACGTTCAGAAAGTAGGCAAGAAGTTATTACAACTTTGAATGCAGCGTAAATGCTCTTTATGTCTGTCAGAGGATTGTTTTGACTTTTGAGAGTCACTGAGTCGGTTGCATGACTCTGTTTTAATTCTGGAAATACGCATTTACTTTTGGCTGCGCAGTGCATTCTCGGGTTTGCCAGCTGTGGTCTTCTATTTCTGCTTTGCTGGCTTGCTACATCCGCTGAGTTGGCTCAGCTTCGATCTATGATGCATGCTGACTTTGTTGACTGTGCTTTTCATAATAATTTGTAAAAAACAGAAGTTGGTGAATGCCTTATTGTTTATAAAATTCTCTGTATCGCATCTGTCCACCATTCCTGTGTAGGGAGCTAATGCCTGAGGATGGCCTCCATTGTCTCTTCTGCTTCTGTATATTTGAAAAAATTTGGGGCCACATCAAACAAGTGATTAATTTCATTCATTATAAAAAATAGATTTTCTATCTTACTATAGAAAATCTGCCCTGTGATAGGCCCTGTGTCTTCTGAAGTGCTGGCCTTCTCATTGATCTGTGCTGAGGCAAAAACATTTACTCTTTTAGCATATTGTTCATGGGTGAATAATTTCCCTCCGCTGTTCAGTAAGCTAGGGATCCCTCTACTCTGCAATACCTGGAATTTCTCCATGAACCTGTTCACCTCTGTTTGCATATCCTGGGTTCTTCTGTCCAATGTCTGCACCAGATTTCTAAGAGTAAGAACCCTCTTGATCAGTTGAATAGCCTCAGTTCTATTTGTGATTCCAATGGTGGCCACATTGATCATTCTTGTAGCAATTTCGGGCATATTTCCCAATAAGGCTCTTGATGCTCGGACTTCCTTCTGTGCCTTTGGGATGAGCTCTAGTTGCTCATGGATTGTCTCAATATATGGCCATTGGTTGGTGATGGATTGGCCAATATTGGACCATATCATTGCTCTGATCTCAGATATGATTTTGTCTAGCTTGAGCTCATTCTCAAGTTCCTTGATCCTATCTTTAAGGGCTTTAATTTCCTTGGCCTTTTCTCCCACCTCTCTTTTTGTCTTATCATGCCTTTCATTGACCTTGGCCAGCTTATCTCTGGTTTCATGCAGCTCTGTCATCTGAGCTTCCAAGACTTGTATTTCATTTTTTAATTTCTGCATGTCCAGAGTGTGTGCCTGTTCGGTACTTGTAGGTGCTGCTGAAGTGGATGTAGCTGTTTGTTCAGGTTGTTGAGGTGGAGGCACTGTGGTAGGAGCAGCATCCTCAAGATTGATGACTTGAGGAGGAGGCTGAGAAGTCTGACCCTCTTGTCTTTGCTTTAGTGCTGCTTGTAAGGCCGCTTGAGTAGCCTCAGATTCTCCTAATTTCTCTTGTGTCTGCTGGAGCTGCTTGTATATAGCTATTAGCAGATCTGTGGCATCCTTTTCCATCCTTTGTTGAGCGACCTCATCTGTTTGGGGGTGAATGGTAGCTGGGAGCTTGACTTTTTTCCTTAATGCAGCCATGTCAACATCCCTTAGTTTCAGAATTTCCTGTATCCCTTTGATGTCATTTGGGTTATGCCCAATTTCCACGATGATCTCCTCTAGGGATCTTATCCTGTTATCTTTCGCTTGAGATGAAGCCCTCTCCAATTCTAGTTGCGAGGCTGTGGCATTGAGGCTGCTTGTTAATTTGTAATTATCCAACGTTTTGTCTGCCAAGGCGGCATACACCATTTCACCAGTTTGCTTGTGCAGCTCTATTTTATCCATTGGATGGATATCCTTGGCCAGGACCTCTAGATTAGTCCTGAGATAATCTGCAGTAGTTTGTGGTTGGAGCGCTGTGGGTATGAAGTGACTCATTGTCAACTTGCCTTCGTCCACATCAAAAGCAGACATTAATCTTTGTTGGTTGGAGGGAGCCAATTTCAACAAATGGTTATATAACTTGACCTTCATGGGCTCACTCCTTCTTTTAATGTCTATGAATTGTTGTTTGATGCCTACCTCTCCTTCCCTCTGCTAGCTAGAAGAAGTGACCTCCCCTCCTATGATTCTGTCTTGTTCTTGGTGGAAGGAACTGACCGAGGCTTCCCTGCTGGGTGGGCCCATACCCATTGCCTGTCTGATTGCAGCATCATCTTCTGAGCAGTCATTTAATCTCTATCTCTTCTCCTGCTGGTTGATGGATGAAGTCATGGGTGTTTCTCTGTCTCTTTTCCTACTTAGGTCCTCCTTCTGTGGAGTTTGAAGGACCGAGGCATCAGTGATGTTTTCAGGCCTCGAGTTTTCTACATTTTGGGCCTTCTGCTCGGTGATAGGTGGGGTATCTACCACTTTTTCTTGCTGTAAGGGCTGTTGTTGCTGTTTTTCTTGTTGTTGCTGCTGCTGCTGCTCCTGCTCTGCCTCCATCTCCTTTTCTTTTCCCTTCTCTGATATCTTTCCAGCAACTTTTGTAGTTTGCTGTTGGGCGGTTGAAGAGGACGCTGCTGCTCCAATTTGTATGCTTGGTAGTGAACTGACCTGTGAATAAAACTCAAGGTCAGCCATCTTCTTTAGGTTTCTTAGAGCTCTTTGATTAAGCTCTTCTTGAGTAACAGCTTCTTCCAAAGTCCCTCTCCTCCATTTGCTTTGATTGGCATGTTTTTCTATGTGAGGAAGGCTGCAATGATCATAGGCAGACAATTTGTATTTAAGCCTCCTCATGGTTATGAAGTTGTTAGGGTCATAAGGTTTCCATAGGAAGTTGTATTTGAGACCAAAGCAATAAAGTATTCTATCTGCTTCCCTCCATCCTTCCTCCCTTTCATTATAGAGGAAATGGCCAAGTTGAATTTTGACCTTTAGCTGTGCCTTCTTCCCTTTGCCCGAAAAGTGGAACATATCCACAAAGCCAAACTGCCTGAAGTATTCTAAGGCAAATAGCCTCATAGGCACATACCTGGGTAGTCTAAATGGGGGCACCTCACACCCATATATTCTGATGATGGTGTGGTGTTGGTAGAAGTACCAATCCCCAATACTGTATGCTTTTGATAGCTGCAGGAGTCTTTTCATCTCATCTGTCAACCTGGGAGGAGGTGAGCCCAAGAGTAGAGTCATGGCTGGATGAATGAAGTGATCAATGAACTCACAGTAGGTGTATGGAGAATAGCAAGTGAGGTGGAAAACAGAGGTCCAGTACACCACAGATCTCAGATTTCCCTGTGCATCTTCTCTCTTCATTGGGAAGGAGAACTTCTCATGCTGGAAGTATAGAAGCAAATGATATATGTAGGAGGTGTATTTAAATACCCTATCTCTTGATAGGTTCATCAACTGATCATGCATCTTGTCTGAGATGTATGTAGCATAGTCATAGCAGACTGGTTTTCTACCTGGAGCAAACATGAGCATTATGTGCATGACTGTTTCATCCACATGCTCCACTGAATCATATCCCAGGATGGGACTGATCATGTCAACAAGGTCCAGGCCCAATTGGTTGAGGTAGACAGAGTTGATGGGAGGAGCTTGTACAGTGTCAGCTTTGATGAATAACTGGTTAAGCTTTGTAATCTGGGCCTCTGTCATTCTGGCTCCCTCCATTATCAAATCAGCTAATGATAGAGGGACCAACTTCTTATCTGTTTTGAACTGCAGCATTTCCCTGATGGCTTCAGGGGTAATGAGAAACAGAACTGCACCTGAAGAATCAAGCACCACCCTCTGGGATGCATCATAATACTCAGCACATAGGTGGATGAGTTCTGGGAATTGGTTGACCTGAGGTAGCTTGAAGATTGGGAGAGAGGAATCCCAAATTCCCAAGATGTCTGTCCCATTCTGATGTTTGATTTTAATCTCATTTAGTATTTGGAGATGAAACCTGCTCCTGCTTAGCATTTCTTCTGATATGTTATAGTCTAAGTCAGCTAATGCTTGCCAGCCCAATGCTTTGTGAGGGGCATTCAGAGGAGCTACATTGAGGGCTGTAGGAGCCACAGGGGGATCCATGGTTCTTCTTAGGATTCTGTCTTTTCAAGGACTGTGTTACTATGCAGAGTAACACAACCAGAGATTCTTGCGAAAAAATGAAAATCTCTGAGAAAAGGGTGAATGCAGAGGCTGCAGCAGTTGAAATGCTGCCTTTGAGTTGACAGGTGAGTTGCAGACCTGGGCAGAGTTTGTTTTTGAGGCAAATTGGCTTTTTGCAGGTGACTGTTTCACGATTGCGCGAACCAGTGATAAGTTTACGTTCAACTTGCCCAATGTGGCCCTATAAACGTGTATTGGCAGCTCTGGTTTGGTCTGAATGCTAGTACAGTGGTCCTTTAATGGTGAATTTCGAGTTTGGAGGTCTGCTAATCGCTGTACCCGAAATTCAGCGAAAAAAGGAGCTTTAAAGTGCAAATGAGAAGTACCTGTAGAATCTGGTCGGTTAGAACTTGCCACCACTTTGAGGGATGGACGTTCTATCGGTCCGGAAGTCGTTTCCACGGCTGGTGCGGGTTTGGACGTGAATTTGCATGCAGAACGAACGACAAAGCTTGCGCCCAAAAATAGCAAAAAACGCGATTTTTGGCATAAATATATCTTTTGGCAAATTTGGCGCATTTTCGTGCTGACGTCAGCATGACGTCACAGGTGGGGTCGGCGTCGGATGACGTCAGCAGGACGTCATTCAGCCAGGTGGCGGCCTCTGGTTGGTCCACGGGGACAGTGAGATGGCAGGACAGGTGGACCAGTGGTTGAGCGGAGAAATGACGTGACGGCGTACGTGGGGTGACGGAGCAGTTATGCGGCAGTGAGGTGGCGGTGAGGTAATAAAAGTGGGAACGGTAAAATCGGAAACCGGGGCGGTTTCATATCGCACCACCTACGGTACGGTGGTGGTATGCGTCAGTGGTACCTCCGATGGGCTGTGGAGGGGACGCGTGGCTGCCGCATGACGTAGTCAAAATACGGCCATCGGACGATATCCTTCGTACAGCAGATGTGCTCCGATGCCGCGATGGCCGTCGGATCTAAAGGGGCCAGATCTAACGGTTGTCGGGAGTTTGACATGACAGGAAGGTAGCACAGTTAATGATCGGGCGTCGGAAGGGGTCTGATGTGATAAGGGCCGTCGGATCCGGAGTTGCTCGATCGGACGGTCGTCGGGAAGGTGAAGCGATAGGCGGGTACGGGGAGCGGCAGAGTTTATTTAATAATAATTCTGGGGATCTGTGCAAGGGCGGGGAACCTCGGTAAGATGGGTTTTTTGCGAATTTTAGTGGAATGAACCCGCCCTTTAGACTTAGGATATAAAAAAGGTTGGTTTTTCATGATTTTTACCCATTTTGAAGCGGGTAAGGGTAGAAACTAGGCTTTTAGGGGGGTTTTTTATGTGCAAATGGGGTCAAAAATGAGGGAATGAATTTGCAGAGGACAAAGGAGACTTAGCTTAGGTTTATCAAGATGACCAGGTGTCATCTGATCCCTGACATGTGACTATATGGCTATAATGCCAAGGGGAAGGGATATTTATACAAAGTTTGGGATTTATACACCATGGTGTTAGTAATATTAGGGAGAAAAGGAAATGTAAGGGATTTATATAATAGGGTTAGTGTTAGCATGGACAGTGGAAGTGAATGAAGGGGACACCATTAAGTTCATTTGAAACAAACTTGGTTTTAAGAGTAGATCAAAATGAAAAGATTTTTAGACAAGAAATGTGGCTTCCAAAAGATTTGATTTCAATCATAAAACCACAAATAGTTCCTTGGAATGCCCACTGCAAGGGGATATTAGTAAATGAGAAGGAAGAGGGAAGGAGGGAGGTTAGTTATGGTCCTTGCTGCCACTTGATGAATATGCACACCTTGTCACTTGATAGACTTTGGTTTGGTAATCCTAGTCACCATGCCTGTAATGGAGAAGATAGCCTTTTCTGCAACCACCACTACTTACCCAGCTATTTGCCTAGCATTTTTTATTTCTTCTCGGAGGGTGCACTTGGACTTGCAGACCCTTACTTGCCTTTTCTTTTCTTTGGCTTTTTCTTTTCTTTTTCTATCTACTTCTAACCTTATTTCTTCCAAGGTCCCAGATTAAACAGTTGGAAACCTTACTTTCTCTACCTAGGCTAATTGTCTGCCAAGATTAAGCAGTTTGGACAGACTTCTTTCTCTAGTCTATAACAGGAAATTGAAAACATGGCATGACCCAGATTAGACTGTTGGATCATCCATCAAAATTGAAACAAGGCCATCAAATTTGAACCAAGGAGAAACACTTTACACACCTTGTTTCTTATAGGAAATATGGGATCTTTGTGAAGTGAAAGCAGAGCATATTTGGGCCTTTCCCTTGCCAATCATGAAATATGAAACCTATTGGTATAGGTATCCAACACTCGGAACAAAGACGCATTCAATACCAAGCAAAAGACTACATGATCGTCGGTGATACACTTTACTGTCGTGGTGTTGATACAGTTCTGAGGAGGTGCCTCACCCACGAGGAGGCCGAAAAAGTCCTGAATGATTGCCATTCAGGTGCATGTGGGGGGCATCAATCTGGTTACACTACGGCGAAAAAGATTTTACGAGCAGGATACTTCTGGCCAACAATGTTCAAAGATTGCATAACTGCAGTCAGAAGTTGCCATGCATGTCAAATCTTTGATCGAAAAACCAGAATACCACCCGCACCTCTGCAACTAGTAGTTGTTGTTGGGCCATTTTCCAAATGGGGCATAGATTTCATGACATGTAACCCCACCTCAGCCGGGGGGCATGGGTATATCATAGTCGCAGTAGACTATTTTACCAAATGGGTCGAGGCGATGCCTACATTAAACAACAACAGCAAAATGGATACCCTCTTCTTTTTCAATCATGTAGTCTCCAGATTCGGTGTTCCACAGGCCATAGTCACAGATCATGGATCACATTTTCGAAATCACATGATGGTTGAATTGGCTACCAAATTAGGGCTATCCCACGCCATCTCTACTCCATATTATCCACAGGCCAACGGACAAGTTGAGACAATCAACAAGGTCCTGAAGTAGATACTGCAAAGGATGATCGGAGTCCACAAAAGGAGTTGGCACCTGATCTTGTACTCAGCCTTGTGGGCATACCAGACATCGGTGAGGAATGCAACTAGGTTTACACCCTTTCAACTGGTGTATGGCCTAGAAGCAATCTTACTGGTTCAGTGTGAAATCTCGTCCCTCAAACTCGTGGTAAACCTTCTCCCCGAAACATCAGAAGAGGAGGCTCGTTTCTTGGAACTAATCCAATTGGATGAAACCCATCGTGATTCCACTTTGGCTAACGAAGCCCATAAGAAACGAGTCAAGGCACAATTCGACAAGAATGTCAAACCCCGTGTCTTCTCAAAAGGTGACCTGGTCTTACTTTACGACCAGGAATCCGACAAATTGGGAGCAGGTAAGTTCAAGTCCTTATGGATGGGCCCCTATATTGTTAAACGTGTATTAGCAAAAGGAGCCTACGAGTTAGTATATTATGATGGGATTCCACTGGCGCAACCTCGCAATGGGTTGTACCTTAAGCGTTACTATGCTTGACTCAAGATAGTAACCCCTATGCTTTTGTTACATTTTTGTTTTCGCTAAGGGTAATTGTTTTGGTTAAGTGATCCACTTTTTACATTGTTGTAGATGTCGGACCTATTGGAATCATTTGTTGGATATGTCGACAGAGCGAGTCATAGTTCGCAGAACCTATCTTCTGTGGCCTGGGCCATCTTCGATCCAAGCGACGAGTTAGTAAGTTTCAGAGGGGTATGTATTGGCCGGTCAACGAACAATATTGCTAAATACAGAGCATTGATAGAGCTCCTCTCTGATGCCATTACGCGTGTCATACGTCGACTCATCATCAGGCTAGACTCACAACTCGTCATCCTATAACTCACTGGTATCTACTCCGTACGAAATCCAGCTATCTATCGCATGTTCCTAAGGGTCAAGATTTTGGAAAGGCAGTTTTATTCTATTCAATATCAGCATATTTCTAGAAACTTAAACACATTAACAAACTCATTGGTAAATTATGTGTTAGATAGACATTTACAACATTTATAAAAGAAGCATTTCATCAAATATTTGCATCAAGATCACGTAACTCAACCAAAATAAAGCTCTAAAAATCAAAAATATATATATAACTGTTTATGGTTCATACATAATGTTCTGTAACCAGGAAAAAATCGGTCAAATGACCCAAAACTCAAAATGCTAGGGGGCACCCTAGTCTAATGATGCTGGTGATAACAAGTCACCACCTGTGCAATCATGCATAAAAGCCTAGTCCATCGACTCGGCACGCCAGTAGTATGTCGTTGCAACCTTAGAGGCAGCTTGTCGGTCCTCACATCTGGAATACCGAGAGTGAGGCCTTTAATCTGATCCTGCAATGCTGAAAGAGTCTCGACCACATCAAGGTTGCGAAGGATAGCCCTCCCCATAGCCTCTCCTGCTGGAGTGGCAGCTGGTACTCTCAGACATACTACTGGCCGAACTGGTCCAATATCTGCATGAGCACATGAGTTTTGATTAGTCCTGATAGAAGAAAGCACAAGAACATTATAAAAAAGAAACGATGAACAGAGATATGGTTAGAGAATTTACCGATAGCACCCCACTGCTCACCAGCCAGCAACACCAAATCTGGGTCACCCCGGAAATCCATACCAGCATATGGATACTCAGAAAAAACCATCTCCTGACGGTTGAACCACTCGAAGAAGGTATCAGAAAAGGAAACCTGGGACTGACCAGCATGTCGGGCCATAAGGTCGACCCATCTCTGCATCCGTGGCTTAGTCGGTGGAGGTAAGCCAAGTGAAATGTACTGCGGCTGCATCAGTGGGATCTTTTCCAAGGCAAAAGCGATCAAAATAGAACCATAGACGAAGTTCTTGGATTTTCCGCTTTTTACCTTGGTCATTTGTTCTTTCATCACGGGAAGTATTGTGTCACACCAGTTGAACACCTTTGGTTCAAGGCATTCCAAGGCATACTGCATGTAGGACCTGTTAGCCACGTGAAGAGCTGCACTACCAACCAGTCTAGCAAAAGTGAACAGAATGGTCCTCAAGGACCAGTCGTTGACATCTCGGATGTTGATCTTGCTGTCCCTACTTGGCTAGGATCCCTCTCTACAATACCAGTGAATATAATCTCTCACGGATTCGCCCCCGCGGGCGGAACCCTATAATGAAAGAGGGGCACCACGCCTCGATAAATCGGTCAAAAAATAGATGTCCATGACAGTCAAGGGAATAGATTTTCCTCTGATCTGAAACACCTGGTTGGTAGGATCCCATGCATCGAGAAGATATTGCAACAAGTTGATTTGTTGCCTCATGCTAGAGATGCGGAAGAACTTGAACAGGCCACAGTTCCGTAGTGTAGTTACCGTAACCGGATCATGTAAAGCAAGCATGTCCTCTTCTTCATGCTAACGTTCTTGCCATGTAACAACCATTTTGCTCCGATGAATCTATGAAAAACAAGCAAGAGAAGAGTTAGGGTCCTGATTTGGTAAAAAACAAGCAAAAAATCCATGAGAAAACAGTGCAAAAAATTCCCTTCTCGCGCCCATCGCACCCCTAGCAGTGTATTGGGTGAGATGCATACTGACTGGCCAATGGCCAAGCCAGTATGCATCGCACCTTTCGATATAGGAAGGGTGCAATGGAGCTAGGGCGAATTTTTCAAACCCCAGAGGCTCAGAAAAACAGGGAAACATGCACAGAATTCAAAAAGGAAGGAATGCAACTCAAGAGCTCAGGTTCAGCTCCTACCTGGTCTAGATGGCTCCGGGAATTGTCCACAAAATCTCTCGGAATCAGCTGGTGAAAATCAAGGGGGAAAAGCACCTCCAGAGCTCCAACAAACCAAAGTTCAAATGAAATGGTAAAATGAGGGGTAAAAACCACTTTAAATTACTTTTCGCATAATTCGAGTAAAATAGTAGTGTTTTAACTCATTTTTGAAACGTATATTGTTCATTTCTAATTGATTTGATGAAGCAATTGAATAGGTTGTACAACCTTTGAAGGAAAAAAGTGATTAGCGGTGAAATTAAATCAATGACCATTATCACGAGCAGTTTTTATGTGGAGTTCAAGCTCATTAAAAATTAAACATAAGCAATGAGCAAACAGTCCCCCAGAGTTTAAGCTCATTAAAAAATGAACCATTTTCCGGTAAATAACCATTGTGAATGCATTATCATCAGCTTTTGAGCCCTGGTCATGTTCTCATCATCACCTCCACTCTGTTTTAGCCAATCATTCACCTCCATTTGATTGTTTACCCCTTTTGAAGAACAGCTGTGAAGAGTGATTCTGTTAGCCATCCTTGTGACACTTCCATGATTGGAAAATTCCAAACCTTACCTAGAATCAGCTGCTACCTGAAATTATCACTCTTTCCTCAAAAAACGAGTCTCCTTTAAGCTCTTTTCACCTTACTCTTATAATATGAAAAGATTGCCAAGAAATTGGCCTCTCCAGCTCGTTAAAGCGACCGAAAGTGCTATCCCTCCTCTAGATTTTAATCTTGTTGGACCTGAGGGATTATTACCAAAAAAGATCGAGCGCTTGTTTTGTTCGGCTCATTAAAATTGCCGAAAATTCATCCCTTTCATATTATTTGATACTTTTTCGGACTTAAGGGATTGTATGACGAAAAAGGATTATTGGAGTTTCCTTTACATCCCTTTTAGACTCTCTAAAATTGAAAAGGACTGAGTTATCTTTTTCGTTAAACTCGTTAAAACCAAATAGCAACAAACTTGTCCATACAGAAAAGAACGAGTTTCACTGTCACTAGGTTCGTTAAAACATAGCGACGGGTTTGCCCGAAGGGAAAATTATAGAACAAGCATATGTTATCCTCCTCAATATTGATAGAAATAAATAGGTATTGGTTAGCAATGACTGGGGAAAAACTGGGAAGAAAACTTGAAGAAACTTTATTGGTAGCAGGTCGCTCTTGAACATGACACTTTCACTCCGCATCCGAGTCGGGTTGGGTTGTTCCATTCACTGGTCATATCACCATTGGTCCGTCACACCATCAATATTTGGGGTTAACGCTACCAATCCATGTCAATGTCGCCGGTATGTTCAATAGAAGTCGCTCAGAGAATTCACCTGTGTCTCATCCGCTGCAATACATTCACGCTCCATTCTTTCATGACCGCCACCCTGAACCCTGTATCATCAGATCGTTTTCGCCTCCAAAATCCTTTACTCCCTTCCGTTTCGTAGATGTGGGATTCCTTAAGGCCCTCCTACGACGAGTCGTATCTTGTCGACATCAGCTCATTATCCAAGAAGTCGACTTAGGAGCAACCCTTTCAGTACTTTGAAGCTTGCATGCCTCAATGGAAAGTTTCTCACTTCCGGTGACAGGTTTACATCAATGGCCTTCGACCGAAAAATTTTGTGTGGTGTTCGACGCCAAGTCCCTTATTCACACCACACGAATTGTACTGTAGTACCTTGAGGGTCATCATCGTTATCAGTGATTCCTCTCGCGCCTGTTAACAGCTTACATCATTGGCTGGTAACCAGGCGATGTATTTCCATGTTCGACTCCAGAACATCTTTCACATGGATCGACTTATACTCCAAGTGAAGATTGAACAAGTTTGAAGACCCCGGATCTAGTTTCATCCATCCGAGCTGCGATATATTCAGGAAAATAAAGACATCAAATGTACATTGTTGCTACACAAATGATCATCTGAATCAAAGGATGATGATTCTATCAAAATCATCAGTCTCCTGCAAAGACGGTTTTCTGTCTTATGTACATGAAAATGAATTTATAAATCTGAGCATGGGAATGCCCACCTCAGCTAGATCATGAAAAGTATTATGATCTTATTACAGGTCACCTTCCAGCTCGAAAAAAACTTCGGATCCTCATGATAAAGCATTTCACCCGACATCAAAAGATTAACAACCTCATGCTTTAGGGGGCAACTGTTATAGACATTTTTGGGCTCTGCAACCCCAATCATACATGTCCATAAACCAAGGGCTCCTAAGTCCCTAAAAATGTTGTTTCATACCCTAAAGGAACAAGGTCAGCTGATTACATCATCTCCCAGAAGTTCTCCACAGGAAACTGCTTAGAACTAGTCAAAACTAGACCATACAGGTTGCTCAGTGCTAAGGGTGCGATGCATCCCACCTGCCCAGTGAAAAGGGTGCGATGGGTGAGAGTGGACAAATGGCAGAGACAGTTTATGAGGTGGATGATCATGGAATCTTCCAAAAACTTCTCCTGTGACACTTGCCTCTCTGAATTCGCCCAGGGATGAGTAAGAGATCATCAATCTCCAAGTGGAATCAAGGACTATCAGAGAGAGGACACTAATCAAAATCCCAGAAACTGACTCACCCCCTGCAATCATCTATATATGGATCCCTCATCCTAGAGATCCAGAGGCTGGAATTTTGTATCTTGTAAGGAAGTGCTGTTGGTTTCTTGGTGGAACATCATAGTGTTGGGTGATCTAAGCTTTTCATGAGGTGAAAGAAGGGCTTTCATGCTGGAGGATGACGCTAGGTTAGAACAATTGGTTGTAATCCTCTTTGCTATTCTTGATATTAATAAAGCTATTCAATTTTTCCTCCACATTCTTCTATGTTTTGATGATATATGCATTTGTGTGGTCAATATATATGTGGTCCTATATTGTTTATGATTGTAGATCTTTGTTCTTCGATAGTATTATGTTGCTTTGATTCCACGGGTGCTCTTTGAAGCTGGGTAGACGAAGGAGAAGCGACAAGGATCTGTCAAAAGGGAGAGGAATCGAGCAAGGAACCAAGTGCAAGACTGAGGTTGGTGTCCTTCATTCCCCTCTTATCTATTTCTCATAAAGGAAAACGAAAGTGGTTTTAGTTTGTTTGTTTCTAAGATAGCTACCAGTCTTAGTGGGACTAGCAGCTCCGAGTGGACACTAGATTTCCCAATAACAGTTGTGGGGGCAGATAAGTGTCCTCATGGGTCTCCAAACAAATCGAAGATGCTCGTAGACCATCTACAAGGGCTCTGATGATAGTCTAAATGGTGCCACATCATCATATGCAAAAAAAGGTAGGTAGTAAAAAGGCAGAGGTAGCATAAAATGCGGATCAAGATGCACCAAGAGCAAAGGTAGGAGCATAGGTTAGAACAGAGGCGGTAGTAGATCAACCACTCCGTGCCTTTACTATTCCCTTCACCCTAGGACGATGGAGAAATCCCTAACCCGCTGGGTGAAGTGTGGTTATGGGTGCCACTCACTTGGTGTTGTCTTGTCTATCCACACGTCTAGCAAGCACCAGCCCTTTGTCGTTGGTTGTTCGAAGTAAGGCAAGCGAGTAAGCAAGCTCGCAAGTAAGCAAGTAAGCAAGCGAGTAAGCGAGGGAGCACCAGTTACAAGTCCTGGGTCATCTGCAAAGTACATAATGTAACCGTGGGGCTGCCTAGGCATGGTGAACCAGGTGCATCTTCTTCATCCAATAGGTGAACCATACGCGATTCTAAATGACTCTGGGGATCCATGGAATGGTATATGTTGTTGTGGAGGCCCATGGATCTCTAAACACACCCTATGTGTGCCAATGTAGCCCTCTGGAGGGTTAGGAACCCATATAGGGAGACCAATACATCCCCATACCTTCCAGCACATCAAGTCATTAAAGAAATCAAGTAAAAGAATTTAAAAACCATGGAAAACAAGTGGGCACTTCATAATGGCATGGCCTTCCATAATGGGCTTTGGTATGTGCTAATGTCTCCAAGCTCCAATGCGGGTTAACCAATCGTCATGTTAGGTGGGTTTCTGCTTCCAAAGGGGGTGATATGTCCATGGTACATCCTTCAAATGATGGTGGCATGTAATACAATAATGGAATGAAGTAGGGGATGAGGGGGAACAACTTGGGTCACATGCCATGGTAGAAGGGTAGCTAATAAAAAGGGAAGCCCACACTTGGGTAAATGATGTGTAGGAGGGAGCAATAATGGTACATGAGTTACCCAGCCTTGAATTTTCCACCATTCTTTGTATTCCTTTTGCCTTTTTTATCATTTTCTTTGGTTAACTGCTCGGGGCTCAAAGGAATCAGAGCATGATCTGTAAAGTATGACAGTGGATACCCCTTTACAAGGCGGGGTAGTTCATCGCCCACTAGGCATTGGGACAATCATGGGTTCCTAAATGACAAAGGAGACTCGTATAGGGCCTCTAGGAGCCAGGGTGATGGCCATCAAAGGGCTAGAGCTCATGTAATGACTTTTTCCCATGTGTTAAATGTGTTTTTCCCAGCCATCTTTTACATTTTGTGGTACAATTTCCTGCTGAATGTGGCCAATTATGGTTTTTCTTTTCTTTTTAGTTGCATCAACCTTCAGGACATTGTAGTAGGCCCAACCCAAGATGTGGGAAAGGGGAGGGGGTGGTTGACCCTTTTGTGGACCCAGGAGAGGAATGTGGATGCGGGTGGGAGAAGTGATGAAAAGGGTTATAATGAGCGGAAGGGGAGTGATATATGTGAATTGGGAAGCGGAACCACCCATCCAAAATCAAGTTTTCCCATGTAACACCATCCTAAAAACCCAAAGGCCAGTAAAACAGATCCCACGGGACTAGGGTTCAAGGTTAACATCCCAAAAGAGACCTAGGGGACAAGAGCACAAACCTACTCCATTATTTCCACTAGATCCCCCATTATTCCATGCCCAAGAGTTTCCATGACAAGTAAACTAAAATACTCAATTACTAAATGACAAGGCATACCTTTAGGCTTGGGAGGCCCACCTTCAAACATACGATCATGACCGATGGGTGAGAGACCACATGGATGGATCAAGTGGCAGAGAAATGTCATAGCGGGATAGTTGGTGGCTACAAGGGGTTGCTGGTTGCTAGCTTAGGACCATCATGGATAAATTGTTTCTCCTAGGGATATCACCCACAAAGTAGTGGGTAACAAAAGCCATGACTCAAGAACAATAATAATAAGCTTATTTTTCTCTTTTCATTGAACACATAAAATCAACATTACATATGCCATTATGAAGACCGAATCTAGTTACATATTTCAACACTCCCTCTTAACTAGGGAGGTATTCATAATCCATACAAAGTACTTGGACATTCTTAATCTAAAGAATTCTCATAATAAGAGTCGGATTGGTAAGCCATCTGTATAGCATCATATCATCAAAAATTGTCACATAGCAAGGCCTTGACTAACAACTCTATCTCTCCACAAGACCATGGAACATTGCTGGTGAGACCAATGATTTATAGGCACCCTCATCATTGTCTCTCTCGGAACATACCCCACCCAGGTTCTCTCAAGGTATGTTCCACCAAGACGATTCTTATCTTGGATTCCTATTCCTCAAAGAATATCGGTCCTCTATGACTACTCTTATCTTGGATACGCTACCACATCCTCAAAGAGGATTGGATGCTAGATGCTTACCCAATCCTCCATTCTTTATTCCCAAGTGAAGACAAGAATGATGTGTTTATCTCTCCCTCTCAACTAGGCAGGATATACCTATTCCAATGAAGGAATGTACACAAGCTCCCTCTTAACCAGGGACTTGACCAAGCTCCCTCTCGACCACAGACTTGCTTCCAAGAACTCTTTAGGTGGAGATCATGGGGCAAAAAACTGCTTGTAGGACTCCCTCTTTCGATGTCATGAATTTATTCCCTTTTATGGAACATACATCTTTTTCGGACTTCTTGTAGGGCACACACCATCCATCACTTTCATTCATGAATCATGTCAGTCATGTCATCATTTCATCATAAAGTGATCCATTAGTCCATATCTAAACTTCCTTCATACCTTGCTACCTTCTTCACGTCATGTTTCGTTCCATATCTTTCATCTTACTACATCAGTACCAATTGTAGATGACATGTACAACTCTTCCCTTGGTAACCCTGCATTAGCCCATCCAAATATTGTTGAAAAATAGAAAATGAACATTAAATCAAAATTACCTTTGTGATGTTCTTTTATTATGACATCTCCTTGTTTGCATCAACATCCTGCATATATATTGACACATCTCCATAAATATATACAATGTCAAGGGTCTCTTTCTTTTTCAGATTTCATTAGGATCTTCATATCTTTCCCATGGAGATATCATAGTCAAATCTTTTAGTCCTAGGATGTTGATAGCCTTCTCCATAGTTACATTTTTCATGATCTCTTCCTTTCTTTATTCACATAGTTCTTCCCAAGAACTTCTAATCATAGTTCCTTCAACTTTTTCAACCACCTCATATTTTATACGAGGACATATTATATTGATTTCATCTAGTCAATGTATGAACCATGCCTTCATGCATCCTTTCAAAGGGGAAGATCTTTTCTTTTGATTATGCTATCGAGGTAGAGAATTTATCCATGTTATTTGTAGCCATATGACATGACTCAATTAAATACATGCATACATACCTCATCTCTTCCTTTTAAGTCATCTAGACTTCCTTCAACAACTTCCGCGATTGAAAGAACTTCAATCACCTTGACTTGCTTCACTTCTTATGACATCATACCATTATTCCATGAATCCCATACAAGGTGGAATTATCGGTGAGACACTTTCTTCTTCCAATAGGTGAACCTTCCAATGAAGATTCCAATGGAGGATCTTGGTCATCCTTATCCCACAAATGCTCCTTTTGAATGATGTATGATGAGCTTTATACTAGATGACTTTCTTCTTCTCATAAGTAATACATATGCTTCTAATGAGGTTACCAAGAGTTACATAGATTTCTATTTCAACTATCTTTCATGCTTCTCTAAGATGATGTAATGAGCTCTTGCTTTCAATTGTATGCTTTTATGATGCCATGATGCATCCTATCATGCTTCTTAGTGATTCCTACCATGATATTTATACAACAGAAAACTTGAAAACATAAACTTGAAAAGAACTAGGTGAGGAAGACTATCTCAATCACAGTAGAGATCTTTTACTTCCTCTTTTTTGGATTTCTTCTTTTCAGCGTCCTCCACTTCTTCAGTGATATGGGCCTCTTCCCTTCCTCTTTTTTTTTTGTCCTTATTGAGCTTAGGAAAATATCTCTTGCAGTGCCCATACTCTTGACATCCATAACATTGAACCTTCGCCAAATTCTTCTTCCTTTTCTGAGGACCAAAATTTTCAAATTTACCTTTCCTCTTTGCAATGGAAACATATGTTTGAGTTTGCTTGTTTAATCCTACATCAGTCTTTGCCTTCAACCTGGTTTCTTCAATTTGGCATAATGACCATAGACCATTGAATGGAGTAGCTTCCTTCTTCCCATAGATGGTTGATGTAAAGTTTTCCCATTCTTCTAGTAGTGAATTGAGCACTATGGTAGTCATCTCTTTGTCATACATTATTTCTCTTAACTCTTGTAGTTGGTCCCTTATTTCATATACCCTCATAAAGTATGAGGTTATTCCTTCTTCTTTTTATAACTCCATCTTGTAGAGTTCTTGCCTTAACAGGATTACAATTCTACAAGCTTGTCATATATTCCTTTTGATGATTCTAGTTTTGATACATAGGGAATGAGGGGATCCTTGATGGATTCTGTTAGCGCTTGGAATTCACCTAGGCTGAGATAGACAAACTCTCAAGGCTACATCAAACCATTTCACCTCGTAGCTAGCCCTACGAGGTATGAGAAGGCTCTCTCGGGTCAGATTTGATAGATCTTATAATATAATAAGCTGACCAATTAGGATCAAAGACATTAGGCTAGTAAATTGATAAGGGGGGTTGATTTAAAGATTTTTTGGGTTTTTGGTGGCAATTGGAGGGAGTGCAATTTAGGGTGCGGGGATTGAGCTCAGTTTTTGCAGGTGGGTCTTTGGGGCAAGGTAGGAGTCTATGCTGATGCCTTTAACTGAAAGAGATGATCAGGGAAGAAAGAAGAGAGGCTAAAGAGGGCAAACAATGAATTCGAATCCTCTCTAGACAGTGGAAAACATAAATTTTAAACAAAATTGAAAGCTGAGCATGGCATGCATGAATTCAAACTTTATCACTTCTTTTGTTTAAATAGAAGCAAGAGATTAAGAAATGGAACACATAAACACACTTACAATAACAGTAGGAGACACACCATCAACATAATCATCCACAAGAATCCACAATGAAGTCTGCAAAACCCTGGCCTTCCTTTTCCTCAAATTGCAGAAAATACAAGTCAAAAATACAATAGCACTTCTCCCTCTAGAGTCCAACCATGAAAATGAGAAGGAGAGAGCATAATATAGACCTCCTAGACCATCTAAATTCTTTCCCCACCTCTAGGGGTCGAGCTCAGCTTCCTAGGAGCAGTTTGAACTAATTCTAAACTAAGAACTAGAAAATAGGCAGCCCAACAACTTGCCTCTATTACTTAGCTAACTCATCCATGCATTAATTTTTCACTATTTACATCAAAGAAGCTTCTAGAAGAGTAAAGAAAGATAAAACCTATCAAAGTGCCATGAAAATATTACATTCATCCATCATCTACAAGTAAAAATGGTCAACCATAGTCAAAACAGTGTTTTTTGACCGAAAATGGCAATTCTGGCAAATCTGGAAGTTCTGGTCGCGCCCCTGGAAGTTCTGGTCGCGCCCCTTCACAGCTGTTTTTGAGTGGGTTCCACTGGTCCAAATCAGGTGCAAAATGGCTCATTGGAAAGCTTGGCCTGTCTACTTTCCATCCCAAGTGGAATTTCTGAATTTGGTGTTGATTTGACCCCTCAAAAATTGATTCTCCCAAGGTCACTTTCTGCAACTCAAAAAGTGGGCAGAAAGTCATTTTTTTGATGTATTTTGAGCTTTTGGAGGCTCAAATCTCAAAATTAGGCTGCTCCCAAGTACTGGTAATTTTTCTTTTTGCATGCCCTTTCCAAAAATGCCAAGTTTGCAAAATTCCGAGCAGCCCTTCAAAATGGTCTCACCCGGGGTGAGACCAAACCGTGGGCAAAACCTGTAATTTTACCAAAAATTTGCAAAATGCTCCAAAATTCTCAAAATTTTCAGATTTTGATGCTAGATCAAGGCTGATCAGTACCATGATGAGTGAGGGATGCCTCAGCCAAGGTGCGGAGTGGATTTGTCCTTTTCTTCTTCTTCCGGGCCTCTGACAGCTCTCTTTGGAGAATTTTCATTCTCGCCTTGCAAACATGTAATCTTGCCCAGTAGTGTGTCTTCATGTTCCGGAGCAGCTCTTTGTCACGGTTTGCCTTGTCTAACAGTCCCTCCAAGCGCCAATTTGCTCGGATGAGCAATAACTCTCTATCCTTGGGCAGTGGGTCCCCAGGCCTCCTGCGGTTGATGACTCGGTCGAATCGAATCCTCCATAACTCATCCAACTCTTTCTCTGTCTCCAGCTGTTTGGTCCGCTGCTCTAAATAAGTGATAGTCCACTGAGCCATCTCAAGCTTCCACTGCAACACAAGGTTCTCTTCCTTGAGCTCATAGAAATCTGAAGAGGAAGGAGAATGAGCATCACGACTAGTGAAATCATCATGTGCCTCACCAACTGCCTCATCCTCAACCATGGGCTGCTTGCCCTCTCGTACTGCCTGTGCCGATGAAGAAAGCGAGGCCCCTTCCACCTGGTGTGGAGATAACACTCGCTGCTCTGATGATGAAGACGAGACCCCTTCCACTGGCTGTAGAGAAAGTACTCGTCGGGCTGCTGCAAATAAGGTCCTGTGACCTCTCTGATATGTGACCCGAGGAGAAGAAGCCATGTGTCTCGGGATGCTGGTCTCGGGCTGATGTGATGGCCCTCCCTCCTCATGAACTGCCTCCGGCCCTGAATGTGACTATGTGAAAACATCTCGGGAGATGAAATCCGCCCAAGGGATGCCCTGCTGGCTCAGCTGATGGGAAACTACTAGCTGAATAAGACCATGATGGCATAGGCTCCGGAGCTGCTGTACTGGGGTCTGTCTCCGAAAGGTAGTGGCTATCCTCTGAATGTCGTGAAATAAGTATGCCGAGATGTTCATCATCCTCACTCTGGTGAAGTGCATCATCATGTGGATATGACAAGAAAATACTCGTGAGAATCTCCCCTCGCATGTGAAGTAGTGCATAATGAGTCTCATGGTGTCTATATACTCTGCTCGGAGGAACTTGATAGGAAAGTTCCTTGTCAAGTGATGCACATAGGCAGGCCTAACATATGGCTCATAGTATACCAGGTCCACCCACTTGCGCTTTGGCCATACCTCACCCACATTGGGTATCCCGGTAGCATCTGTGATAGCCTCTGGAGAAAACACAAAATTCACCCCTGCAAGGGTGACCTGCCTGTCATGGAGATGGAGGACAAACAACCGGGCCAAGTCTCTGTGATGCTGGATGTGTGACAGCCTCTCACAAAACTGAAAACAAGCCATATGCTGAAAGCAAGATACTGCCAATGGGCAAGCCTGCAACTCTGTCAGTGATGTAGGCTCTTCCCTCTTGTGGTGACCACCCTTGCCTCCCCTACGAGGCCTCTGCTGTATCTCAATCTCAGTAGATGATGATCGGTCATCACCTTGCTCATTAGTCTCAGTGGTTGACATAGTGTTATTGAGCAAGGTGGAATAAATAAGTCAAAATGACCGCTGCCCTGCCTGCAAAATGCTGTGAAGTATGCTGTTTTTAAGGGGAAACATCATGAGGGATATGTTAGGGGAGGGAATTTACATATAGGAAAGGGAAAAAATATATATATAAGTAGGGAATTCTGAAGGAAAACATCACATAATGTTAAACATGCCATCTCATCTTTCATCATTTGCAAATCAATACTTTATTTAGGGAAACTGTGATTTTTAATCACCAAGGGAAAGGACAATATAGAATTTTCATCATGATGGAAGGAAGGATGTCATGGGCATAGGGGGATAAGGCAGCATCAACTATCAACATTTAACCGGCTGCTCATTTCATTTTGTCTTTGAATGTCTATTAAGAGCATACTCTGTTTTTTATAACTTTTAAAATGGTCATTGATGCTTTTGGGGAACAGGGACTTTGTATGCTTGATCACCAAGGGAGGGAAGGGTTACTGTAATAAATTTGCAAGAAAAATGGGATATGATGTGTCAATGGTATTTAGGAAGATGAGGGTGAAAGGGAATTAGGGTTTAAGGGAACAATGAAACCCCTCAACAAAGTCTGCCAACTAATTTTCATGACAGCAGTTCATTTAAAACAGAGGCAGCTTCATCGTGCTTTTGCCATGAGTGAATTAGGATTTCACTGTATGTTTTGACATTGGGGATGGAAATTCAATTGCATAGGGAGTTTTGCATGAAGGGAAATGCAATTTGAATTAGGTTTTCATATGGGGAATGGATAGGGAAAAACAGAGTTTTATGGATAGAGAGATGATACCATGCTAATGAGAAACCCTAACACAGCAAAACTGTTTCCTTTGACAATTATGCAGCTGTATTTTTGATGAATTTTGTGATGACTTTAACACAGCTTTGAATCTTTGACATATACACAGCAAGATGACACTTTTCTTTATTTTTTTTATAAGGCTATGCAAATGACATTTTCACTGTTTTTACAATTTCTTGTGTGCATGCCTTGTCATCACTTTTCTTTTTGTTTTTTACAATGTTTTCTTTTTTACTTTGCTGTGTATTAACGTATGCAAATTTGCTGTGTAGAGAGGGTAGGGTTTTAATCATATAACATGGGGAAAAGGTAGGGTTTGTATGGTTAGAAGGGACTAGGGTTTGAGAAGATTTGGGGGTAGGATTTGATAGGATTTAAGGTGCAGGTTTGGTATGACTAATTTGCAAATGAGATTAACAAATATAACATGTTAACATATGTAATTTAATTTTGGGAAAATGAATGGAGGGATATAAGGAAAAAAATTGCCTTGAAAAACAAACAAACTGTCATACATATGCATGCAAAACATCAAGTCATTTTAACCTATTTTCTATGGATTTCCTTGCATAAAATCATGACCATAATCTTCTTTTGCAACCCCAACCCATCATCAAACATGTGAATGAGGCATACCTGAACAGTTGGAGAAAATTCGAGGGTGAATTTGGCGTTTGAATAAATTTTACAGCAAACTGATTTTTTGGTCGCGCAAGCTCCCAGTTTGGTCTCACCCCTCCGTTTGGTCGCGCCTGTGTAATTTAACACAGCGCGTTGGCCTTTTTTTGGTCGCGCTCCTCCGTTTGGTCGCGCTCCTCCAAAAGACTGAAACTTCTGCAATTTGCCCAATTTCGCCCTCTAATCGCCTTTTGCTTGTAATTTCTTGCTCCAAATGCACAATGAAGACCTTGCAAGAGGGAATTTGCTTTTATAGGCTCATATTTAAAAAAATTTGACTTTAAAAACCCACTTTATAATGTTTAAACCTTTACATTCTCTTTAACACTATTTTAGAGTCTTTTTGTCCTGAAATAAGCTCTTTGGATGCGTTTGACTTCGTTCTTTTTGCAGGTTGACCGCCTGATGGACTGTAGCGAAGGAACCAGGGTTGTTGCCGGCACTTTTACAAATTTTTTAAAATTTCTTTGTTTTTTCAAATTCCACATGACCTTGGAATTAAAAACAGTGTTTTTAAATCCAAGGCATAAAATGAGCTGTAGCTGAAGAAGATGACAATGAAACATATGTACAAAACTCCTTCCGGCTTGCTGGGCACTTACTGACCATGACTCATGACCTTGAAATGATTTTGACTCATAACCCTAGACCTAAGACCATGGGACCTCAAGACAAAAACAAGAACAAGCCTGACTCAATTACATTGTTGTATGACCTGATCCAGCAAAGCCAAGAAGGGAACAAAGACCAGCTCCTCCATTCAGTGTTATGGCATGCCTAGCGGGATGCAAAACTGACACTGATGAGACACCTATAAATGCATATGCAAAGAGTTATTGATCACTGATGGAGGGCTCAAGACCGACACTAACAGATTCTATGAGAATCCTTTGAGCCCTTACTTCCCCTTTCATATACCTTGCAAGTGCTTGAGCATCTTCTTTTGGAGGCTTAGTGATTGAGCCCTTAACATGATCTACTACTTCATTTTCTATGGGGATCAAATCAGTCCTCTTCTTCCATGCATTTGTAGATCCAACCAACTTGTTGCTCTCCTTGCAAAAAGACATTTTGATAGAATCAGATGAGGTCATAAAAATACTTACTTGACAAGATATTCCTTGATGAAAATATTCTCAATTTGCTTCCTTCTTGATATTGATGATGATATGGAAGTAGAATATTTCTTCTTAAAGAAGGTGTCTTATCTCAAAAGTGATCCAAAGAGAGGGAGATCACCTTGAATACTTGATGATGATGACATACCTTGAATCCTTGATGATGATGATGATGATGATGATGATGATGATGATGAGAATGTCCTTGATCTTGCTTCCCATGGATGAGTAGATGTCAAGTTGCTTTGATTTGTACATCTCTTCAATTTGAGTAGAGGTAGGGTCTTTTGTGGTCTCCTTCCTTGTGATGATTATTTGAGAAAGATTCCCAAGAATGCTTTAAGTATAGACTCTTTCCTTGAACAAGCTAGGGTATTTTCTTCAAGATGATGATGTAGTCATTGTCTTTGAAAAGCCTTGGAGATGATAGGATCTTCATGATGCTTTGATGCCCTTGATACCTTTCTAGAACATCGATGTGATTGAGTGTCCCTTATTAAGCTGCCCTTCCTTGCTTTGTCACCTTAGCTCTGATACCATGTTGAAAAATCTAGGGCAGAAAGAGAGGGTGATTTCTCTAGCTTATGATAACTGCTTGTGAATTCTTTTTACTTTCTTGATTAGGATCTTCTTTTAGGTTGATTATTATAGTGTTCACTTCATCAAACAACTTTTAGAACATAAAGAACAATGAGACAAAGGACACAAGATATAGGTAATTAGATAGAGCCAAAACCTATCCAATCTTGAGAGGAAAACCCACAAAATTCTTCTTATAGAATCTTTAATTGATGAATTCCAAGACCTAGACCCTTGGCCAAAACCCCCTCCAAGACCAAGTCAAAATTTCTCCTTGATGAGGATTTTCTTCCTTAAAGTCAACACTAGTCAAACTTATCTACTGCTTCATATTTTGACCCCTTAACTTATAATCTTGGCTTGTAGTTGCAGATATGCAATTATGACTTGTTTTGCAGAAACCTTAGGTTACATAAGAGGCTTCAAAATACACGAATTTCCCTTTTCTCTTCTTCGCTCTACTTGGATTCCCTTCTTTTTCAACTCGGCTTGCTAGAGAGACTTTTCTTGGTCCAAAATATAGCTCTTGAAGGTGACTGCAACTTCGTGCTTAATGTTGCAGAAATTATGCCCTAACACTTCACATGTGTGGAGGAGAATGACCCAAAATAGACGTATAATAACTTCGTTCTTCTCCTTGATTAGTCTTCTTTATCTTCCTTGATCGAACTTTTGTATGCTTGAGTGAATGTGTCTTGAGTGAGGCTGAGTTCCTCTTTATATAACCCTTCTTGAGCCCTTAAATAGGCCAACTTTACCTACTAGAGAGGCCGACTGGACTTTTGTAGGCCGATTTTAACTTGTAGAGAGAGGCTGACTGCACTTTTGTATACCGACTTGATCCTTTGCATTTGACAAGTTCTTGGAGGGGTATTTCACTGTCTTTGACTCAAATAATTTTTATTGCAATATGTAACATGCCAAAGAATGGTTATTCATACATGACAATATCTCTTTTTGACTTTATAGACTCAATGACAATTCCTAGAAGCTCTCTATGGGAGCTTGAGCTAAAATAATTTTCCCTTGAGCATGAAACCCATGCCTCAAGAACAATAATAATAAATTTATTTTTCTCTTTTCATTGAATACATAAAATCAACATTACATATGCCATTATGAAGACCAAACCTAGTTGCATATTTCAACAAGTTGCAGTACTAGTTGAAGTTAGATGCTGAGGGGCACAATGAAGTTGCAACGCAAACAGTTACTGAGTGGATAGTGCAAAGGCTAGTAGTAGTTAAAGACTCAGGAGGTAGTTACAAAAACATCAAAGAAACATAGTGGATGCAATGTTCTTAGTTGCAATAGTTTTAACAACAATAACAACATGAGATCAACTGCAACGCAAAGAAAAGTTCGCAGCAGTGCAGTGTCAGCAACAATGTAGATGCAATGTGGTTCAACTATAACTGTGGTAGATGAATCAGAGTTGCACAGTAGTTGGTGGGAAATGGCAGATTGTCACAGTTGTCAGACATCAACAACATGTATGGGGGGAGATGTTATGAGATAGAGAGAAGCCCTTCCTCGCTAAGAGGGAGTGTTAATTTTTGTAGCATCAAACAAGTGTTCTAGTCTCCACTTTAGGTAGAGAGGCTAACAAACACAAGAAATCCAAAACTCTAGAACTTAGAAAAACGTTTTAGGAGAAAAAACCTAGAGATGGCTCAATTAAGTTAATTGATCAATAATTAATTGTTTCCTAAGTCTAACTTAGGAAAAGTAATTAATTAACAAAAAATAATTGAGAAAGGTGAGATTTTTCTAGAAAAATGATCTTAACTATTGATGAGGATTGAATGATGGACATTGGTGTGCTAATGAGAGATTATAAGAGGAGGTCGATGGGGTTGGAGAAAAACACACCGGAAGAGCGAGTTTCTTTGGAAGATCAATTTTCTAGAGAGTAGCATTCAATCGAAATAATTCGAGCCAGAAGGAAGCAGAAAGAGAGAGATCAATAGAAAATTTCTGGAGGAGGATTCTAGATTTGGAAGAGTTAGGAGAGGAGGCTGAATTATTTTCCTAAGAGGTTGCGCAGGTGCCTCAAGAGGGAAATTTGATTCAGTTGGGAAGGAGGTCGTTTCAGGCTTCAGAGGCCAATAATATTTTCCAGAGAGTAGGAGAAACACTTCCAGAGGCAACAACAGGCTAGACAACTGATTTCAGAGCATATCCTGGTAATGCGCAAAAGGGACTATGAAATCACTGCGCAAAGGTATTTTGGGGCCATAATTCAGAGAGAAAATTGTTCTCGGATTTCTTGTGGAGAAGGGAAATTTTCCCTTGGTAATTTTGCTAGTATTTCTTTCATATTGGATCTCTAGATTAAGCATCCAAATTGTACTCAGATTTCTTCTCCTTTATAATAATAATAATAATAAAACCCTCATCAACTGCACTGGTTTTCCCACATTGGGTTTTTCCCAGGACAATTGTCCACAAATAACTGTGTCAATTTTATTAGGTGCGCTAGCATTTTCTCAATTTCCAACATTTTATTTTCTGTAGTATTTTTATAGTGAAGAAATTGCAGTGTGAATTATTCATTTTTTGCCATAGAAAATAATTGCTTAATAATTAACCGACTAGAAGAATAATTTCCTATTGCTGCATTTCAAGGAATTTTCACATTGTACCTCAGATGGCCTTCTACAACCTATTTGTAGATGTGACAGTCCTGGGCACAATTGTGAATAGATCTAGGTGCTTTAATTACAACGTTTAAAATAGGAGAGTGAGGGTGCAATCCCTCTTTCCATAATTAGCCATATGGTGCATTAACAATGAGTGATTAGTCTTATACAGTGGATTGTTGTTCTACTTTTAGCCATCTATTTTGAACACCATATGCAATTTTCAAGTGTTAGTTTGGTCTTATTGTAGTAGTTTGTTATTTATGACTTTGTCTATCTGTTTAGATAGTACACATGCAGTTTAGCGATAGGATGCATATCCCAAGGAGGTCATCTCTTTGGAGCACACTAATTAGATACTATAGTAGGCCATCATGCAAAGGTAGGGTTCATATTCAAAGACTGTAGTGGATCGAGGAGTCATGTCTAATTATGTAACCCTAAAGTAATCTTCTTCTCTTATATTAGGAGGTGGTGGCATACATTTTATTCATTCAGTTCAAAAATGAGCAATGAATTAGTTTGTTGTTTTCTTTGTAGCTGATTTTTTTTAGGAATTAATGTGAAAGGAGATTCGGGTTTGGAAAATCCATGTTTTGATTTTTTGTTAGATATTTCCTACAGTAAGTATTTGTAGATTATAACATTATTGGAGTTGCAGTTTTGATTAGCTTTCAATTTTCAGCTATATAGTTCAACTTTTAGGAATTATTATAGTGTAAAGTCTGTTTACAATGGTCTAGAAAATCTAACATGGTATTAGAGCATAGTTTTTGAAATATTTCAAATTTCATGTATGGAGAGACAAGCTATCTGGAGTAGTGAGTTGGAAATTTTCAGTGGGTAGTATGTCCAAGATTTAGTGATCAATGAATAACTGTGCCAGTGATTGGTGTGTTGAACTAAGAAGGGTCATGGAGTGAGAAGACTTTGTTGATCCAATGCTTGTAAATTGTAGCCTCTTTGAAATAGTTCCAGCAATGGTAACTCACAACGTGTATGAGAGTCACTTGTTGGAGGGAGCCCCCAACTTTGTGCTATGTAAGTTGAGATTGCAGGATCTCTTGGAAATGACAAACTTTGTGTTACCTTGTGGATGTGGTTGTATTTCCTATAGTGTCTGAGATCTATTAGAGTACACTTTTGTTGGACTTGGTGAAGGACCACATGGTCCCTTATATTGCAGGAAAAAGATTGCCAGGGAGATGTGCAATTCCTTGGGAACCTTGTAGCATAGTGTGAATGTATCCAACAAGATGCTCTTAAGTAACAAACTCACCTCTATCTGTATGAGAAAAACATATATAGTAGCAAGATATGTCTTGAAGAGAACAGAACTGGGAGATCAGATTGCTACAGTTGGGGAGACAGTGGAGAATACTGAGTTAGTTCAGATTCCTTTGAATGGCTTTAGTCCATTGTGGCATAACTTTGCCCACATTATTTATGGTTGGGAGAAGTTATCTAACTTTAAGCAATTATGAGATGCTTTCATTGGAGAGGAGCTAAGACTATAGTAAGTCTCTACAAGTAATAAGGTTGTTCCATACCTACCCATTAGCGATTATTGGGAAGGTGAGAAAGGGAGGAAAGAAAGGATCTGTGAAGGTTCAGAAGAAGAAATAAGACTTTGGGGCTTCTAACTAGCGAATAATTTGAGCCATAACAAGTGCTTCAAATGCAATAAGTATGACCATTATTCTTCTTAGTATCATGATAATAAGGGGAAGGTAACCAACAACAATAGAAACAATGTGCATCAAGTGTTGAAGTTTCAAGAATTGACGAGTTGAATGGTAGACTTGATGCAACATTTGTTGTGGTGTGAGGCCTTTCCACCAACATATTTTTAGGTGTTGGGTGCTATTTTAACAATCGAGCCTTGAGACACATGAATTCAAATAAACAAACCTTCTCCAAGTTAGAGAAATGAGTTATCGACATGCTAGTGGAGCTTGGTGATCATGGGAAGTACCCATTGATTTCATTATGGTTTATCACATTCCGCAAGACGAGAGAAGTTTTGGATCTACATGAGGTATTATATGAGGTACATGAGATGAAGGATAATGGTAAACAATAGCAAAAAAAAACTCATAGGAAATTCCAAAGCTTCAAAAGTTGACAAGTTGGCTGCTAGGTTTGATCTAAACTTTGTCTGGGTGTCATGCCTTTCAATCAACATGGTCTAGGTGTTGGGTTGTATGTTAACAATGGAGCCTCAAGGAACATGATTCTGAATAGATAAACCTTCTTCAAGTTAGAGAGATGAGATATTGGCATGTCGATGAAACTTGGTGGTGATGGGAAGTACTCATTGTTGGGGTTAGGGTCTATCTTATTCCTCATGCCTGTTAGCTTTGCTGTGCAAAAGAATCAAAAATGAATTCAAACACTCTCAAAGGCTGAAAATACACTTATAATCATGCCAAAGGATCCATTGATGCTGTCGAAATCCTCAAATTTTGGCTAAAAGTCTTCCACTGATCGAAAAAATTGCAAGAGGAAAGCCCTTTGGAGGGCAGAAATACACTATTGGGAGGCGAAAATACCCCAAAAACCATGTAAAAATAAAAATTACAGGCTTAAGGATCCGCTTTAATCTCAGCCGTTGGATCTGGCCGATCAACGGTCCAGATCGCATCGGCATATCGCAAGTCGGGGGAGGCAGTGGCAGCGACATGAGACATCGCCGATGAGCGATCGCCGATATCGCTATCGGCGTATCACAATGGAGGACTTACAAAAGAGTCGGGGCTTTATTATTCGCGCGATGAGCGATCGCCGATATCGCTATCGGCGTATTGCTATCGACGATTACAAAGGGGCGGGGCCTTTACCATGAGTTATGTTGCGATGCGATGGGCCGGACCCGATGGCAATACAACACTCCATTGCATAATGTTTCAAATCCGCGCCCGTCGCATTTTCGTTGTTTTTTATGTATTTTCTTTGTATAAAGAAAATACAAAGGAGGCCTGGTGGGTGCCGATAGCGACGAGGGTCGGACCCGATGGGACTATAAATGGTTTTTATTAAAATTTCAAGTCCGCATTGAGCCATTTTAATTGGTTTTGGGCGCATTTTCTTTGTTAAAGGAAATATAAGGTAATACAAAGGGAAGCCTTGGGCAGGTGCGATTGCGATGGGTTTCAGATCCGAAAGGGTTCAGAAACAAAATATATATATATAATTCAAGTCCGCCAAAGCCATTTTTCATGGTTTTGCGGCAGTTTTGTGTGTATTTTGCAAATATTAAAAAACAAAGGATGGGCCTGTTTAAACATGAATTGCGACCCGAAAGGCAGACCCGATAGTGAATAAACCATGCCTGAACCTTTTCAAAGCCAAAATTGAAGTAGTGATGGGCGGGAATGAACAGTGTGGCAGCGTTTCACTGTTTTAAAGCCAAACAGTCATGATTGAGCCGTTTAATGATTCAGCAGCTGCATTTAATCAGCAGTATGGCCGAGGAGGAAACAGGACACCACTGGGGAGTTCAGAGCATTCAATGGTTATGGTTCCATTGGTATTTCATGCCACCTGCTCAAAGGAGGACTGCAGAGCACCAGAGGGGTCAAATCCATTTACAACACAGCCAGAGTTGTATCAGTAGCCCCATTTCTGAATGTAAATGTGGTTGGTGGCCATTTATGGGCTCCTCCACGCATAGCTAACAGAGAGATTGTGTAATGAGACACCATATATACTGAAAAAACAGATGTAGTGAGATTGATGAGTGTTTGATGAATGATAGTTTTGTTGTTGCCTTTAACTTCTGGAGACTGTAAATACTATGAGACCTGCAGCTTCTGGTCTAGATTTTCAACTAATACAAGCTTCTTTTGCTGTCATTTGCTCACTTTCCACTTCTCTTTCATATTCCAGGCTGTGCTTGCTTGCATTTATTGGTTGTGTTGTGGATTTTTAATATCAGAGGGGCTGTCATCCCACCTCTGTATTATAATTTAGTGGTTCATTGGAATTGCTTGCAGATTGTTGTTGTTTTAATATCAGGGAGCTGTCATCCTGCCTGTGTGTTAAACAATAGTTTCACAGATCTTCTAACTGGTTGCAGCCAGCCTTCACAGGGTCCTATGCATCTGTTGGTGCAATTAGTCTTCTCCATCATCACCCTTACCTTAAAACTGTGAGTAGTAGGTAGTTGAAAGCCTTGTAGTTTGGGGGTCTTCACCCATGTCTGGGGATAGTCATAGGAGGAGTGGTTATCTGGCTTAAATGTGCAGCATATCTCCATTTATCCATCATCTTAGCCAACCATAATTCTTGAAATTGTAATGTTCCTGAGCATCACTGATTTACAACCTAGGTGAGTTTCTTGGGGTGATAACATTAATTGGCGCCATTGCCAGGGAGAGGAGAATCGAAGTTCAGCTTCCCTAGGAGACGACACAGCTTCAAGCTTTGATGACAGACAAGGTTTGAACACAGATTTTGGTTGTAATCATTTGTCTGGCGACTCCACTGGAGCAAGGCCATCCTTTGGCGACTCCACATTGAAGTTCTGGTCTAGTTCGCGAAGCATGCTCGGAGAAATCTTCAGAAATCACTAGCTGGCTAGTGCCTGATCCTGAGAAGATTGTTAATCGAAGAAAAATTTGCAGACGGGAGCATCAGGATCAGGTAAGCCTTAAATAATTTTATGTGTCTTTGTCGTGAAGTTCACCTTCGGAGATTCATACAGCTCTCATTTATTCATTTCCCTTTCGGATATCTATCCATAAAAGCATTCTATGCTATCCATCATTCTCCTCGGTCTCTGCTATCCTTTTCATTGATTCATATCACTTAGTTTACCAGTATCCCTTTAGAATACCTTAGTCATGGCAGGCCAGTAAGCCCTTTCAAAGATAGAACGAATAATTGTTGCTAGGTATGGACCCTTAGTCTTGCCTACACCTTTAAATGCCATGCCTGCAGGAGATTATCAAGAATTTATGCCAAAGTTTACTGGTGCAGAAGGAGTATCAGCTGATGAGCACCTTGAGTCATTTTATTTTTATGCTAATAACTTGGATATCAATGAAGAGGATGTTTGGATGAGGGTTTTTGTTCAAAGCCTAGATGGGGAGGCTAGAAAATGGTTTAGATATTTACCCCCTAGGTCCATTGCAGACATTGATG
The DNA here is from genome assembly GCA_031772625.1 of Pinus tabuliformis. NCBI lineage: Eukaryota > Viridiplantae > Streptophyta > Pinopsida > Pinales > Pinaceae > Pinus > Pinus tabuliformis. Next base: position 233,420,845 of record CM062806.1, read on the forward strand.
CTTTAGATGATGTATTTTTAAAGCACTGGGGAAATAATAAAGATCTGCTCTTATATCATGATGAATTTGGGAACTTGCAGAGAGAAGATGGTGAGCTGCTGTCTGATTTCAATATCAGATTCAATCATTTGTACAGCAGAATGCCAGCAGAAATAAAACCCACCCCTACTTCTGCCATGGTTACTTATTCTAATGCCTTTGATTCTAGGTTCTGCCTACTATTAAGAGAACGAAGATGTACTTCTTTGGCTGATATGCAAGCTACAGCCTTTGAAGTAGAAGCAAATATTATGGCTGCAGAAAGACTTGAAGGTGATGATGAATGCAGAAGTCAGGGAGGTGAACCCTCATCATCCTATGAGCCTGAGATAGATAAATTGGCCAGGATGATAAAGCTATTGTCCTCTGAAGTTTCCAAGTTGAAGGTTGAGCAGTATTCTAAGGAAGCAGGAGCTCCTTGTTCCATTTCTCTTCCAGCTCCAAATCTATATAAAGGAGCATAGGAGCAATTGCAGATTTTGTATAGAAACAGGGATGCAAATGAGGATCAAAGGGTGAAGACCCTTTGTCAGAATATAGTCATGAAAGAAGATCTGTTTGAAGAAGAGGAGGAGGTCCATGGTTTGGGAGGTGCTCCTTTCCTAACCAGAGCTGCATATGAAGAAGCAATAGCTAGAGGAACTGCTCGTGAGCTTGTTGTAGCTGCAGAACAACAAGCTGATCAGCAGCAGCAGATGGCAGCAGATCCCTTCATCCTCAAAGAATCTGAGCCCGAAGCCAGCTTAACTTCCCATGACTATGCAGATCTGCCAATTTTACAGCCTGCTTTGGTCCCCAGCCCAGTAATCAAGAAGGGAGAAGAATGTCCCCCATCATCTTTTGTTTCCTTGTCTGCTCAAAAGGAAAGCCCTCATTGCTGCCCCTTGAACACTGAGGCAGAACATAATTCAGTGCTCAAGGCTGAGACTGATCACCTCAGTTTTGATGTTTTAATACCTGCTCAGTGGGTCCCCACACAAATTGAAAGGGCAGCTTGCCAGATGACAAAGGAAGAGGATGCACAGTTTTGGGATTCCTCCTTGGATGAGGATTGTTCTATGAAAGATGCTGGAGCAGATGATGTCTTTGTGTCCCCTGCACAAGAACACTGTGGTTCACCATTCATATTAGTTGTGCAGACCACAGATAACACAGACAAGTATACACCAAAAACGAGTATTCAGCTGGTATACAAAGGCTCCCTTGAAGAACATCCAAGGAGGAAAATACACAGAAAGGGAGTGAAATTTGATCCCTACCTACCTGTCAAGCTCAAATGTCCTAAACTCTTTGAGGTAGAGGATCAAATCAATCCAATCCTGCTGATCTATGATGAACCGAGCTGAGAGCAGGAGAAACAGTTTGGTTGCCCTGCAAATGGGTAAATTTTGAAGTTTAAGTTTTTAGGCTTTTATGTTTGTAATTAAGTTCTTTTACAATTTTATGTTGTATGCTTAGTTGACTCCATGCCCAATGGACACTAGGCAAGTGTTTTTTAAGCTTGTTTTGTAGGAAGGCATTGATCTGCAGGTTCTTGAGACCTCATAGGGAGGATCTCATCCCCAGAAGGAGCCAATGTTAGCTTTGTTGTGCAAAAGAATCAAAAATGGATTCAAACACTCTCAAAGGCTGCAAATACACTTATAATAATGCCAAATGATCCATTGATGCTATCGAAATCCTCAAATTTTGGCTAAAAGTCTTCCACCGATCAAAAAAATTGCAAGAGGAAAGCCCTTTGGAGGGCGGAAATACACTATCGGGAGGCGAAAATACCCCAAAAACCATGTAAAAATCAAAATTACAGGCTTAAGGATCCGCTTTAATCTCAGTCGTTGGATCTAGCCGATCAACGGTCCAGATCGCATCGGCATATCGCAAGTCAGGGGAGGTAGCGGCAACGACATGAGACATCGCCGATGAGCGATTGCCGATATCGCTATCGGAGTATCGCAATGGAGGACTTACAAAAGAGTCAAGGCTTTATTATTCGCGCGATGAGCGATCGCCGATATCACTATCGGTGTATCGCTATCGACGATTACAAAGGGGCGGGGCCTTTACCATGAGTTATGTTGCGATGCGATGGGCTGGACCCGATGGCAATACAGCACTCCATTGCATAATGTTTCAAATCCGCACCCGTCGCATTTTCGTTGTTTTTTATGTATTTTCTTTGTATAAAGAAAATACAAAGGAGGCCTGGTGGGTGCCGATAGCGATGAGGGTCGGACCCCATGGGACTATAAATGGTTTTTATTAAAATTTCAAGTCCGCGCTGAGCCATTTTCATTGGTTTTGGGCGCATTTTCTTTGTTAAAGGAAATATAAGGAAATACAAAGGGAAGCCTTGGGCAGGTGCGATTGCGATGGGTTTCGGATCCAAAAGGGTTCAGAAACAAAATATATATATATAATTCAAGTCCGCCAAAGCCATTTTTCATGGTTTTGCGGCAGTTTTGTGTGTATTTGGAAATATTAAAAGACAAAGGATGGGCTTGTTTAAACATGAATTATGACCCGAAAGGCGGACCGGATAGTGAATAAACCATGCCTGAACCTTTTCAAAGCCAAAATTGAAGTAGTGATGGGTGGGAATGAACAGTGTGGCAGCGTTTCACTATTTTAAAGCGAAACAGTAATGATTGAGTTGTTTAATGATTCAATAGCTGCATTTAATCAGCGGTATGGCCAAGGAGGAAACAGGACACCACTGGGGAGTTCAGAGCATTCAATGGTTATGGTTCCATTGGTATTTCACGCCACCTGCTCAAAGGAGGACTACAGAGCACCAGAGGGGTCAAATCCCTTTACAACACAGCCAGAGTTGTATCAGCAGGTCCATTTCTGAATGTAAATGTGGTTGGTGGCCATTTATGGGCTCCTCCATGCATAGTTAATAGAGAGATTGTGTAATGAGACACCATATATACTGAAAAAACAGATGTAGTGAGATTGATGAGTGTTTGATGAATGATAGTTTTGTTGTTGCCTTTAACTTCTGGAGACTGTAAATACTATGAGACCTGCAACTTCTAGTCTGGATTTTCAACTAATACAAGCTTCTTTTGCTATCATTTTCTCACTTTCCACTTCTCTTTCTTATTCCAGGCTGTGCCTACTTGCATTTATTTGATGTGCTGTGGATTTTTAATATCAGAGGGGTTGTCATCCCACCTCTGTATTATAATTTAGTGGTTCATTGGAATTGCTTGCAGATTGCTGTTGTTTTAATATCAGGGAGCTGTCATCCTGCCTGTGTGTTAAACAATAGTTTCACAGATCTTCTAACTGGTTGCAGCTGGCCATCACAGGGTCCTGTGCATCTGCTGGTGCAATTAGTCTTCTCCATCATCACCTTTACCTTAAAACTGTGAGTAGTTGGTAGTTGAAAGCCTTGTAGTTTGGGGGTCTTCACCCATGTCTGGGGATAGTCATAGTAGGAGTGGTTATCTGGCTTAAATGTGCAGCATATCTCCGTTTATCCATCATCTTATCCAACCATAATTGTTGAAATTGTAATGTTCCTAAGCATCACTGATTTACAACCTAGGTGAGTTTCTTGGGGTGATAACAATGCCAACAAGAGAAATTTTGGATCTACATGAGGTATTGTATGTTGCTAGTATGATTAAAAATATCCTTTTGGTTTCTTGTCTAGTATATTTTAAGTGTAGGGTCAATTTTGATGATTAGGAAGTGATCATGAGAAGTTAGAACCTTGATCCTTGTTGAGCTTTTGCCAGAGGGGTTAGGGAGGGTTTCCTTTATAGATATCTACCACTTCCAATGAAGTAAAGAGCCTTGTTGACTAGCAATGACAATCTATGCGAGCTTTGGCATAGAAGATTTTGTTACTTGAACTATGCTTCCTTACCTCTTTTGGAGGACATGGTTGTGTGATTCCCTAACTTTAAGATTTAGAAGAAATGAGTGTGCAAGAGATGTGCACTTGAAAAGCATGACAATTCTGCTTTCTCAAGCTAATTCATTTAGATGTTCGTGGACCAATGTCATCAACTTTATTATCTGTATTTTGTTACTTTCATTGATGACTCTTCCAGAAATACCTAAGTGTTTTCTATGAAGACCAAAGATGAGGTCCTTAGTAGGTTCTAAGAGTTTAAATCTCTCGTTGAGAACTATAAAAGTAGGAAGATTGAGGTATAGAGAAGAGTATACCTCCAATGACTTTGATTCCTTTCGTAGAAAAGTAGGGATCAAGAGAGAGTTGATAATAGCGTGTAGAAAAATGGGGTTGGTAAGAGAAAGAATAGGTCTGTAGTAGAGATTGCTATGTTTATGGTTCTTGAATTTGATTTGGCTAATTTCCTTTACATAAAACATGCTATATTGTTGTCTGCATATTGAATAGATGTCCTTTTATTATGTTTGATGGACATGAATGTAGAGGAGTCTTTCACAAGGGAGCAACTATATGTTTCTCATTTCATGATGTTTGGGAGTTTGATTTACCTTTATGTTATAGAGGAGAAGAGGATGAAGCTTTAACCCTCCATCTTCAAGTGTATTTTAGTTGGCTACAATGAGTCTTCAAAGGTTTATACAATTTATGTCAATAGGGAGTTGAGAGACACTCTAGAGGAGACCTGCACAAGGAAGAAACTAGATGTGTCTTAATTCAGGATGCTTGAGAGTCCAATTTACATTCATGTTCTTGAGGTGAAAAGGATTAAGTTTGAACCCTCCAACCTAAAGCGTATCCTAGTTGGCTACAATGAGTCCTCCAAGGCTTAGAAATATTTGTTCCATCTTAGAAGAAGATAATAGTAAGCTAGAATGTGAAAGATGGTGGGGATGCATTGTCTTCTCTATTTTAAGAGTTCCTAATTGTGATTAAGGAGAGAAAACTTGTTGCTTCAAGTGTTGATCCATAGGTTTCAAAGAGTTTAGGTTTAAGTCAAATAGGTTATAGTATAGGTGTAGAGACAACTATACCACCTAGTAAATTAGGATTCTAGGTATCTTACACAAACATTGGAGGAGGTAAAGGATTAAGTTGGTGTTCCAAAGACTTATTTTTGAGTAAGTCATATTACCAAGAAATTTCCTAATTATATTTCACTGATGTTTTACATCATTGATTCATGATCTTCTAGTGATAGGGAGGAAGTACGTGAGTAGGTATGGTGGGATGTCGTGGTGTGGGAGTACAACTCCATCATGAAGAATGATGTCTAGGATATTTTGTCGAGACTAGAGGGGAAACCAATTGTTGATTGTAGCTTATTGTTCATGGTGAATGTTGTTGATGGTAGCATAGAAAATTATAAGGCTTAATTCATAGCAATAGGGTTCTCCTAGATAGAGGCAGTTGACTATGAGGAGACCTTTGCTTTAATTGCTATGCATACTTCTATTAGGATCATCATGTCTAAAGTATCAATTTTTTATTGGTAGTTAGATGCATGCTAATACAACATTCTTTAATGGGTTGATTGAGGAAGAAGTGTACATTAATCAATGAAGAGGATTGGAGGTGCATGGGTGTGATACTTGTTACCCCTCATGTCAGTAGGGGTACATAAAAAGCATTGCATCATTTTTCACCACTATTGTCAACCTAAAGTCACAAGTTGAAAGCCAAGTAGCAACCATGTGATGCCCTATATGAGGCATCTTGGACCTTGTGTCTCATTGTTCGTGTCTTGTTGTTTTGGTCGGACCATGCCTTATCCCTTTCAATTAATCTTTGACTTCTTTTGTTCCATGTAGGATTGGAGGCCTTAGGTGGGATTGCTTAAGGATTCATGGTTTTGTGGGAGCCTGCTTTTGTAGGGTTGATCACTGGTGTATGGGCTAGTCAAACCCACGTCAAGGTGCACCTATGTCTTACCACATTGGTTATGAGTATATAGAGTATGTAGGTGGTTTTGGCTTTGGTATAATATCTTTTAGAAAGTTCTCATGCATGATAGTCTCATATTCATAACTTTCTTGGTTCTTGAGGCATTTCACATTTCCCTATGCTGTGCTCACAGAAGTAAAAAATTCAACTTAGCCTCAAATTGGTTAGCTTGATGAGAGGGTTACATGCCACATAAAATTTGTCCAAACAGTGAAGGCAGTGCAAGTTACAACTAGCCAAAGATGGTCAAACAAGTCATATAAATGTTGCACATATCACGATATTATAATTATCGTGATATTATCGCCAAAAATCACCTTACCGATATTATCACCAGAATTTATCGCAATAAATTGCCTGAATTGAAATTATTGTGATAAATTGAATTTATCGCGATAATTTTGAAATTATGTCAATTTCGACTTATTGACATTTTCTTTTCTTTTGACCCTATTTTTTTAAGAGTGAGTTAGGGGATTGAGCTGTGAGGATACTCTGACTATTTCCATCAAGCAAACAAGGGAAAATCTATTGTTTTCATTTCCCATGATTCATCTCATGAGATACATAACCTAGTAGTTAATGGTAATATTAAATTCTTAAAGTAAAAGTGACATTTTCCTTTATCTTTTATTTTCATCCTTTTACTTAAATTTTTAACATTACCATTAATTGACTCAAAATGTTTGAGAGTGGTTTTGACCTCATTGGATTTCATATGGAGAAAGTAAAATTTTAGATCCCACTCAAAATCCAACAGACTTAACAGTTTTTAGGATTTCAGGATTGGCAAGATTGCAATGTTTCTATTACATTTTGTGATGTACAAGGGTATGGAACTAACATTTAATCAAGATCACCAAGCCCTCTATGTACCTCATTGTTGGTGGCATTGATTGTTGAGCTTCTTCATGATTGTAGTATTAATGTACACTTAACTCAATTATTCATGACCCTAGTAAAAATGTACACTTCACTCAAGCAAAATCATTGATTAGGATGTTAAACTTTTTCTATCTTATTTTAATGCTCAAAGGGTGATCTTGATGAGGAGGATCCCAATATAGGCAATGGTTTTGATGTTATGTAGTTATTTGTTGTAACATGATTTTCTTTGGATTTCAGAGGCCATTTAGAGCCTCTCTATTGATCTTTTTTGATTCAAAGATGGCTTGCACTCGATGATATTTTGGTTATATACAGTCTTGCTATATAGATGACAAATTTTTCATATTGGTGTATGATAATTTGGATTCATATAGATGCACATGAATTATATATTGTTTTCAAATTTTGAATATTTTTATGTATTTTTTGGTCAACCAATTTTTGGGTCCAGTTGAGAGGATGTTGTGACCATTTACCATCAAGAAAACAAAGGAAAATTTGTGGTTTTCATTGCCATGATTCATCTCATGAAATACAATAATTTTTGTTTTGATATGATTTTGTATCATTCCATTAGATCTTCTGACTCAAGACGAATGTCATATTTCAATATTGAAGTCCGATGTATCACTTGACATCTTATACATCTTATATATCGATTTTATTTTCATATTTACATAGCAATGTGTTTGTTTGATGTTGATGTTGATGTTGTTTTAGATGTTAAAATATTGAGAAAAAAAAAAAATTGTATTTTTTCAAAGTTTCCTGATAATGTTCGACAATTTCTTATATTTTCCCTGATATTGTCGATAATTTAAATTTTGGTTCCCCGACAATAAATTGCCAATAACGATAAATGTAACATTGATATAGGTTTCCAAGTGGTAGAATAGGGTCAACAGTGGGAAGTTTTGTACATGCATAAGATTAGGAGTGATCTAGTGAATGAGAGGAACAAAACGCAAGTCTCAGCATCCTCAAGTTCCTTAGGGTGTGAGAGAACCAACATAATGGACTAATGACATAGTAGCAGCAGTGATGATGTGGCAATGCTAGGCAGGATTAGGAAAAAGGAGGTCATACCTGGTTGAGATTAGGGTTATGTGGAAAATTGTCTGAGCCATCAACCTTGTTACCCACTTTTATACAAGTGCAACCATGGGAGAAAATTTTTCCTCCCAGAATTCAGATTTGTAGCTAGTAGCCTCACGTGCTCCTTAGATAGTATCCTCAAATATTCCTCTCACTCATTAGTGGTTAGCTCATTCACTTGATCAATGTACTCATCATGATGAAGGTGGGTCAACGACCACGAGGTGCATTAGCCATTATTTCATACAAAGTTCTTAAATTTAATGTTTTGGGCATTTAAGTAAGATCATGGGTTGAAGTTAGATTATGGGTCATGATACTTGAAAGTTATACTTGTTTCCTTACTTCACCTTGGTGGTCATCTTTTTCTTCTAGTAAAGTGTAAGCACCTAATGGATTTTCTTTCATTGCCCAAGAGGGGCACAAAGAGGCGACCTAGATACGGTTAACATGTCCATATATTTCCATAACACTTTCCATTTATCTCTTTCTCTATTTCCATTAATTTTGGGTGGGTTGTTGCCAGTCGCTCATATTGCTTCCCTGCTTGTCCCATCCTATGAGAAGAAGGGGCTTGGAAATGCCCAAATATTGATGTTACTGCAAGAAAGAAAGAATAAAAGAGCAAGTGCCAAATGTCTAAATGCAAAATAAAGGCAAGGGATGAGTATAAAATTAAAAGCCAATATAACTTGAGCTCTATCGCCTCATATGAGGTTATCATCTCAGTCCCATGTATATCACACCTATCAAAGTAAAAGGGGTTCAAAATAAACATCCCAACCCCTATGAGCAATGAACTACCCATTTTAAAAGGGGTTTGAAATGAAATCAATGAAAGCATGGCATGCAAGCCAATTAAAGCAAAGTAAAAGGCTAAGGGGTGGAAAATGTAGTGCCAAGGAAAGAGTAACTCAAGTAATGAAGCACTCTCTACAAAGGTGTTCATGGATGATGGGTGTTACACAGTAATTTGTCACTGCCTTCCTGTCAGTCACCCTGCTGTGTCAATCACTAAGCTTCATGCCTTCTGAACTAGCCCAGAAACCCATTTTTCTAAAGTTTTATGCATCAGCGCGTCTGTTTGAAAAATATCCGCGATTACTGGCGCTCCATAGTGTATTCAATGCGCTGACAGCTCGAAAGGACATCACTTTTTCGCGCTGGTCGCCAGCGCGCCTTTCCCATGTTCTTCCGCGCTGACATGACTGTCCCAGTTATGTAGACGCGGCGACATCGCGTCAGTTTCCTCATTATCCGCGCTGATCCAGTTTGGGCGAATTTGTTCAAACAACCAGCCTTCCAGATAACTCCAGGCTTGGTTGTTAGCTTTGTGAATATCGACTCCCTTCTATGGCATGTCTGTTCGACCCTTTGCAACCATTTCCCTCAAAGATAAGCTCATCCTTCCACCCTTTTAGGAGGCTCCTTCTCCTATATAAACTCTCACCATTACCATGAGCAGCTAGAGTTTGGATAGTTAGACTTAGCTTGGAATAGCTTGGATTGTACAGAGCTTGTAGTGCTCAGATTGCTGCTATAGGTGTGGTGTGCTAGGTGTGGAAGTGATTGATTGCTTAGGGAAGGTTGTTTTTGTGTTATTTGTGTGAGAGAGAGAGTTGTTTGTCTTGGGAGAATCATCCTCAAAGGTGAATGCTTGAGATACATGCTGACTGGCCCCTCCTGAGAAGGTTACCGACGTCAGAACATTTGGTTGTACTCTTCTCTATTCTGATTAATAATAGATGACTGCTATTATTGTTCCATTCTCATTTGTCTACGCAATGGTTAAATGTGAATTACATCTTTTCTGACTGATGTATGGTTGCTTTTACTAGATTTTACGCTTGTGTTTGTTTCCCCTTCGTGTGTGCAGGTATCTATTCGCGGAGATCGCGGAGGATTGTGACCAGCCGAAGCGGAGGAGCGAAGGCAACATCTCTTCGTCAAACGACAGCGCAGGAATCCAAGTAGGTGCTCTTTACCTCTTGTTTAATTGTAACTAGGAACATGCGTAGCAGCATTGTGTGATTGTTGCTAGACCCTTGCTGGGCTAGTAGGGATTGCCTCTATCCGTAGAGGGGATTTACCTCTCCAACAATTTGGCGACTCCGCTGGGGATCAGCCTTTTTGTCTCTTGAGTCCACTTTTGTGTTTGGCTTTGATTGATCTCTTTTCGAGTTTTTGGGATTGTCTTGTTGCTTATGAACTTTCTGGGCGTTTCTGGGAAGCATCTTTATTGTTTAAAAGCTCTTGCATTTGGTTTGGGAAGTTTTTAGTTTGGCCTTGCTTGTTTTTTGCGCTCAGCGCGTTTTAATTTCAAACAGTCGCGCTGACATCGCGTTCCTGTTCTTTGGTTTTCTTTACATCGCGCCTGTACGTCTAACAGTGGCGCTGACCTCGTTCTCAGAGACAGCGCGCTTTATTCGTGTCCTTCCGCGCTGGCATCGCGCCCCCGCTTCTTTGTGTTTCTTGTCATCGCATCTGTGTGTTTTCTTTCCGCGCTGACCTCGTTTTAACGAGACAGCGCGCCTTTTTCATGTCTTTCCGCGCTGACGTCGCAAAGTTGCTACAGGCCTCCCCCTGTCAGCGCCGAGTTGCTGAAGGATACCCGCGCTGATCCTGTAAAATTCATTTTTGACCAAATTGGCCTCCTGAACCTCTTACTGTGACTTTCCCTTCTTCTCTCCTCCTGTCTGATGACTTGTTTTTCATTGTTTGAACTCTGAACTGCTTGATTGCGAAGCTTGTTTCCATAAGGTTTCGTTTTTGCTCAGTTTTAAGTTTGCAAATACCTTCCCTTTTTGCTTTCGCTGCTTGGTTCGTGTTCCCACCATCACTTTTGCAATTGCTGGATTGTGTTGTGTCTCTAGTTGACTGGTTGTGACTTTCGTCGTTCGGGTGTTTGCCTTTTTCTATTGATTTCGCGCTCTAACTCTAGGACATCTAGAGGTTGCGTGTGTGTCAAGCCTACCGTAGGGAGCTTGTTTGTTTGTTCGACCAGCCAAGTTCAGATCTGTTCATGCACTTGTTCAGTGATTGTTGGAGTGCTTTGGATTGTGTTTCCAAGTGGTTTCTTTTCGCTTCCTCCTTGCTTGCAATCCTTGCTTGTCTTACAGAGCTTAGATTACATAGCTCGTGCAGACCTTTGTTTTCCTTTGATTTGGAAGCTTTGGTTGAATGTTTAGGGAACTTTGTGTGCTTTCATTAAGTAGTTTACTTGGTGTTCCAGTTCCTCCAAATTATTTTAGATGCTTTGTGTCACTGAAAGAAAATCAAACTAGTAGCTTTGCCTTTGAAAATTGAAAAGGAAAAGAACATTTCATTGATTTGCATCTTCAAAAGAAAAGTTTCCTTTCCTCGCTTTAGTTGCATTAAGTTGCTTGTTTGCTTGTACTTGTTTTGTTTGATAGAAAATTTCTTGCCCTCTCGTAGCTAGAATTCATCGAATAAAATGGAATTCTTTGGCATATAGATTGCATCTAGGTAATTGTGAGCGAACATACGATAGAGCTTGAAATCGAAACTTAATCTCAAGATCAACTATAAAATGAACCAAATGAATCTAAAAACGCATTGGAACTAAACGCAAATATCTAGAGGTCTAGGTTAGAGACGTGTTCCGGCGTCTTTAAACATAGTCACTGTTGTTTCACATTAGGTTGGGTGATTCCTCCTTCTGTGACTCGATAGTGGTCTAATACGGACTGCGCTCCCACGTACCGTCGAGTATATAGGGAGACCCCACTAGCCTTTTATCCTTTATCCATAGGAAGCCGAGTCGGCCGCCCTACGATTCGCAATGCAATGAACACAGCATTCACGAAGATTGACCACCCATACCCTAAAAAGTATTCTGTGGTTTTGTGAAAAGTTTGGCACACCCTCTACCTAGAATTCCAGAGCAGTCACTTTTGATCCTTTTCGGACTCCCTAAACGAAAAGGTGCCTGTGAGCGTCTTGTCACTTCGTGCTCATAAAACATTCGAAGGAGACTGGAGCCATCTTTTCGTCCTTTTCTCGACTCCTGAAATATGAAAAGGTCAAGTTTGGTTCTTGCGTCTTAAAATTAATTTGGCCACGATAACATCACCCAGTTAAATCTTGTGCGCGTTAGCTTGAGTAGGTTTCGTTTTCGTTTGCTATGGCAACTTTTCCGGGATTCACTAACCCAGGTTCCCCCTCTGATGGGAATCCAGGACAATTCCCTCCTCTTGGGAATGTTGGTGCTCCGTACATGGCGACGTTGTCCCTACCACGGTTAACTGTCGGGTTGCCTGTGTGGTTGTTTTCAACCTCTTTGGTCTCTACCGTATCGGTTGTTAGTCCATCAGTCCCTCCACCTGAACAACATCATGTTGATCCAAAGGTGGACCTCTCCCCTTCGACGCCTACTTCTACGTCCTCATCTTCTACTTCGCCTGGTGAAAGTCTTGACTCGACTAACCAGGTGGCTAAGAAGAAGAAGAAGAAGACCAAGAAGAAGAAGTCCCCTCAGGGAGAGCCTACACACACAGTCCCCCTCTCAAGTCCAGCTATCCACTCCAGTATAACTGAAGTCGGGTCACCTTCTGCCCCTACACGGAAGGTCAAGTTTCCTTGTCGATTATGCAAGGAGGACCATCTGCTTCGTGACTGTCCTGGCATTCCCAGGGTATTAGAAGTTTGGTCCCACGACCCGGCCCGCCCTTCATCGTCCACTAATGATCATGGCGATGCTACCTCATCAGTTGGGAATGGTAAGGAGAAAGGGAAGCTTCGAATCCCCTGTCGACTTTGTGAAGGAAAACATCCCCTTCACCTTTGTCCACTCATGGATAAAGCCTCTGCTGTGTTGGAAAGTCTTGCTGCTCCCCCGAATCCATTTCCCGCCGGTTATCAACGTATTTCTACAATTGTAGATCGCACCCTTGTTGAAAAAGAGATCGCTTCAGATTCCCCTTTTGTCCAGGCCCCTCTTCCCGAACCTGGCTGTTCCCAGCCTGTTCCAGACCCACCGTTGGTCGGAAAGGGTGTTGATTCGAGTTCACCTCCTCTCAACCACTCTATTTCGGAAGAGCAAAATTCCCATGTTCTTCTCATCTCCTCAGATTCTCCTGAGCTTGATAAAGGTTCTCCTGAAACCTCTTCGGAGAATTTAGATTCGGTTCTTTCCGAGCAGGGGGGCAACCATATGGTTCCCCCACCAAGTAGTTCGGTCATTTCCTTTGATTGGAGTCGTTTGACTACCCCTCCCCTTCCATCCCACGTGCCTTTCTGGGTCACCGCCTATGCTTGCAATAAGGTGTTGCCCGGCACTGTGTTAGACGAAGGAGCATCGGTTAGTCTCATGCCCGTTACTACTTGGCGAGCTTTGGGTTCCCCATCGCTTGTACCTGTCACACCGCATCTCACCGCGTTTGATGGAGGAACGAGTCAGCCATTAGGGATCCTCCCGAAGTTTCCTATTACTTTGGGAGGCAAGACTGTCTATATAGACGTCTCGGTTACCCAAGGTTCTTTAGACTTCAGTCTTCTCCTTGGTCGTGATTATGTGTATGCCATGGGAGCCCTTGTCTCTTCACTTTTCCGTGTGGTTTGTTTTCCACACAATGGAAGAATCGTGACGTTCGATCAATTATCATTCGTTCGTCCACAAGCCCCTCCGGCGCACTCGTCCTTCCCTCCTGGCTTTCATCCACAAGTTGCATCTGCCTCGCCGCAAATCAACTATGTGGCCACCTACCCTGTGCCCGTACCCAATGATGACACCATCGTGCATAGTGTCCTGGGGGCATTAGGTCCTGATTTCCAAGATGTCGGCCTTCCCTCCGGAGCCACTTTCTTGGGGGCCTCCACTTCCCGTTCATTATGATGAAGTCTGGTTGGAGCATAGTTCCTTTCTGGTGTCAAGCTCCTTAAAAAATGAAACCAGGTCTGTCGGAGCATAGTTCCTTTCCGGTGTCAAGCTCCTTAAAAAATGAAACTAGGCTTAGTCCGAGGATAGTTCTGATCTTGTGTCGACCTCGTTAAAAAACGGAACAAGGAGACGAGCATAGTTCCTGATCTTGTGTCAAGCTCATTAAAAAATGAAACACGGGTTATGAGGATAGTTCTTTTACTGTGTCAACCTCATTAAAAAATGAAACACCTCCCTTTCCAGATCGAGTCTTTTGATTAAGATCTCGTAAAATACAAGTCGAGTCTTTCATAGATCTCGAGAGTGAACCTTCATTCCATCCACTTTGTTGAATGCAATGAAGCTTGGGGGGCATGTACCTCGATTTTCATTATTATGCTGGGGGCATGCAAACTTATAACAAGCATAGTTTTTCGTTTCAAGCTTGTGTAAACATGAAACATAATCCAAGCAGAGTTCTCCATGGTTCAAGCTTGTGTAAAAATGAACCCATACCCGATTTACATCTCGTGATTGCCATTTTTATCCACTGAATTCTGCTAGATGAGCCTTGGTTGTTTTCATTCCAACGCCACCATCTCTTTGGCCGATCATATGCTTTCACTTGGTTGTTTATCCTTTCTTGAGGAACCGCAGCGATGAGTGGTTTTATTAGCCAGCCTCTTGACCATTACATGTTTTGAGCAGTTCCACCATTACCGGAACCAGTTGCTACCCTTTATACCACTCGTTCCTCTAGGACGAGTCGCCTTTAAGCTCTTTTCTGACTCGTAAAATATGAAAATATTGTCGAGTATTTTTCCCTTTTTGACTCGTTAAAGAGAATAAAAATGGAGGTCTTCTTTTAGCTCTTTTCTGACCGTTTAAAGATGAAAAGATTGCCGAGTCCCCCTCTCGACTCGTTAAAGGAACGAGAGGCGGTCGCTTTAAAGCTCTTCTTTTGACCGTTTAAACTAAAAAGATTGTCGGGTGTTTGTCGTTTCGCGCTCGATATCGGCTCTAAAACGACGTGTTTTCAACCGCTTTTTTACTTTTTCGGGTCAAAGGCACTATTCACGAAAAGTACTCCTCGGTCGTAATGGTCGGGCGGTTCTTTCGAGCATAGTTTTATACTTTTTTGGGCTCAAGAGACACAATTGTACGAAAAAGGACCCCCCTGGAGTCTCCTTTTCTGCTGTCTTTTCAGACTCTCTAAACAAGAAAAGACGCCGAGTTTTTCCTTTGTCAGGCTCGTTAAACACTTGATGACATCGGACATTGTCAAAATGACACTCTTCAAGCATATGCTATCCCCGTCAAGCTTGTCATCCAAAAATAACCGGGGTACCTGCCAGAAATGGTGGGGAAAATGGAACAGTAATCATAGTCGTGTCGGCAGTATGTCGCTCTTGAACATGGCACTCTTCTGCTTCGTGTCTGGGTGGGATCATCTCATCTTGTTTTTCACTGGCCTCCATAGGTTTGGGTTATCCTATTCGACCTCTCATCTGCCCATTGCCATCATCACTATACCCTTTGCTCATTTGATGTCAAATACTGCCAAACCCGCTACAGTGCCGCCGATATATTCAAGAGAAGTTGACCTCTGCAATAATACAACCTCATCTGCCATCTCACACAAATCATTTTTCCTCTGTCTCGCGTCGATGATGTGGGAAACATTATGGCCCACCTTCGATCAAGGTCCCTTCCTGTCGACTTCAGCTCATTATCCGGGAAGACGACTTAGAGACTCCCTTCAGGTGCCTTAGAGCCTGCATGCCTCAATGGCAGGTTCTTCGTGTTCGACGAGAGGTTTTCATCATTGGCCTCCGATCGGATGATTCCGTGGATGTTCGACACCAGCTCATTGATTCACATACCGCGGATTGTACCTATAGTACCTTGAGGGCCATTGTCATTATTGGTGGTACCTCTCGCGTCTGTTAACAGTTTTCACCATTGACTGGTAATCAGACGATGTTCATGCATGTTCGACTTCGACTCATATATTCACATGTTTGAACTTGTACCTTGTTCGGATCAGGACGGAGCGCAAGACCCTGGATCCGTGTCTGTTGTGGGCCAGGTTGCGATTTTGTGGATGATCATTACATGACTCATTGATGGATGGCTGCGCCCATACCTGAGTCTTCATGGATGGCTGCGACCATACCTTATCATTATTATGGTCTCTTTAGCTGGGTGGCTGCGTCCATTCCACAGACCTTTTCGCATGTCTTCGTGGATGGCTGCGCCCATGCCTAGACTGCATGTACTTGATTATCAGAGATATTTCGGTCCTTCCTGGTGGTGTTCCAGTTCGGCGTGTGTTGTAAAGCATTTCACCCCTCCCACTCTCTCGGTCCTCATGCTTTAGGGGGCATCTGTTACACAGTAATTTGTCACTGCCTTCCTGTCAGTCACCCTGCTGTGTCAATCACTAAGCTTCATGCCTTCTGAACTAGCCCAGAAACCCATTTTTCTAAAGTTTTATGCATCAGCGCGTCTGTTTGAAAAATATCCGCGATTACTGGCGCTCCATAGTGTATTCAATGCGCTGACAGCTCGGAAGGACATCACTTTTCCGCGCTGGTCGCCAGCGCGCCTTTCCCATGTTCTTCCGCGCTGACATGACTGTCCCAGTTATGTAGACGCGGCGACATCGCGTCAGTTTCCTCATTATCCGCGCTGATCCAGTTTGGGCGAATTTGTTCAAACAACCAGCCTTCCAGATAACTCCAGGCTTGGTTGTTAGCTTTGTGAATATCGACTCCCTTCTATGGCATGTCTGTTCGACCCTTTGCAACCATTTCCCTCAAAGATAAGCTCATCCTTCCACCCTTTTAGGAGGCTCCTTCTCCTATATAAACTCTCACCATTACCATGAGCAGCTAGAGTTTGGATAGTTAGACTTAGCTTGGAATAGCTTGGATTGTACAGAGCTTGTAGTGCTCAGATTGCTGCTATAGGTGTGGTGTGCTAGGTGTGGAAGTGATTGATTGCTTAGGGAAGGTTGTTTTTGTGTTATTTGTGTGAGAGAGAGAGTTGTTTGTCTTGGGAGAATCATCCTCAAAGGTGAATGCTTGAGATACATGCTGACTGGCCCCTCCTGAGAAGGTTACCGACGTCAGAACATTTGGTTGTACTCTTCTCTATTCTGATTAATAATAGATGACTGTTATTATTGTTCCATTCTCATTTGTCTACGCAATGGTTAAATGTGAATTACATCTTTTCTGACTGATGTATGGTTGCTTTTACTAGATTTTACGCTTGTGTTTGTTTCCCCTTCGTGTGTGCAGGTATATATTCGCGGAGATCGCGGAGGATTGTGACCAGCCGAAGCGGAGGAGCGAAGGCAACATCTCTTCGTCAAACGACAACGCAGGAATCCAAGTAGGTGCTCTTTACCTCTTGTTTAATTGTAACTAGGAACATGCGTAGCAGCATTGTGTGATTGTTGCTAGACCCTTGCTGGGCTAGTAGGGATCGCCTCTATCCGTAGAGGGGATTTACCTCTCCAACAATGGGCTTGCATAATTAGTGTATAAGACTATGGCACCTCTCTTAAGTCCACCCTTGACCATATCACTTATCACTTACACGTATTGATTGAAGGGTCAACTTAGGAACTATTCCTTCCCCTAGGGTTGGGAACACTTAATAGGGGTAATTGATGATCCTCCCATACTTAAATCTATCAACTTGTAAAAGGTTTTAAGCCAGTGTGAATTTTGAAAAAGATACTAAATGTAAGACATTTACATGGCTTTGACATTTAGAATTTTTATGCTTGAATAATGGTTGTATTGCATATTAGTTGGTTTTTCTTGATTTCTAAGTTACACAATACAAGGAAACGAGTACGAGTTTCCAAAATGGGTACAAGTACGAAACGTGACCCCCCAAATTTTGGAAACAGGGAAACGCAATATATATATATATATATATATATATATATATATATATATATATATATATATATATATATATATATATGTATGTATGTATGTATGTATGTATGTATGTATGTATGTATGTATGTATGTATGTATGTATGTGTGTGTGTATATATATATATATATATATATATATATATACATATGTGTGTGTGTGTGTGTATACACACACACACACACACACACACACACATAGCCCCAAGGGTTAGCTCAACTGGTCAAATGAGTGCCTCGTCATTCGGGAGGTCACAGGGTCAATTCTACTCGAATCCCTTGGGGTTAGGGCTAGATATTGGCCCGGGGCTTGATACTTGATTAAGCTCAAATATTTTCGTGGATGTAGCGGACACCTAGTGATTGTGGGTGTCTATGAACCACCCAAAAAAAATACAATAATGATAGTAATATATATATATATATATATATATATATATATATATATATATATATATATATATATATATATATATATATATATATATATATATATATATATGGACATTTAAGAAATATGTGCAAGCATAAAACATACATGATACATTATAATTTATTATTATTATACTATCCAATTTTAAGGTCACGACCAAGCCAAACACCAAATTGGTGTGAGAGACCGCCTTGTTTGTGGGACAAGGGACCCACCTCCGCGCAGCTATTTGACTACTAAGTCTATGAAGGGATACATACTCTAACCCCCTTTGGTTTTGAACCTGTGACCTCTTAGGAGGAAACACATGCTCTTAACCATTAGGCCCACTCAAGCTCTTAAACACATGCTTATTAAATTATGATTAAATTTCCCAATGCTAATGAATAAACTATAAGTCTCTAAATTTACATCACATTTACTCATGAATGATCACATAATGAAAATAACAATATCCAAAATCAACCACGAGAAATTTCTACTTTCTTACCTCGTGCTTGATTGGGAGTCTTCTCCTACATAGTTGAACGACCTTAGTGCTCTTGATTAAATACAAGTTCCATACCCTAGTACCCTAGGTACTTTTGATTATTGGGAATCTCCCTTGCGTAGAGGGCTTGGTTCTCTTGATTAAATACAAGTTTCATACCCTAGTACATGACAAAATCCAATGGAAACATTGCAATACCCCCAATCCTGAAATCTTGAAAAAATTTAAAGTTTGTTGGATTTTGAGTGAGATCTAAAATTCTACTTTCTCCATATGAAATTCAATGAGGGCGAAACCACTCTGAAACATCCTGAGTCATTTCATGCTAATGTTAAAAATTCAAGTAAAAGTGACATTCTCCTTTATCTTTCATTTTCATCCTTTTACTTTAAGAATTTAACATTACCATGAACTACATATCAACACTAGCGCCATGTGCTTGAACAGTAGGTTACCCCACTCAAATTTTTTTATTTCCAATCTTCAATAGATCCCTCTATCACTCCTTAATTGGAAAGAAGCGAAAAAAAAAAAGCTAACAAAAGTCACTTTATTGTTGAAACATGGTTGTATGACCTATAAATGCGTTTTAGGTTGTATTGGGCCACGTTTCCCCCATGTGAAACGTGGCAATACGACTTGAAAAACATTTCTAGGCCATACCAATCATGTTTCCATATTGTTTCTACCTAGAAATGGGCTTAGGCCCAACGTTTCCTGCAACATAGCTTGATTTCCTTGAGCCTATGATTGATGATGACATGGCCCTTTGGAGGACATTGATGATGCTTCTCTTGCACTTGATTGATGATGTTGCACACCCTTCAGAGGGTATTCCACTTTAATGTTGGACGCTTAATGATGAATACTATGAAAATTTTAATACTGGAATCCTATTGCAACAACTGGAAATTATTTTTCTAATTGTTAATTAATTTAACAATTTATCTACTACGACAAATACCAAATAATTCACACTGCAACCTTCACAAATAAAACTGCAGAAAATAATAGAACTAGAAACTGAAAAATCCTACCACACACACATCAAAATTAGCATAGTTATTTTTGAACAAATGTCTCTGGAATAACCCAACTTGGGAAAACTAGTGCAAAAACTATGGGTTTTTATTATTATGTAGCAATGAGAAATTCTGAGTACAATCTAGATGCCGAAAACTGGAAATCCCACAGAGAAATTATTGGCAAAAATATTGTGAGGAATTTTCCTCGCTCCCACTAGCAATCCAGGCTCTGACTGTGATGAGCCTCATCATTGAGTAATTATATGGGCCTTAATTGGCCTTAATTCACCTCCTATCTTAGTCAAACCAACTATTCTCACAACTTATTGCACACTTTTGATTATATTTTTCTTATAAGATGAATTAGAGTTGGATATTTTGCTTTGTGGTATAACATGCATGTAATGTAGGAATAAATGATAAAAGCAAGGAAAATGCAGGGATAAAAGATAAAAGCAAGGAACTATGGTGAAAGACCTTGGTAAAAACTTGAAGAGGACAAGGGAGAGGAATTACAAGAGGCAAATCCTCCTCATTTACTACCCCTCCATTCAAATATCACTCCATCAGCTGAAAGTACAAACAACCCCTTCCTAGAAGGAAACCAAGTAAGTGAAAGTGAAAACAAGCCAAATCAGGAGTACTAGAAGGCAGCCAAGCTTGTGAAAGTACAAGCAGCCTCCCTACTAGAAGGCAGCCGAGCTAGTGAAAGTGAAAGAAGGAGTTTATCATTGAGTTGGGAGCTATGCCTCCCTGATTTTGAAGGAAGTCGTTGGAGACTTTAGATGTATAAATAGAAGGGCTTAGGACCTCAACTTTTTTAGTCAGTTAGCAAGCATTAGAAGAATTTGGACTTTTTACTCTACTTTGTGTCCAGGTACAGACTTGTAACACTTTTAATGTAATATAGTGTTCTTTTATAATGAAGATGAGTTTTGTTTTGAGCCAGCACTGAGTTAACTCAGAGGGCTAAAGATCTTGGGTTAAGGCCCAACCCTAGCAACGAAATCTCCTCTTTATTGTATTGTTAAGTAGCACAATTTCTTGTTTTCTATTCATCTGCTTAAGTAGTTCATTTCCATTCCAAAGGTTTATTATTTAACTGTTCATCTGCTTAAATAGTTGCGGTCTCATTACAGTAGTGCAGAGTAGATCATTTATGATTTCATTCAGTTAGTAGGTTAGCAAAGAAAATATCCATAAGGTTGTCCACAGGTGTCTCAGCCTCACCTCCTCCCTCTGGGACCATGACGTGAGGAAGAAACCCTGTAGCAAACCCAAAAACCTAGAGTTTCAGTTTTGCATGAAGTTTTTCGTTTAACGCAATCACTGGTTCATTACATTGTTCCTTGGTTCATTTCATGGTCATTCATTCATTTCATGGTCACCTGTTCCTTCACTCTCTTCCTATCATTTGATCTCCCTCACATTCCCATTTCATTCTCCTTCAGAACGAAACACATAGTAGAAGCTGATAATTCATGTTTAAACGGTTTTTACCAGTAGATCGCCTTTCACAAGAAAAATTGACCAATCACCACCCGAATTCGCTTTTAGCGTTTGACTTTATGCACTTTAAATCCCAATGGTTGATCTACCTTGTTCGATCCGACCGCTATCGCGCACCCGCTCGCCAACCAGCTCGGTCAAGTCTCCACCGTTGATTTGCCTAGACATATCCAACGGCTATCGCGCCATATCGTGTGGATTTCTGCCCAGCCATTATCCGCCTATAAGCATGCGATAAGAGTGGTTTCCCTGTGCTACATGTTTCCAAGGGAGGCTAATCGCGTAAAATTTTGGAAAATTGCTTACAGCTTTGAGGGCACACGATAAACAACTTACCACCCTCTAAACCCGCTCCGTCATTTCTACACATGCCTTTAGGTGCTCAAATCTCCACCATCGATCTGTCTCCTGATCTGACGATTGTCACTTCACCCGATCACCAACTAGCTCGGCCGATCTCCACCATTGATTAGCTGATTAGTCCTATCCATCCATATTTTGACTTAGCCCCTGCGATATAATCTCAATTGTTCATCTACTTCATTACCCTGTTCATTCACCTATTCACCTAAGCCTCCTGTGATCCGATCTCAACCGTTCATTTACCTTTCACCCGCCTGATCCAACGGTTCTCATGCGTTGTTGCTCCCTCACTTCCTTCTTTCGCCAAA
The DNA here is from genome assembly GCA_031772625.1 of Pinus tabuliformis. Lineage (NCBI taxonomy): Eukaryota > Viridiplantae > Streptophyta > Pinopsida > Pinales > Pinaceae > Pinus > Pinus tabuliformis. The sequence goes on from CM062806.1 coordinate 233,442,698, forward strand.
TTTGTCCTCCGACTGCTCTTCCACTTAAACACAGACCTACCATAGTTTCCTTTTCTTACCCCTTAGTCTAGTTTTGATGTTTTTACTTCTGTAACTTAGATAATTAGCATTAGATTGATGTTTTTTTGGCTTTGAGGTTTCTGCGAGTTTCATGATTATGTAGATTATCTTCCAGATACATCGCATTAGGTTTCTTTTTTATCAACGTTTCGAACCAACAACGGTGGGTTCTAGTAATTATGCTTAGCATAGTTATTTAATTGGTTAGCTAGGGTCTGGTGTGAGTTAGCATTACAAGTTGTTTCCTTCATTACTGAAGTAGAGTAGCTCCCCCTTAGAATAAATTTTCTTTTCTTCCATCAAAATCAAGCTTCTTCTGACCCTATAGAAGTCTGGCTTGGAACCCCTAGGGTCTCTTTCTAGATGAGTAGTAACAACAGGAAGTACCTTCACTTCTACTTGTGCATATAGCACTGTCACCTCCAATTTTGTACAAACCTCGAGTTGATAAGTAAAGCTGGTAGCCCTGGGAGTTGCATCATTCTTCCTGCAATACCTAGGCTCATCAGACTGCTACTCCAAGTGAGTTGGGCAAACTGCTTCTGCACAGGCCTACGTCACCCTAGCGTAGTCCCTTCTTCGCTCACCCTGAATAAGTTTCTCCTCAAGCCATCTAGTTTGCTGCTGATTGGGAAAACGTCTCTCCTAACCTCTGGAACATCTTTCCGACCTTTGGAATTGAAACTCGGCTTCTCCCCAACAAAATCGAATTGCCTCTTAGAGGCTTGTGCACATCGCTTGCGTCAGCCTCACTGTGGTTCTTCTCCCTCTCTGCAATGTACTTCACCGGTTCTGGAAAACTTTTTTTGGCCTCATTGTTCCTGCCCTTCTCAGTCTCTGCTTCCCTACTGAAGCTCGAACTCTTCCAACATTGCTAGCTCTCTGGAAAACCAAACTCTCCAAGGAAATCAAACTCTCTGTGGTTCTCACAAGTGTGTTCTCTATCTACCCATCAACTTCTTCTTATCATCCTCTATTAGAGCTCCAACGACCAAGATCAAAACTTAATCAAGGACCAAGATCATATTGGAGTCGATCCATGTGAGTTTCCAGATGATTCACACCTTATATCAATTAATACTGATTAATTAACTTCTTTTCCTAAGTTTAGACTTTGGAAATAATTTAAAATAGGATAATAATCTAATTTAGGTACTTCTAGGTGGAATTTCCAGAAACGATTCCTGGGTTATGGAGAGCTCATGTGTTTTAGCCTCTCCTCAAAGTTTCGAGATGATAACACCTCTGATGCTACAAAAACTTACACTTCCTCTTAGCGAGGAAGGTGTCCTCTCTAGTGTTGCACACTCTGTCACAACACCCTATCTCTATACCACCCTCTGTCACTGCAACTCCCTCTCATTTGTTGTTGCTACAATTGCAACTACTGCAACTAAGAAGCGTCCAAAATATTGAATCAACTTTGTTCAGTATGATGCATCTGTCTCCCAATACCTAATTTCTTTTGAGCTTCCTAGCTGATCAATCACGCTCTGATACCATATGAAAATTTTAATATTGAAATCCTATTGCAGCAACTAGAAACTATTTTTCTAATTGTTAATTAATTTAACAATTTATCTGCTATGGAAAATCCCAAATAATTCACACTACAACCTTCACAAATAAAACTGTGAAAAACAATAGTGCTAGAAACTTAGAAATCATAGCACACACATCAAAATTAACCCAGTTATTTTTGGACAATTGTCCTTGGAAAAACCCAACTTGGGAAAACCGGTACCGTAGATGAGGGTTTTTATTATTATGCAACAGTGAGAAATTATGAGTACAATCTGGATGGCGAAAACTGGTAATCTTGTAAAGAAATTATTGGCAAAAATATTGTGAGGAATTTTCCTCACCCCATTCGCAAATAAGGGCTCTGACTGCAGCTCCAAGTGAGTCGTCGAAACTACTTCTGTGCAAGCCTCCATTACCCTAGCGCAGTGTTGATTTGGGGTAGCATCGGATGTACTCTAGCCACAAAATTTGGTGAAGAGGCTAAGGCACATGAGATCTCCAATACCCAAAAAGGGTTTGGATAGATTCTAAACAGTTTGGGAGATATTAAAATAATTAATATTTTTAATGGAGTCCCTAAGTCTAAACTTAGGGAAAATAAAAATATTAATGTGAATTAATATAAAACTGTGTTAGAATGGTCCAAAAGTCATGGATCAAGCCAAATCAAATCATAGCCATTGATTAGGAACTTAATTTCGGTTGTTGTTTTGTCAACGAAAAAATATAAGAGGAGGCTTGAGGGTCACTTGGAGAACACACCGAGTTGATCAAGATTTTGACTTTCTGGGGCAGGGTTTGCTGAGGAAGTCGAGAGAGTGACCAGAGTTGTAGTTGAGGGGCATTGAATATAGAAGTAGAGGGCAAAAGTCAGAACTATCGGGAACTGTTGGAACAATCAGGAAAGCTGACGCAGAGGGCAAAAGTCTGAACTGCCTGGAAAAGTTGGAACTGCTAGAACTGTTGGGAAAGTTGATGCAGAGGGCAGAAGCTGGAACTCTTGGGAATAGTCGGAATTGCCTGGAACTGCCAGGACTTCCGGGAAAGCTGACGCAGAGGGCAGAAGCCAGAACTACCGAGAACTGCTCAGAAAGCTGACACAGATGGCAAAAGTCGAAATTTCTCGAAACTGCCTGGAAACCTGACGCGGAGCGCAGAAGAGGTTGACGGTGGGGTTTTTCGTGGGGCAAATTGGAGCCGAGGAGATGCCAAAGTGTTTATCCGGGGTTTCAGCCAAAGCATATGACTCTGAAGGAGAGGTACTACTGCTAAGATTATTCTCTGTTGGGTGAGCCGGTTTTGGCACCCAAATTGTATTAAGAAACTACATAATAATAAAACCCTCAGATAGTTGCACCGATTTTCCCGCATTGGGTTTTTCTGGGAACATTGGTCCAAAAACAACGGTGTCACTTGTGTGCTTGTTTTGTTTCCTTCAGTTGATGATCTGTAATGTGTTAAGCATGTACTTGTATTTATTTCCAGTATTTACATGGTAAATAACTTGTTAATTAACAGAACAAGTAGGTAGGAATAAATCAAAAAGTACATGGAGGGTTTCTAATGGTTTAGACTTAGAAATTCCAACATGGTATCAAAGTGTGGTTGCAGATCACCAGAGAACTGAGGACATCAACCGAGTAGAGAAGCAATAACAGAAATCAGCTGTCCCGAGTGACAGAGTTGATCCTTGTAGAAGGCGACAAAGGAAGGAGTGATGCAGAGGGACTGTGTCATCATTCTGGGCCAGAGAAAGACAACACATAGGTTAAGGGAGGAAAAATCAGTCTCACACAGAGGCCAGGAGGGATGACGCAGTTGGATGTGGGAGCTAATTTTCCAGTGTCGAGATTGCGCAGAGCTAAGTGGCTCAATCCTTCAGTTGTTTGGGTATAGGAGGTTGTGGGTAAGTTGTAGAGTGAAGCTGGTGCGGTACTGTAGTCAGAAAAGTACCTAACAAGATAAGACCAAGGGGAGGGAGTTGTTGCCAAGGAAGATTTCTAAGCAAGGAATCCATATCAGTGGTGTAGTTGCACAAACGATCGGAGAGGGGCAACTTGACAGTTGGCAGAAGGATTTCCGGGAGGGAAATCAGGACTGAAAGGGAGTCTAGAAGAGAACTTCCAGATGGGAAGTAGAGAGACTCGAAGGAGTCAAACAGAGAACTTCCAGATGGGAAGTAGAGAGACTTAGTAGGAGCTGAACCAAGAAATTCTAGGCAGGAAGTAGAGAGACTCAGAGGAGTCGATAGAGAAGAGTATAAAGATGGCCATGACTGGGATGAGGGATCAGGATAGGCTAGACAGTGTGTCCAACTTTGTGGTCTGGAAGGCCAGGATCTTGTCCATTCTAGATAAACATCATTCAAGGCCTTTGCCTTGAGGGATGAAGATTGTGCCATGAGTACTCATGTGCCACTTGAGAAGAAGTGGGGAGACATCAAGCTGTAGTCAGGACGACTACAGGCGATGAGAGGCAAGATCCTCAAGGTACCCAACCTATTGGATTATACCTTGCTACGAGAGCCCCGATGAGGAGTAGCAGTACTTGCAGATGTCGGTAGAGACGAATGACGATGGAGCAGTAGAGGGAGCGACAATGCAGGATTCCCAGGACAACACGACGCTAGTAGGCTGTAACAGTGCGAGAGGCATGGGAGTGTTGCACCAGTGCAGGATGGCACAGAGAGGTGTGCAATGGTGTGAGATGCAGGGAGTTGTTACAGCAACGCAGAGGTCAAAGAGGGAGCACTTGTCAGTGACAGAGGGAGCTTCAGCATCGGGAGTGTCTCTAGCCTGACAAAGATGTCAGATTTGGGAGATCAGTTACTTACTTCTTAGTAACTGAGTTGTAGTCAGTTAGCAGTGGCAGTGTTATGGGCAACATGATGAGAGGGGATGCAGTGTAGACGAGGCGGTGGCGGTTGCAGGGCCATGGGTAGCAGCACGTACAGATGCAGCAATGGAAGTGGCAAAGCCATGGGTGGCAATACAAGATACAATAGTGCAGATGATGGGCAGTAGGCCTAGCATCAGGGACTGATCCCGGATGATCAGAGTAATACTCAATGAGGAGTATTTCTAGAGCACAGTCCTTGCTAAGAGGGAGTGTTTATTTGGGGTAGCATCGGATGTGCTCTAGCCACGAAATTTGGTGGAGAGGCTAAGGCACATGAGATCTCCGATACCTAGAAAGGGTTTGGGCGGATTCTAAATAGTTTGGTAGATATTAAAATAATTAATATTTTTAATGGAGCCCCTAAGTCTAAACTTAGGGAAAATAAAAATATTAATTTGTATTAATATAAAACTGTGTTAGAATGGTCCAAAAGTCATGGATCAAGCCATATTTGATCTTAGCTGTTGATTAGGGACTTAATCTCAGCCGTTGATTTGTCAACGAGAAAATTATAAGAGGAGGCTTGAGGGTCACTTAGAGAACAAGAAGCAGAGGGCAAAAGCCGGAATTGGTCGGAACATCTGGAATTTCGAGCACAGCCAGGAAAGCTGATGTAGAGGGCAGAAGCCAGAAATTCCATGAACAACCAGAACAACCGGGAAAGCTGATGTAGAGGGCAAAAGCCAGAACTGTCGGGAACAGTCGGAATTGTCGGGAACTACCGGAACTGTTGGGAAAGCTGACATAAAGGGCAGGAAATATGACGCAGAGGGAAGAAGAGGCTAACGTAATCCCAAAGGGTTGATGCTGGGGTTTTTCGTGGGGCAATTTGGAGCTAAGGAGCTACCATAGTGTTTATCTGGGGTTTTAGCTAGAGAATCTATCTCTGATGGAGAGATACTACTGCTGAGATTATTCTCTATTGGGTGAGTCGGTTTTGCAACCAGATTGTATTCAGAAACTGCATAATAATAAAACCCTCAGATAGCTGCACTGGTTTTCCCGTATTGGGTTTTTCGGGGACATTGGTCCAAAAACAACTGTGTCACTTGTGTGCTTCTTTTGTTTCCTTCAATTGATGATATGTAATGTGTTGAGCATGTACTTGTATTTATTTCCAGTATTTACATGGTAAATAACTTGTTAATTAACACAATAAGTAGGTAGGAATAAATCAGAAAGTACATGAAGGGTTTCTAACGGGTTAGACTTAGAAATTCCAACATGCAGTCCCTTCTACTCTCAGCCTAAATGAGTTGCTCCTTAAGCCGTCTAGTCTGCTACTGATTGGGAAAAGGTCTCTCTTGGCCTCTGGAACATCTTTCCGGCCTTTGGAACTGAAACTCGGCTTCTCCCCAACAAAATCGAATTGCCTCTTAGAGGATTCTGCACAGCCCCTGTGTCAGCATCACTATCGTTCTTCTACCTCTCTACAATGTACTTCACCTGATCTGGAAAGCTTCCTCCAGCCTCACTGTCCCTGCCCTTCTAAGTCTCTGCTTTCCTACTAAAGCTCAAACTCTTCCAACATTGTTGGTGCTCTGGAAAATCAAACTCTCCAAGGAAATCAAAATCTCTATGGTTCTCACAAGTGTGTTCTCCATCTACCCATCGACTTCTTCATATAATCCTTTGTTAGAGCTCTAATGACTAAGATTAAAACCTAATCAAGGGCCAAGATCATATCAGAGTTGATCTGTGTGAATTTCTAGATGACTCACACCTTATCTCAATTAATACTGATTAATTAACCCATTTTCCTAAGTTTAGACTTAGGAAATAATTAAAAATAGGCTAATAATCTAATTGAGGTGCTTCTAGGTGGAATTTCCATAAACGATTTCTGGGTTATGGAGAGCTCATGTGTTTTAGCCTTTCAACAAAGTTTCAAGAATATAACACCTCCGATGCTACATAATCTAACAAATGTTGGGCTTGATGGTGACCCGACACACCTCTAGAGATTCTCCTCCATACCTTGGACCTTGGATGTTGCCACTTGGGGTTATGGTGTTACACATGAGCTTGATGTAGCACCTTATGCATGATGTGGTGGCTTGGATGGATGAAATTAGCCTTGAGGATGCACCTTTTGATGATGAAGCATGAACTTATGGTGGGGAAACATGCCTCTATGATGATTCATTGCACCTTTTGGGGAGAGACATGCCTTTTGGAGATGATGTCACCCTCTTGAAGTGTCTACGCTCTCACATGTGACTCTCTTGAGGGAATTTTTTATGTTTTATAATTGTTTTATTATCTTAGAGGCTATTATACGGGTTGACTTAATGACATATCCACCTTGTATCATGGATTTTCATTATTTCAGGGGCTTTAATGAATTTTTAGCCTTAAAAGGGTAAAGCACTTGGTTTCACTAGTATAAATAGGGAAGTGCTACCCTTCATTTGGATCATTGCACACATGGAGATACCTCTTCTCTCATGCTTCTCTTTTCTCTCTGAATTTGCGATGGAGCACTAGTTGAGTGACTTTTCTCTTGGGAGGTCTTGTGATGTGGATGGTTTTTCTTTTCATGGATGATTATTGATGAACTTTGATGACATGTGCTATTCAATGTGAGTTATCTCTTCTAATCTTGTTTACTGTTGATGGATAAAGGTTATTAGATATTCATCATAGTTTTGTTGGTATTTTTTTATCTCTAAGTTCTCCTTGAACAAGGTTTTTCATGAAGTTTTCTTGAGGTGACCTAAGTTAAGTTCCCTCCCTTATCCAAGAAAATAGAATGATGCTAGGGTTAGAGGATTAAGAGACACAAGTTAGTCTCCCTTGGTTTCTTTGAACCCACATCCCTTTTTTTGTTCTAGGGGTTGTTACCCCTATAGTCCTAAATTCCATTAGCACTAGATTGGGAAAGGCGCTATTCATCTTTCGTGTTAATCATTTAACTCTCTATAATTCATTTTTCTTTTGTTCTAGGGTAAATTAGGGTTTATTTATGGCAAAATTGTATTTATTGACTTAGATATTAATGTCATATGGTTAGAAATTGTTTAGAATATGTTGGAAAGGTAAAAGTATAATTTTAAATGTATTTTCTAGCCATAAATTAAGGCTGATGTCTAGGGGTTTAAGTACTATTATATGTTATTTAAACCACATAAAATTTTTGAAATTATTTCTTTTGTTTACTCTTATTGTTTGCCCTCAATTTTTACTTTAATATAGTATTTTCTAATTTTTCATGTCAGTTTTATTAAGCAAAGTGTGATTTCTTGATTATGTGTCTTGTGGGACCACCTTTAAACTTTCATTAGTTGACTTAAACCTTTAGGAGAATAGGACTCTTTGAAATCAAAGGAAATTCAAATCCACCTCAAACCCTAATTTCCAAATCTTATTCTTTGGTGGAAAATAGTTGTAGAACCCTTATGGGACACTGAGCTTAGTTTGATGAGGTTATTTGATTCCCAAGATCTACTAGGGAAGCCTCCCTTCTGTTGGAGTGTGCCCATCACTAAAATAAGGGGAATTAAGGTGACTGTGATGACAGTTCCATAGTTGCACATATTCTCTTGGTCACCTATCGATGCTTTGCACCAAGGTGCTAGATTTTGTTGTAACAAGTTTATTACTAATCTTAGCAGGGCTGCTAAGGTCTTGGCAGCCTTGTTAAATGGGCACACATAGGGCAAGGACCCACTGTCACCTCAGCTCAAACCCCTGCTATTTAGGTTCAACACCCCCTAAACAACCAAGGGAGAGGTCCCTAAATATACCCTAGCAACTCTGGTTTATGCCTAGTACTTTATATGGAGTCAATTGGTTGTAGGTGTTCTTGATTTGTTTGTTGTCTTGCATAAAAACAATACTAAAAACAATGCGTATTTCTAACAACAGATGTTAGTAGCCAAAACAACTCAAAGATATGGAATGTTACCTATGGATTTTGGTCTATTAAATTTATTCTAACCAAATATACAATTATTTATCAGTTCTAATGCTTGGTTAAGGATCTACGGGTGAAATAACTTCCTGTCAAAATGTGATACCTGCCTAAAAACATAGGGACAACAACCTATATTATTTAATTATCCAATCCACTATGTGAAAAACACCTCTAGGGAGTTCCCGAAAGTATGGAATGGATTGAGGGTGATTTCAGAGGCTTTGGGGCCTCCCAGAAAATGCAATTTCCAACTAGTTGGGAATTGATTTTCAGATTTTTGGGTTATGTTTATTAACCTAAAAAATTCCATAAAATTAATTTTTTGATTTAAATAGTTTGGAAATGAAGGAAATTCAACTCTAACATGAAAAATGTGACTATAAATTAATTTAGATCCGAAAACATCAAGTTGCAATGTAGTAAACTCACCTATATGTTTGTAGAACTTATTTTTGGTGGCTGAAAATGCAGGTTCAATAGGCAAAAAGACCTCTGAACCTGTAGATTTGAAACCATAAGGCTAGATACAAGTGTAAAATGAAAGAAATAGGAACTCGTATCAAAATGGGGGTTAGGTCTAACAATTAAACTAATGTTTCCCAATAAATAATTTGTTGTAAATTGATTAAAGTAAAAGCTGGCAAGTAAATCCTACCCTAATTGTAGAAAGTAAAAAGGAAAATTTGAGAATTTTGGTTGTTGAAGTTATACTTGTGCCTTGGAGACTCACCCTTTGGTAAAGTGTGAAGTAGATGCCCCTCTTAAGTCACCATGTCCACTTTTGGTCCTTTCAGAAATAGCCCCCACTATATCTCAATTGACCCTGCAACTTTCAATCTTCCTTAGGAGTGACCCCCTCTTTGTGGCATCTCCAACATTTGTGTTCTGTGTGTGGAAAAATCTAAAATCTTTGATTTAGTAAAGCCCCTTTTTGAAGTAGTTTAAAACCTGTAGATTTATTCACCTACAAAACCAAAACGAACAAGTGGGGAACCTTAGTTGCTTGCTTCCATGTAGCATATTAGCTCTTCAATGGCAAAGGACATTAATCTTGCGATATATTTAATTATTAGCAAGATGGAATTAGATAAAAATAATGTCCAATAGTAATAGCAAGAAAATTAACATTAAAGGAAACCACTCCACAATTATACAAGTGTACAAGAGTTTGCAAAATAGATGAGTTCTTTTTTTTGTATAGCATTTGTATCAAGTGAACAACAACAATTTACAAATGAAGAGGCTAGATTTTTATAGAAAAAATTATAATGGCTATGTTCACTTTTCCTCGATAATAAATGTACTAGTCATTTACATGTTGGAGACTTAATAAATTAATTCATAAATTACTATAATTTATTTTTTACTTCACCCACTAAGGGGTCAACTTGGACAATTTTTCACAATTTAGCTCAAAATTCCCTTTGCTCATGGTCCATTACTCAACTGATTGGTCAATTGGGTCTCCAATGGCTAGTTGCTTCACCAACCACTATTTTTTACTTGACTTTTCCTTCTAATATTTTGACTTAGCCACATGGAAGTTGTATCTCCAACGTCCTTGACTTTTTGGCTATTCCAGAACTTGGGTATGTTGAAACTGGTTGGGATCAAAACTGGGTATCTCTCGAAATCTTCATATCTTGCCCAACATTGCCATGTCATCACATGCCTACCATGTCATCATGCCCTGCTGAAGCTCTAACAACCTTGGGAATTTGGAGAAATTGAGACATGGGTTTTGTTCCTCTTATTCTATAGACCAATTTTGACATAATATACGTCAAATTCTATCAAGTTTTGCTCCTGTTAAGCGTCCTCGAAATTCTGCCACGTCATCATTCCAAAGTGGATGATCTCTATTGCCTTTGAGGATTTGCAAAATCTGAAAGATGGGGTTTTGTTCCTCTCATTGAGTAGACCACTTTTGATGTCATGCATGTCACAAACAATCAAATGGTCTACTTGAAAACCCCCATTGGAAACTTTTCCTGTATTGTTGACCAAGCTTGATTGAGCTATAACTAGTCACCATTTGCTTAGATTGATAAAACTTCGTGACATGGAATCCTCTCATCACGCTCTATAATATGAGACTAGGTTGACTTTTTGACCACTTGGACCATTTTGCATTGGGAATCTTGAACTGCCTCGGGAAATGTTAATGTTGTCACAAGAGACTGCTATATTGCACCAAAAATCATATATTTCACGAGTAATATCGCACCAAAGCAAAGGTCACATATAGAATCTATAGACACTACCATATGGAATGACATAGGTGCACCTTGATGTCGACTGGACTAATCCATACCTGTACAAATGCAGGGTCACATAAAACCATAAGTCCTCATGAGAAGCCTACCCAGGTCCTCCATTGTAATCAGGGATGAGATCTCCTAGTTGAAGCTTTCAAGGTATAGGGCATGGTCTAACCAAACAAGATGGGTACAGACTCAAACTGACAAGACACAGGTCTAGGAGAACTAATATAGGGCCTCACATGGTTTTTACATTGCTTTGACTTATGACCTTGCACTTACAATGTTGGTGAATGATGCATTGGAAAAAATCTATGTACCCCCATTGGCAGAGGGGAACAAGGCCCGTCAACAAAACATTGTGATCTTGTATAATAGACGAGTAGAAGATGCAGAGGCTAGTCATTGGGTACAAGTTTTACTCTGCTTGTGTTCTCTATTTGGAGTTATGCTGTTCGGTAAATGCCATATTCAATATGAACAGGCATTGATTTATTTTTTCTGCTAGAAGTGATCATTTCCTTTTATGTTCTCTTTATATAATAAGAATTATGGAACTCAGGAAATTACACAGTTTGGGAAATTTGCCAAATTTTTATTGTAATTTGGACCAAGCCACCTAAGTGATTATTGATATGGTCAGTTTCTCTTGGCCTGCAACAATTTGCAGGACTACAAACCATGGGTGGCGTACACAACCTGGGTTTGTGAATGATTTGACAGGCCATTTAAACTCGCAATTCTTTAAGTTAATGTTAGCTGAAGTGTCTTGTTTAAAGCTTCATTTGAAAATTAGGAATACAAGTGCATGTGTACATTCTGAGTGTAATTGATTTAGAGAACTCTAGTATTTTGGCAAATTGTAGAGAAAGCTCTCGATGGCTTCTTGTGATTGAAAGAAGGTTAGGAAATTGGGGAGTGAGGAACAAATGCTGTAGAAAGAACTCCTTTTAAGTTAAAGCCCAATGTTTAAATGCCAAAGAAATCAGCTAACTTGGTGCTCTATGGACGATAACATATAAATGAAGACGGTCGAGGATAAATTTCCCTTTGATTAAAGCATAGGAGAGCATTGGACACAACTCAGATGGCAATATATCAACATTCTAGTTCTCATGTGATATCATGATATGCCAAAGGTAATAGAGAGGGTTCTGAATGAGGTTGAAAAAAATATTTCTCGTACTAACTATTATATTTAAGGAAAAAAAAATTCTGTAGTTGTTTGAGGTGTTTGTGATGGCAGAATTGGTGAACCTTCTTCGGCATTTGCCAGATGGGCTTCTCTATTGTGTTGTAATTTCACTTGTGATCAATGATTACTTAACCTCCCTATTGGGGTGGTGCTCTATCTCTAACTACTTATGGAAGAGGGTACAATTTATAATTGGAGTCTGTCTTTGGCGTAGTGTTTCTTAATGAAGTGGCTGTTCAATGAAATTCAATGAAATAGAGTCTTTTATCTTTATCATCTTTCATGGGTTTGCCATGATATACATTTGATTCTGAAGACTAGTTGAAGAAGGTTTAGGGATCATTTGAATGATTATTTGTTGTATAAGACATGACTGAAATTTGACAAGTTATCCACACATTCCTCTATGAAATTCAAAGAATGGAATGAAAGAGCTATTGCAGGTTACTTTTAATCATTTTAGAGTAAATGATTAAAAACATGGGGCTAGATGGGCTCCTGCAAGCCTGATATCTCACTTTTCTTTTTCAAGTTTAGTACTATCAATGATAAGTGATCTGTTACCCGCCATGTCAGTAAGGGTACACATATTTTTGCAGCACATTTTGCCGCATTGTAAGCCCAAATTCACAAGTCAAAAGCCTTTTAACAACCATGTGAGACGGTATCCTAGAGCTTATGTTTGGTCGGACCATGGCCGGTCCCTTTGGGTTCATATCTGACTCCATTCGTCTTAGAAAGGATCAGAGGTCCTTGGATGGGCTTACATGAGGACTCATGGTTTTAGAGGAGTCTACTTATATAGGAATGATCACTAGTGTATAGGCTAGTCCAGCCTGCGGCAGGGCGCATGTATGTCTTATTGCATGGTTATGTGTCTATTGAGTCTGTATGTGGCCTTGGCCTTGGTGCAATATCCCTCGGATGTTGAGACGCATGTATGTCTTATTGCATGGTTATGTGTCTATTGAGTCTGTATGTGGCCTTGGCCTTGGTGCAATATCCCTCGGATGTTTCTCAACATTGCAGTGTCACAGAGTTATTTTTCATGTTTTTGAGACAACTCATGTTAAATTTTCGGCTTGATGAGAAGATGACATGCCATGCAGAAAATTTTAGAAATAGTGAAGGCATTGTCAAGTTACCACTGGTCAAAGTTGGTCAATAGGTACTACAAAAATAGGGTCAACGTTGAATAGTTTTAGACATGCATTAAGTGAAAAGTGGTCTATACGAAAAGAGGAACAAAACCCATGTATCATATTTTCCAGGTTCCTCAGGGTGTTAGAGATCTAGCACAGGGGCATGATCATTGATGATGTGGCAGATGTATTGATGATGTGGCAACATAGGACATGATATGGAAAACTGATGCAAGATCCAGGTGAAATCAAGGCAGGTTACAACAAACCTAGGTGGCAGAATCATCAAATTCACGAAGGCATTGGAGATCAAGCCAAAAGGTGGTGAAGTCAAGTTTATTATTTATTAATGGTCAAGACAACTAGCCGTTAGAGAAGGAAAACCCGAATGGCAGAAGACCCCTATGAATTTGGAACCTCTAGGTGACCTCTCTCATATTTTATAATTGGAGAGCACTAACAGTCTTTATTGGCTCCTCAATTGTATTGTTTAGGACATCTCTGATTTACACTTTTATGTTGATTTTGGATTTGTTTTGAATGAGATTATAGTAGATTGGAGATGCGTCATATACTCCCTTGTTATAATAGAAAGTTTGGATTTCTAAGCTGAATGATCAGTGTTGGTCCTCATTTTTCATTTTTTTCTTCCTTTGTTTTGAGTATATCTGTTGAGAGCCAGAGAAGCTTCCTATCATTTAATCTCTGAGATGTTTACAAATTGAAGCTGAACGCTATATTATATATCTATCACTGTATGAAAACAAATCATTACAGTGAAAAGAAATGGTTTTGGTTAATTGTATAGGGGGTTATTGTAGAATGCTTATTTTCTGTAACGACATCTCCTGAAGAACATTTTAAGTAGGTAGGGCTGAAATAGGAAAATTTGTATCCTATATTTAAGATCTTATAAGTTTTTTATGCAATGCCAGCCATGCTTAAGCCTCTCACCATTTGATTACATATAATGCATAAGCATTTAAAAATTCATGGAAAATAAATGAGTGGTTTTTTAAGTATTCTCCTTTTTAGTCCTATTAGGATTTTGTTCTGAATAGTCTATTTTTCAATATTCAGATCCTGATCGGCCTAAAAATGACAAGGCAACGATTCTTGGAGATGCCATTCAGATGTTGAAGGAGTTGACTGCTGAACTAAAACGCTTGGAGAAAGATCAAACGTCTCTGGCAGAAGAATCTCGTGATGTAACTTTCATGTCTTTATACCTAACTTAATCATGTGGCTGAGAGCATTTACATGGTCAAGTCAGTTTTTCCAGATAAGTGTGATTCTTTGTGTCTGGTGTTAATCTTTTTGGCGTGTGTTTTGCATTGACTCAACAAGCAGCTTGCACAGGCGAAGAATGAACTTAGAGAAGAGAAAGCTACATTGAAGGCAAAATTGATCAGTTGCAAAGTCAATATGAACAACGTGTACAAGCAATGTTCTCATGGACAGCTATGGATCCGACAATGATGATGGGGGCACCCCCTTTCCCATCTCTGCCAGTTCCCCATCCAGGATCAACTACAGTACCTGATTCACACCCTACCCCACTGCAAGGTCATGCACAGACTCCTCTCATGGCAGCTCCTTTTGTTCATGTTCCCGTTCCTCCAGGAACTATTCCCATGCACCCCTCTTTTCAGACATATCAATTCTTTGGAAATAGGAGCACTGATGGAAGTAATCCATATCTAGCATTTCCACCATATTCTTCTCCAATAAATTCACACACTCACGTTGAAAGACCATCACCACAGTATCCTTCATCTGTACAACCTCTACCAGTCTACCATGTACAATTACACCAACATCCAGGGAATCGACCTCAGAGCACAACAGGTACATCTCAGTCTATTGGTGCAACAATATCAGCTCAAGCTTCTGGTGAAAATCTTGAATCTCAGCAAGAAGGCAAGTCAGCGGCAAGTGATATATCAAATGGTCATCCAATAAACAATGGGCAGAACTGACCACATGGATGCTAACCATATTGTTTTGCAATGGGCAGGTCATCTTCAAATCATTCTGGTAGCAGAACTGACCACATGGATGCTAACCATATTGTTTTGCAACTAAGACTCCGGGTTCAATGCCAGAAGCCCCTCATCGTCAATCTAACCACTCCTCTTATGCTTCCGAGGAGCAGGAGCAGATGCAGGTGAAATAATAGGACTATATGGATGTATTATTGAAGTCATTTAACTAATCAAAGATTTCAGCTTGAACCTGATTTTCTTATGAATTCACTTTTTCTAGAACTTACAGGAGGTGTCATCTGAAGTCAGAAAAGGAAAGAGCTCACCAAGTGATGATAGCTCTGTTCGTGTGGGTCACAAACTTGCGGAGAAGGTTTGTGCTAAGGGGCTGTCGCTTTGTCATTGTGTTCACGATGCCTCTTCTAGCAGCCATGGAAATGAGGATTCGGTGAAAACCAAAAGCAGTCAGTCATCAACAGGAAAAGAGAAACATATTGCATACAATTGGATTATGTATGAAGATGAGGTGCATGGATGCCCTCTCCTTTGTCTCCTTTTTCTTTATTATTTTCTTTTCTTGTTCAACTTAAGTGCAACTAGAAAGTAGAATATATGAACATTGATTGGTCTATTTAATGCCAAACGATTCTTCACAATGTACATGCCCATGTAACATATCAAGCAATCAAAGAAGAGTCCATTCTAACGAGAGAACAGGTGATGTCAAATTTCATTCATCTTGTCTGCGTTTCAACTTCTGACCGTTCGGTTTTAGGCTTGCCGAATGTTTGGCCCCGTGAGCAATGTATGTGATTTTTCACTTTTTGGTTACTCACAGTTTGTACCATGAGATACGTATATATGGTGCATCTTTTCGAAGTCGAAGCAAATGTGTTTAAAACTTTATACATGTTAGTTTTCACGTGGCACACTATTCCAACATTGAAGTAGTTTGTACCTTAAGCACGCAGAAAGTCGTTTGTACCTTAAGCACGCAGAAAGGTAAAAAAATTTGTGATAAATTTTTGTTGGCTGTTTGGTTTCAGTTATAGTAGTACCGAAAATGTAAGCATTGATAAATCACGCTGAATGTAGAAATTATTTTGTAAGCTTCTTTTGTGTACCGACAATTTTATGTGGTTTTCTTAATAAACTTAGGGACATTCTATGACTCGTTCAATTTTGTTATGAAATATGGGTGGTAGATGGGAACCCTATGTAACAAGATAGGGCACAATTCCTGAGTCCTAGTAAGGGGGTGACTACAGGTTTACAGTTCGCTTGCAGTTGAATTACTATTATTTATAATAATATAAAGATGGACATTACTTTTAAAACATGGCGCATTTTACTACATTTTTATATGATAAGATTGTTAAAATTGTCTGCAACAATAATAATGGTGTCTGCTACATCCATGGAGCTCTGCTTAAAGTTCAAATATTGATGGCATTTGCATCAATTAATGCTACTGGAATTTTAACTCACTTGAAAGTTGAAATATTAATATTCATTACGTTTCTCATCAAACAATAAGCCTAGAGGGAGGGTGCAAACAAAGCTGGAGAACACATTCACCTTGTTCAGTCTTCAGCTTTTTGGTAAGACTTTGTTAGGATATCGTTTTCCTTCTCCAAAATATTGTGCTCTATCCTTTAATTCTGTTTAGTCAATGGAAGCCAACCAAGAATTGGTTTGAGAGGGAACGTGACCTATCCGTGACTTTAGTATCTCCTACCAACGTGATCGCTGTTGATGTAGACGTGAAAGTATCGCATGCAGTTAAGAAGTGTTGCATCTTGGCCAAGAGGAGTTGCAAGAGGCTTGGAAAGTGTTCAATGAAGCTGAGAAGTCGCATATTGATAAAGAAGTGTGATAAATGCAGAGATGGTTATAATGTGGCCACGAGTTGTTGCAGGAACTGAGACTGCAAATTTTGATGTCAGATTTTGTTATCATTACAGTTGATTCATGTATATTTCTTTCTAGCTTTGCATCAAAGAGTTGGACAACAAGAGGGTGGCTGAACTCTGTTGAAGTTTTCAGAGGAAGGTTGTGGATCGAGAACAATAACTACGGTAAATGGTGGGAGCAACAGGGCCAGGCTAGGGCGGAGGAGTTCGGTGTCGGTTTATGAGAAAGGTTGCTCACCAAGAACAATAGATGAGAAAGGTTGCTCACCAAGAACAATAGAAGAAAATAACGAGTAGGAGAAAAAAAATGAAGAGTTCTATGACGAGAGGGTGGTGGAAGAATGGCTGTAGACAAAGAACAATCTCCGAGGAAAATGGCCAGACAAATAAAAAACACGCGCTTCCATGATTCACACAGATTGGATAGTTAGATGATCTGATTATGGAAATTTAAAAAAAAAAATGCACTTCTACTAAAGAAAATGGGAGAGTATACGCGTAGTCGAAAAAAGATTAAGTCAGATCGATACATAAGGTGCTTCATGGAAGGGATAGAATGGCCTTAGCCATTATTATCATGTCTGTAACGAATGCAGGTCCAATTTTTAATATTCTGGACACACACTCACTCCTAGTGAAGCTTGGAACCCACTAATGGCTATATATGAAACTTTAGAGGACAGAGCATAGTTGTGGGTGTGGAAGTTGGTATTTCATGTTTGCTTCTTCACCAGCTTGAATAGCTTGAATATAAAGGCATTAGTAGACATTAGTAGGTGAGCGCAAGATTAAGTAAACTTTGGCACTAAAGAATTAGTTACATCAATTATTAAAATCCCATTTTAATGAGAAAAAGCACATGGTTCATCTGATTATGAAAATAATGTATCAGGGAAGCATGTTTGACAAGTAAAAATGAACGTGCCACTAAGTTTTGGGGACAAGGAAAAGCGAGAGTGAGGAATTGTCTTTGAGTGATGCGTTGTGACACTTGCCCTAATTTTAAGAAACATCACAAGGACCAGGGAAAGCGAGAGACTGTTGGCACACTCCCTTGATTTTGAGAACTTTCATGAGAGATGTTGTGGACTTCGATAAAGTGGATTTTGTTCGAAATCCATAGAAAATTATTTGAAAGTCACAAACATAAACAATGAAAGCTTGGAATGTACGTTTATATTGATAATTTAGCTTTATTTAACCTTTTAAAAATTTAGGCTTATTTAACCTTTTAAATTTGGATTTATTAAGTATTGAATTTTTTAATAGGTAATTGTTTTAATGATGTATTAAGAAATTTTATTTTGCTTGACCTTTGATAAATCAAGGTTTAAGATGGATTTTACGATAGATTTAGGGGAGTGTATTTTTTTTAAGATGTTATCACATAATATATTTAGATTTTTTTCCTTCCTTTAGTTATTATACAATAAATTTAAATACAATTTTAATATAATTTTAATATAAAGTTAAAATGTAGGTTGATGCAAAGTTCTTAAGTATTTTATAATAAATTTATTTTATTTAATAGTATTAATATAAAGTTAAAATGACTTCCCCCTCTTTAACCAAAGTTACATGAAAATTGTGTCAAATGATAAATTAAAATACAAATGAGACTAAATGTTAATAATATTATTAACAAATTTAATAGTTAAGTTAAAATGACTCCCCAGGCTTGATGCAAAGATTAAAAGAAATTAATCAAAGATACAAATGATAAATTAAAATACAAATAATACTATTGATAAATATGATAAATAATTAAAATACAAATGATATTAAATGTTAATAATACTATTTATAAATAGTGAACAGTGGCTCGAAGATTTAGTGATAAGTGACCAATTCTTAATAGTAAAAATATGTCACAATTCATGATAAGAAATTTAAACAATAACAAAAAAGAGGTGATAGCGTAAAATTTAAAAAATAGCAAAAATAGATAAATTGAATATTATTGCCCAAGCCGTTAGTCCTATGCATCCATATGTTGTTTGAAGACATTTCTCTCTCTCTCACTCACACATTCTTTAAAAACATTGACACTATCATTGTGAATGTTGGTTCATTATGTAGGTTAGAGTCACTTATTTCATCCATATATTCTTTGAAGACATTGAAACCATCATTTCGAATGTTGGTTTCATTAATCACTCTTGAGAGTACTCAATGGCACATTAATTTCGATGCACTTGATTGGGTGTTTCTAACGGCTCATTCTAGACTTTGATGCATCCTTGCTATTTATTCATTAGGATCTATGGATATTTTCACCCTTGTCTCGAGGATGAAACACATTAGTTGGTTTGAAACATCGACCAAATAATATTGATGTGATTAATATAAAAGTTCTACCGTCAGATCATCCACCTAATGAATGACTCAGATTGACTATGAAATTACAATATTTTACAAGGAAAATTTACATTTATTTTTAGCTTTGGGGGCATTGCCTCCGAATCCTTGCCGGGGGATCATAAAATTTCCTTCGCCCCCCGTAGACCCCCTTGACAATGATTAAACGAGCGACATTGTTGCCCCATTAGGAATTGGGGTCTAACATGGCGATACTTTTGAATAAAGAAGATAATTAGGCTCCACATCCAACAATTCTACCATTGAGGTCTCATAAGGCCTCGTGATAAGGAGGTAGTGTTTGTGGCATAATTTTTATTAGAAGGCTCTTGTCACTCTATTCAATAATCAATTTGTTTTTTCTTCTCAGTAAAGACAAATTCTATTAAAAGGAAGAATGGTACAATAAGAAGTTACAGCCAAGAGAGGCAAGAACACAGGCTGCCGGAAAGGATAGGCTATCCACCTCGGCCCCTAGAAAGGAAAGGAGAAGAGAGCTGCGCTGAGCAAGAAGAAACAAGAAGAACAGAGGAGCAAGAGCAGAATAGAGCATTCTACCCAACATGTGTAGAATCAATTATTCAGCACTTTTTTCCTTTCTTTTTATTCAATAATCAATTTAGTTTCAACAACGTTTTTAGATTCCCAAAGCATTCAATAACCATCCAAACAAGAAAATTTTGTGTGTCAATTTTGTAATAACAAGGTTCAAGTGTTAAACTTGGTTTCTTTGCATGTTTATTGAAGATTAAAGTCTTCACTATGCATTGAAGTTTTTATGTCGAAACTCGTGAAACACACTCCAATGATCTATGGTTCATTCTCAGGACATGTTATGTTTGAGTGTGTTGATTCATCATGTGTATTGGTTTATATGTGCACACATTAGTGTAATGTTTGTTAGTTCAACCATTGGTATCAAGAGCCCGAGGGAAGGAGGTCATGCTTAGAAAAACCGCAAACCAAAAGAGTAACACCAAAAGTCTGAAACGGCAAAGGGGCATTATTCCATCGTGTCGCTAACTACCACCTTTGTTTGTTTCTATCTTAAGGTGAGCGTGTTGACATCTATGTTGTTGCTTTATTGTAAAGCATTTGCATGACATTGTTTCAATTGTAACTATGTGACCATAGACTTAGATAATAATGTTGCTGCTATAAATTGCTACACGATATTGAGAGATGGATACTGCACAAAATTTTTGTTTTTTCCTGGAGATTATTTGATTCTCCATTGTTGAATTTAGCGAGGAGTTACTGGTTCTAGTATGTGTAGCATTTATCCCTACATGTGGTCTTTTTTTTTTTAACAAGGTCGTTTACTGATATATTATAAAACTTCAAGGAGCGAGTCCTGTTACATAAGATGAGAAGAACAATGAGGGGAGGATCCAAAATGGGTACGCAGACCCTTGATCCCTGTCAGAGGACTTGTAGATTGAGATTTGGAAAAGATAACGGCTATATTGCCGTACAAACAGGCCTACTAGAAAGCAAAATTTACAAGACATAGAACAAGTTACAGTTGCTGGTTTACAGAATCATCGGGCTGAGGCTCCTTTTTCTCACTGATCTTTGTCGAGGCCTCTGCGTGCATGCTTTGAGTCATTGCTTTTATGTGAGCAATTGCTTCTTCCAGGTGGTTGCATTTTTCTTTAAGACCTTCAATCTCCGCTCTCTGTTTCTCCAGCTTTTTCCTTTTTGATTTACTATCAGCTTGAAATTCTTCCTTGAGGTCGTTAAAGTGTTTTACGAATCGGGCGATCATGAAACAGTGGGCTTTGCACAGTGTGCAGCTGCTGTTGGTGATTACTCGCTCCAAGGGGTTCTCTGCCGTTTCACGCTCCACTGGATTCTCTGCCATTTCGATTCCGCTCTTGGAGAAAGCTTGAAGAAGTTGGAGCAGAGGGATATACTGGGGGAAGCAGAAGGGAGTGGAGAGATGGAGGGAAGAAGGGGAGATCTGGCAGATAGCGCGGGCCTGAAAAAGAAACACTGAGGGGAGGCCGCCTTTGACAGAGAGAAAAATGATATGGAGGGGGTAGAACAGGGGGGAGGAAGAGACCTGGGAGGAAGAGAGCGTAGAGGAAGGAGGGAGCTGTTTCAAACAACCAGAGAGACTGTTAGCGAGAAAGCAAAAAGAAGCACAAAAGACACAGCGATTACCACTGAGGTCGGAGGGAGACAGCTTTCTTCCGAAGCTGGTCGCAGAGCCCAATCGAGAACTGAGGAACACCTGGGGCTTTCTGAAGAGAATCGAGCCTTTACTCTTTTGATCTTGAAGAACTGATGCTCTGAGCTGAAGGGAGAGTGAGGTTCCCTGATGAATATAAAGAAGGTCGAGAGACTGGGCATCCAAATCTGATGCATGTGGCGCAGGGATTTTGCTGATCATGTGATCATGTCTTGGATTTTTTATGCAGTCGGTATAGATTTTGATGAGACTGGCGCCTAACCTCTGCTTGGAATTGTCACGAGAACTCTGACTGAGCATGATCCCGTACCTGTTTGTTTTGTCAGTGGAGATTTCCTTTGCAGCGTTCAGGATGAGGAGGATGCCAATGTCAGAAAGGGTGGAGTCTGCGGACTGCTTATCGATTTTGGGAGGAAGGGCGGACGGGATAATGAGATGACTGAAATGACCGAAGTTCAGAGAAGTTGCTGAAGGATGGGTCGAGTTACGGGATTGGCTTGTCATAAATATGATCATTCTCTCGGACCTGTCCAGTGATTCTATTGACTGCCCTGTTGGCAAGTGAGTCCGCTTCTGTGTTATTATTCCTCAGTACATGTTTGAAACTGGTATCTCCCAGATGACTTATATTATTCATGATCCTTAGTTTGATGTTGCTGAGAGCCTTTTTTTTGAATTCTCCCCCTGTAGCCAGTGCAACGATCACAATTGCCGAGTCACCCAAAATGATTGGGTTCTGAACTTGCATCTGCTTCATAATGCTTGTGCCTAAAAGAAGGCTGTAAGCCTCTACCATATTATTCGACATTTGACCCAGGCCCCATTCATAGGTTATGAGAATTTTTCCATACTGATCTTTTATAATTCCCCCTGCCCCTGCTTTCCCCAGATTGTTTTTTGAAGCTCCATCAAACTGGAGAGTGGTTCTCTTTTGCTCATGTATCCATTGGTTTATGTCTTCCTTGGTGCCCCTAAGTTTCCAATTGTTCCCCCTCTTGCCAGCTGTGGAAGGGGGTTGCTTATTTTTGTCATAACTTAGGCAGAATTTATTGAACCAGTCTTCCTCATCTTTCTGCCAGCTGGATCGATCCGGTTGAGAGACAGAGTTGGCGCTTATTATCTCGGAGACAAGGCCCATAGTTTTTGCCAAGGTGCGAGCTGGGTTTGGCTTCTGGTTGTTGAAGATGCAGTTATTCCTGGTGAGCCAAATTTTCCAACTGAGTGTTGAGGGTATACATTTCCACAAGCGGGTGATAATGGCCTTGCTTTTCCTAGAATGAGGGTAACATTTCTGTTAGGGTCCCACCCTAACCCCCTTATTTATGTCATGGGATCACGTCATAGTCAAGAGTCAATAAAGCCCATATTAATATTTGTAAGTGGTTAACCCGCAATTAATGACGGGACCACAGTTAGTTGCAAATGGGCGGTAGTATTAGTTAGATGGTAAATGGGCGGTAGTATTAGATAGATGGTATTAATAAAATCCACGATATTGGCTCGTGGTATTGCATGTATGAGTCATATATAAAGGATAGAGACTCCCTGCGAGGAGCATTGTGTCTTGTTTTGTAATCGAGCTCTGCTCTATTGGAGGTTGCCCCCTCGAAGAGGCCTGTGAACATTTCTCTCTGGATAATAAAATCATTGCTATTCTGTGCTCTGGGTATATTTTCTTCGCATATTTTATGTTCTCGGTATCTTTTCTTCGCAAATTCTATGTTTGGGTATCGCTTTGCAGGTTAAGAGCATAACAAGTGGTATCAGAGCACTTTCCAGGGCTCGGTGGGATCTCCAAATTTTAGCAAAAATTTTTTAGGCTAGAGACGTGTTCCGGCGTCTTTAAACCACGGGATCTATCGTTAAGCGTATAAACCTGCGGATTTGGGGAGGCATGCACGCAGGAAATACAAGAGGTGGTCACGTCTGTTGGACTCCCTTGTAACCCCTGTGGGTACCCCTTCGAGTAGTAGCGCATTAGACAGAACCACGCACGGACTGTCTTCCACGTACCCTCTGGGTATATAGGAAGCCCCCTAGCTCCCTTGAAACCTCGCCATAGATAAAACTTCGGCCGTCTTGTGGCTACAGTACACCGAGAACAGCACTCGGAGAGATTACTCGCCCGTACGATAGGGTAGTCGGGTTGTACGGCTAAGGGTACGGTCGATCCTCCTTAGTTAGAGCCCTGAAACATTGGGCCGAGTACTACTGTCAGACCCTTATGTATATTGCGATCTGTAGCACCTGACACTCCCCAAGACCATAGTTCCCTTTCTATCGAGGGATCACACATCATCTATTCCAGATCAGCAGCAGCAGTTGTTCCACCATTCAGATCTCTCAGATCCACCAGATCGGAGCAGCAGCAGTTGTCCACCATTCAGATCTCTCAGATCCACCAGATCGGATATTCCAAATCAGCAGCAGTAGTTGTTCCACCATTCAGATCTCTCAAATTCGCCAGATCGGAGTAGTTGGGAAGGGTTCCTGTACCTGGATATAATTTTCGCAGGACTTTTGGCGGCATTGACATTTTGAGGATTTGGCGACTGCAGTGTTGATCAGGAAGGAGTAAAACTCTGTTAGGAGTTTTCTAAAAAAAAAAAAAAAAAAAACGAGTTTGAGATCTTCCGGGGCGCTTATTGGTGACCTAGCCCATTAGAATCAGGACGACGAGCTGAGCAAGGTGGTACCATTCAATTCTTAGTAACAATTTTTAGGCGGTCCCAAATTTTCGTCAGGCGGGTGTATGGTAGAAACTCGCACTCAAGCAATGGCCAATGAAAGGATAGACCAAATTGAAGACCATGTGCACTCCCTCCACACTGCGGTGGAAAGGCTCGAAAATCAGCTTAAAGGAATAGGTCTCCAACTACAGGACAAGGGCAAGGAGCTAGCCCACGAGGAGGCGTATAAGGGTCATGAATACCATGAGGGGGAGTCTAGCCACTCTCCTCACGTCTGGCACACCCATCCACCACCCAATCAGAGACCTCCCAAGTTGGATATGCATAAATTTGATGGTTCTCACACGTCCGCATGGCTAGCACAAATGGAGCAGTATTTTCAATTGAATCATATCATAGATGAGGGGACTAAGCTTATGGTGGGCACCATGTACTTGGACAGTGAACGATGGCAATGGAAGGAATGGTATCAGCGTTGCAATGGACAATTTCAGAATTGGGGCCAATTTGCCAAAGCTCTTCGAAATCGCTTTGAACAGGAAGACTCTTTTTTGGGGCGTCTCACTAAGCTCCGACAGACGGGTACAGTGGATGAATATATTACCACTTTTGAAGCCTTAGCCTTCTGCACTAAGGGTCTCACAGATGAATTCTACATGGAATGCTTTATCAGCGGTCTTAAAGAAGCCATCAAAGCTCAGGTTCTACTCCACCACCCCCCCACATGGACCGAGGCTTGCCAGGTAGCCCGTAAGGTGGAACGGGCATTAACAGCCCAATCCAGCCGCCCCAACTTCACCGCTAAAGGTCGTCCCTCACAGGCTCCCAATATGACCCAAACACTTAAGATTCAAAAGGTGTCACCTGCAGAAATGGCCGAAAGAAGGAAGCAAGGACTATGTTACTACTGTGATGAAAAATATTCCCCGGGTCATAAATGCAAAGAGCACAAGTTTTTTCAAATAGATGCCACTGACTACAGCTCCACCGAGGAAGATCCACCACTTGAGGAACCAGAGGCGACCGAAGAAGATAACCAACAGGAGATGGTATCTGATGAACCAATGATTTCGCTACATGCATTGGCAGGAATTTCTTCCCCTCAAACTCTCAAAATCAGGGGTTTTCTTAAACATCGCCCAGTAGTAGTCTTGATTGATAGTGGAAGTACCCATAATTTCATCCACCAAAAGATCGCTGAAGCAGCACATTGTTTTGTCCGAGCAGTTTCTAACTTCCAAGTCTAGTTTGCAGATGGGGGCACAATGAAATGTGAAGGTCGCTGTGAAAATGTCAAAATTCAAATGGGGGATTATCACTTGAAAACCCACATGTTTGCAATACACATGGGGGGTTGCGACATTGTCCTAGGTGCGGAATGGCTCCGCACTCTTGGGCCAATCACAATGGATTTCCAGGAGTTATATATGAGTTTTAAGCAGAACGACTACACACATACCCTCCGTGGACTACAAGCGGGAGCCCCCTCTATCATAAGCTCGCATCGTATGGAAAAATTGTTAAAAAAGGGCCATCATGGAGTAATAGCTCAATTTAATGCCATCCAGGTAGTAGACACCATGTCTTCGCCAATTCATCCTGAGATGCAACACATTTTGAATAAACATCGGACGGTCTTTGACAAACCTCATGAACTTCCACCCTCGCGAGGGGAACATGATCATAGCATCACATTGGTTCCAGGGGCCCAACCCCCAAATGTGCAACCATACAGACATCCATTCACCCAAAAGAATGAAATAGAAAAAATCATCAAGGAATTGTTGGAAGTAGGTGTCATTCGTCCTAGCATTAGTCCTTACTCATCTCCAGTCGTCATGGTCCTCAAGAAAGATGGGGAGTGGCGGATGTGTCCAGACTTCAGGGCCCTCAATAAGTTAACAGTCAAAGATAAATTTCCCATCCCAGTGGTTGACGATTTGCTGGACGAACTCAATGGGGCTCAATTCTTCACTAAATTGGATCTTCGCTCAGGCTACCACCAAATTCGCATGAAGGAAGTCGACATTCCCAAGACAGCTTTCAGAACTCATGAAGGCCATTATGAGTTCCTGGTCATGCCATTTGGTCTCTGTAATGCCCCCTCTACTTTTCAGAGCCTTATGAATCACCTCCTCAAACCATATCTCAGAAAATTTGTCCTGGTCTTCTTCGATGACATCCTCATCTATAGTGGCACTTGGGCGGCACATCTTCAGCATGTAGATATCCTCTTGCAA
The DNA here is from genome assembly GCA_031772625.1 of Pinus tabuliformis. Lineage (NCBI taxonomy): Eukaryota > Viridiplantae > Streptophyta > Pinopsida > Pinales > Pinaceae > Pinus > Pinus tabuliformis. The sequence continues at coordinate 233,469,074 of CM062806.1, forward strand.
CTGCTCCGCAAGCATAAACTATTTGTCAAAATGTCTAAGTGTGCGTTTGGCATGGAAGAAGTTGAGTATTTAGGCCACATTGTGGGCCGTGAAGGTGTCAAGGTGGATCCCAAAAAGATCCAGGCAATGCAAGAATGGCCTCAACCTAAGACCTTGAAAAGCTTGAGAGGATTTTTGGGTCTCACAGGCTATTATCGTAAATTTGTCCGCAACTATGGCCGCATAGCGAAGCCCCTGACGCAACTTCTAAAGAAAAATTCCTTCTTCTGGAACAAAGAAGCACAACAGGCATTTACCGCTCTCAAAACCGCCATGTGTTCCACTCCGGTCTTAGCACTACCAGACTTCACCAAAACATTTGTCATTGAATCTGATGCTTCGGGAACAGGTATTGGAGCCGTCTTAATGCAGGAAGGGCGACCATTGGCCTTCACCAGCCAACAACTAAGTGGGAAGAACTTGGGCCAATCCACCTATGAGAAGGAAATGATGGCCATATTACATGCAGTTGAGACCTGGCGACCTTACTTGTTGGGGCGACATTTCCAGATCCGCACAGATCATCACAGTCTTAAATATTTTTTAGAGCAACGCCTATCTTCCCCCCAACAAAATAAATGGTTAGCCAAAATGCTGGGTTATGATTATGAGATCATTTACAAGAAAGGGAAAGACAACAGGGTAGCAGATGCATTGTCACGCCAATTTGAGGAGGAAAGTACTCTGCTTGCAATATCCCTCCCCATTCCAGACTGGATTGAAGAGGCTCGCGGGGAATGGTTTTCACATCCTGGGCTCTCCCAACTCATTTCTCAATTACAGGCAGATCCTAATTCCAGCAAGGGCTACTCGTGGCAGAATGATATTCTTCGCTACAAGGACAGAGTCGTCATATCACCAACATCCACCCTCAAAAGTCGCATTTTGGCAGAATTGCATTCCTCTCCCATTGCAAGACATTCGGGCTTTCAGAAGACATACGCTCGCACCAGAAGATCATTTTTTTGGACCGGCATGAAACAGGACATCCTTACTTTTGTAGCAGAATGTGACGTCTGTCAACGCCACAAGGGGGAAACCGTCAACACACCAGGCACATTACAACCATTGCCCATTCCGGCGTCAATTTGGATGGAGGTCTCCATGGATTTCATTACAGGTCTTCCAAAGTCTGGGAACAAATCAGTCATCATGGTGGTTGTGGACCGACTATCGAAGTATGCTCATTTCTGCGCTCTACCCCAACCATTCACACCTACTTTGGTTGCTCAAACTTTCATGGATCAAATCTTCAAATTGCATGGCATGCCCACTTCTATTGTGTCCGACCGCGACCCAATCTTCACCAGTAATTTTTGGCAAGAGCTCTTCAGAATACAAGGCACTCAACTCAAACTCAATACTTCATATCATCCGCAAACAGATGGTCAAACCGAAGCCGTCAACAAATGTCTAGAAACCTACCTTAGGTGTTTTACTTCAGAAAAACAACACCTTTGGGTACAGTGGTTACCTCTGGCGGAATGGTGGTATAACACCAACTATCATGCCACCACCAAAATGACTCCCTATGAAGCAGTCTATGGACAACTTCCACCGTCCCCTACTTCTTATCTCACGGGGTGCTCCAAAGTACAAGCAGTGGATCAACTCTTACAACACCGTGCAACCATGCTTGCCCACCTGCGCGAGAATCTTCATCAAGCTCAGAACCGTATGAAGCAACAGGCTGACCAACATCGCTCAGAGCGCTAATTTCAAGAAGGGGATCAGGTCTTTTTGAAGCTACAACCATATAAGCAAACATCACTCAAAGACAAGGGATGTCAAAAGCTCTCTCCAAAATTCTACGGACCATATCAAGTACTTCAGCGCATTGGAGAAGTGGCTTACAAGTTGGATTTGCCACCTACAGCAAAAATCCACCCAGTTTTCCATGTATCGTGCCTCAAGAAAGTGATTGGGAACAATTGTCGAGTTCAAACCAGTCTACCTGAATTGGATGAAGAAGGATCAATCTGGCTTCAACCCGAACAGGTTCTAGACACACTAGACAAGCACCTGCGCGGCCGCATGATTAAGGAGGTCCTCGTCAAATGGAAAGACACCTCGCCGGAAGATGCAACTTGGGAACCAGCCACTATTCTTCATCAGTTTCCGCAGCTTCAGCCTTGAGGACAAGGCTAGTCTTAAGGGGGAGGGCATGTTAGGGTCCCACCCTAACCCCCTTATTTATGTCATGGGATCACGTCATAGTCAAGAGTCAATAAAGCCCATATTAATATTTGTAAGTGGTTAACCCGCAATTAATGACGGGACCACAGTTAGTTGCAAATGGGCGGTAGTATTAGTTAGATGGTAAATGGGCGGTAGTATTAGATAGATGGTATTAATAAAATCCACGATATTGGCTCGTGGTATTGCATGTATGAGTCATATATAAAGGATAGAGACTCCCTGCGAGGAGCATTGTGTCTTGTTTTGTAATCGAGCTCTGCTCTATTGGAGGTTGCCCCCTCGAAGAGGCCTGTGAACATTTCTCTCTGGATAATAAAATCATTGCTATTCTGTGCTCTGGGTATATTTTCTTCGCATATTTTATGTTCTCGGTATCTTTTCTTCGCAAATTCTATGTTTGGGTATCGCTTTGCAGGTTAAGAGCATAACAATTTCTCCCAGTTTTTGTGTAGGGTAGAGAGCTGGTCGAAGGTCTCTCTTATTCTCAATGGACTGATAATTTGATTCCAACAGCTTTGGGCATAAGGACAATCTAAAAAGAGGTGTTGGCTACTTTCCTCCTCAGCACGACAGAGACAGCAGATTGAGGGACCATGAATACCTCTTTTTTTGAGATTCTCGGCCGTAAGGATCTTACCTTTGAGAAGAGTCCAGTTGAAGAATTTGACCTTTGGAAGGCATTCTGTTTTCCACACCGCTGTACAAAGATTCCAGTTACCTAGAGTAGAGCTTGCCTGAAGAAGTTTGTACCCATCTTTTACAGTGAAGTTTCCTCCGCTAGGATCCCATATGAACCTGTCGCGAGCCTCTTTATTTATGAGAGCTGATCCCGAAAGGGAGATCTTGAGGTTCGCCCATTGATCCCTAAGGTTATTTGGGAGAGGTAGATCCTTCCATGCAAGCCAACTATTTTGATCCCATAGGGAGATGTCATAAAGAGAGTTCAAGTTTTTTGCTTCCATCCAAGTTTTCAAGGTGCTGAACTGCTGAAGAAGATTTCTTGGCTTCGCTCCCATAATTCTGTCCGTCCATATATTTATTTCTTTTCCATTGCCCAGCGATTTTGAGATGTGATTTTTGAATTGGGGGAGGACTTTTTTGATGAGTTTCCAGACTAGAGTGCAAGGTCTTTCTATGATTACTTCAGAGAGGACATTAGAGTTCAGCCCATTGAGGTATTTCCTCTTCATAGCCTCCACCCACCAGGAGCCTTTTCCTATGAGCATTCTCCAGATCAGTTTAAATCCCATTGCTTTGTTAGAGAAACTATAAATTTTGATGGCTAGGCCCCCTTTTTCGAAGGGGAGGGTAACTTGGTCCCATCTGACTAGACTGAATTTTTTCGAGTCTTGCTTCCCTCCCTGCCAGAGGAAACTTCTCATAATTAACTCCATGTGCTTATGGGCACTAGCAGGGGCCAAAGTTACTGCATATTGATATATGGGGAGAGCGGAGAGGAGTGCCTTAATGAGAGTAGTTCTACCTGCCAAATTTAGCTAGGACAGCCCCCAGCTTTGGAGTAGTCCTCTCATTTTTTCTATATGCTTAACCCAAATTTCAGACTTAACTATTTCTTTTGCTAAGGGCAGACCCAAATAAGAGAAGTGACTCCAATTCCTTTGAACTGGGATGTCCATGATCAAGGAGATTCTTTGCATGATTTGAAGAGGGACATTCCAAGTGTATATTTTACATTTTTTGTTGTTTAGCATTCCCCCTGATGCTGCCAGGAAGGAGTCCAGAGTTTTCTTGAATATTTTTTCCATTAAGCTTGAGGCTCCTCCTATTAAAAGGGTGCCATCCACAAAGAGCGAATGATTAATTTCTTTTATCCCTCTCTCTATGCTGATCCCTGTGTGTCATGCGGAAAGAGTCGATTTTGCGGACAAAACCAACCTCCCTAGAAGCTAAGGCTTTCTAGTGACAAACAAGACAATTAAGAACTATCCTTCTCTAAATATGCATTTACAATATAAGTAATCAAGTGTTTAGATCCTACCTGTATTCCAACGCTGTTGTAGTAGTCCAGCCTCGTCGATTCGGATGAGCTCCTCCTTCTCTTCGAAACCTGCATTCACTAACAATCAAACAATTAAATAGCACCTGAATATCTCATAAAATAAAACATATTTAACATACAGACCAAGGAGTATATGAAACAACTCATAAATAACAAATTGTTGAGAAGAATGGACTTATTTGTATTAATAGGAAACAAAAGAAACCATTACAACCTGAGCCTTGGTGTTGAGCAGGTCCCTCCCAGGGTCCAGCAAGAGTTCTCCTTTACTTTGATCAGCTCACCCACTTCCAAATGAAACAAGAAAGGATGGGAATCTCTCCTCACAAGCTTCTACAAGGAAGTCCTAATTCCAGCAGCATCTACCCTTAGGAATGTTCAGCTTTCAACCTCTCCTCCCTCTGGCCCAATGCCTATATTTATAGTGCTTTGGAGGAAGTTAATTAGGTCCACCATGAATGGGATAAGCCCCTCTTTCAATGGGATAGCTCCCCTCTTCATGGGATAAGTTCCTCTTTCTTTGAGGTGCATGAACCATCTGGAGGCGCTCCATACACGTCAAACCATATTCTAGAATGCTCTAGATTTGACCACAAGTAACTTTTTTGAAGTGAAACTCGCGCATTTTGACCTTTATAGGGGTACGCACCCACCCCTTTACATACAGAGCGTACAAGTACGCAGGTATTGTGAACTTGGGTTGCGTACACGCAGGTAAGGCTAAGAGAAACTGCATACCCAGAGTTAATTGACTTTAAAGGACTTTTCTCTCTTTCTTGGAGTTTGACATGAAGAGCAGAGGTATGAGACTTGCCAAGGAGGATAGTATGACAGTTGATGGAGCCATACTAACTGCAAATAGTCATGGTGACAAATTTTAGTGTAACAGATTGCCCCCTTAAGTGAGAAGCCTGTAGTAGATTAGGGTTTTATATCATCTAGGAAGGGTGAAGTATTTTATCATTTCAAGGATTATCTTGTGGAGAGCCCGGTCAGAACCTGCAAATATTCAACACAAAATACATATATAAGATCATATCATCGCTGAGGTAGGCATTCCCATACTCAGATTGAAAACTTTAACTAACAATCTAACTACTGCTCTGATACAGGAATGATTTTGCAGTACATCACAATCATAGACTCATGTAGACACAGTATGGACACAGCCATCTGTTTATGATTAGTCTACTATATAATGAATACAAAACTCCTCGCAGCCTGGATGGTGGAAACTAGATCCAGGGTATTCATTCCTACTTCCCGAAATGGTACGATTCTATCCATGCAAATAAATGAGTTGATGTCGAACATGGTAGAAACCACTTGATTACCAGTCGATGATGTAAACTGTTAACAAGTGTGAGAGAAACCACCAGTGATGTCAATGGTTCTCAAAGTACCCAGTACAATCCATGAGATGCGAATGAATGGGTTGATGTCGAACACGTCACGGAATCCTTCGATCGAAAGTCAATGATGTAAACTGTCGTCAAAGGCGAGAAACCTGCCATTGATGCATGCAGACTTCAAGGTACTGACGATTTCTAAGTCATCTTTCTAGATAATGTGCTGATGTCGATAGAAAGCGACCCGTTGCAGGCAAGCCCACAACACGAAATCATAGTTCAAGCTGAAGAAATGTTGTTGTAAGGACTGACTCAGGGATGGTCAAAATGGATGACAAGTATTTTGCATTTGAATGGTTTATCTGCAGAGACCTCTTGAACACATAACGACACAACAGATGGCTTGGTGACAATTGACCCAAAGTTAATACCCAGAATGGCTGAAGACTTTCAAAGTGTTTTGATCAACTTTTAGGCAAAGGATTTCCCAACCCAGGTGAATGAAAAGTGTCGTGTTCAAGAGTGGTGATAAGGTTTTTCTGTGACAAAGGATAACAAATAGGCTCATTCTTCTCTCTTTTCCCCCACCATTTCTGGCAAGTACCTCTTTATTTTTTACAAGCTTGAGGAGGATAACATATGCTTGATTATAAGCTCATCCTTCGAATGAGTGCAACTTAGTTTAGATTCGGACCCTAAGAAGGAGTGGTCCGTTCCTGTTTGTAATCGAATAGGTCCTTTACTGTGAAATTTTAACGAGTCCAGTATAGGAGAAACTCGGCGTTTTTCAATTTTAGAGAGTTTCAAAAAAACTAAAGAAGACTCCAGGGTTGAACTTTTTCGTAAATTTGTGTCTCCCAAGTCCGAAAAAGTATAAAATAATACTTGAGAGAACCGCTTGATCTTGCGACCAAGGAGTACTTTCATGATTAGTGCCTCTGACCTGAAAAGTAAAAAGCGATCAAGGGCACGTCGTTTTATTTCCAGTATCGAATTTGAAACGAAAAAAATCCGGCAATCTTTTCATGTTTTTACGGTCAGAAAAGGGCTATAAGAGGACCGTATTTTAATTCCATTTTAACGAGTGTAAAAGAAACGCTCGACAATCTTTTCATGTTTTAGGAGTCAGAAAAGGGCTTAAAAGATGACTCTGATGTTTTTGGTTCGTGAAAAATGACAATTTTCCCTGAAAGTCTTTTTGTCCTGCACAAAAACAACACATTACTCATACCTGTTTAAGATAGGCAAAAATACGTTGAAAAATATCCTTTCATGGTGAAAAATAAACAAACTTAGCATTCATTTATCCAAAAAACCTATAAAAATAACTTTTACCATGTCATTTTTACCATTTTACTGTTGAGGGAGAGAAAAGGGCTTTTGGCAAGAAACTTCCCGTGGAATTTGCGATGAATCCGACCGTTGGAATCGAGCGCCGTCTCTTTCAGGTATTTCACAACATCCTCCTCTTTGTTTTCATTCATTTAGAATTTCATTTTAGGCCTTATTTTGATTTTTTGGGGGCTTTGGGGTTTCAAGATCTGCTTTTCGGGGTACGCAGGTGCCCCATGGGTGACCTGCGTACCCCAACATTTTCTCTATTGGGAAAATGGCAGGTGTATGCAACCTACCTTCAGAGCAGCTGCGTACCCACGCTCTGTTTCTGAAGGCGGGGTGCGTACTCCGCGCAAAGCAAATTCAAACCCCCAAATCTCAAAATTGAACCATTAATTTTTTGATTTAGTGAATTCTAATAGATGTTTTCTGGTGTGTAGATTGCCCACCATGCTTGATTGGCGCGAAAGAGAACATGAAGATGTCGATTTGGCCGCGATTAATCATCAACCTTCCATTGATGCTTTGAAGGCATGTGGTCTCTACAAATACTAGGCCATACCTGGCATGAGGGCCCAGGTGCGATTCTTAGAGTGGCTGGTCGAAAGGTGGAACGTTCAAGATCAATGTTTTTACATCGGAGGGCACCAGCTTGAGATAGAACCCTCAGACATATATTTTCTCACTGGTTTTCCCAAGAGGGGCGAACAATTGTTTCTGTTCGGGACTAGGCCGGGTGGCCAATCCCTTGCTAGTCTCCGTCTAGAGTGGTGCAATAATCAGAACCAGGAGAAGGGGATAGAAATCAAATACATATCCCGACCTGAACTTATGGTAATTGCCTTTACAGTTACCAGACTTTGTGGGGCTGCCGCTTTGCACATTTCCATTGGATCCTAGATGCGGATGGCTATTGATTGCTTCCGAGGCACCATTTTCAACTGGTGCGATGCTGTGTTGGCCAATTTAAAGGGCCAACTGACTAGGGCAAAAAACGGGAAATTAAAGACTTTTGGATATGGGCCTTTAGTTGTGAGCTTTGCCCTAGAGAGAGTTCCGATGCTGATCCCGCAGCATCTCACTGTTGAGGTTGGGCCTCCTCGGGAGCCTAAGTTGATGCGATGGGTTGCGGTGATGGCCCATCATCCTGATGAGGGAGCGGGAGTTGTCTGATTTCCTGCGGGTTACTTTCACTGGTTGGAGGACCAGGTCTTTGCGATCCAGGATTTTCCTTATGCCAGAGTGGATTTTCGTGGAGATCCGGACATGTTTCTTCCACAGGGAGAACAATGGGACGACATAGGTACTTCATTTTTCACAAGTTTTTAAATTATCTATTTTTTTGTTTTTTATATATCGTCTCAAAACTGATGGTAAATTTTTTTTAAAATGCAGATGTAGGCCCACGGCGTCCAGCCAATCTCTGGCCTTTCGAGAGGAGACAACCAGCTGCACCGGCACCTGTCCCACAGGACGAGGCTGCAGAGACCTTAGCTGAGTTGGAGCAAGACCTAGAGCGTCTGACGGCGGATATACCAGAGACTACTATAGATGATATTCCTATCAGACTTCAGCGCTATGTAGTCGCAGTCCCAGGACTTTTTAGGAGGTTTTTGTGTAGGGTAGCCCGTGCAGTGGTGTCATATAGGGAGCACCACCAGTGATTGGATGGTCACTTTGTAGACACATGTGACATTTTGGTTTTTTGTACTTATCATTTTTGCCGATCATAAGGTGTTTTTCGACCTATGATCGAAGACGATGTATTTTTTGACACACTCCTATCTATATATATCATTATTACCGGCTTATTTTGTTAAACATGCATGATGAAATGTTTGTAAATTTACATTTATGATTATTGCAAATGTCTTTTTAACATTCGAGAAGCAATTTCATCTGCTAATGTATTTAAAGACCTTGGAATATGCTGATATTCAATGTAATCAAATTCACATTCCAAGAGACGCACTCTCAAAAACAACCTTAATAACACTGGATTTCTATTGGCATAGACTCTATTAAGCTGTAATACAACGAGTTCAGAATCTAACCTCACTATCAAACTCTGAATCCCAAATGAAATAGATTCAGATAATAACTCAATCACTGCACTGTATTGTGCAATGTTGTTTGTTGTTTGACCGAGGCTCACCCCATGCATAGAAACTAACTCGTCAAAGGGCGAATAGGTAACTCAGGCTGCGGAAGAGATATTCCGTGTACTACGACAAGCACCATCAGTGAATCCAATGTACGTTTGGAGAGGCGTCGACATCTGCAATATCAAGAGTAAAACCAAGATAAGCCAGAATAAAGACGAAAAACACACTCTCTAAGCTAAGCACACTGTTTAAACTAACAAACACACCAGCTAGAAAGAAAAACTTAACCTAACTAAAATCTCCATACCCATCATTTAAGCATAATACCTCTTTAAGTAAAGTCCATTTCTGGGTTTACCCAAAGAGTCCCCGTCAAAGTCTATCAGCTCATAGGCCCCTTTTTCTAGCTTTCTCTTGACAATATAGGGCCCATGCCACATAGGAACGAATTTTCCAGCACCTAACTTATCATTAGCTTGATCATATAACAACACTAGGTCTCCTTCTGAAAAATTTCGAGGGGTCACATTCCGATCATATTGAGCTTTCATACGTTTTGCGTGAGTCTCGATTGCCAAAGCAGCATCACGTCGAGTCTCATCTAATTTAGCTAAGTATAACAAACGCTTCTCCTCTTCGGAAGTAGCTGGGAGTAATTCGATGGCCATTTGCAGTGACGGGATTTCGCATTCAATGGGCAACACAGCTTCCAAACCATAAACTAGTTGGAAAGGAGTGAACCCTGTTGATGTTTTCACTGAGGTTCGGTACACCCAAAGTGCTGAAAATAACATGTTGTGCCAATTCGATCGATGAATACCAATGATTCGTCGGATCATGATAACTAAAACTTTGTTGACGGACTCAACCAGACCATTTGCTTGGGGATAATAAGGAGTAGAACTATCATGACGTAAACCAAGTTGGCTTGTAAGTTCTGTCATCATAATGTTTCGAAAATGGTGCCCATGGTCAGTGATTATCGCTTGTGGGACACCAAACCTAGCAATAATGTGATTGAATACGAAAATTTCAGCTGTCTTGCCGTCTACCTCGAATGTAGGCATCGCCTCGGCCCACTTAGTAAAATAATCAACCGCAAGGATGATATACGCATGCCCCCCGGCCGAGTGAGGGTTACAAGTAATAAAATCGATACCCCATTTGGCGAAAGGACCAACGACAATTATAGGGTGGATAGGAGCAGGTGGCGCGCGCATCTTTCGATCAAACACTTGACAGTTGTGGCATTTTCGGACTGCAATAATACAGTCTTTAAACAAGGACGGCCAGAAATAGCCAGCGCGCAATATCTTTTGGGCTGTGGCATACCCAGACATATGACCGCCACACGCTCCAGAGTGACAGTCATTCAAAACCCTTTCAGCTTCCTCGTGAGTTAAGCAACGTCGAAAAACCAAATCCGCCCCACGACGATAAAGAGTATCTCCAATAATTTTGTATTGTTGGGACTGGAATCGAATTTTCCGACGCTCCGACTTTGAAATTTTGGGCCGAAAGGATTGGGTCTGGAGATAGACGATTATATCCCCATACCACGGATCTAAGGTGCTGATAAGAAACAAAGATTCGTCCGCAATGGGCTCCTCTGCCACTATTTCCGTGTCAGCACGCGGGAAATCACACATTAACTCGGCAAAGACTAAGGATTTCTTAGACTTGGATTTCTCGAACTCCAAGTCAAACTCCTGTAGGATAACGATCCATTTGGAGTACTTGCCCCCTAGCAGTTGTTTAGTCAAAATATATATCATAGGGTTGCAATCCGAAATCACTGTAGTTTTACGGAGTAGAATGTAGTGACGGAAACGCTGGACAGCTTGAACGGCTGCCAGTGCCAACTTTTCCACATGTGAGTACTTTAGCTCTGTTGGATTTAACGTCCGACTAAGGTAATATATCACATGTTCCATTCCGAATTCATCTTCCTGAACTAAGACCATTCCAATGGTGGAGTGGGAGGTAGCGAGATACAAAAAGTAATCCTGGTTGTAGTTGGGAGGATGCAACAACGGTGCATGGGTCAACGCGTGCTTAAGTGCATCAAAAGATTTCTGAGCTATCTCATCCCAAGAGAATTGAGCATTTTGTTTCAACAACCGGGTGAAACCCTTTGTAACCTCGGCGTAGTTAGGAATGAATCGACGTAAAAAGTTTTCTTTCCCCTGCAAACTTTGGAGTTGGCGAAGACTCGAAGGAGGAGGCAATTTGATGATAGCTTCTACCTTCGAGGGATTGACGCGGATACCGGCTTTTGAAACTACAAATCCTAGCAATCATCCCACTTCTATGCAGAAGACACACTTGTGTGGGTTCAACCGAATTCGATAATGCCTACACCTCATAAAAATAGCTCGTAAATGGACAAGGTGATCCGCTCGATGTAAAGAATGAGCAGGCAAATCATCGAGATACGGTTGCACAATGTGCTTGATGTCATGAAACGCATAAGACATTGCCCTTTGAAAAGTGGCTCCAGCATTCTTAAGTCCAAAAGGTAATTTGCAGTAAGAAAATGTCCCCCAAGGACAAATGAAAGCCACTTTTGGTTGATCGGCAGGTAGAATATTGATTTGATTGTAACCGGAAAAACCATCCATAAAGGAAAATATTTCACTGCCGGCACAATCATCAATTATTTGATCGATATAGGGCGTGGGATAGTTGTCTTTTGGACAAGCACGATTAATATCCCTATAGTCGATGCATATTCTTATTGTTCCCTGTTTCTTGTTAACTGGAACAATATTCGATACCCAATCCGTTAACGGGTTCGGATAAATGAAACCTGCTTTCAACAGCTTCTCTACTTCTTCTTTAATTGCAGCCGCTTTCCGAGGGTGAATCTGACGCAGACGTTGCCGGACGGGTTTAGCATCCGGGTAAGTCTTGATCTCATGAACAACAATGGAGGGATCAATTCCTGGCATTTCCTCATAGGACCAGGCAAACACGTCGCGAAATTCTTGAAATAGGGCCTTGTATGTTTGAATTTCGTCATCTGTACACGAGGCACCTATATGAATGTTCTCAACAATTCCAGGTTTGACTGAAATGTCAATAGGAATAGTTTGGGAAATGCTTCCCAAATTCAGCTCTGAATCAGGATGTTTCATTGGATTCTGAGCTTCCTTGACATATTCAGCTGTAAAGATTGATGAAAAATCATTTTCAAAAGTATCACCCTCAGGTAAAAACGAAGATCTATGATGGATATCTTCCCATGGTAGATCGTCTACACTTAGGATTTCGCGAAGTTTCTCGTCAGATGACACAACTTCAAGAAACGCTATCCGTTCTGAGGTTGATGTGAAAAGTGATTCCTCATGGACCACATTCATTTGGTTGAACGCGGTGTTGTGGGGAAAAATTCCTATGCAGGATGATCCTATCCACCTAAGGTGTGACAGTGCCTTAGCAACAAACAGAAACAGCTATTCTAGTATTCTTCCTTTATGAACTAAGAATGAAGAGAGATAGATGGACTAACCGGTGTCTTCCGTTTGTCCCTCGATCAGATTTCTCTTCTCTTTGAGAGCTCCCAGCTACTCGCCTTCTCGCTTGCCCAGCTTCAACAGGTTCCTGCAAGATCACAAGAAGGGAACACTACACAAAGACATAGATTCATATTCATAACTAGTTCAGGATTAGAAGTAAACTAAATATACTAATGCAATCATACATCAAAGACACATCAACATATAGGAGAAACCAAGATAGCTTTATTGATGAAATAACAAGGTTCAGGAGGAGATACAACCAAGAGAGTTCCAATCCAGCATCTCCCTCCCAGCAAATGAAATTTCTATCTTCACGTCCCTTCAAAGCATTAAGCACCCAATGATCTCAATCTCAAACCAGTAGCAATTCTTTGCAATAACCAAATTCCAGCCTCTAGATCTCATGGAGAAGAGATCCATATATAGATGTTTGGAGTGAGGATGAGTCAGCTTGTGATCTGACTAGTGTCCTCTCTCTCTGTCAGTTCTTACTTCCACTTGGAGACTAAGAGCCTCTTACTCATCACTTAGTCGAACTCAGCAAGGCAAGTGTCATGGAGGAAGATTCTGGAACCTTCCACAGTCTTGACACCTCACACAAGAGACCCTGCCATTTGTCATTTCCCGCTCAGCACACCCTGGTAGTGCTTCCACCTGCGTTGCAATGCAACTAGCCAGTGTAGCCTCTGCATTTCAACACAGGCAGCTAGTGGAGCCTTTGAATTGATCCTGAATTGACTTGTTTTTGAGCACTTTCTGGTGGAGAACTTCTGTGAATTGCTGTGGTTTGTTGGCCTTGTTCATCTAGGGGTAGGAACAACATGTTTAGGGACTTTGGATCCCTTGGATTATGGACATTTCGTGCTTATAGCTGTAAGGCACAAAAATGTCTATAACAGTTGCCCCCTAAAGTATGAGGTCGTTTATCGGGTGAAATGCTTTATTAGGAGGATCCGAAGTTCTTTCAATGCTGGGAGGAGACCTGTAATACAATACAATACAATACATTATTTTCATACTTTTTTCATGATCTAGCTTAGGCGGGCATTCCCATGCTCAGCTTTATAAATTCATTTCCATGTACATATAACAGACAATCGTCTGATGATAGACTGATGATTCTGATAGAGCCATCATCCTTTTGGTAGGATGATTATCTGTGCTGCAAAGCTGTACATTTCCATGTCTTTATTTTCTTGAATATATATCGCAGCCTGGATAGATGAAACTAGATCCGAGGTCTTCAATCTCGTCCGATCTTCACTCTAAGTACAAGTCGATCCATGTGAGAATTGCTCTGAAGTCGAACATGGAAGGACATCGCTTGATTACCAGTCGATGATGTAAACTGTTAACAAGCGCGAGAGGAATCACTGATAATGATGATGACCCTCAAGGTACTGCAGTACAATTCACGTGGTGTGAATAGAGGACTTGGCGTCGAACACCACGCAAAATCTTTCGGTCGAAGGTCATTGATGTATACCTGTCGCCGGAAGTGAGAAACTTGCCATTGAGGCATGCAAGCTTCAAAGTACTGAAGGGGTTGTTCCTAGATCAACTTCTTGGATAATGAGCTGATGTCGACAAGAAGCGATCCGTCAAAGGAGGGCCTTAATGAATCCCACATCAATGACACGGAATGGAGCTAATGATTTTGATGGAGGTGAAAACGATCTGATGACATATGATTCAGGGTGGCGGTCATGAAAGAGTATAATGTATGGTAGTGGATGGGACACAGGTGACTTCTCTGAACGACTTCTCTTGAACATATGGCGACACTTATGTGATGGATCGGTAGCATTACCCCAAATATGGATGGTATGGAGAGACCATGGTGATGTGACCGGTGAATGAAACAACCCAACCCGATTATGGTACGGAGGAAAAGTGTCATGTTCAAGAGCAACTTGCTACCATCAAAGTTTCTTGAGTTTCTCCCAATTTTTCCCCAGTCATTGCTAACCAGTACCTCTTTATTTTTGTCAAGCTTGAGGAGGATAACATATGCTTGTTCTATAACTTGCCCTTCGGGCAAGCCCATCACTATGTTTTAACGAGCTTAGCGATAATGAAACTCGTTCTCGTCTAAAGACAATTTTGTCGCTATTTAATGTATTTAACGAGTCTAGCAACAAAGATAACTCGGTCCTTTTCATTTTTAGAGAGTCTGAAAAGGTACATAAAGTTAACTCCAAAAGTCCTTTTTCGTCATCTAATCCCTTAAGTCCGAAAAAGTATAAAACAATACAGAAGGGATGAATTTTCGATATCTTTAACGAGCCGAACAAAACAAGCGCTCGATCTTTTTGTGCAATAATCCCTCGGGTCCAAAAAGATTAAAATCTAGAGGAGGGATAGCTCTTCCGGTCACTTTATCGAGCTGGAAGGCCAAAACTCGGCAATCTTTTCATATTTTACGAGTCAGATGAAAAGAGCTTAAAGAAGACTCATCTTTTGAGGAAAGAGTGATAAAAAGGGTAGCAGCTGATTCCAGGGAAGGATTGGAATTTCCAAATCACGGCAGTGTCACAAGGATGGCTAGTGAAATCACTCTGCGCAGATGTTCCTCAAAATGGGTAAACAATCATATGGAGGTGAATGATCGGCCAATAGAAAAGTGGAGGTGATGGGCAAAGAAGACCAAGGCTTTAATGGCTGATGATATTACGTTCACGGTGGTTATTTACCGGAATAGTTCATTTTTTAACGAGCTTAAACGCGGGTGGAAACATTTGCTCGATCTTATGTTTATTTTTTAACGAGCATGAACTATGCGCTAAAACTGCTCGAATCTTGCGTTTATTTTTTAATGAGCATGAACTGTGTGCTAAAACTGCTCGATTATCCAGTCATATGATAAGAAAGTCTCATTAAAGATGCTATTTTTTATGGAGCTTAGATCTTACAAAGCTTTGCTCCGGATCCTTTCGTTATGCAAGTTTGGAAACGACTAATCCTACGAGTTTAAAGGGTTAGACCGACGGGTTTAAAGGGAGGACCTAAAAATTTAAAAAATAAATAGCCGCCCCTTGCTTGCACTCCAAAAGGTTTGCATGCCCCCAGGTATAAAACAGAGTTTCAAGGTTACCTCTACTTCACTTCCGCCAAAACAAATGTTTTACCGAGAGAGGCCTACCTCTTTCAGGTCACCCAAAGATTGCTCTATTCGCGGCACGAATAAAACACTTCCTCAGCGATGTCTACCGAGATAGACAAAGGTGAGTGGCAATGAGCGCCAAACACATAACTTTGACAAGAGAATCTTTTTCTAGAATAACCCCTCTTCCACTCACGGACGGGGTACAGACTAGTCATATTCTCCCGCGGAAACCTATCCTATACCCAAAGTTTTCCTGCCGAAGCAGACCAGGATGCATGCCCCCTGGGTTCCAGTCATATCCTTCCGAATCACTCGCGCTCATCGGGAGGACGGACCGTGGGTTGAGACATTTCTTGCCTGAAGAGACCATTTAGGGATGGTATGTGACTATTTGCGATGCGTGATCCGGGAAATGAAAGGTGGTCCACGAGCTTGACCACTCTACCTTCATGCGGAAAACACATTACTCTAAAGAGTGAGGAGATGATGGCTCCCATGCAATATATATAGTCTCGTCCAAGGAGTAGGTTATAATCCAAGGGTCCTTGAACGACCATCACGTTCATTTGAACGGTCTTCCCTTTCAATGTTATTGGCACATTGGGGAGGATTCCTAAAGGTCGACTGGTTCCTTTATCGAAGCCTGTCAGATTTCTCATTTCAGGCAAAAGCGCTGGCGAACCAAGCGCTTTCCAAGCAATAGAGGAAAGGATACTCACAGATGCCCCCTCATCAATGATAGTGCCAGCCATTACCATTCTGTATATTTGAACGATAATTCTGAATGGTATGCTTGCTGGCAACCGGGGTCTGCCTAGTTGGTTCCAGTCGAAGGATACAACTAGGTTGCTTGGTGGTGGGACCGAATAGACGGCCGGATATCGCTCCGACGAACTTCCTTCCTGCGATAAAGGAATGGGTGCATTGCCCCCTTGTTCGTCGGAGTCTGTGTTGATGAAGAGAACTTGGACGGTGTCGTCTTTATTCTCTTTTGTGATGATATCATTCGAAGATGGAACCTCTGAAGGCAAGACCGGGTCAACTGCTGCCTCGACCTTTTGACTTTCGTCAGGTATGGATTCAGACGGTTCATCTTCAATGATAGGTGCTTCGGCTGACCACCTGGGCGGGCCAACCGGGTTCTCAACTGGTGAAGGACTTGGCAGGAGTTTTTGATATCCAGGAGGAAGTCGCGCTGGTAAAACCGGGCGATCTTCCAAAACTCTTTTAGCCTCGTCTAAGAAGGGACAACGGTGGATGGCATGGTCGCCTTCACACAGTCTGCAGGGAAATTTAGCTTTCCCTCTCTGTCCTGTGGCTTCACTTTCACTAGTTGACGGTGTGCTGTCAACATGGCTATCAGAGGTTGACGCCACCGAATTGTGCAAGCGGGGAGACCAGTCCCTTAGTATCCGTGGGATGCAAGGACAATCTCTGTGAAAGTGGTCTCCCTTGCATATGACACATGGCGATTTAGGCCTAGTCAGTGCAGTGTGTGGATTTTCGTTAGATGCCATTCGTTTGCCCCCAGTCGCTTTTGGCTCCTTCTTCTTCTTCTCTTTCTTCTTCTTCTCCTTCTTCTCCTTAGGAGCTTGGCTTTTGGCTTTGCCAGCTCCATCAAGCGAAGAGGAAGGAGGAGAGGAAGAATTAGAGGAAGTGGAAGGCTGGTGGGCAGCTCTGGACTGGTCTAACTGCTGATTCGATTGTTCAGGAGTAGTGGTGTTTTGAACAACATTAGTTGAGAAGAGCCAGACAGGCAAGCCGATTGTCAGTCCTGGAAGTGACAATGTGGCCATATGGGGCGCTCCAACATCTCCCCAAGAGGAGAAGGGACTAGGATTTCCACCAAGGGGAATTCCTTGGTTGGAGGGCTCCATTTTCTCAACTGAAAGATCAACGCAGGAATAAGGGTGATTTATTATTCCTTTTAAAATAAGTTTTAATGACGCTTTAGACACAACTTGCTTTTTCAATTTTAAAGAGTCGAGAAAAAACAAAAGATGACTCTAGTCGCCTTCGATGTTTTAACGAGCCCGAAGTGACAAATGCTCAGATGGACTTTTTACGTTATAGAGTCTGAAAAAGGCCAAAAGGAACTGCTCTAGAGATCTAGGTAGAGGGTGTGCCAAACCAATCACAAAACTGCAGAATACGTTTTACGGTACGGTAGTCAATCTTCCCGAATGCTGTGTTCGGTGCATTGCGATCAGTAGGGCGGTTGACACAGCTTCCTAAGGATAAAGGTTTTAAGCCTATAGGGGTCTCCCAATATATACGCGACGGTACGTGGGAGCACAATCCGTACTGGCACTTTTGGTCCCTCAGGAGGAATCACCCAACCATCAGTGAGGCCAACAGATACCAGGTTTTACGACGCCGAAACACGTCTCTAGCCTAGACCTCTATGTTGTGCGTTATGTTACAAAGCGTTATTAAGTTCATTCAGTTTATTTTATGTTGATCTTTCTTAGAAGTTTGCCTTTTGAGGTTCACCACGTGATGTAGATACAATTCCTAAATGCAATCTAAAAGATGATAAGCAAATTTTATCTCTTTTTCAACAATGAAAATCCTAGCTACAAAGGGAAAAGAAAGACACCATCTTTTCTCAAAGAGCAATCAGCACACTCTAAATGCACTTTTCCTAAAT
Organism: Pinus tabuliformis; assembly: GCA_031772625.1. NCBI lineage: Eukaryota > Viridiplantae > Streptophyta > Pinopsida > Pinales > Pinaceae > Pinus > Pinus tabuliformis. Next base: position 233,487,398 of record CM062806.1, read on the forward strand.
CAAACATGAAAACTATCAAGATGCAAATGCACAATGCAAGTGTTTGTTTTCCGCTTTCTTAATATTGATGCCTAAAAAGAAAGCTTTTTGCACAACTTTGAATTTGCTTTTAAATGACAGATACAAACAAGTTTACTTTTTCGAAATCAGAAAGGGTAGAAGAGATTACAACACGTAACGATTTTCGAAATGGACACTTGTTTCGACACTTAAAAGAGACAAACTCAAATCAAAACCAAAGTGAACGTATAATCAGCTGTAAACAGCCAATGAACTCTCTCCTAAGATCACAATCAACAGATCTGAATCAAGGGCTACAGGATGACTATTTCACTCTTGCAGTGGAAAACTGTAAATGACGCCACAAACACATAAAAAACACTCACAGTCTTTTGTACAAAAGGAGGCGGAATCAAGGCAGAGAAAAGGGGCTATCAGACAGGTACCTATGCTGGTTAAAGGCTGTAGAAATCAGAGATCAAAACAAGGCAAAACAGAGCAGAGAACCCCAGCTGCACAAGGCCTAAACTGGATCAGCGCACCTGTATAACAAGGAAACTGAATTTCAGCGCAGGTAGCCTTCACGGGAACTGCGTTGAAATGCAGAGTCTCTTCACAGAGCCTGCGCTGAAGCAGAAACGAGAGTTGTTTCTGGGTTCAGGGTCACGGTTTGCTGATTAATCTACGGTTTCAGGCCAAATCAAAGCAACAAACAAGGTACAATCAAAGGGATGATTTGAAGGAGAGCTAAGATCTATCACAAAGGATCATCAAATCATTTGTGAGTCCATTTCTCAGATCATAGACAAATCCAGTGATTGGATCAAAGCAGCAGCTGTCTACTTTGCATCTGAAAATAGCAGATGCAGTTCGATTGCTGCTCTTGAGTCTATGAAACAAACAATGATATAGACACAAATAAAATGATTAAGCAGATCTCCCCAGCAGAGTCGCCAATTTGTTGTGGGGAAAAATGCCTATGCAGGACGATCCTATCCACCTAAGGTGTGACAGTGCCTTAGCAACAAACAGAAACAGCTATTCTAGTATTCTTCCTTTATGAACTAAGAATGAAGAGAGATAGATGGACTAACCGATGTCTTCCATTTGTCCCTCGATCAGATTTCTCTTCTCTTTGAGAGCTCCCAGCTACTCGCCTTCTCGCTCGCCTAGCTTCAACAGGTTCCTGCAAGATCACAAGAAGGGAACACTACACAAAGACATAGATTCATATTCATAACTAGTTCAGGATTAGAAGTAAACTAAATATACTAATGCAATCATACATCAAAGACACATCAACATATAGGAGAAACCAAGATAGCTTTATTGATGAAATAACAAGGTTCAGGAGGAGATACAACCAAGAGAGTTCCAATCCAGCATCTCCCTCCCAACAAATGAAATTCCTATCTTCACCTCCCTTCAAAGCATTAAGCACCCAATGATCTCAATCTCAAACCAGCAGCAATTCTTTGCAATAACCAAATTCCAGCGTCTAGATCTCATGGAGAAGAGATCCATATATAGATGTTTGGAGTGAGGATGAGTCAGCTTGTGATCTGACTAGTGTCCTCTCTCTCTGTCAGTTCTTACTTCCACTTGGAGACTAAGAGCCTCTTACTCATCACTTAGTCGAACTCAGCAAGGCAAGTGTCATGGAGGAATATTCTGGAAGCTTCCACAGTCTTGACACCTCTCACAAGAGACCCTGCCATTTGTCATTTCCCGCTCAGCGCACCCTGGTAGTGCTTCCACCTGCGTTGCAATGCAACTAGCTAGTGTAGCCTCTGCATTTCAACGCAGGCAGCTAGTGGAGCCTCTGAATTGATCCTGAATTGACTTGTTTTTGAGCAGTTTCTGGTGGAGAACTTCTATGAATTGCTGTGGTTTGCTGGCCTTGTTCCTCTAGGGCTAGGAACAACATGTTTAGGGACTTTGGATCCCTTGGATTATGGACATTTCATGCTTATAGCTGTAAGGCACAAAAATGTCTATAACACGTGGGTCGGTAAAATACTGCACGGCTTCATAAGCAATTTCATATGGACTCAAAGGCATAGCATCACCAAATGAGTCTATCTCAGATTCAGATGGGACAATCCAAGGATCATCCTAAATAATGGTGTCTGATGTAATCATATGAATGAATGCAAATGAAGGGTCTGCGTTCATTGGAGGAAAAGGAAAAGTTCCCAGTAAACCGGAATGTTTAACTAATCCTACGCCAACATCCTTATAAGGGATAGTCGTTTTACCGACATGCTGGATACTCTCTGAAGAGGCTGGGTCGGATGAAACGTAAGCCAGCTGGTCTATTGTCACGATCTTTCCATTATGTGGAAACTTTATTACTCGGAAGACCGATGAAACAACTGCTGTCATAGCGTAAGACCAACTGCGACCCAAAAGAAGGTTGTAGTCTAGAGGGGCATCAACCACCTCCACATCCAGACTAACGGTTTTTCCTTCAACCCCTATAGGCAAATCCTGTAGAATGCCAAACGGATGGAACCCACGGCCATCAAAGGCCTTAAGAATTGTCGGGGATTGATTCAGTGAAGGAGAACCAAGCGATCTCCAACACTGTATCGACATAATACACGTGGAAGCTCCCTCATCAATTACAGTCCGATGAATAGGCCTGTTTTTTACTATCACTGGGATCTGGAAAGCCATCTGATGAGGCAAACGCGGTGTACTATTTTCTAGATCAAAGATTATTAGGTTCGGGTCCTGAACATCAACAGCTCCTATAGCCGACAAAAGTAATTCGCGTTGTGCTGTACATGATTGCAGCACTTCCAAAGCCGACATTGCTGAGGGTGAAACAGCTAAGTCCTCAACAATGTTATAATTTTGGGCTGCTCTCGCATGTGGATTGAAAGCAGACTTTCGAAGTATACCCTTGGCGGGCAATTTGATTACTAAGTCCGAGTTAGGTTTCTCGATCTGTAGTGGATCGGAACCAGGAGCTGAGGTTGATGGATTAGAATGAGAAGATTCTGCTTCTTTGCCATCAACAGGACTTTTACTACCATAATCCTACGATCGAGTCGCAATCCGTACATGAGACATCATCAATATGGGTTCTTCACTGGCATTCGAGGAAGAACCTATCATTTTACTCTCTTGGTTTGGAAATGGATCTTTCAAAACAGCAGGAGTTGGGGAACCTTTGACGATTTTCACAACCTCTGCCCGATGAGGGCAATCTCTTGTAAAATGATCCTCTTCACAAATTAGACAAGGATAGCGAGGTTTGCGCTTTTCGTCATTGGTTTCCGACTTTTCTTTTTTCTCCTTTGGAGCTTTGTCTGCTTTATCCTTCTTCTTGCCTTTCTTCTTCCCACCGTTTTTTGATTTAGCCGTAGATGACTCTACAGCGTGAATGTTGGCGGAAACTTCAGCAGAAGATTTTCCTGTTGGGGAGTCTGGTAAGGTTATAATCGGAGAAGAATTCTTTGAGGATTTCTTCTTACTTTTAGTGTTTACCGTACGATTCATGCCATTAGCAGCATGAGATCCCGAAGGAGCAGCAGCGATTTGATTTGACTTACGAAGATCTGGGATCTTTTCATGTAACGTACCCGACTGAGTATAAACTAAGTCAAGGTACTGCGCTTGAGCAATGACTTGCTCCTCAATAACTACTCCGGCCTTAGCTACGTCTTCAGTAATCTTCGGTAACAATGATTTAACAAACCATTCAGCTAAGATTTGGTCCGGGATAAAAACTTTCACTAAACGTCTTCGACGTCTCCATTCATGAATATTATCAGAAATATAAGTGGACGTCGATTGTTTTAATGAAGTTAGTAACTCAGTACCATTATCGTATCTGACTGGCAACTGAAAATGAGTTAGGAACGAGGTAGCTAACTGGCTAAAATGATAAAAAGAGGCTCGTGGTAACTCAATGTACCACTTGGCTGCGAGACCAATGAGTGTACGCTGGAAAAGACGTAAGCGGATCGAATCATCCGAGATGGAATTGGAGGCACACCATAGGTGGTAAGTCATCACATGATTCGACGGATCCTCTCCAGACTTACCTTCGAACTTGGGTATGTCACTGGGCAACTTATTTGGCATTGGCGGCCAAAACAGAAGATAATTTATTGGATCGTTCGTTAAGCGCGACAAGTCGGGTAAATCCAAAGTTGTGATAAACGGTAATTGCCGATTAGGATCCTTAAAACTCTGGGTCACAAGACCAGTTCCAGGAGGAGGATATCCAGGATAACTAGGAATAGGAATCGCGTTCGGGATATTGTATCCTCCCGGAAAACCAGGATTAACCGGACCGTACTGGGGTTGTTGAGGTTGTTGATAAGTGTACCCAGGATACGGTTGATACTGGTAAACTGGCTGCTGGACAGCAGGACCGAATTGGTACTGTCCCTGGTACGGTTGATAAGTGAATTGTGGTTGATTTGTGACAACCGTACTTAAACCAGGTTGGCCTACAGGTATCTGAATCGTAGTTTGAATCGTAGATCCAGACAACGGTAAAGATGTCTGAGGAGTGGTTGCAGAGACAGTAGAAACCGGAGCTATCGATACTCCAAAAGTAAGTGCGGTAGACTGAACAGATGTTGCGGTAGTTGCGGAAGTCGTTTGAGATGGAGTACTAGGTGCAATGGGCGACTAAGTAACTACCGAAGTTACAGAAGTTTGAATATTTGACTGGGCTGGTTGCTGGGGTGAACCAGAAACTAAGGGTTGTCCAGTTTGAGATGACAACTGTATACTTGGCTGCAACACCTGTTGAACTTGTGATGGATCCCACACTATGTTCATTCCGGGGTATTGACCCGTAACAGGTTGAGGATATTGAGATCCGTAACCAGGTTGAGGGTAGGATTGATAATTGAAAGGTACATTTCCTATACCTTGAACATAAGATTGACCTTGGGGTGGTAGATAACCTTGAGTCAAGTACTGACCTTGGGGTTGATACCCTTGAGGCACGTACTGATATTGAGGTTGACCTTGACTCGAGTATTGACCTTGGGGTTGATACCCTTGAGGCACGTACTGATACTGAGGTTGACCTTGGGGTACATATTGAGGCTGGGGTTGACCTTGAGGAATGTATTGTACCACGGGTATTTACTATCCTTGAGGTTGCCCCCCAGACACAATTTGTGTACCTTGAGGTTGCCCACCAGGCGTTACTTGAGGCTGCCCCCCAGGCGGTAACTGCGCAACTTGAGGTTGAGAACTAGGATTTGAACCTGACATCATGTAAATGTCTCCCACGCTCAACGGTTTATTACCATTGTTTCCAGTTAATAACCCATGTTCAATGGGTTGAGGAGATGCTCCCGCAAAAGTACCAGAAAGTGACTGATACCCAGTGGGAACAGAAGGACCGTCGTACAAAAATGATTCAGGCGATTGAGTAAACATGGACGACTGACTAGACATATTTACAGGAGTATAAATACCTCCAGGTGGATAAGGAGTACGAGGTGGAGAAAAACTTGACCCTGAGTTGTCTAAATAATTAGTTAACGAAAGATACCAAGTAGCACTTCTAGGAGGACTGTAAAAAATGGATTCACGCTCCCTTAGATCAATAGTAGGTTGATGTTCAGGGATAGGGACGCCTATATCTTCTTCTGGAGCAAGTTCTTCAATAGCTATCAAACCAGAAGGGAAATTTTCGGTGATGACTCTTTCTACCCTAGGTGAATCTGGAGCACTAGAAGTCGGAGTAACATGTTTAGATATTTCAGGTTCTTCGCCTATATCACTAGTAGATGAAAAACTACCAGCAAGCTCGGAAACTGTAATAGCTTCAGGATTATAGCCTGTTTCTAGACTTTGGTAATCCGGATGAACTACCAACGAAGACTCTCCTTCTTTAGGTGACCCTACTTTACTGCCACTAGGAGTTACAAGGACTTTCAAACCTTCGTAATGACCCGGAACCTCTTCAGGAGGTTGGCCTCGAAGTCTACGAGACCTCCTCAACAAATCGGCCACAGTTACAACTTCAGGAGACTTGCCCCGAGTTCTAGGGGACTGTCTCGGTAACTCAGCCACAGTTAAAAACTTTTAACTACTGCACACGCAAAAAAAGTAAAATCTCAAAGCAAACCGCCTAAAGTCTCTAAAGAACCAAACAAATTTGAATCACACACCTAAATAATCTAGGGCGTCAAACCATGCACAAATAGTAGACTTCCGGACCGAAAACGCTAGTTGGTGATGAAGCCAAACATCGCCGGATTCAGTACAGAAGTGGCGGGCGGAACAGTTACCCCGGCAACCTGCTTAATGAATAGACCGGCACAAGTTCCTCCACTTTAACCGTCTCGAGTGAAGTGAACCCCCCGGAAAATCCAAGTGAGTCTAGCCAACGTCTGCTCAGGTACAGTGGGATCTTCCCTCCACCATCACTCAGGTAGAATCCTAAATATAATGGTCACTAAGGTTACCAACAGCAACAAATATACCTGGGGGAACAGTCTGCGACCCGATAGCACGCAAGGGCAGAGTAACAAGCTCAATCCCCTTGCCGACTCCTTGACAATAATCCAAGGTTTACCGACAAGTGACCCCAGGCTCCTCGATAATAATCCGAGGTTTACCGTTTGTAGTACGTGCGTATCTGGCGTCTTTCCCAATGAAGGAGGATTGATCCCCTCACTGGTTCGGACACGGTCTCGTGCTTCTCCTTTAAGAGGAGCTTTCCCAGAGCATAAATGAAACAGCTGGATTTATCCTACCACAAGATGAGCTACTTGTTTGGTTTTGCTGTCTTGGAGAGTTTATTACTCTCCTACTCCAAGACACTAGCCTGATCTATATTGGTGTTTCAGAGCCCTAGTAAATAAAAAGTTACTAAGTTAATTTTACTTTAAACGTTAATTTTATGGCTTTTCTTTAGGACAAAAGGTAGTGGTGATGAAACTGGTGGTGTGTAGACTCGACTCGCAACCACTAAAAAGATGCACCTAAGATGATTTACACTACTTTTTCCTTTTTTCAATGAATTTCCTAGCTAAGAGAGTTGGAGAATGCAAAATTTATAAAAGACAACTTTCTTGGCAAAGACAATCAAAGAAACAATCTCTTTATCTTTTCCAAAGCATACAACACATGAACACTAATTATTTCACGAAAATTCCTTTCTCTTTTCAAAGACTTCAAACGCTACTAAAGCAAACTTTTTCCCAAAAGAATTTTTTGTATTTTTTCTATATTAACAAAGCATATAAAACTACTTAACAAAAATCAACTTTAACAAATCTATGAAAATCAAATCAAGTTTACCTAAAAGCAAATCTAATGAGGAAAAAGCCTACAAAATATAATTCCAGGATGTTTTACTCAGTCAAAATGCAACCAAGGATCAGTTTATGCAGAATCATAAACTAATCAAAAACAAAATCGAAATCTTTTTGTTCTTTTTCTCAAGAATGAAATTCAAGTCTTTAATCAACAAACTTTCTCGAAATTCGCAAAGAGACAACACAAAGGTAGGTTTCTCACAAAGGTGGATTTTATGAAAGGTCTGACTCCTAAGAAGACTGAAAAGACCAAGGATATCCAAGGTTTTTACAACTTCTAAAGCCAAAGTCACTGCAAGACCAATGCAAAAATCAACCCTAAGGCAAAACTTCTATGAATTTCACTAAAACTCTCGATGCTAACGAAACAAGTTCAGGTGAAGATCTCTGACAGGTAACCAGTGGATCTGGGCAGTAAAAACAAATTAAAAACAAAATCTAATAGGCAAAAAGGAAAAATTGAAATTTTCTCAAATTTGACAGGGGTACGCAGGCGACCTGTTTGCACAGGTGCGGGTACGCTCTGTGCACAAAGCTGCAGTGCGTACAGGTACGCACTGTACCTAACTCAGAGGCTGCGTACTGCTAGCAAAACTAAGAAAAATAAAAATCTAACTTAACCCTAAGCTATTCCACCCAAATACACAGTCAGACAGCCAAAAATCATAAAGCAATCGACTTTTCTCAGATCAAAATACCAAATCAAAAAGAACTCAAACACATTCATGGATTCCCCAGTGGAGTCGCCATTTTGTCATGTGGAAAGAGTCGATTTTGCGGACAAAACCAACCTCCCTAGAAGCTAAGGCTTTCTAGTGACAAACAAGACAATTAAGAACTATCCTTCTCTAAATATGCATTTACAATATAAGTAATCAAGTGTTTAGATCCTACCTATATTCCAATGTTGTTGTAGTAGTCCAACCTCGTCGATCCGGATGAGCTCCTCCTTCTCTTCGAAACCTGCATTCACTAACAATCAAATGATTAAATAGCACCTGAATATCTCATAAAATAAAACATATTTAACATACAGACCAAGGAGTATATGAAACAACTCATAAATAACAAATTGTTGAGAAGAATGGACTTATTTGTATTAATAGGAAACAAAAGAAACCATTACAACCTGAGCCTTGGTGTTGTGCAGGTCCCTCCCAGGGTCCAGCAAAAGTTCTCCTTTACTTTGATCAGCTCACCCACTTCTAAATGAAACAAGAAAGGATGGGAATCTCTCCTCACAAGCTTCTACAAGGAAGTCCTAATTCCAGCAGCATCTACCCTTAGGAATGTTCAGCTTTCAAACTCTCCTCCCTCTGGCCCAATGCCTGTATTTATAGTGCTTTGGAGGAAGTTAATTAGGTCCACCATGAATGGGATAAGCCCCTCTTTCAATGGGATAGCTCCCCTCTTCATGGGATAAGTTCCTCTTTCTTTGGGGTGCATGAACCATCTGGAGGCACTCCATACACGTCAAACCATCTTCTAGAATGCTCTAGATTTGACCACAAGTAACTTTTTTGAAGTGAAAATCGCGCCTTTTGACCTTTATAGGGGTACGCACCCACCCCTTTACATACAGAGCGTACAAGTATGCAGGTATTGTGAACTTGGGTTGCGTACACGTAGGTAAGGCTAAGAGAAATTGCGTACCCAGAGTTAATTGACTTTAAAGGACTTTTCTCTCTTTCTTGGAGTTTGACATGAAGAGCAGAGGTATGAGACTTGCCAAGGAGGATAGTATGACAGTTGATGGAGCCATACTAACTGCAAATAGTCATGGTGACAAATTTTAGTGTAACACTGTGATCTCCTTTTGCTTGCGGAGTTTTTGCAGATGAATGCTCAAGGTTTCAGCCATAATGATATATAAGAAGGGAGAGAGGGGGCAGCCTTGCCTCAGTCCCCTAGTGCTTCTAAAATAGCTACTGGGTCTACCATTTATGAGGGGGTCAGTCCAAGGGTTTGAAATGCACTCCATGGTGATGCTTATGAATTTATTGGAGATCCCGAATTTCCTGAGGACATCTACCAGGAAGTGATGGTCGACCCTGTCAAAGGCGTTTTCCATGTCCAATTTTATAATCATGCCTCTTTCTTTTCTGTTGATGCTACTGTGAATTTCTTCTTGAATCAATATGACGTTGTCCGTTATTTGTCTATGGGGGACAAATCCACCTTGATTCTCTGATATAAGGTAGGGAAGAAGTTTTTTTAGCTTGTTAGCCAGAATTTTAGTAACAATCTTGTATGAAACGTTGCAAAGAGAAATAGGTCTAAAATGGTCAAAGGAGAGGGGATTGAGGTCCTTGGGGATGAGAGCAAGGTGGGAGGATTTAGTGTTTTCCCCCATCTTGAATTTTTTAAAGACATTTTTTACCATCCTGACATAATCTTTTTTTATTGTGTCCCAGTGATTCCTGTAGAAGGCAACAGTGAAACCGTCGGGTCCCGGGGCCTTATCCAGTTGCATGCTGAAGGTCGCCAACCTTATCTCCTCCTCTGAAACATCCTGATCCAATTCTCTATTTTGCAGTTCAGAAATTTTGCTCTCGACTGGTCTGAGAAAATCTGTGCTATTCGAAGTCTGAGGGACTGCTGATAATAGGGATTTGAAGTGGCTGTGCGTTGCCGCTTTTATTTCCTCTTGTTCGCTGATTTCTTTCCCCTCTGCAATGATTTTATCGATTTGATTTCCGGCTCGTCTGATCTTTATGTTGTTGTAAAAGAAGGAGGTGTTTTTATCTCCAGCTCTGAGCCAAAGACACCTCGATTTCTGTGTCTATTCTTCTTCCTCCACTCTATTTTGCCTGTAGAGTTCCCTGAACATTTCGTTTTCCTGGGATTGGTCTTCCTTTGTGAGTTGGTTATCCTCTTTCTCCTGATTCCACTGTTCCATTTTCCTGTGTAGTTCTGCTCTTTTTTTATTTTCCATTGCTGTGTTCGCTTTGGCCCACTGTTTTATTACTGCTCTTAAAGATTTTAATTTTGTTTCCCAAATGTAGTGGGGCGAACCAATGACTTCCTTTGCCCAATGGTCTTTGATGAGTTTTCGAAAGTCCTCCTTAGAGTCCCAAGATTTATTATATTTGAAGGGAAGGGGCCCAAGATTTCTTCCCTTGTTGAGGATCAGGACCACAGGCTTATGGTCTGAAGCTGAGGCGTGGACAATTTTGCTTTTGACTGAGGAGAAGCCTGAAACAATTCTTTCATGAATTAAAATTCTATCCAGTCTCTCTTTGATATTGTGAATACCAACTCTCTTGTTGCTCCACGTGAATTTTCCGTTATAAGGGGGAATATCAATGAGGTTATGGGTTTGGATTATCGCTTCCAGTGAGTCTCTTGAGGGATCAGCGAGGAAATTCCCACCTATTTTTTCCTCAATGTTCCTTATTAGGTTCAGATCTCCACCCATAAAAATGTTCCTGTCTTGAGAGGCCTGCAATTCTGAGTTTATGGATTCCCAGCAGAGAGCTTTATCCCTGTAGTGATTCGGGGCGTAGATGTTATAGATGGTGTATTCTTCTTTTGAGACTCTATTTTTAAGATCTGTTCTTACCCACCAGTTGCAAAATTTTTGGTTGGTGAGGTCCCATTTGCTCTTGTTCCAAAGAGTTCCTATTCCTCCTGAGGCACCTACTGCATCTATAGTTGTACCTGTGAAATTTTTGTATCTTTTTGTGAGGTTCTAAAAGTCTTGCTCAGATATTTTGGTCTCCTGGATGAGGAAGAGATCTGGCTGCTCTTGATTGATTAAATCCCGGACTGCATTTGATTTTAGGGAGGAGCCCAACCCCCTGCAATTCCAAGAGACCAATATCATTATTTACTTATTTTTGGATGAGCCCCGCTCCTCTCCTTTGTCTTTTCCCCACTTCCTTTTTGTTTGTCCAGGAATGAGTCCATCGGCTGCTGAGTTCCAGTGGCCATTTCTTTTGCTGTTGTTTCATCTCTAATTTATTTTTTTGACTTCCTGCCTGCTTTTCTCGGAGGATCAGAAGTGAGACTTGCTTCTTTCATTTTGTTTCTAGTGAGGATGCGTTCTATAGTTGGAGGGGGAGAGGACGGGGGCAGCGAGGGAGAGGGGATGACTGCGAGGGCAGTGGCCCGGGGAGAGGGAGGGGGTGAAAGGGGTTCTTCGACTGACAGGGATTCAAAAGGGTTGGAGGATGAGGGGAAGGGCTGGGTTGAGATAGAAGGGGGAGGAGGAGGGGCAGCTTGGGGTTCCGGAGGAGGCTTGGAACTTGGGCCTTGAAGGGGGTTTGATTTCTTCTTTTTTACTTGCTCCCATGAGCCTTCAGAGGTTTCAGCATTTTCATTAGACTCATTTATTTTTAACTTACTACATCTATTTGCAAAATGTCCATATTCGTGACATACCTTGCATTTGAAAGGTAGTTGCTCGTAGTCTAGCTGTTGGATGTGTGTCCATTGATCTACTTTGATCTTGATGGCTTCCGGCAGGCCTTTCCCTAGGTCGACTTCAACGCAGATCCTCGCACAGGCGTGCATATTCTCCTTTGGTTCGCATCTGTCAATGTATTTTCCAACCGCGTTCCCAATGGCCTTTACCGATTCATCTCCCCAGCAGTGGAGAGGGAGGTGAGGCAGACGGACCCAAATCGGGACTACATTTGGGATGTCCATTTCCGGATCAAAATCAGGAGACCATCTGTTCAGGTAGAGACCTCTTGAATCCATGAAGTAGGGGCCATTTCTAAAGATGAGGTTCCGGTCCTCTTTTGATTCGAAAAGAAAAGTATAGAAGCCCCTTCCACAGAATCTGATAGCTATTTTCCCTTGTATTATCGCGTTCCAGTTACGTTCCACCCATTTTTGGACTGCTCTGGGCGAAGGCCAGAGGCCAGTAAACTGGCCAACGAGACCCCTCTCAGCTAAAGCGATTGCAGCCTTCCTCGGGAGACTGGGAGGAAGAGATACTTCAGGGATTTCATCTAGTTTCTTGACAAACTTGGATGCAGATGGGCGGATTCTTGAGGAGGCGTTCTCAGGGATAAGAGATGCAAAGAGTTTTTCGTTGTCTTCAAAGTCTGGGGACGAGGAGGGATCAGTCCCAGTCATGGCGGCGGAGGAGGGCCAACACGAAGCCGGCAGAGGAAAAAAAGCGGAGGCGAAGAAGGAGGGGGGCCCCAGAGCTGGGGCCGGGCAGGAGGCCCGAGAGAAACCGCGAAGCAGTGGAAAGGAGCCCAGGAGGGCCTGCAGGGGCAGAGACAGACCCAGCAGCAGAGCTGCCAGGCGGGGCCTGGAGGAGGCGGGGAACCAGTCAGGGGGCGGCCGTGCGGGAGCTCCAGTTTGAAATCGTCGCTTCCAGCTTCAACATCTTAGTTCCCCTACATGTGGTCTTTTATTCATCGACGAAGTGACTCATTTTTGTGACTTCCTCCATGAACACGATCATTGTTTGACAACCCTCTCCTTAAAATCACGATTTTAACTTGAATCTCACTAAATATTAGAGGTTGTCAGTAAACAACTTGTCCTCATCACTCAATTCTAACTTTATCTCAATTGTTTCCTAAATGTCTACCCTAGCTCTGTGCACATGTTTCCTCTTTTTCTAGCAATAAGAAAGCCCATTTCTTCCTTGGGCAAAACTAGGAAAAACATTTTATTAGAAGCATACTATTCTAGACCAGTGTACTTAAAAGGGAGTGGAATCTGAGTTATTATTTCCTTTGATCTTGTATTAAATGTGCACTTGGAGGTTGTTTTTTGTCACGTTGGATTATCTATTTTTCTATAGTTGCATTGAAAGTAGTTGAGATGTTAGGTCGTTCAAGCATTATAGATCTCATCACAACAACCCTTTGCTTATGGACACCTTTCATTTATTGAAGTTAAGCTGTTAGAAAAATGACCAGAATTACTGAGTTATTAAAGTTGCTAAATAATTTAATACACTCCATTGTTCATGATATAGTCGAAATTGGAAATGACAATCCCTCAAACATTCAAACTTGTCTACAAAATGCACAAGAGAAGATTGAGTTTTTGTAGCTTGAGTCACAGTTACAACACAATCAACATTTTGAACTTGTTTTTTTTTAGAATAATCCTCTATTTAAGTTTGAAATAGACTCCCATCAACATTCAGAAAGTAATCAAATCAATGAGATTGACGTTGATTTAGACCCAGTGCCCAATTCAAGAGCAGATTTGCAGGCATATGTAGAAGTTCAAGTTGCACTTCCTAAGCCCATGATTAGACCTTACAGAAGAGATTTTTAGTGATAAGCACATAATAATTCTTGGATATGACAAGGATGTGTCCTTTCATATTCTAGACTATTCCAAGCTAATCCAATTTCAGAGTGTTGTATTTCTTCAGGAAGATTCATCTTCACCTATTCTTACTCCTGCATAACAACAGATTGCTAAATGACAACGTTGTAATTGAGTTGGCCATGTGAAATATTATTGTTTTGATATTCACTCATGTGAGCATTTTCATAAGCAAACTCATCATTAAAAAATATGCTTCAAAAACAAGCCTCATGCAAGAGCGAAGATTCACCCTGGGCAGATCGCTTCTTGGTAATGGGCTTCAACAACTAAGAAGATATTTCACTTATACCACAGGATTCATTCTCAACTATTGAAACGTCTTGTAGTTGAGATCTCTTCATCTTTTCACCTTGCATATAACAAAGAGGAATTTTCGGTTATCTACAAGCTTCAAAGATAAACTAAGTGAGCCTGAGCCACAACTTGAACCCGCTGCTTGAGCCTACATCCAAAGACAACCATACCTAGATTTAGAGTTGTAGCCAGAGACAGAGCAATTCTCCATGAGCATGCCCTTGTTTGGTGGCCATCCTTAAACCACCGCAGGTTGAGATCTCCCTTTTCAGGTTGAGGTTCTCCCTTTTTTCCGTAAGTCGATACCTACCTTTTCCAAGTTGATGGTCTCCCTTTTCAAAACATTAGAGACACTTCCTCTAGTAGAAGTCTAACAAATTCTTGCAAGATTTGGAACTGCTCTGAGAACTACATTGAGCATTCTAGGTTTAGACCTCAATGGTCTCCCTTTTCAAAGCATTAGTGAGCACTTTCTCTAGTGAAATACTTCAGTCTCTAGCTCGATTTGAAAGAGCTCCATGAACTTTACTAAGCGTTTTAGTGTTGGTGGCCATCCTTAAACCATCATCATTTGAGACCTTGATTTCTCCCACCTTATCCCATTATTTTAGAGAGCATATTCAACTAATTTCTACAATGCATCTTTTGCATTTTTATTACAACTCTCTTCTTGGACTCATATATACCCCTTTGGATTAAGGTGGGGAATGTTGGACACCTAATCTGCTAAGAGTTTTGGGTGTGGAATATGAAGAGTCATTACGGTACAAGAGACCTTGGAAGACAAATCTAGTGGTCATAAAAAATGTATTAATATGTATATCCTTGTAAATATAAAGCATTCAACAATTATCTTACTTTTGGTGTTAATTATTTTATTGTTTAACAACTTCCTCATACAAATTCCAATTAAGTTGATCTTTGCACCATTTGAAAGCTCTTAATATTTAGAATAGTATTAAGACATTGCAAATTTTGTTTGCAATTTTTTTACCCCAAAAATGTCATTTAATGCTTCAAATATTATCTAATAGTTTTTGGACCCCAAAGCACCAAAATATGAACTACCCCTAAAACGGGTCTTACAAGCCAATATCTCTATTTTTTTCATAAAAAAATATGATCATAAATTATATAGTAATCCATTTGGGTTCATACCTCCTCATTTTGGAGATCTTTTGGTCCCCAAATATTTTACTAAAACACTAGGGGACATTTTCCTCTACATCTCCCTAGAATACCATTTGTGCTTCCCTATAACTTGTTCTTTCAATCGAACCTACCAGAGTTCATGTTACACCCATATGGTTACCTATGATGTCTTTTGCAAAGTTGTATCCATTGGTAACTATACCTCAGTTTTTAGTTCTACATCCTCTTTTGTAGGTAAGACTTATTTGTTAGTTTACTATTTAAATAAGGAAGACTCATAGAGTTTTAGAATTTTCCCACATTATTGAGAGGGAGAACCTTACCCTTATATTTGAGGTCTTGACCTTATTGGGTTATATGTAAGAACAAGATACACTTTTATTCCCTCAATCTAGCTAGCTCAAAAGAAAATCAAAGGATAATTACAGTATATGGAGGTACATAGAGCATGTAAGTATTCTCATCTACCTTCCCCAACACTTAAACATGAACATACCATAGAACCTTAATATTTCACAAGGACCCTGTAGCTTTTTTTATTCATATGTAACCAATCCCAATGTCCTACTTCAAATGTCTTCTCAATTTTGTATTGGCTTTGTTAGGCCTTATTTTTTTCTTGTGACTTTCTTGATATCTCATGGACTTCAAATGAATTTGCTTGATCTTATCAATGAAATTTTCATCATTTAGTGCTTCACCTATGGTGCCTTCCCTTAATCCTACATGTTTTTTTCAGAAAGAAAAAAACCAACACTCTTTATACTAATATAAGGTTGTTTACATATATCCTAATTTTCATCCAAACACCATTCTAGCAATTAACATGTAAACACATTAAAAGTATCACATCTCCAGTACATATAAATCTGTCCCCAAAAGAGTCTAATGTTAACAAAAACATATTGTGTTCCCTACATCCCACAAAGTTATAACATATATAATGAAATATGACAATGGGAAGATCCTATTCTTGAAATAAAACTTATGTATATTTGATTTTCCTGGTCCTTTATAGATTGTCATTGAAGTAGGAAGAATATAAATCTCCCCAAGTAGTTATTTATGTCCTAACTTTGAAAGAGCATCCGCAACACCGTTATGTTCTTTATGTATATGGGAAAATGTCACCCCACAAAATATACCAATCAACAACCTTATCCTCTTCATCCAATTTATGAGGATAGGAGAATCAAATGAAGATTGCTACTTTGCCTAATCAATAACCACCTTTGATTTACCGAAAACATCTAATGACTCTATGGATAATTAATGAGTACAATATAAGACTTGCCATAGCACAATAGTCTCCACCCCAGGATTGGAACCCCTGCCACCGTTCTAATAGAAATGATAGAAATGACCACACTTTATCACAATAAAAGCCCTACTACCACACATATTCATACTAGTCGCCCCATCAAAGAAACCTACTAGAAAACTACACCATTGTTTGTTAAGTGTATGCATCTTGAAGGTCCCTTATATACCATAGGTCTAAGTTCATTGAAATATGCAAATACATTTTATGTGAACGGGGTATTTTCAAATATATCTGCATTCCTGCATCTCCAAATTCCCAAAAATATGTAAAGGGGTAAAGCACGATATTCCTTGTATTCCATCATCTAGTCCTGCAAACAAGCTTCCAAAGATGTGGTATTCCAATCAACAAATATAATTAGGATGTTCAACACACCATACCAAATGGAGACCACAAAGGGACACTTAAGAAAAAGGTGCACCACATCCTCAAGCTCCTCCTTACATAGTGCACAACTGTTTGGACCGATGAAACCCTGCTGCCACAAATTATCCCATATTCATATTTTATTTTTCTAGGCCAACAACTAAATCATTTGCGCTTTAGGGGACGATTCAAGTCCCAAATTTTTCTAAACCACTGTCTATCCCAATATTCTGATGACCATGAGTGATATACATGTAAGCCTCTATAACAATGATCTGACCCATCACAAATTTACCATTCCACTTAAAGATATCCTCCTTCTCCATCAAGGTGATACCAACCAAATATAAGTTACTTACTTACCTTTCCCATGTCTCATCCAAATCACCATAAAAACCTAAGTCCCAAGAGCATATCCAAGATGGATATAGGAAGGTGGAATCATGTGATACCTGAATTTGATTTAAGAAATAAATAACCAAATTATGATTGTACATGATAAGTGTGATAGGAATATGATGATTACCATCAAAACCATTAATGGGATCCATCCAAATCTCCATCAAAGCACCCGTTCCAATCTCATCTTAGATTCACGATCAACCTTTGTTTAACTTTCATCAAGTTGTTCCAAATATATGGAATAGAGTATGGAGCCCGGGCCCCATCCTTTATCCACTCCAGTCCATACCGATTTTTGAAGTATTTACCTTTATAATCCCCTTCCATATGCCAGTTCCATTTATGACATGACATAAGCACTTTACCAACAAATCCCATTCAAACTTATCAATATTTTTAAAACCCCATCCTCCATTCTTAATCGTCATGAAAATGTCCTCCAAGTGAACAAGATGAATTCTTTTTAACATCATTATAACCCACCTAGATAAAATTGGAAATAAAAGAGTTTATCCACTTGATGATTTTTTTGGGAATCATATAAAGATGCATCCAATAAACAACAATATTCTACAAGACAGACTACACTAGGACCAACCTACTTCCAATAGTCAACCATTTATGTGCCCATGTTGACAGTTTACATTCAAATTTATCAATCAACCAATACCGATATCTCAACCCATAGTTATTTGGTTTGAGGATGAACTTGAGGTATTTGAAACCTCTATTCATCAGGACCGTTTCCACACCAAATATATTAGCAATTTTCAAAACAATGTCCTTCTCTGGTACCATAACAATCAGTTGAGGTTTAGTTTTGTTCATATATAGCCCCAAAGCATCACCAAAAGATCAGATAATCTGATGCAACTATATCCATTTTCCAATGGAGATCTTCCCAGTAAAAATAACATCATCCACAAAAATAAGGTGAGTAATGAAAATATTTTTGGAGATCCAAAACCCTAAAAAGGACCCCCTGGATTGAACCTTAGTAATTATCATCCTTCTCATTTCGTCAATTACCATTAACAATAAGGGAGGGGATAGTGAATATCCCTACCTTAACCCCCTTGATGGCTTCAAAAAATAAGAAAGTGCCCTATAAATAAAAAAAAATAAAATCTACAGAGGTGATAAAAGTGATAATCCAATCAACAATCCTCACTAAAAGACTAGTCTTATGTAAAATCATCCTTAAATAATACTTATCCACACAATCATATGCTTTGATCAAATCCAATTTTAACATAAGTGCATCCCTCTTTTTAACCTTAATAGAATTCATACATTCTTGTGCAATAACCACTACATCCTATATCTACATATTGTTTAAGAACCCTATTTTGTTTGGAGTAACAAATTTTGACAGTGTATCTTTTAACCGAGATGCAATAATCCTGGAAATCATTTTATACACGATATTGCATAGTGAAATAGACTTGTAATCCATAAATGTTGTAGGCATGGATGCTTTAGAAATCAAAGTGATAAAGGTGGAATTCAACACACTAGAGATTGAACATGAGGTCCTCGAATCCTCCGCTAAAAGTAGTAGATTCAACCCCATGATATCAAAGAAATGAAGAAATAGTTCCACGAGCCACCCATCCGAACCAGGGATCTTGTCCCTGGCAAATGAATTAAGAACAATAACCATTTCATCTAATGCAATCCACTGACCAATAATAGCATTGTCTTCCTCATTGAAAATAACAAGACATGATTTGTTGAGAAATCAAGTGTAGTAGAGATCAATGCTTGATTCCTCTTCTTGATAATTACTTGTGAATGTTAGTTGCCTTCTTATTACTTATTGTGTCTTCTTCATCAAGCAATTATACCAATGTAAAATATACAAATATCACAAAGAGACGAGACACCAAAATTTAGGCTACTAGCCAGGGAAAAACCCCAAAAGGGGGGAAACCTAACAATCCATCTCTTATAGAAATAAATCCAAATGAGATATCCAAGACCAAGACCAAGTTTTCCATAAGAATTCCAAGTTAAACTCTCCTCCAAGTCCCATCCAATAGTCAAATTAAACGTTGGAAACCTAGCTCCAAATCTTGTCAAAACATAGATTTTTGTCCTTGCAATAGAGGTTGACTTTTAGCCCTACAATACCTCAGAAAGTTCCTTAGAAATTTCGCACGTGAGAGTTGAATTAGGGCAGGAAAAATTTGATTTCTCTCTATCCTTTAACTTCCTTCTTTCTCCTTTGACTTTGACCATGTTCTTCTTGTCTAAGTGCAAAAATAGATAAATGATTTGATGATGAATGAATGTCTCCAAGAGGTCGAACTTGACTCTTATATATAGCTATCCAGGAGGGTCAAATAGGTTCCACTTGGACGAATTGTCCAAGGAGGGCCAACTTGAAGATATTGTGGGCTTACGACACAAAAATAAAATTTGACTTATTTTTTTTGTAAATGTCCAAATGGGACATGACTCAAATCAATATTCTTTTGACTCAAAATAAATTCTTTTTGACTCTTTTGACTCTAAGAATGAAGAACATGCTTTAAGAATATAAATAAATGGATCTCATAAATATATCAATGATATCTTTATACTTATGAAGGTTGACTCTAGTTACAATTTTCAACATGATTATCAATATCCACCATCTCCCTAGCACAATATAGCCTTCCAAAATAACAAATAGCCTCTTTATGTAGAGCCCTCAACATCCTTGAGCTCCCAAATGGTATTTTCTCTTTTCCTTTGTTTAGCAAAATTGTGAAAAAATTTAGTGTTTTACCCCACGCCCCCCCAAGCGATCCAAATGGCATGGATTTTAAGCCGCCATTCATCCTCTTGTTGTTTCAATATCAACCACTTACGCCCTTCTAGATCTATAGCCAATTTTTTTTGCACATTGGAGAAGGAAACTGAATCCAAAATTGTCGAAAGTTTATTGTTAATGTCAATTAATTGTTGTATATTGTTCCTATTTTTCTCTTTTTCCCAAGTCTGAACCACCTTCTTTAGATCAATTAATTTACAACTCACCACATCCATCCAGAAGCCTTCCTATGCTAATATCGTTTTAACCAAGTAGTATGAACCAGTGTTTCAAAATCCCTATCCTTTAACCATGTGTGATTAAATTTAGAAGGAAACCCTTTCCGGTTGCATTCCCCCTGCTGATTATTGTACATATATAGTGCTTCTAGACATGAAAGTGGCAAATACCCCAAATCAAGTCTCAAAATAGGCTTCATTGGTGAAAGTATTGACTACTCCATTGAAAATAAATTAGATTTTCATCATAGTTCTTTAGATGATTTTGATTGTAATCTCTAAAAGTTCAACCAATATCTTGTTCAACACTTCATTTTGCCCATTTATTTAAAAATGGAAAAATTTATGTAAATAAAAAATTATAAATCCATTCAGCTAAAAAAATTTAATATCTTTATTTAAAATAATATTTTAAGTATCTTTAAATACATTTTGTTTGAACTTTTTGGAAATAAATTATGATAGGTGTTTACCGTGTTGACATTTCTCTAGACACTCCACACATTATCATTGACTACAAAGCAAACAAATAATTAACATGTGTGCTGATATAACTTAAAATAATAAGAGCCACTAGATTGTATTAGTTGTCAATAAAATATAAATTATTAAAATAAACTGTCAATGGTATAATAATTATTAAATTATAAAATGATCATTAAATATATTAAACAATTATTAAATATATTAAATTATTGAAATAATGGTGACTAATAAAGAGTGAAAAAAAGGAGAAATGTATTAAATTATTAAAATGGGGAATAATAAACTGTGAAAAAAGAGAAAAGAAAATTATTAAAATGGTGACTACTAAAGAGTGAAAAATGAGAAATGTATTAAATTATTAAAATGGTGAATAATAAACATTGAAAAAGGAGAAAAGAAAAAAGAAATACAAATATAATAAAAAAAAAATTGAAGAAAGAGAGAATAAGGGTTGAAAACTAGAATTTTTTTTTTGAAAATAAAGAAAATAAAAGATGAAAACTAGAAAGAAAACGGAAAAGAAAAAAAAAAAAAAAAAGTAAAAATTGGTTTTACATAAATATGTATATGTATAGTAATATATATTAAATATATTATTACATGTGAAATTCTAGAGGTTTGTGTACGGGTTCGTGTATTGATCACAAAGAAGAGACTCAACGAGAGCAAGCTTCACGCCTGAAGCCCTTGCAACAAATTGGTATCAGAGGCAGTAACATCTGGTTCATTACGGTTAGTACTCAAAATCTATAAGTCTCTAAAATGGATAATTCTAGAAGATCAATCTTTTTCAGAGAGCTTGAAGCTGAAGAACAAGCTGAAGAAAACCCATTAAGAGATATGTTTGCTTCATCATCTAAAAGGGTTATAAATTTTGCAGAACTTGAATATTTTGAAAGTCAGCCTGCACTTAAGTGGTGTCCGCCCAATATCTCCTTGTTAGAAGTATATGCTGACTTATCTATGTTCTGTCTTAAAGCTGTAACTAGAATATCTATCAAAGAAAGTATTAATCAAATACAAAAGAACTCAGATTTTGTACAAACACTTTCTCTTCTTGACACTAAGAAACTTCAGGCTGAAGCTAAAATATTTGGAACCAAATATTTGCATCTGGGGTGCATAAGGGTAGGGATCAATCCCTTAGTCCATAGAGGACCAAATACTTTTGTTCTTTCCACAATGAAAGATCTGACACATAACAAGTATTCAGATTCATTGATAGTAGGAATGGTTGCTCCATTATCAAATGGACCAGTATACTTTGATTGCTATCCCAACCTTTCTATATATACATTTGATGAGCACATTAAGGATATTTTACAACTACATATTCAAACAAAAGGGTTTGATATGAAGAAAAAGATAAATAAAACTTCCATTCAAACTCGTGGTTGTTTTAGACATAGAAATACCCTCTATCCTGTAGTTCTCCATGCTCCCAGCAAAGAATCCAAATCTAGTGTGGTTGTTCTAACAAATACCCATAATCCAAAGTTAGAACATCAGATTATTAAATGGGAAGACCTAAGTATCCCAGAACATTGGGTTGTTGATAACCCAAAACCTCCAACAATGCAAAATATTACTTCTGTTGATATACAATAAGGACCATCATCTACTTGTTAATCAAGGTTGTCATTGATGTCAATATGGCATTTGTGGAGATGGAAAATATTCTTGTGATAACCCTTTTGTGATGGCATGTATATCCCTATGTTGAATAATTCTCATGATGCCCTAAGGAATGCCCAAACCTAATCTTATGTGTATGAATGAAATTCTTGCATTAATAAGCATACCCATGATGCATGATCTAATGAAGCCCTAGATGCCCATGATCTATCTTGGATGATCTGATGATTCATGATGATGAATCCCTTACCATGAAACCCTTATATGATGCATGATTAAATATTGATTGGCAAATAGGATGCCCTAAGACCTAAATATCTTGTGAAATAATGATTCCCCAAAGATTCCCTTATCCTAAAAAGCTATAAAGGCCTAAGACCCTGAAGAAGGAGCCCTAGACATAAAATCCTAATGGCTGCCATAAATAACATAATGACAGTTTTACAAATATGAATTTCTTGGTGGTAAAATGACCTCATTTAAGGAAGGACTTGGCATAAGCTCATCGAGGACATTTTCCCCTTTCCAACGAGATATTACACGCCCTCTAACTCTTATTAGATTGGGAGAAAATGATTTTTTAAGTCATATATATATATATATATATATATATATATATATATATATATATATATATATATATATATATATATATAGATAGATATATATAATTTAAGGACATTCACAAAGAAAAATATTTTTTTTTCAACCTTAGAGGCACCTTTTATCAATGGGACCTAGACCATCTTAAAGATGATTTTTTCCTCTTTCCAATGAGCCCTTACTTGCCCTGAAACTCCAAATAGTTTGTGAGATATTGAATTTTTAAGTCAAGAAAATTATATTTAGCAGTGAGCCGACCCACACTCAGTTGTACAAGTTGGCCTCACTTCAAATAGACATGTCCCTTCATTTCAAAGTCGAATTGATATAAATAGAAGCTCGGAGTGTCATTTTTACTCACTAATTTTCAGTGAAGATTTCATAGATAAGGTATAGAGAGGCACAAAAGTAAACAAAAAGCTGAGGAGGATAAAAAGATATAGCAGGTTGGGAAATTTCTTAAGGTATTTATTATAGAATCTCAGATCCCTAGTTGGAAGGGTCAGATTGCAGACTAGAGGACCTGTGACAAACCTTAGACCTGTGGGAGACCAGAACCGTTGATAGTTACCACTGTTGAAGCTTAGACAACCACTTGCGGGAGCTCATTTAAGGCCCGGATCTGTGGTATAAAAAGTTCAGAACTGTGCTTTGAAATTCGAATCTATGGCTTAAGCATTTCAGACTTGTGATTTACCTCTGGGCATATACCTCTTGCAAAACTTGTGACTGATCATATTTTTTTTTGTTGAGACATTGGTCATCTCTTCAGCTTCACTTGAACCACTTCAAAAGATCTTTTGGTACAACCTTTGAGGACACTTTGGAGCAGATCTAAAGAAGTTGTTGACCCTTTTGCATACTTTTTGAAGAAGACCTTTTGAAAGCAGCCCAGTGACATATTTTGAAGTAGTCCTATAATCATCTTGAAGAGCAGCTTATTAAGGAATATCGCTAAGAATTAGTGCTTGAACCTATGAAGAGCAGTGAAGTTTTGGGAAAAGGAGTCTTGACGCAGTGAAGTATTTGGAACCCTTGAAGAATTCTTGGAGCAGCAAATTGAAGACCTGTAGGTTATCCTTAGATCAATTAAGTGCATTGTGCATTTATGGTTTGGGCTTTGGGTTTGAATTACTCTTGAATGAGCATTGTTTTGAAGATCCTTTTGGAGCACATTGACGACACCTTGGAGCATCTTGTGAAGATACTTTGAAACTGAACTTGGAGATATTATTGGAACACCATGAAGCATCGTTGGTGTCATCATGAGGTAACTTGGAGAAATTGCATGGGTATGATGAAGAGAAGTGGTGACACCTTCTATGAGATCAAGGTTGTCATTGATGTTGTAGAGTGGAAGACTACATTGAAGCTGGAGATTGACATGGCAGGTTGAAGAAGATATTGGTAGCGATGAAATACTATCAAACACATCTAGACAAAGTACGAGAGTGGGTTGGAGCCTAGAGGGTTGGTGCCTGGAGGTTGGAGCCTCGAACAACAAGGTTGGTACCTTGGAGAATAGGGTTGGAGACCTAGAGGATCGAATTCCTCAAGAATCTAGGTTGGTGCTTGAAGAAGATATAGGGTTGGATTCCTTGGGATTGATGCCCCAAAACTGATAGGGTTGGAGCCCTAGAGGATCGGAGTCCTCAAGAAACCAGGTTGGTGCTTGAAGCAAATATAGGATTGGAGTCCTTGGGGTCGGTGCCTCAGAATTGACAAGGTTGGTGCCTTGGAAAGTCCAAGTTGGTGCTTGGCAATAGGTTGGAGCCTGGGAGATTGAAGATTGGTGTCTTCATCTAGGGTTGGAGCCATACATATATTGTACTTGATTTATTAAAGAAATTAATAAAATCATTTATTCTTATTGTTTTTCATTTTGTGTTCTAAATATAAGTGATCTAACTGGTAAAAGTAACTATTGAGAAGGAATACTGAATCACCCCCCTCTCAGTGTTTCCAACAATTGGTATCGGAGCCAGTACCTTCACTAAAACTTAACAACTTGAAGGTTGATCATTAGAACACAAATGGCGAAGCCAAGGAAGAAAGTCTCCAATCCTCCTAAAGATGTGTCTCCCTCAACCACCGAAATTGATGTCAATCAATTTGTGAAGGCTCCATTGTTAAATGGAAACTTTGATATATGGGAAGCAAGAATGAGGAATTTCTTAAAAACTCAAGGCATTGAAGTCTGGAAATCGGTGATTGTTGATAGCATGATGGATGGAGAATCTAAGGAGTACAATGCAAAAGCAATGTAGGCAATCTTGAATGGGCTCCCAGATTCTATAAAGGCTAATTTGGAAAAATGTTCATTAGCAAAGGGTATATGGGACAAACTTCATGACCTGCACTGAAAGGGAGCATTGACAATGATCTCCAGTCAAAAAAATGATGGAAAACAAGAAGGAAATCTAGAGCCCATCAAGGAGGCTGAAGATAAGAGTGATGACATCAAGGCTAAAGAAGACCTAGAAGATGAAGAGAATGAAAAAGATTTTGAAGAAGATCTCCTCACTAAACTTATGGCTACCATGGAAGAGATTAACAATTTGAAAAGGAAAATAAGGAACTTAAGAAGAAAGTGCAAGTTTGTGACCAGGACAAGACAAGGAAGGAAGTTGACCTTGTCAAGATTCAAGTACAAGAAAGAGATGAGGAGCTCACCAAGATTAAGGAAGAACTTCATCAAAACAAGAGAAAGCATCATGAAGAAGTCATATCCATGACAAATCAATTGGATAAGGAAAAGAAACAAGAAGATATCTTGTCAATCCACCTTGAACAAAGGCACAAGAGCTTGAACAAACTTGAAGCAAAGATTGGTCAATACAAGGAAGAGGTCTCCTCCCTTAGATCTCAACTAGAAGAAGCAAGGAAACAAGCACAAGGAGCTGAGAAGGTGATGGAAGCTTTGACATTCATAGAAGGACAAGTTGATGAAGCAAAAAACGAGAGAAACGCCATGATATGCCAACTAGAATAAAAGGATGATGACATCACCGAATTAAAATCATAAATCACTTCTCTTAAGGCCCAATCATGTGAAGCTGTTGAAAATGGCAACAAGAAATGCTAAAAATAGAAATGCTATAAATAGAATTGCTATAAATAGTATCTCAGGTACCAGTGTTGGATATAGCAACAAGGAATGAAAAAATGGAAATGCTAAAAATAACATTGCTATAAATAGTATTTCGGGGTAGATTCCAATTTTAGTTAGTCCCTGAACTAAAATTGAGAATTAAAATTCGAATTTGATCTTAGCAGCTGCTTGTAAAATAATTAATTAATTCATCTTGAGTTAATTAGTTGTAGAAAATCAAACATGAAGTCTATGTGAAGACATGCAACAGTTTCTCCATTGATTGAGGAAGTTATCCCTTGATTAAAGGAGATCAAGATGAGTTGTACTTTGAGTTGTAATTAGTTAGCTCAGTTATCTGAGTTAAGTCCAGTTAAATTAGTTCCAAACAACTGGAGGAACTAATTGTGAGTTCAGTCAGTTAATGCATGCATGCATGCAACTAATGTTCTCGAGATAACTGAATATTCTCTCATAAATAACTCATGCATGTCAGTTCAGACAGAGACCCAGTTGAGATTAAAGGAAGGGACAATGTACTATCAGTTGGAGGAATTTTCCTATATAGGAAAATCATCCATGTAGAAGGAATCATCTCCTTCAGGATTGTGTAGTTACTTCTGAGTTTAGTGAGCAGTGTGAGAGGTGAATTCACACAGGTGGCAGCATTGGATCCCAGGAGAAACTGCACAAGGAAATAGGAGGCTTGGAGGGCAGAGGAGAAGGTTTGTGAGAAGTGTTTGGTTGTCTATGAGCAGCAGAGGGATTGTACTGAGAGCAGGATAGCTTGTGAGTTAATTCTTTGTGTAATCCAGACATATTTCCACTTGTATGATAATACAGAGATCAAGGTTTTTAGCTGAGGCTTTCCCCAGAGTATTCTTCTATGTTTCATGTGTATGATTTCTTCTTCTCTGTTATATGTGTTCTAATTGATCTAGCTCAAATTGATTAAGCTTTCGCAAAGTTTGATTGTAGAAGTAGATCTAGTATTTTGCTTTAGTATATTGCATTATCAAGTGATCTACAATGAGAATTTCTACATGGTATCGGAGCTAGTTGATCTATAAAGAAATTTCTACATGGTATCGGAGCTAGCTGATCTATAAAGAAATTTCTACATGGTATCAGAGCCAAGTTGATCAAAGCGCTGAACAGTATACAAAGAAGGGAGAAGTTCTAAGTTTCAAGTTCCTGATTATAGAATTCGAATTCTTATCACATCTCAAATTTCCCCAATGGCGCTCAACGGTTTAAGACTCGAGTATGCCCTTGATGGCAACTCGAATTATATAGCCTGGAAGGATCGCATGGAAGTAGTATTAGAGGACAACGGTCTAAAGGACTTCATTGATCAAGAAGTCCCAAAGCCAGTAGCGGCTAATGCTACATAATTAGCGGAATGGAATAAATGTGTGGCTAGAGTGAGCATAACCCTCCTGGAGGGAGTTCGAGACCACATTGTCTCGAGCCTCCATGGGAAGGAGACACCATTTTCAATGTGGAAAGCATTGAAATATCTATATCAGAACAACAACTATCAGAGGAAGCTGGTGCTGATAGACAAGCTTCGGAAAATCAAGTGTGAAAAGGGCAACACGATCTCTAAATATCTGAAAAAGCTCACCACCTGCAGGGATGAGCTTGGAAGTGTATGGATCACGACAGCCGATGATGACATGGTGAATGTTGCTCTCCTCAGTCTTCCTAAGAGCTGGCATAGCTACCAAGACTCGGTTAATGGAAGAGAGAAATTACCAGATTGGGAACGACTTTGGTTGGATCTGATGCAGGAGGAGATAAGAAGAAGCACCAGAGATGGTTCTTCATCCAAGGAGGATGAAGAAAACTGCGCCTTAGCGAGTAAGGCAAAGAAAGGGAAGGAGAAGGATTCTCATCCCAAATCGAGTTCTTCCCATGGTGGGAAGAAGTTTGACAAATCGAAAGTGTGATGCTTTCATTGTCATGAGGTGGGCCATTTTGCTACAAATTGTCCACTGAAGAAATCCAAGATGGGATCCAAGGAAGGATCTGAAGGTGAGGCATTGGCCTCACAGTTCAAGTTGGATTTCACCCTCATCGCATGCATGGTTTCATCGATGATGGGATGTGGTTGGTTTCTTGACAGTGGAGCTTCATTCCACATGACTGACGATAAGAGTTTGTTCAGTACCTTGGAGGAGAAAGATCTCCAGATACTCATAGTGATGGGTAATGATGAAAAGTATAGTGTCTCAGGAGTAGGCACAGTTATTTTTCAGAGGGAGCATGGAGCTCGCATTACCTTGACAGATGTGAAGTATGTGCCAGGACTGAGGAAAAACTTGGTATCGATCGCAATGTTGGAAGAAAAAGGCATTGATGTAGTCTTCAGTAAGGGAAAGGTTTTCCTTAGACATGTCACCACAAGACAGGTGAAGCAGATCGGTTCACGAGTCAAGAACCTGTATGTTCTTGAGGTTCAAGATGCATGCAAAGCCTTGAGGAGCAAGGCAATTGATGGAGACTTGGTGGTTGAGAGGGAGAGTACATTACCTCTCACCATGCAGCGCCAGAAGAAGTCTTAGACAATTGTGGAGGAGCCACAATTGGTGAAGCAGCTTCAGGAGGTTGTGGAGTAGCCACAACTAGAGAAGCCAAGAGGCGACCGAGTGGAGGCATCCACTCATGCAGAGACCTACAGTAGGGGGAATTTCGAGCCAAGTGGGTAGAGGGATCACATGCATCCATACCTCCAGGTCGGAGGTGGGGCGATGTGGAGTGATAGTCCCAAGAAGGCTGGAATAGGGGCAGGATCATTACGATACCCAACCTCTTTGATTAGAACTTGCTATGGAAGCCCCGACGAGGAGTAGCCGGACTGGCTGATTGGGTAGATACAGATGCGGATGGAGTGACAGAGAGAGCTACAATGCAGGAATCCCAAGACAACGCAGAGCTAGCAGGCTACAACAATGCGAGAGGCACAGGAGTGTTGCACCAGTGCAGGATGGCACAGAGAGGTGTGCAATAGTGCAAGATGCATGGAGTGTTGCAGTAGCTCAGAGGTCACAGAGGGAGTACTTGTCAGCGGCAGAGGGAGCTTCAGCATCAGAGGGTGTTTCTAGCCCAATAGGGAAGTCAGTTGGGAGATTTTTTTCTTTCTAGAGTTGCTGGAGCAACAACACTTGGGAGAAGTGTTGCATGGAGAACATTCCAAAGGTTCAGGATCAGGTTCGAGTTGAATGCCTTTCTTTTTGAGAGGGAGTGTTGAAATGGCAACAAGAAATGCTAAAAATAGAAACGCTATAAATAGCATTGCTATGAATAGCATCTCAGGTACCAGTGTTGGATATAGCAACAAGGAATGAAAAAATGGAAATGCTAAAAATAGCATTGCTATAAATAATATTTCACAATAGATTCCAATTTTAGTTAGTCCCTGAACTAAAATTGAGAATTAAAATTCGAATTTGATCTTAGTAGCTGTTTGTAAAATAATTAATTAATTCATCTTGAGTTAATTAGTTGTAGAAAATCAAACATGAAGTCTATGTGAAGACATGCAACAATTTCTCCTTTGGTTGAGGAAGTTATTCCTTGATTAAAGGAGATCATGATGAGTTGTACTTTGAGTTGTAATTAGTTAGCTCAGTTATCTTAGTTAAGTCCAGTTAAATTAGTTCCAAATAGTTGGAGGAACTAATTGTGAGTTCAGTCAGTTAATGCATGCAACTAGTGTTCTTGAGATAACTGAATATTCTCTCATAAATAACTCATGCATGTCAGTTCATACAGAGACCCAGTTAAGATTAAAGGAAGGGACAATGTATTATCAGTTGGAGGAATTTTCCTATATAGGAAATTCATCCATGTAGAAGGAATCATCTCCTTCAGGATTGCGTAGTTACTTCTGAGTTTAGTGAGCAGCGTGAGAGGTGAATTCACACAAGTGGTAGCATTGGACCCCAGGAGAAACTGCGGAAGGAAATATGAGGCTTGGAGGGCAGAGGAGAAGGTTTGTGAGAAGCCTTTGGCTGTTTATGAGCAGCAGAGGGATTGTACTGAGAGCGGGATAGCTTGTGAGCTAATGCTTTGTGTAATCCAGACATATTTCCACTTGTATGATAATACAGAGATCGGGGCTTTTAGCTGAGGCTTTCCCCAGAGTATTCTTCTGTGTTTCATGTGTATGATTTCTTCTTCTCTGTTATATGCGTTCTAATTGATCTAGCTCAAATTGATTTAGCTTCTGCAAAGTTTGATTGTAGAAGTAGATCTAGTATTTTTCTTTAGTATATTGCATTATCAAGTGATCTACAGTGAGAATTTCTACATGGTATCGGAGCTAGCTGATCTATAGAGAAATTTCTACAGAAGCAACCAAGATGAAGGAAGAAATGGAGATCATTATATCAAAGAAGGATGAAGAATGCAAGAAAATGAAGGAAGAAATTGTCTTTCTTAAAAAGGAAGTTGACTTGCTGAATAAGAACTTGAAAAGTTCTCAAACACTAGATGACATCCTAAGTCATCAAAGGTTTCCCCTCGATAAATCAGGTCTTGGCTATGTAGGTGAATACTCAAGCAAGGATGATAATGCTTCAAACCACAAGGATGTGAGGAAGCCTAGAATAAATGTTGATGCTCACAACAAAGGCAAGAGTCAAGTTGACATTGGAAGAAATCCTATTCAAAGAAGAAATGCAGATGGTGTCAAGGATGCAAGAAGCAATGGTTATCGTCAAAGGATCCCAACGAAAAATGACTTCAGAAGTACATCAAGGAAACCTTCATCTCCCAGGTACCAAAGTTTATTTCTTGGTTATTGTTATGCTTGTACAAACTTTGGACACATGGAAAAATATTGTAGGGCATATCACAAAGATAAATATTATGGTCCCTGTCAATCTCCGAGAAGCAATTTTGCAAGAAATCATGAATTCTTATTCATGAACAACATAGAATTCTTCAAGTGTCATAACATTGGTCATATGGCATGTGATTGTAACTTGACTTGGGCTCCTACACAAGCTAGAAGCATGCTAGAGAAGAAAGTTACACAAGTATGGAGAAGGAAGTAAATACAATCCGAAAATCTCCTGAACTCTCCAGCCAGCAACACATGTTGATGACCTGATATTCGACAATCTAAGCATTTGATCGTGAGACTCTGCCAAAGGAAGATCATCCATATAGTTAGGGGGAGCTTATGATGATTAGGCATTCTTGTAGAAGATATTCATGGATGGATCTTATGAAAACCTTGATGACTCATATCAGGACATTCGTAGATGATCTCTCAGGAACACTCCATTGAAGAACATGATCTCTTACCTATCCAATGAACTATTGTTGAATACTTCTTCCACTTGTTTACAAGACTACAAGTTTTCATGAGCTATAAGAGTTTATGTAGGTAAGGGGAGTCGGTTCATCACATGAAGAAATGTAAAGACATCTATCATGGACCACATTGTCAAAAGGAAGAGCACCATGACAGGGGGAGTAACATACCTATGAAGAACTATTATTGATGAAGAAAAGAAGTAGTTGGGCACCCCATTTGCCATTGATGTCAAAGGGGGAGAGAATGTTGGAAGGGAAAGAATATTTCCATCAATGACAAAGGGGGAGATTGTTAATCAAGGTTGTCATTGATGTCAATATGGCATTTGTGGAGATGGAAAATATTCTTGTGATAACCCTTTTGTGATGGCATGTATTTCCCTATGTTGAATAATTCTCATGATGTCCTAAGGAATGCCCAAACCTAATCTTATGTGTATTAATGAAATGCTTGCATTAATAAGCATACCCATGATGCATGATCTAATGAAGCCCTAGATGCCCATGATCTATCTTGGATGATCTGATGATGCATGATTATGAATCCCTTGCCATGAAACCATTCTATGATGCATGATTAAATGTTGATTGGCAAATAGGATGCCCTAAGCCCTAAATATCTTGTGAAATAATGATTCCCCAAATATGTCCTTATCCTAAAAAGCTATAAAGGCCTAAGACCACGAAGAAGGAGCCCTAGACATAAAATCCTAATGGCTGCCATAAATAACATAATGAAATTTTCACAAATATGACTTTCTTGGTGGTAAAATGACCTTATTTAAGGAAGGACTTGGCATAATCTCATAGAGGACATTTTCCCTTTTCCAACAAGCTATTACACGCCCTCTAACTCTTATTAGATTGGGAGAAAATGATTTTTTAAGTTAATATATAGATATAGATATATATATATATATATATATATATATATATATATAATTTAAGGATAGTCACAAAGAAAAATATTTTTTCGACCTTAGAGGCACCTTTTCTCAATGGGACGTAGACCATCTTAAAGAGGATTTTTTCCTCTTTCCAATGAGCCCTTACTTGCCCCGAAACTCCAAATAGTTTATGAGATATTGAATTTTTAAGTCAAGAAAATTATATTTAGCAGTGAGCCAACCTACACTTAGTTATACAAGTCGGCCTCACTTCAAATAGACATGTCCCTTCATTTCAAAGTAGAATTCATATAAATAGAAGCTCAGAGTGTCATTTTTACTCACTAATTTTCAGTGAAGATTGCATAGATAAGGTACAGAGAGGCACAAAAGTAAACAAAAAGCTGAGGAGGATAAAAAGACATAATAGGGTGGGAAATTTCTTAAGGTATTTATTACAGAATCTCAGATCCCTAGTTGGAAGGGTTTGATTGCAGACCAGAGGACTTGTGACAAACCTCAGACTTGTGGGAGACCAGAACCGTTGATAGTTACCACTGTTGAAGCTTGAACAACCACCTGTGGGAGCTCATTTAAGGCTCGGATCTGTGGTATAAAAAGTTTAGAACTGTGCTTTGAAATTCGGATCTGTGGCTTAACCATTTCAAACCTATGATTTACCTATAGGCGTATACCTCTTGCGGAACTTGTGACTGATCATATTTTTTTGCTGTTGAGACATTGGTCATCTCCTCAACTTCACTTGAAGCACTTCAAAAGATCTTTTGGTACATCCTTTGAAGACACTTTGGAGCAGATCTAAAGGATATGTTGACCCTTTTGTAGACTTGTTGAAGAAGACCTTTTGAAAGCAACCCAGTGACATATTTTGAAGTAGTCCTATAATCATCTTGGAGAGAAACTTATTTAGGAATAGCGCTAAGCATTAGTGCTTGAACTTGTGAAGAGCAGTGAAGTTTTGGGAAAAAGGAGTCTTGAAGAAGTGAAGTATTTGGAACCCTTGAAGAATTCTTGGAGCAGCAGATTGAAGACCTGTAGGTTATCCTTGGATCAATTAAGTGCAATGTGCATTTATGGTTTGGGCTTTGGGTTTGAGGTACACTTGAAGGAGCATTGTTTTGAAGATCCTTTTGGAGCACATTGACGACACCTTGGAGCATTATTGGAAGACCATGATGCATCGTTGATGTCATCATGAGGTAACTTGGAGAAATTGCTTGGGTATGATGAAGAGCAGTGGTGACACCTTCTAAGAGATCAAGGTTGTCATTGATGCTGTAGAGTGGAAGACTACAATGAAGCTCGAGATTGACATGGAAGGTTGAAGAAGGTATTGGGAGCAGTGAAATACTATCAAACACATCTAGACAAAGTACGAGAGTGGGTTGGAGCCTAGAGGGTTGGTGCCTGGAGGTTGGAGCCTCGAACAAAAAGGTTGGTACCTTGGAGAATAGGGTTGGAGACCTAGAGGATCGAATTCCTCAAGAATCTAGGTTGGTGCTTGAAGAAGATAAAGGATTGGATTCCATGGGATTGGTGCCCCAAAACTGATAGGGTTGGAGCCCTAGAGGATCAGAGTCCTTAAGAAACCAAGTCGGTGCCTGAAGCAGATATAGGATTGGAGTCCTTGGGGTCAGTGCCTCAGAATTGACAAGGTCGATGCCTTGGAAAGTTAAAGTTGGTGCTTGGAAACATGTTGGAGCCTGGGAGATTGAAGATTGGTGTATTCATCTAGGGTTGGAGCCCTACATATATTGTACTTAATTTATTAAAGAAATTAATAAAACATTTATTCTTATTGTTGTTCATTTTGTGTTCTAAATATAAGTGATCTAACTGATAAAAGTAACAATTGAAAAGTAATACTGATTCACCCCCCCTCTCAGTATTTCCAACACTACTGTAGTGACCTTTCCTAGAAGATCTACAATAGATCGCACAAGAATTGATTTAGCTTGCAAAGCATCATCCATGTATATTTATCCACAAGTAGTAGATACTGCCAGTTCTTTTACACCATCTGTAAATTGCCCGCATATAGATCTATTTGAATATGCTCAGATTGTAAATTTTTCATCCCTGCAAGTTATTTGCCCAAGTTGCAATCAAAAGATAAATCTCAGTAGCCTTGCTGATTCTGTCATACATTAGAACCACCATCCAAGGACAGGAGTATCTCCTCCTACAACTTCTGTCACTCCGTGTCCAAATCCTAAGTGTTCTGAAATATCGTTCCCTCATGATACTGATCATGTATTAATGATTCACGAGCTTCCATCTTTGGAAAATGAAGACCCCCGCCTCAAAGACATGTTTAGCAAAATGCTTCCTGATGGTATGCCTCGCTATGGTCTAGGATATCTGGAACAACTTGATGAGATAATCCCCCAATCCAGATTTGACAACTTTGTGCCTTCTGATTGTAAGAAGCCATCAAAACCAGAAATGCACAAGTTCTTTTCAGTTATGGAAGGATGTAGGAAGCATACACTTGATCATCAACGAATGAAAAATATGCTTAATTGGGATTTATACGCTCATCCTGAGGCTGAAATTTTTGGCCTTACCACTCCATACCCAGAAAAAATCAGATTATCCCATGAATGGAAAACATACATGCAAAAGAACAACGTTTGGTTGTCTTTTTATGAATGGAAGAGGAAGCAAGAAAATATAGATGTACAAATGGCAGATGCTGAATCATCCTATGTTATTATAAATTAAATAATTAATAATATTATATTAATAATATTCTTTTATTTATTTTTTACAAAAACGCATACAAACTCTTTTAATATAATTATTAATTAATCAAATACAAATAAATGATTTTGCAAGCTTTCCCTTTCCACAACTCTACAAAGTATTTATATGGTGGCCAATAAAATAAAATATGAGCACAACTATTAGCTGATGTTGAGTTACGCTTAGACATATTTTAGAATAGTCTAATTATATCAATAGTAACTTTCATCCTTAACGCCCAAAATTAATGTTGTAAAGTTGTAAACCATATGCCTATGCGCACTTGGTCAAATCAAAGAAAATGATTCCATGGCCCCTCTCAGTCACGTCTAAACACATATCTCACTTGGTGCGTAGAAACATACCATCAACCACATGCTGACATATATACCATTAAACCCCATGCTAAAATTTAATAATGTTTGAGATTTTTTGAACAATCATGTTTGAGATTTTTTTTTTTAATATATATTTTTGAATAATTTTGTCTAAATTTTAATAAGGATTGGTTGGAATTGCAAGTTTGAGCTATATAGTCTATATTATTTCACTAGTCCCAAAGCTTTTCAGAAGATTGAATCTATTTATACATTCCAACATTAAATCTATTTATACATTCAAAAATGTAATTTAAACAATAAAAAATTGCAGGGGCATTGGATCCATGTATACATTCAAAAACACAATTTAAACAAAAAAAATCACAATGGCATAAAAAACTTATTGTATTCAAGTTAGAAAGACAAAAACTTAGAACAATTAGTCTAAGCTATTACAAAATGTTTCCATATTATGGTTTATGCCCTTAATAATAACTAAAATGAAGATGACTACATACATACATCATAGATAAGGCTCATAACTAAAATGAAAATGACTACATACATACATGACACACATAGTTTGACAAAATCCACAGCTAAAATGAAGATGACCATATTGTACCTCTTTAAAAGTGAGGATAAAAGCATCCCCTCTAATTATAAGACCATATGATTAACCCCATTTTAGCCAATGGATTATTTTGGAAAAGAAGTTTAGCTATAACTAAAATGAAGATGACCATATTGTACTTCTTTAGAAGTGGGGATAAAAGCATCCCCTCTAATTATAAGGCCATATGATTAACCCCATAGGGATTATTTTGGAAAAGAAGATTAGCCTATGGATAGAAAGTCATGCTTAAAGAGGTAAATACCAAGACGGATTTAGAAGATATCATTTGATTGTCGACAACCTTGTTACTCTCAAAATCATTGTGGAGTTCCGAGTGTTGCAATAAGAAAATTGATCATATATGTTGTTTTGTTGACTTTAGAAAAGATTTTGAGACTATTCCCATGACAAACATATGAAAGAGGCTTGAAGAGATAACGGTTATTCTTGAGTTGGGGGTTGTATGAGAACATTATTGCTAATCTCAGGACCGTTGAGGGTTGGCCAAAATAAATTAATTGTAATATTGGAGTCAAGCAAGGGTGTTTCTTGTCCCCTGCCCTTTTTGGCATACACATTAGTAAAGCTAGAAGAGTGTTTGGCAGATACAAATTGTGTTCGCCCCACACTCATTGGTATATAACTCTTCTCCTTTATGATAATGATATTGTTCTTTTGTCAAGGAAAAATTACAATCATGAAAAACAGCTAAGAATCCTCCAAGATTTTTGTTCCAATATGGGTGCAACTATTAATATTGACAAAAAAAAAGTCATGATAATCAAATCAATAAATATCACATATGATATGACAAAAAAAACTTGGTAGAATTTCATATGAATATCTTGGAATTGATATCCATCACAAACTCAACTAGAATTGAGAAAAGGATAAATGGAGAATGGAAAGCTTATTATGGACTTGAAAATAATTGTGAGGCAACAAATTTTTGGGTATGTGATAAAGAGAAACTCCTCTTTGAGACTCTTGTCACTGTTGTTATACTATATGGATGTGAAGTTTTGGGATGTAGTATCTCCAGGGAGTCGTGGAGGAAGATAGAACAAATAGTTTATAACCGACAATATCGAGTTTAAAAGAAATACACCCTATCCTATCCTCTCGATCAAAGCAAGATTTTCCCATATTGAAAGCATGGCTATAATATAGGTATCTTATGTATAAGAAGAGGTTAAAGAATAAAAAATTGTAAGGGCATTGAATCCATTTATACATTCAAAAACACAATTTAATAAATAAAAAGTTTCAGTATCATAAAAAAAACATATTGTATTCAAGTTAGAAATACAAAAACATAGAACAATTAGACTAAGCTATTACAAAATGTTTCCATACTATGGATTATGCCCTTCATAATAACTAAAATAAAGATGACTACATACATACAAACATAATAGAGAAGGCTCATAACTAAACTGAAAATGACTACATACATACATGGCACATATAACCTGACAAGGGGCATATCTAAAATGAATATGAACACATTGTACCTATTTAAAAGTAGGGATAAAAGAATCCCCTCTAATTATAAGGCCATATGATTAAGCACATTTTAGTTAAGAGATTATTTTGGAAAAAAAAAAGATTAGCCACTGGGAAGAAAGTCATGATAAAAGAGGTAAAGGCCAAGATGGATTTAAGAGATATCATTCAACTGTGGACCACCTTGTTACTCTTAGTATCATTATGGAGGAGTATTGCAATAAATAAAATTGTTTGCTTATGTTGTTTCATTGAATTTAGAAAAGTTTTTTCCATTATTCCCATGACAAGCCTATGAAAGAAATTCGAAGAGATAATGGTTCTTCTTGAGTTGAGGGTTGTATGAGAACATTATTGATAATATCAGGGCCAATATTGAGGGCTGGTAGGAAGAAACGAATTGTAATATCAGAGTCAAGAAAGGGTCTCCCTTGTCCCCTACCCTTTTTGGCATACACATTAGTAAAGCTATAAGATTGTTTGAAAGATACAAGTTGTGGTTACCCCACACTCATTGGTATAGTCATAACTCTTCTCCTTTATGCTAATGATATTGTTCTTTTAGAAATGAAACATTATGATCTTGACAAACAACTAAGAATCCTCTAAGGTTTATGTTCCAAGATGGGTGTGACTATTAATATTGACAAAAAAAATTTCATGGTAATCAAATACATAAAGATCACATATGATACGATAAAAAAAATGGTAGAAGTTCATATAAATATCTTGGAATCAATATCCATCATAAGATCAATTAGAGTTATAGAATTGAGAAAAGGATAAATGGAGGATGAAAAGCTTATTATGGGCTTGGAAACAATTGTGAGTCAACAAATTTTGGGATATGCGATAAAGAGAAAATCATATTTAAGACTCTTGTCAGCCCTGTTATATTATATGGATGTGACATTTGGGGATGTAGTATCTTTATACAGTCATGGAGGAAGATAGAAAAATTCAAAAGTAGTTATTAATTGACAATATCAAGATTAAAATAAATATGCCCTATCCCATCCTCCTTATCAAAGCAAGACACTCCCCCATTGAAAGAATGACTATGATATTGGTATCTTATGTATAATAAGAGGTAAAATAACATGGAATACAAGAGATTTCCTAACATATGCTTACAAACAGAAATGGCAATAAACTAGCTAGGGCGATGGTAGCTTATCTCTGAGAAGAGATGTGCTGGCTACATGCCTCTGAACTGTTCTGAACTGTATTACAATGAGGCTCGAAGGCCTATTTATTGTTGAGAAACAATGGAAAACCCTTCACATACCGAAACCTAACCCTAGAAGATGAAACGCCAAATTGTGGGCCCCGTTTGGGTAAATTGGTACATCAATTTCCCGGGGTCGTAACTTTGGCATACGATCTCCGTTTGACGCGTACGATAGCTCGTTTGAAAGATCTATCCGAGTACTACCACTTTGGGAGGCAACATAGGGCTCAGTCGCCCCAGAATTCCAAAAAAACGTCGTTTAGGGCCTCAAAACGGCTCCGGAAGTTTAGGACCCGAAAAACTGCTAAAAATAGTAAACTGTGCTACAATTAAGGAAACTGAAAATGCTGAGAAAGACAATGGTGGGGGTCCAGGTGGACCTGGCAGGTGGCCACCAATATCCACCTGGATCATTCCTCCCCCCTTAGGAAGCAATGGTCCCCATTGCGTTGAGCTCCTCCATGAGATGAGGAAACCTCTGCTGAACTTGTTCCCTGGTGAGCCACTTGCCCTGCTGAAGGAGTTGGCCTGCTTTGACAACTCGATACAGTTGGATATGCTGTTGGCGAGTGTTCTTGATCTGTGTGTCCATGATCCGATCAGTTGCAGCTTGTTCCATGCAATCTGGATTTAATTCTGTGGGTTTGAGCTGTTCTGCAATGTCGGATGTGTCTAGCAATGGTGGAAAGTATGGCCGAAGGCGGTCCACATTGAACACTGGGTGCAGGCCAAGGAATGGGGGAATGCTGAGCTCAAATGCATTGTCTCCCATAGCCTTAGTAATGGTGTAAGGACCATATCGAAGTGGTCTCAATTTCCGATAGGCTCCAGTAAGGCGTTCCTTTTGCAAATGCAACCAGACTTTGTCGCCCACCTGAAACTTGTGTGGCACCCGGTGTTGATCATGTCGCTGCTTGTACTTGGCATTTGATTTCTCAAGAATGTCATGGACCTGCTGGCGAATATGTTGGATGCGCTCAATGAAGCTGGTGGCCTTATCTGTTTCGGACTGGACATGAGCTGAATTCATGTGAGTAGCTGCAAGTGGCATGGCCACATCAATGGGGCATAGTGGCTGGAATCCTAAACCCACCTGAAAAGGGCTATGGCCAGTGGAGCTGTGAAGAGCTCGGTTGTAGCTGTGCTGAACATAGGGGAGGCTCTCGTCCCATGTGCGTGGATGCTTTGAGTTATACATGCGCAGAATGTGCACAATCATCCTGTTGACAACCTCTGTCTGGCCATCAGTTTGAGGATGGAAGGCTGTGGACTTCGTGAGTTTGGTGTCCAGCATTGACCAGAGA
This sequence comes from Pinus tabuliformis, assembly GCA_031772625.1. Taxonomy (NCBI): domain Eukaryota; kingdom Viridiplantae; phylum Streptophyta; class Pinopsida; order Pinales; family Pinaceae; genus Pinus; species Pinus tabuliformis. The sequence goes on from CM062806.1 coordinate 233,527,358, forward strand.
CTGGACCAAAATGTGCTGAGAAACCGACTGTCCCGATCTGAGATGATAGACTGTGGGATCCCAAAGTGCACCCACACTCGTTCAAAGAAGAGTTTAGCAGTGGCTTCTGCTGTGATATTCTTCTTGCAGGCCATCATAATGGCCATCTTTGAGAACCTGTCGACGACCACAAAAACACAGTCATTTCCATGCTTAGTGGAAGGAAGGCCTGACATGTAATCCATGGAGATGGATTCCCAAGGTCGACTAGGGGTAGGCAACGGGGTATAGAGGCCTTGCTTCTTAATGGTCGGTTTGGCAATGGCACAGGCAGTACATGATCGGATGTACTTCCCAACATCCTGTCGAAGATTCGGCCAATAGAAATAGTTTTGCAGTACTGCCACTGTTTTCTCGACCCCGAAATGCCCAGCAGCCCGACTGTAGTGTGCTTCCCAAATCATCTTGGCACGCTCGCTTGAAGGAACACAAAGGTGACCGAGGTGGCATAATAGGGCATCCTGGAGGTGAAAATCTGCAACCTGCCGACCCTCCAAGAGTGTCTGGTATGTGTGGCCGAATTCTGGGTCGCTTTTGTAGAGAAGTGGCCAATCAGAAGTCTCGTGCCCGCAAGAGTTGAGCACGGTGGTTAGCGCCATGATCGGTGGTCGACTGAGGCAATCTGCAACATTATTGGTGCTGCCCTTTTTATACTTGATATTCAAGTGAAACTGTTGCAGGTATGTAGACCACTTCTGATGGCGATCATTCTGCAATTTCCCTTGGGTCTGTATGAATTGCAGAGGTCGGTGGTCTGTGTGGATGACCGTTTCCTTCCCCAAAATGTAATGCTTCCATTGTCGGCAGGCCTGTACAATGGAATACATCTCTTTATCATAAGTGGGGTACTTCCGGACTGTGTCTGAAAGTGTTTCACTGTGATATGCCACTGGATGTCCATGTTGAGTAAGGACTGCCCCAATAGCATAGTCAGAGGCATCTGTCTCGACCTCAAATGGTTGTTGTAAATCTGGTAACGCGAGCACTGGTGCCGTGCAGAGGCGATCCTTCAACTCCCTGAATGCCTTCTGTTGAGATTCAGACCAAAAGAATTTTGCTTTCGCCCCGCCCTTGGTGACTTGACTCAAGGGCCAAGAAATATGAGAAAATCCCAACACAAACCTGCGGTAGAAGTTGGCAAGACCTAGAAAGCTGCGGAGCTCTGTTAGAGTGGTTGGAGAGGGCCAATCCCGAATGACTTGGACCTTGGCTGGATCGACATGCACCCCCTGTTCATCAATGATGTATCCCAGATACTGGACCTCGGTCATGCCAAAAGTGCATTTCTCCAAATTGGCACATAGCTTGTGTTGCCGCAGTGTTTGGAGAACCTGTCGGATGTGGTGGAGGTGCTCTTCCCAACTCTGGCTGAAGATCAGAATGTCATCCAAGTATACTACTACAAAGGAGTTGGTGAATGGCCGCAAGATGTCATCCATTAGCCTCATAAAGGTTGCAGGAGCATTCGTCAATCCGAAAGGCATGACCAACCATTCGAAGAGGCCCTCCTTGGATTTGAAGGCAGTCTTCCACACATCTGAGGGTTCAATTGGTACCTGGTGATATCCTGACTTCAGATCGATCTTGCTGAAATATTTCGCCCCCTTTAGTTGGTCTAGGAGGTCATCAATCCGCGGGATCGGGTACCTATTACGGACAGTGATCTTGTTCAGCGCCCGATAGTCAATACAGAGTCTCCACGTCCCATCCTTCTTCTGTACCAACACTATCGGGCTCCCACAGGGCGAAGAACTCGGACGGATGTGACCTTTCTGTAGGAGCTCCTGAATCTGCCTCTTGATTTCATTGTTCTCCAGAACGGAGCGCCGATAAATTGGTCCATTGGGTAGCGGCGCACCTGGGGTCAGATCAATGGAGTGCTTGACTTGACAGTGCAGAGGAACCCCTGCCGGGGAGGTGAAGATGTCTTTGTACTCCTCCACAATCTTGTCCATTTGTAGCTGCCGTGCAGAGGGACCTCGTTTGGAGGCCGCGGCCACTGTCTTCTTCTTCCCTTGAGGGCGTATCATCAGGAAAACAAATTTCCTGGTTTTGGAAATGATCTTACTGCATTGTTTTGCAGTAATCAAAGAGATGGCGGCAGGTGGTGGTACCTCTGGTATCCTGAACAACTTATTTCCCAATGTAATAATAACAGCACGGGGCCTTGATTCATACACAGCATGTCGCTTCCACAAGTATGGTTGTCCTAGTAATACATCACAAACTTCAAGGGGAGCAATGTCACACAATACCTCATCCGTGAAGGGCTTGATGTTGTATGGAAGGCGACACTGCTGGCTCACGCGAAGATCTCGCCCTTGGTAAAGCCACCCAATGGTGTATGGTTGTGGATGTGCTGTGGTCGGTAAGCCCAACCGCTTCACGACCTCTGCCGAAATGAGGTTCTTTTGACTCCCGCTATCAACAATGAACTGTATCGGGGAGCCCTTGACCCACATCTGGGAGTGGAAGAGACGCTCCTCCTCCTCTGGATCTTCGGGTTCATTTTTCTGGATCTTTGCGGTAGCAACAGTGGCGCTGGGATCCGCATCAATGATCTGCTTCCCTTTTTCATACCCCTTATCGGGTTCTGACTCAGAGTCGGAACATGCATCTGATTCTGAAACCTTTAGCTCAGCCACCAGTGACTGTTTGGCCCGACACTCACTTGTGTTGTGAGTGGAGCTCTTATGGAACTCGCACCATTTTCCAGTGTCCTTTCTCGGCTTCGCGGCGTTGCTCTTTGCTTGCAGCTTCAGCTGGTTGTCTTGGGCTGTCCCGCCTTGGCTTTGTCCTTTGTTCTGTGGTTTAGGGGCACCTTTCCCCTGCTTTGGATTCGCAGATCCAAAGTCTCGCTTCTTTTGTTTAAACTTCTGCTCGACTTTGACGGCATACCGGTATGCTGCGCCGAGCGAGGGGATGTTTAGGAACTGTATTTCTTCCTGGATGTACTTGTGCAGGCAGCCACGGTATTTGAGTATCAAATGTTGCTCCGAATCCTTGATACCCAACTTTGTGCGAAGGGTATGGAAAAGATTGGTGAACTCCGGCACATCTTGGTCCCTTCCCTGCCGCAGCGTGGTCCACTTTATGTATTCATCCTCATAGCTTCCGACAGGGTAGTACTGCTCCTTGATGGCATCCCGGAACGAATCCCAGGTGGGTGCGGCTGAAAATAGTGAGCCAGTACTTTCATCCTTCTGCTCGCAGTAGGTTTCCCACCAGTCCTTGACATGGGGGGCTGCTTTGAGAAGAGCAAAAACAATCTTTTCCCGACTCCAAAATTCATGAACAGAAAAATAACCCTCTAGCAGATTTAACCATTTATCTACGGCATCGGCGTCTATCTGACCCTCGAATATGGGGATTTCAAAATTAACTTGTACCTTAAAGGGTGTGGCGTTTCCAGAGGAGCTGCTGGAAGCCGATGCGCCGCTTCTGGGTAGCCACTGAAGGATCTGCGCAAAGCTGTCCATCATCGCGTTCCGTTGTCGCTCGAGCGCTTCTTCGAGCAAGATTTTGATGGGATCTCCTGCCCCCTCGTCTTTCTTCTCGTCTGCCATGGGAGGCCGTCGGGATTTGCGAGGCTGGTCTTGCAAAGGTTCAACCAGTTCAAGCCCTAACTCCTTATATCCCGACCTTGTTGGGGACATGCAAAGAAAAACAGAGAAAAAGCAAACCCCTCTGATACCACTGATCCAGATTTAAACAGGAACGCAACAAATTACAGAGATAACCATATACACAAAGATGCAGCGGAAATAATACTTCATTTCATTAATGGAAAATACTGACATATGCTTACAAACAGAAATGGCAATAAACTAGCTAGGGCGATGGTAGCTTATCTCTGAGAAGAGATGTGCTGGCTACATGCCTCTGAACTGTTCTGAACTGTATTACAATGAGGCTCGAAGGCCTATTTATTGTTGAGAAACAATGGAAAACCCTTCACATACCGAAACCTAACCCTAGAAGATGAAACGCCAAATTGTGGGCCCCGTTTGGGTAAATTGGTACATCAATTTCCCGGGGTCGTAACTTTGGCATACGATCTCCGTTTGACGTGTACGATAGCTCGTTAGAAAGATCTATCCGAGTACTACCACTTTGGGAGGCAACATAGGGTTTGATCGCCCCAGAATTCCAAAAAAACGTCGTTTAGGGCCTCAAAACGGCTCCGGAAGTTCAGGACCCGAAAAACTGCTAAAAATAGTAAACTGTGCTACAATTAAGGAAACTGAAAATGCTGAGAAAGACAATGGTGGGGGTCCAGGTGGACCTGGCAGGTGGCCACCAATATCCACCTGGATCATAACTCTAGCAAAAACCACCACCTCTGACTAAAGCGGGGATAACATAAGGATGCCTTGGCTAGACCATTTGGGGATAAAGAAGGAAATCATTTTTCAAAATAAGGATATGATTAAAAATAATATTACAACAAATTTTAAGGAGAAATTGTGTGGTGATAAAGAGTTATAGGGAAAAAGAAAGCTACGATATTATAATGATGTGATCAACCCAAATCTCAAAAATCCAAAATATCTCTATGTCTTGGATATTGTAAATAAGAAACTAAGCATTGATAAAATAAGAGAAAATTCTCATGAGTTCCATAATGAAATTGGGTACTAGTCAATTTTGAAAATACCATGGGTTGAAAGATTTTGTCACCTTGTGGCAACAAAAAATGGGTTTAAAATTAATGGCAGATCCTCTTAGATTGTCCAACTATACTCACATTAGATCCAAATTTTAAAATAACTTTCACACCACCAACCTTCTTGACCTTCTAACTCAACAAAACCTATGGTGATCTTGGAACACTTCTTCTAAGTACTCTTACCTTCTAGGTCCATTAGACCATTTTGTCTTAGTGGACATCATCATCATCATCATATATATGTGTGTGGTTGGGTGTGTGGGCGAGGGGGGGTTTGGCAAGAAGGGTTTACTAATGCAATGACTAATTTAAATATGGGTACCATTGTGTCTCTCTTATGACAATTAAAGTTGATATAATAAGATTAGTTTACATAATAATACCATATTATGAACTAGATACAAACATGTAGTTCAATATCCAATTTAGTCCATTACTAACCCTAGCTTTGGTATCACCTAGTCATTGCCTCTCAATCCCTTACAATTATTGATATAGATTCAAGAGAGGGAAATCCCTCACCCCCTCCCCCAACCACTCTTCTTAATGTCAATGAAGTTTCCTTCCTAGCTTAGGTGATTTCCTTGAAGAAATCCACTCATAAGTCACAACCTTTTATACTTCAAGTCAATCAAACCTTTAAGTAAAGTTTCTCACTACTTCTTCTCATCATATGGCATTGTCTTTGATTGAAAAAAGTCTAATTTAGTGGTTCACTAGTCTTTGGCTGTCACTAAGAGCAATGGATAACAAAATTCCAAAAAAATTGATGGCCATGATCAAAAGAAAGCTCACATATTACTTATGTGGACAATAATTCTATGCTTTTTGTTTGAAAAGGAAGAAGATTGAGATCTCATTTCTTGAAATGGATTGTCTTTTATGGGAAAAAGGGTAATGTGTCTTAATAGACATACTACAAAATTTGACACAAAATTGGATGTGCCCTCAATTATTTTAGTATTGTTTAACTTGTCTCATTTTCCTGTACATTGCTAAAATGAAGATCCATTATGGGTCATTTGCAATTATTTAGGGAAATATATGGATAAATCTAAGCCAGAATATAACGCATTTGCAAGTGCAAGAATTTAGTTTTGCAAAATGGACTACCTAAAACAATATTATAGAATCTAGATAACTAGAATCATATGAAAAAGCTACATTATGAACAACTCCCATTCAAATGTAAAGCATGTCATGAATATTATCACCTTTACAAAAATTGGTTAAAAGAAAAGAATATAAAAGCCTCAATTTAAGCCCTAGAAAAGGAGGATCAATGATAAACTTTAGAAAATGGGTACATGTAAAGTTGTGCATTTAGGCTTAGCAATTTTATCATGCACCAATATGCAAAAAGGAAAAATGGTTCCCACTACAAATAGGTTCATAATCCTTTCCCAAGTGGAGTTTGAACCATTGGTTGATACCTTAAGTCCTCTTTGAAAGGACAATGCGATTGTGATCCGAATTTTAACATGAACATAGCAAATTACAGATATAACGATAAATACAAAGATGCAACAAAAATAACACTTCATTTTATTAATATCAAATACTAAAATATGCTTACAAACATAATGGGAATAAGACTAGCTTGAGCGATGGTAGTTTAACTATGAGAAGAGATGTGGCGACTACATGCCTCTGAACTGCGTTACGGCTTGAGGGCCTATTTATTATTGAGAAACAATGGAAAACCCTAAACATTCAAAAGCCTAACCCTAGGAGATGAAATGCCAAACTATGGGCCCTGTTGGGGTAAATTGGTATATCAACTTCCCGGGGTTGTAACTTCGGCATACGATTTTCGTTTGATGCACACAATACCTCGTTAGAAAGATATACCGGAGGACTACAATTGCTGACATAAAGTATTAAATTAGAAAGACCTATTTGCCATTGGTGATTTTCCAAAAAAACATCGTTTAGGGCCTCAAAACGGCTCCGGAAGTTCAGGACCCGAAAAATTGCCAAAAATAGTAAATTATGCTACAATTAAGGAAACTGAAAAAAAACAATGGTGGGGGTCCAAGCAGAATAGGCTAGTGGTCACCAATATCCACCTTGATCATTCCTCCCCCCTTAGGAAGCAATGGTCCCCATTGTGTTGAGTTTCTCCATGAGATGAGGAAACTTTTACTGAACTTGGTCCTTGGTGAGCCACTTGCCTTGGTGAATGAGTTGGCCTGCTTTGACAACTCGATATAGTTGGATCTTTTGTTGTCGGGTATTCTTGATCTCTATGCCCATGATCCGATTAGTTGTGGCTTGTTCCATGCAGTTTGGATTTAACTCTGTAGGTGTGAGTTGTTTTGCAATGTCTGATGTGTCCAACAATAATGGGAAGTATGGTCGAAAGCGATCCAAATTAAGTAAGATTAGGTGTTTTAATTTTTAAGTAATTTATTATAAATTTTGTTATTGGATATAATATTAACATCAACGTATAAATTGAGTGAAAAACAGGGCAATCCATGAACTACTCATGTCATTCGTCTTCGTGTGCTTTTAGTTAGCATTATGAATTTATGATGAGTGAGAAGGCCGATATCATACAAATTTCATTTCAAAAGACGTTATGGAACGCTTTAGACAATCAGTGTGTGAATGTGATGTATAGGAACACTGTATAAAACATGTCCATAAAATGTTGAAAAATGTACCATTAAACCCTATGCCCACTCACACAACATAAAATAAAATAATAAATTAAACACCATGCACTAAATTAATAATTTATTTATTATTTTTTATATATGATCTATTAATAAAAATAAATTATATCCTACAAACAAATTGTAAAATCAATAAGCCAATTATAATTGATTTATTATTTTTTTATATATGATGTATGAATAAAAATAAAATTATATCCCACAAACATATTGTAAAATCAATGAGCAAATTATTATATGGCCTTTTTGACTTGCGCGCAGACACAGACCATCAACCGCGCACATTTTTCTTTTACATTACAACAGGAAACAGCTGTCGGCGGCAAGAGGTTTTGAATTTCCGTTTCGCTCCCACTTTCATCCTTTACCCGGAAAATCGATCCTACTTGGTATAGATTTACCTCTCTCACTCACCTCTTTCTCGAAATCACTTACGAAAATTATTGAACACATGACCCATGAAAATTGAAAACCATATTCCAATGCTTTTAACGAGTAATGGAATTTTCCCAGAACTTCACCGGTCAGACTAATTTTTAATGGACCTTTTGGTTTTATCCGTTAACAATTTCAATTAAAAATTGTAACCGTTAATAATTATGTTTTGTTCTATCATTTAAATTTTTGGAAAAAATATATTTTGTAATCGAGTTATTTTTTTGATATTTTTTGGAGTTTTTTCATGAGAAAAATCACAATTTTTTTCTAAAATCACAAATTTGATGGGTAACCTAAACTTTGCACAATTGAAGTGTCTTAGGGGTTATTTAGGGTGTTGAATACACAAATATCAAGATTTCACGTCAAAATTTTCCGTGGAATTCCAATGCACAAAAAGTCACACTATAGATAACTCTTTTGTTAATGTATTGGATTTTTAAAATTTAAGGAAATTCGTTTAAATTAAAAATTGTACCCATCACATATTATGTTTTTTCTATAATTTAAAATTTCAAAAAAATAAATTGATAATGTATTTAAATTTTTAAATTAAAAAAAAAATTGTTTAAATTATTGTATGTTTGTGTTTTTTTGGTATATTTTTAAAACAATTTTGTCCAAAATTTGATAAAGATTTGTTGGAATTACAATTTTGATAAAGATTTTTTGTTGGAATTACAAGTTTGAATTATATATTATATACAATTTCACTACTATAAGAGCTTTTCGAAGCATTAAATCTATTTATATATTCAAAAATGCAATTTAAACAATAAAAAATCGCGGAGTCATTGAATCCATTTATACATTTAAAAACACAATTTAAACAACAAAAAATTACAATCTCATAAATAACATATTATATTCAAGTTAGAAAGACAAAAACCTAAACAATTAGACTAAGCCATTACAAAATATTTTCTTACTATGGATTATACCCTTCATAATAACTAAAATGAAGATGACTACATAAATACATAATAGATAACACTCATAACCAAAATAAAAATGACTACATACATATATGGCACAAATGGCTTGACAAAGGCCATAACTAAAATGAAGATGACCACATTCTACCTCTTTAGAAGTGGGGATAAACTGCATCTCCTCTAATTATAAGGCCATATGATTAACCTCATTTTAGCCAAGGGATTATTTTGGAAAACAAGATTAGCCTATGCTTAAAAAATCAAGATAAAAGATGTAAAGAACAAGATGGATTTACGAAATATCATTCAACTGTGGACCACCATGTTACTCTCAAGATCATTGTGGAGGAGTGTTGCAATAATAAAATTGATCATTTATGTTGTTCCATTGACTTTAGAAAGGTTTTTGACATTGTTTAGAGTGCCTTGATTCCCATTGACATCAAAGGTGGGATATCTTGCATTGGTTAACAACTTCCCCAGTGGTCAGTAATCCAATGATTCTTGCTTATGTTTGACATCGACACCATTTATTCACATATGGAAGATTGCACATAGGTGTGTAGCAGTTGAAGACTATATGGTTTTGTACACAGATTTGCAGCAGTTTGGATTTTTGTGTCAGCATTTCCATTATCATTTGCAGCAGCAGTCACCTTTCCTCAGTGTTTGGGGACATACAACTCCTCAGGAATGGGGGAGAATGGGACCTTCAGTTCATCCTTCAGCCTTCTTCATAGGTCAGATCAACAGTTACATTAGCTCTAGCCTTTCCATCCTCCACTTCATCTTGCAACACCAGAAACATCAACGAAAAAGGTAAAACTTGAGGTAAATTTGGCTTAAGATTCTCTAATTCATTAGAAGGTTTAGGAAACTTAATGATTCACTACTTCTAATTCCATGCATTTTATCTTTCATAAACCTTTTGTTTTCCCTCCATTCATTACGCTGATACTCTGATTACAAGACCATGTAAAAGAAATTCCTTGTGGTATAAAAGCAGTATCTTAGTGTCTTCTCCTCCCATGCTAAAAAATTGTAGGATGAAGTCATTACTGCCATGAAGTGATAAAAGAAACCACCTATAATCATTGGCCTTATGATGACGGTGTAGGCAAGCATCCATCCACATACTTACCATCTCCATCGCCACCTCATTTCTTCCATTATCTCTTCCTCATCCATCCCTTTGCTATCCTTAATTTGTATTGCTCTAAAAATCATTATGACATGTTAATGTGAAGAGTGCTGCACCACAAGAACCAACACCTCCAAATATTCAAGTAGTGCTACTCCACATGAACCAATACTCCCATATAGTCAAGCAATGTTCTCCCACAAGAAACAACATTTGCAAAACAATGTTAAGAATTTGTCAATGAGTAAGGGAATTGTTTGCATGAGGACATGCAAATCCTCAGGCAGGAGGGGGGAGGTTGTTCGGCCTCAAATATGCCCAATTTTCCACTATATATTACCGCCATTCATAACCTAAATTCATATACTTTTACACTCATTCTGCACCATAATTCCTCAACTTGCCATCAAATCACATTTTGCATCTTGTGGTTGATTATCATTAGTTTTCTTAGCTTTTCGGTGGTTAGGGATGATTTTTCCATGATTTACTATTGAAGATTTTTTCTTAGTTCATTTGCCACAGGTTTCCATTGCCAAAATTCCGCACAGGTCAATTAAATTAGTTGGTGCAAGTAGAGTACGAAAATATCCAATTTGGGGCTTCGACATTTTGGCACACTTCCAGGGAAAAACAAGGGAGTTATTGTCAAAAATGATGTTATAACACCTTCCCATGAGTTGGATTGCACTCAAGTCGCACATGTGGGTCTCTAGAAGCAAATCAACAAATCTGCTCAAAATTCGCTCAGTTTCCAAACTGCCAAGTTTGACCTCAATTTGCATGCAGATGGAGGTGAATTTGGAAACTATGAGAAAACGAGTTTGTTACCAATATAAAAAGTTATCTATATCCAAAACCGTTCTCCAGATTTGAATTTCCCTAGAAGTTATACGTGGGTTTTTGAGACAATTTTATAAAAATTGATTGTTTTTCCAGAGTTCTAGAATCTTGCAAAAAGAGCCATACAACCAACTTCGGGAACGATTCTGAGGATCTAGATTTGAATGAGACAAATCCAAGAGAGGTTTTTGTTTAAACTATAACAAATTATGCTCTCTCCAAACCGTTTTTCAAAATTATCCATGGTTAGGAAGATATGCCAATATCGTTGAAGTCAATTTGTTAAAAATGGGCAATTTTCCAGAATTGGGGAAAATGACCAATTCACCTTGTATATCTTATAAATGGCTTAGCCATGGCCTGTATTGTAAGATTTTTTGGAAGAAGGAGGATAGCTAAGGAGGATATATCGAAAGGATTGAAAGAAGGTATCCATATGAATTTATGTCTTGAATTTTAATACAACTCCAATTATGTTCTTAAATGTTGTAAGTGATTTTGGTTCTTGAGTTTTAAGTGATTTGAGTTAATCTGGGCTTGCTCCAAGAGTGGAAAGGATCCACCACCTCTGGAAAAAAGTCTTACAGTTAGTTTAGATCTTAGGATTAATTTGCTTTGTTAATTTACAATAACATTTTGTGTGATTTCTTAGGTTTTCTTTTGTACTTAAGTTCCTATTGTAATTTCATAGACCAACTCGACAAAGATAAACTTCCTTGATTGATAAAACTTTATCAAGGTCATGCTGAGCGATGATTTAATATATCACCATTTCTTTTGAGAATCTTACTATATAGAAACGTTTATGAACTCTTCTTGATTCAAATTCACAATTGAAGCATTGAAAGTATTTTAAACCCATACTCGACATTCCTCATGAATTTGATGGCATTACATGAATGCTCCAATTCTATGTTCCTCAGTTGACTATGCAATATAATGAAACAAGGTTGTGTTAACATTAAGAATTGCGTGCATTACTGTAGAATCTCTTTGAAGTTTCATGTGAGCAATAGTTTCAATTTCGTGTGTTTCATTAAATAGCTTTAGTCCTTTGAGTTTTGTCGTATGCAAGAGTCTCGAGTTCTTTGAAGTTTCGTTATGAATGATAGCTTAGGTTTTTTTATTTTATTTTATTTATTTATTTATTATTATTATTATTATTATTATTATTATTATTATTATTATTTTTATTTTATTTATTTATTTATTTATTTATTTTTATATTTTTATTTTATTATTATTATTATTTATTTATTTATTTTTATTTTTATTTATTTTTTTATTTTATTTTTATTTTTATTTTTTTATTATTATTTTTTTATTATTATTTATTTGTTTTTATTTATTTATTTATTTATTTATTATTTATTTATTTATTATTTTTTATTTTCTGAATTTTTCTGAATTTTATCATGAACAATAGGTTAAATCTCCTCCGAGTTTTATCATAAACAATAGTTAGATTCCTTTGAGTTTTGATTGCGAACAATACTTTTAATTATGAACAGAGGTTTTGATTTATCTGAGTTTTGTCACTAGCTTGATCAGGACAGTAGATCTGATGAATTCTTTGACAATAGAGTTTCAATTTTCTTACATGTCATTTGTTTTGATTGCTTTGAGTTTTATAATTCGATTGCTTGAGATAGCATTAGTTTAAAAGTCTAGAAAATTTTAGGGGCTAATCTTCGCCCAGTGGGCTAATTTTCCATGATTTTTCCACAAAAAAGATTCTCCAATTTCCAATTTTTATAAAAGATGATTCACCCAAATTTTAGAATATAAAATTATTTTACCTTAAAAATCACCAACATTATATAGAGACTATATATAAAATCATTATAAATTTGAATAATTTTACAAATATATCAATAAAAAATTTATAGTTTGCATATTAGGGATTAGTGTGATTTTCCAATGTTATTAAACTTCAAGAAAATTTTGCATCCTTAAAATTTTCCTTCTTTAGAAGCCTTTGCATTTGAATGCCTTTTGTTGATTGAGCCAAAGTAGATCAGAAACTTTGGAGCTTAGTTTAGATTTTGTATTCATTAGTTTAAATTAGATTTCATATTCGTGAGCTTAGCATAGATTTAGTGTTCATGCTTTTTGATTTAGTGTACATGCTCTTCGAATAGAATGCTATGTCTTGATTAGCATTACAGTGATTGAATGAATGATTTCATTGAACATAGGTTGAATTCCGTAGATAGCTTATGAGTATTTTGTAGTTAATGCATCAGTGTGGTTTCATTGTAGTTAAGTTTTACTTGCATTGAAATTAAGTTTTGATTGATTTACTTTACTTAGATTGAGATTAAAATTGTTTAGTGATTTGTATTCTGTATTTAATTCAGAAATAGGAATATGAATCGTTTTTAGGAATTTGATGTTACTTTAGGTTAGACGCTCTGATCCTGCGTTACCTGCGCTTGTGTCTCTAAGTATCACGACCCTGGATTGATAATTTAATGTTGGAATTATAACACATAATTTCCCCAACAACTCCTCTTGAGTTGAGGGTTGTATGAGAACAATATTGCTAATCTCAAGACCTTTGAGGGTTGGTAAGAAGAAATTAATTGTGTTCCTTGTCCCGTACCCTTTTTGGCATACACATTAGTAAAGCTAGAAGAGTGTTTGGAAGATACAGGTTGTGGTTGCCCCACACTCATTGGTATAGTCATAACTATTCTCTTTTACGCTAATGGTATTTCTCTTTTGGCAAGGAAACCTTACAATCTTGTCAAACAACTAAGAATCCACCAAGATTTTTGTTCCAGTATTGGTATGACTAGTAATATTGACAAAACAAAATTCATAATAATCAAATCCATAAATATCATATATGATACGACCAAAAAAATAGTATAAGTTCATAAAAATATCTTGGAATCGATATCCATCACAAGCTCAAGTAGAATTATAGAATTGAGAAAAGGATAAATGGAGGGTGGAAAGCTTGTAATGGATTTGAAAACAATTTTTAGTAAACGAAATTTAAGATATGTGATAAAGAGAAACTCTTCTTTGAGCCTCTTGTCAGCCCTATTACACTATATGGATGTGAGTTTTGGGGATGTATTATCTCCAGGGTCCCTATAATACTAGTGATTACCCCATTACTATTATAGTTATACCCCTTATTTATATTGTTGTGCCCCTATTACCCCCATATTGTTATTTCTGTGCCCCATAGAATCCCTCTATTGTTATTTTTGTGGCTTTATATTATTATTGTTAGGTCGGCTGGATTATATTGTGACTCCTTAGACTCCTATATATAGAAAGGAGGTTTTGTCATTTGAATCATCCAAGAATTGTTCATTTATGTAATGTAAAGGAGGTTGCCCCCTCGAAGAGGCTGAATTCTAAGGCGTTGATCTATCTTTTCTATCTTTTCTTGAGCTGGTGTCATAACATTTGGTATCAGAGCTTTGGATTCTAGGGTTTCGCTGCTCCAAACAGGTCATCGTGGCATTTTCGCTATAACTTTTTTTCTGTAATGTTTCAGAAGTCGAAAAAAACACCCATTTGAGAAGATATCGCGCTAAACCTTGGGTCAGAATTTCAGAGCTTTTCACGTGATATTTTTGGAGATATGATCTGAGGAAGTTGGTCTTTTTGCAGACTTCTGAATTACATTCAAAACAGGTGACCTGGGGAAAATTGTCATAACTTTCTCTCTGGGAATCAGATTGAAATTTCCTAAGAAGGTACACAAAGAGGACAGAAATTAGTTTCTTGTATATCGTTTTCAGAACCAAATATTGAAAATTGTACACGTGGCACTTCATACAACTTCGCTCTTCTGGAAAGGTCTATAATCAGGTCATCTTGGGAGATTGTGCATAACTCTTTCTTGGAGAATTCAATTTGGATCAGACTGGTGGCATTGGAAAGAGGACACAGAGAGTTACTACAGGTCACAAATTCAGAACTAGATGATTGGAAAGTACAGAGATACATCAAAGGAAATATGGAGCTCCTACAAAGTGAAAAAATGTGTGTAGATTTTTTTAAATTTTTGCTTAAGCTTGGTTTGAAAATTTATTTTGAAGGAATTCAAAGGGCATAGTAGAGCATTATTATCGGTAACTGATGCCCTGAGGAAAGAAAATGCAAACACCTAGTAAGGAACTTGAAAGCTCTAGCATGACTCATGAAGAAGAGGAAGAAATGCTACATGATATATCAAAATTACAAGAACAAGTGCAACAAATGTCACGCTCACAAAAGTTAACAGATGCTAAGATAAATGGCGTGGAAGCTAAGATGAATGGCATGGAAGCTAAGATGGACAATTTGAAGATAGATTTGAACACAAATTTGAAGACAGGCATGGCAGATTTGAAGACAGATTTGACAAATTTTCTACAAGAAATACTTACTAATGGTGAAAAGGTAGTAAAGGAAACTCATGATGAGAACAAAAGAAATGTTAATCATGATTCCATAGACGCTAATGTTGGATCGAAGAATCACCATATTCCAAAAATCGATATGAGGAAGTTTAATGGCAAGGATCCCGCCACATGGATATTACAGATGGAGCAATTCTTCGATCTCAATAATGTGCAAAACGCACAAAAGGTACGTATGGCCACTGTATATTTGGAACCAAATCAGTTTGTATGGTATCAATGGCTTTGTTCTTGTAAAAAATTTATCACTTGGGCAATTTTTACGGAAGAATTGATAGCACATTATGAGGATACAAAAAGCAACACTTTTTTTAGCCAATTGATAAGTCTCAAACAAAAGGGTTCAATAATGGAGCACATTGAGGAGTTCCAAAAATTGAACATAAGGGTAACAGATATTCCAGAGGAGCATAGGATTGATGTGTTCATAGGGTCTTTAAAGGATAATATCCAACATGATGTTCGCCTTTGGGAACCTGATTCATTATAGAAGGCATTCAGGTTAGCAAGAAAAATGGAAAGCAAAATTATGGCAACTAGGAAGCATACCACTCACAACTATAAATACGGAAGTGTTGTTGCCCCTAGTCTTCCACAACCTACAAGGTTGACACCACAAAAATTGGAAGAAAAAAGAGCAAAAGGGCTTTTGTTATAGACATTTTTCTGCCCTAGAACACCAAGCATGAAATGGCCATAAACCAAGGGCTCCTAAGTCCCTAAAAGTGTTGTTCTAACCCCTAAAGGAACAAGGTCAACAGATTACAGCTTCTCCCAGAAGTTCTCCATGAAACGCTACTCAAAATTGGTCAAAACATGATCATTGCAGCTGCTCCACTGGCTAGGTGCATTGCATCTAACCGAAGTACACTGTGAGGGTGCGTTGCATTGCAAAAGTCCCTTCTGTGGGGTGCGATGGGAGAAAAATGACAAATGACAGTGTCATTCCGCGAGGTGGAGAGGCAATGGAAGCTTCTAGAATCTTCTCCTGTGACACTTGCCTCACTGAATTCGACCAAGGATGAGTAAGAGGCCCTCAGTCTCCAAGTGGAAGCAAGAACTGTCAGAGAGAAGACATTAATCAAATCACAAGCTGACTCATCCCCCTTACAGATATCTATATATGGATCCCTCATCCCAGAGATCCAGAGGCTGGAATTTTGCATATTGTAAGGAATTTTTGTTGGTTTCTAGAGACAAACATCATATTGTTGGGTGATCTAAGCTTTGTTTGAGGTGAATAGGGGCTTCTTTGCTGGGAGGTTGATGCTGGGTCGGAACAACTGGTTGTAACTCCTCCTGGATATTTTCTTGTTTATCAATAAAAGCTATTTGAGTTTTCCTCCATGCTTTTGTATCATTGATTCTTGTTACATTTGTATGGTCAATTTAAATCTGATCCTAAGTTGTTTATGAATATAGATCCATGTCTTTGTATAGTGCTATGCTTCTGTGATCTTACAGGTACTTTGTGAAGCTGGGCGTGCAAGGGAGCAGGTAACTGGGGACTATCAAAGAAGAGAGGGATCAAATCAAAGGATTAGCGCAAGACAAAGGTTGGTCTTTCTATTCCTCTCTATCTATAATTCATAAAGGAAAAACATAAGTAGCTTTTCTCTGTTTGTTTCTAAGGCAGCTGTCACACCTTAGTGGGATAGAGCAGTTCTAAATAGACACTTTTCCCTGTAACAAAATGGCGACTCCACAGGGGAATAATTAGTTTGTTTGTTTATCATTCTTTGTTGTTTGTTTCATAAACTTATAAGTAGCATTCAAACTGCATTTGCCATAACAAATGAAAAGTAGATAACTGTTGCTTCAATCCATCCACTGGATCTGTTTATGATTTAAACAACTGATTCACAAACTATTTGATTGCCCTTGTGATAGCTCTTAGATCCTCCTTAGATCTACCCCTGATTGTTGCATTACTGATTGCTTTTTACTCGGCCAAAAACCAAGAACTGAACTGCAAACTGTGACCCGAAACCTGAACAGAGTCTCGTTTCTAGCCCAGCGCAGGTACTGTTCAGAAATTATGAATTTTAGCGCACTTCCCGAAGGGACAACCTGCGCTGCATTTCAGATTCCCTGTGTTACAGGTGCGCTGATTAGACTAGCTCTATGCAGTTGTGGCTTCTGTGGATCATCCTTTCCAGTTCTATTCCTGAATTTTGCTGCCTGTGGTCAGTATATGTCTGTTTGAAACCCCTTTTCTTTGCTGTTATTCTGCCTCCTTTGTACAAAATAACTGTAGATGTTTTTGTGTGTTTGTTGAGTCATTTACAGTTTTCCTTTGCAAAAGTAGCATAGTCGTACTGTCTTCGTTTGATTCGAATCTGTCGCAAGTGTCGATTTCGATCGTAGGAGAAAGTTTGATTGTTGTTGATGGTCGATTATCCTGTTACTATTGCCTTTGGTCTGAATTTGTAATTTTCTAGTGTCAGAAACAAGTATTCATTTAAAAATCGTAAGGTGTCGTAATCATCTCTATTTTTTATTCAAAAAGAAGCCTGTTTATATTTGTCGCTTGAAAAGAAATTCAGATTTGTGCATCAACTTTCTTTTTAGCATCTATATACTAAGAAAGTCAAAAAACAAGTACATGCATGTGCATTTGCATATAGACAGTTTGTTTGGCTTGATTTAGGAAAGTGCATTTACAGTGTGCTCTTTGCTCTTGTGAAAAGATTCTGTCTTTCTTTTCCCTAGTAGCTAGGATTTTCATTGCACACAAGAGATAAAAAGTTTGTTTATCATCTTTATATTGCATTTTAGGAATTACATCTACATCTCGTGGTGAACCCGAAAGGCAAACTTCATAAGCAAGATCAACTTAAAATAAATTCAATGAATCTAACAACGCTTTGGAACTTAACGCACAACATTTAGAGGTCTAGGCTAGAGACGTATTCCGGCGTCGTAAAGCCTGGTAACTGTTGTTCTCACTGATGGTTGGGTGATTCCTCCACTTTGAGACGATAAGTGCCAGTACGGACTTGTGCTCCCACGTACCGTCGAGTATATTTTGGGAGACCCCTATAGGCTTAAATCCTTTATCCATAGGAAGCCGTGTCTGCCGCCCTATCGATCGCAATGCACTGAACACAACATTCGGGAAGATTGACTGCCGTACCGTAAAAAGTATTCTGCAGTTTTGCGATTGGTTTGGTACTCCCTCTACCTAGACTTCCAGAGTAGTCCCTTTCGTTCCTTTTCAGACTCCTTAACAGAAAAGGTCCATCTGAGCACTTGTCACTTCAGGCTCATTAAAAATCGAAGGCGACTAGAGTCATCTTTTATTTTTTCTCGACTCTTAAAAACTGAAAAAACAAGTTGTGTCAAAGCGTCTAAAAAATTATTTTAAACGGAATATTCATTACCCCTTTCCTACGTTGATCTTGGGTTGAGAAAATGGAATCCACCAACCAAGGAATTCCCCTTGGAGGAAATCCCAGTCCTTTCTCCTCTTGGGGAGATTTTGGTGCACCCCATATGGCCACATTGTCGCTTCCAGGACTGACAATTGGTTTTCCTATACGGCTCTTCTCAACCTCTGTCGCTCAGAACTCCGCAATTCCTGAACAATCGAATCAGCAATTAGACGAGTCCAGAGTTACCCACCAACCTTCTACTTCCTCTAATTATTCCTCTCCTCCTTCCTCTTCGCTTGATGGGGCTGGTAAAGCCAAAAGTCAATTACCTAAGGAGAAGAAGGAAAAGAAGAAGAAAGAGAAGAAGAAGAAGGAGCCAAAAGCGAATGGGGGCAAACGAGTGTCGTCTAACGAAAATCCACACACTGCACCGACCAGGCCTAAATCGCCATGTGTCATTTGCAAAGGAGACCACTATCACAGAGATTGTCCTTGCATCCCTCGGATCTTAAGGGATTGGTCTCCTCGTTTGCATAACCCGGTGTCGTCAACCTCTGATAATCATGTTGAAAACACACCATCAACTAGTGAAAGTGAAGCCCCATGACAAAAAGGAAAATATAGATTTCCTTGTAAACTATGCGAAGGCGATCATGCCGTCCACCGTTGTCCCTTCTTAGACGAAGCTAAAAGAGTTTTGTATGATCGTCTGGTTTCACCGTTACGACTTCCTCCTGGATATAAAAAAACTCTTGCCGAGTCTGTCACTAGTTGAAAATCTGGCTGGCCCGCTCAGGTGGTTGGCCGAAGCACCTATCATTGAAGATAAACCATCTGAATCCATACCAGACAAAAGTCAAAAGGTCGAGGCGGCAGTTGACCCGGTCTTGCCTTCAGAGGTTCCATCTTCAGATGATACAGTCACTGAAGAGAACAAGGATGACACCGTCCAAATTCTTTTCATAAGCATAGACTCCAACGAACATGGGGGAAATCTACCTGTTCCTTTACCGCAGGAAGGAAGTTCGTCAGATTCATACCCAGCCGTCTATTTGGTCCCACCTCCAAGCAACCTAGTTGTCTCCTTCGACTGGAATCAACTAGGCAGACCCTGTTTACCGGCCAGTATACCATTCCGGATTATTGTTCAAATATATAGAATGGTTATGGCAGGTACCATCATAGATGAGGGGTCTTCTATGAGTATCCTTTCCTCAACTGCTTGGAAAGCGCTTGGTTCGCCATCGCTTTTTCCTGAGATGAGAAATTTAACAGGTTTTGATAAAGGAACCAGTCGACCGTTAGGGATCCTTCCGAATGTGCCCATAACATTGAGAGGGAAAACCGTTCACATGAACGTAATGGTAGTTCAAGGACCCCTGGATTACAATCTACTCCTTGGACGAGACTATATTTATTGCATGAGAGCTATTGTCTCATCACTCTTTAGAGTGATGTGTTTTCCGCACGAAGGAAGAGTGGTCAAGCTCGTAGACCAGCTTTCATTTCCCGGATCACGCATAGCAAATAGTCATATACCATCCCTAAATGGTCTTTTCACACAAGAAATGTCTCAATCTCCAGTCCGTCCTCTCGATGAGCGCGAGTGATTCAGAGGGATATGACTGAAACCCAGGGGGCATGCACCCTGGTCTGCTTCGGCAGGAAAACTTCGGGTATAGGGTAGGTTTCCGCGGGAGAATATGACTAGTCTGTACCCCCCGTTCGTGATTGGAAGAGGGGGTTATTCTAGAACAAGATTCTCTTGTCAAAGTTATGTGAGTTGGCGGGCATCGCCGCTCACCTTTGTTTATTTCGATAGACATCGCCAGAGAAGTGTTTTGTTTACACCTTAAATAGAACTATCTTTGGTAACCTGTAAGAGGTAGGCCTCTCTCGGTAAAACAAATGTTTTAACGGACTAAAGAATGGGTAACCTTGAAACTCTATTTTATACCTGGGGGCATGAAAACCTTTTGGAGTGCAAGCAAAGAGCGACTATTTATTTTTTAAATTTTTAGGACCTCTAACCCTTTAAACTCGTAGGATTGGTCGTTTCCTAACTTGCATAAAGAAAGGATGTGGGGCAAAACTCCAAAAGTTTCCGTTTTATATGAGACATTCTTATCACAAGACTGGATTAATCGAGCAGTGTTACCGCAAGGTTCAAGCTCGTTAAAAAATAAACCCGCATCGAGCAGTTTTAGCACATAGTTCAAGCTCGTTAAAAAATAAACATAAGACAAGAGCAGATGTTTCCACCCGCGTTTAAGCTCGTTAAAAAATGAAGTATTCCCCGGTGAATAACCATCGTGAATGTAGTACTTCAGCCGTTAAAGCCTTGGTCGTGTTTGCACTGTCACCTCCACTTTTTCATTGGCCGATCATTCACCTCCATTTGATTGTTTACCCATTTTGAGGAACAGCTGGAAGAGTGATTTCACTAGCCATCCTTGTGACACTGCCATGATTGGAAAATTCCAAACCTTACCTGGAATCAGCTGCTACCCATCTTATCACTCGTTCCTCAAAAGACGAGTCTCCTTTAAGCTATTTTCAACTTACTCGTAAAATATGAAAAGATTGTCGAGCCATTGGCCTCTCCAGCTCGTTAAAGGGACATGAAGTGCTATCCCTCCTCTAGATTTTAATCTTTTTGGACCTGAGGGATTATTACACAAAAAGATCGAGCGCTTGTTTTGTTCGGCTCGTTAAAACTATCGAAAATTCATCCCTTCTGTATTGTTTTATCCTTTTTCGGACTTAAGGGATTAGATGACGAAAAAGGAATTTTGGAGTTACCTTTATGTTCCTTTTTAGACTCTCTAAAATTGAAAAGGACCGAGTTATCTTTGGCGTTAAACTCGTTAAAAAGATTAATAGCGACAAACTTGTGTTTAGACGAGAACGAGTTTCACTATCGCTAGGCTCGTTAAAACATAGCGATGGGTTTGCCCGAAGGGCAAATTATAGAACAGGCATATGTTATCCTCCTCAAGCTTGACAAAAATAAAGAGGTACTGGTCAGTAATGACTGGGGAAAAATTGGGAAGAAAACTCAAAGAAACTTTGTTGGTAGCAAGTCGCTCTTGAACA
Source organism: Pinus tabuliformis (assembly GCA_031772625.1). Lineage (NCBI taxonomy): Eukaryota > Viridiplantae > Streptophyta > Pinopsida > Pinales > Pinaceae > Pinus > Pinus tabuliformis. The sequence continues at coordinate 233,549,001 of CM062806.1, forward strand.
TGACACTTCCACTCCGTGTCCGAGTCGGGTTGGGTTGTTTCATTCACCGGTCACATCACCATGGTCATGCCATACCATCCACAGTTGGGGTTAATGCTACCAATCCATCACATCAGTGTCGCTGATATGTTCAAGAGAAGTCATCCAGAGAAGCCACCTGTGTCTCGCCCACTACCATACATTATACTCCATTCTTTCATGACCACCACCCTGAACCTTATATCACCAGATCGTTTTCACCTCCATCAAAATCATTTGCTCCGTTCTGTGTCATTGATGTGGGATTCATTAAGGCCCTCCTGTGACAGATCACTTCTTGTCGACATCAGCTCATTATCCAAGAAGTTGATCTAGGAACACCCCATTCAGTACTTTGAAGCTTGCATGCCTCAATGGCAAGTTTCTCACTTCCGGCGACAGGTATACATCAATGGCCTTCGACCGAAAGATTTTGCGTGGTGTTCGATGCCAATTCCTTTATTCACACCACATGAATTGTACTGCAATACCTTGAGGGTCATTATCATTATCGGTGATTCCTCTCGCGCTTGTTAACAATTTACATCATTGACTGGTAATCAAGCGATGTCTTTCCATGTTCGACTTCAGAACATTTCTCACATGGATCGACTTGTACTTCGAGTGAAGATCGGACGAGATTGAAGACCCCGGATCTAGTTTCATCCATCCGGGCTGCGATATATATTCAGGGAAATAAAGACATTAAATGTACAGCATTGCAGCACAGATAATCATCCTACCAAAAGGATGATGGCTCTATCAGAATCATCAGTCTACACTCAGACGGTTGTCTGTCCTATGTACATGAAAATGAATTTATAAAGCTGAGCATGGGAATGCCTACCTCAGCTAGATCATGAAAATATTATGAAGATAATGTATTGTATTGTATCTTATTACAGGTCTCCTCCCAGCATTGAAAGAACTTCGGATCCTCATAATAAAGCATTTCACCCGACACCAAAAGGTTAACGGCCTCATACTTTAGGGGGCAACTGTTATAGACATTTTTGTGCCCTACAACACCAAGCATGAAATGTCCATAAAACAAGGGCTCCTAAGTCCCTAAAAGTGTTGTTCTAACCCCTAAAGGAACAAGGTCAGCAGATTACAGCTTCTCCCAAAGTTCTCCATGAAAAGCTACTCAAAATTGGTCAAAATAGGGTCATTGCAGCTGCTCCACTGGCTAGGTGCGTTGCATCTCACCCAAGTACACTGTGAGGGTGTGTTGCATTGCAAAAGTCCCTTTTGTGGGGTGCGATGGGCAAAAAATGACAAATGGCAGTGTCATTCCGCGAGGTGGAGAGGCAATGGAAGCTTCCAGAATCTTCTCCTGTGACACTTGCCTCACTGAATTCGACCAAGGATGAGTAAGAGGCCCTCAGACTCCAAGTGGAAGCAAAAACTGTCAGAGAGAAGACACTAATCAAATCACAAGCTGATTCATCCCCCTTACAGATATCTATATATGGATCCCTCATCCCAGAGATCCAGAGGCTGGAATTTTTCATATTGTAAGGAATTGCTGTTGGTTTCTAGAGACAAACATCAGATTGTTGGGTGATCTAAGCTTTGTTTGAGGTGAAGAGGGGCTTCTTTGCTGGGAGGTTGATGCTGGGTCGGAACAACTGGTTGTAACTCCTCCTGGATCTTTTCTTGTTTATCAATAAAAGCTATTTGAGTTTTCCTCCATTCTTTTGTATCATTGATGCTTGTTACATTTGTATGGTCAATTTAAATCTGATCCTAAGTTGTTTATGAATATAGATCCATGTCTTTGTATAGTGCTATGCTTCTGTGATCTTACAGGTACTTTGTGAAGCTGGGCGTGCAAGGGAGCAGGTAGCTGGGGATTATCAAATAAGAGAGGGATCGAATCAAAGGATTAGCGCAAGACAAAGGCTGGTCTTTCTATTCCTCTCTATCTATAATTCATAAAGGAAAAACATAAGTAGCTTTTCTCTGTTTGTTTCTAAGGCAGTTGTCACACCTTAGTGGGATAGAGCAGTTCTAAATAGACACTTTCCCCTGTAACAACTTTGTTACAATTGTGATAGCAAATACACAAAAGGTCATAAGTGTGCTGAGAAGAAATTATTCTACATAGATTGTGAAGAGGAAGAAGAAAAGGAGCAAGAAAGGTCAAAAGAAGAGGATATGTTCCAGGAACAAAGCCTAGATGAAGAACAAATAAATCCGACCATATCTTGTAATGCATTGGCGGGAATTACCACTCCTAAAACCATCAAGATAGAAGGACAAATCAAGAAGAAAAAGGTAATAGTGTTGATTGATTCAGGAAGCACCCACAATTTTATTCATTGTAGGGTAGCAAAAGAATTGAATTGCTTCCTATATCCAGCACCAGAGTGTCAAGTGATGATTGCAAATGGAGGAACAATAAATTGCTCTGGAAAGTGCCATAATATCAAGCTATCCATGGGAGAATATGTATTGACTAGCCCAATGCTTTCCATTCCAATGGGAGGTGCTGATGTTGTACTAGGAGTCCAATGGCTACAATCCTTGGGTACAATAGCTTTTAATTTTCAAGAACTTTTCATCAAATTTTCTACGGAAGGAAAGGAAGTTGAATTAAGGGGTATTGCAGGGAAACCAGGAAAGATAATCAGCTCTAATGGCATGACAAAGCTTCTAAAAAAGGAGCAAAGAGGTGTAATTGCACAATTATGTTCGCTAGATGTTTCCACATTGGAATCATCTATTTCTCCAGATCTCCAAAAAGTCCTGGACAATCATTCCAAGGTATTTGAGACTCCCAAAGGTCTCCCACCTATGCGTGATCATGATCATGCTATTCATCTGATTCCAGGAAGTGTTCCTCCAAACATCAGGCCGTACAGATATCCCTATGTCCAAAAAAGTGAAATTGAACGTATGGTTGCAGAAATGCTAGAGGCTGGTATAATTCAACCGAGTCAAAGTTCTTTCTCAGCTCCAGTAGTATTGGTGCACAAGAAGGATGGATCATGGCGCATGTGTCTGAATTATAGGGAGCTCAACAAGCTCACTATTAAAGATAAGTTCCCCATTCCTGTCATTGATGAATTACTGGATGAATTGCATGGATCAATTTACTTCACCAAGTTGGATCTTCGTTCGGGATATCATCAAATCAGAATGAAGATTGAAGACATTTCGAAAACGGCATTTAGAACTCATGAGGGTCATTATGAATTTTTGGTCATGCCTTTTGGCCTTACCAATGCACCTTCAACATTTCAAGGTTTGATGAATTCAATTTTCAAACCATTCCTTAGAAAATTTGTGTTAGTATTTTTTGATGATATACTAATCTACAGCAAGTCTTGGAAGGATCATGTTGAACATGTTGACAGGGTGCTACAACTATTGGAGGAGAAACAATTATATGCAAAAAGATCCAAATGTTTCTTTGGAGTCCAGGAGGTGGAATATTTGGGTCATATTGTATCTCATGAAGGAGTTAAGGTAGACCCTAGCAAAATTAAAGCCATTAAGGAATGGAAAATCCCCACATCCATAAAGCATCTGCGAGGATTTCTTGGGTTGACAGGGTATTATCGCAAGTTTGTTAAGAATTATGGGAGAATAGCAGCACCTCTAACAACATTATTGAAGAAAGATTCATTTTCATGGACTCCGGAAGCAACAAAGGCCTTTGAACATCTTAAAGAGGCAATGTGCCAAGCACCGGTCTTAGCTACACCGGACTTCACAAAAACCTTTATTGTGGAATGTGATGCTTCAGGAAATGGAATTGGTGCTGTTCTAATGCAAGATGAAAGACCCATTGCTTTTGAAAGTCGTCCAATCAAGGGAAAGTTTTTAAGCAAAGCTATTTATGAGAAGGAAATGTTGGCAATACTCCATGCACTTAAGAAATGGCGACCCTACCTAATGGGAAGACACTTCAAGGTAAAAACGGATCATGATAGCCTTAAATACTTTTTAGAACAAAGATTATCCTCTGAAGAGCAACAAAAGTGGGTCACAAAGATGTTGGGTTATGACTTTGAAATCATCTACAAAAAAGGGAAGCAAAATGTGGTGGCAGATGCACTCTCAAGAAAGGATGAGGATGTGGAAGCATTGTTGTGTGCCATTTCTATTATCCAACCAGATTGGATAAACGAAGCAAGGGAGGAATGGAAGAATGACGAAGAAGTGTGGGCACTTATTCGAAAGCTACAACAAGATTCCAGTATTTCTGATACATTTAGCTGGCAAAATGATTCGTTATGGTACAAAGATCGCTTATACCTCTGTAAGAATTCCCAGCTAAAACAAAAGATTCTTATGGAATTGCACACTTCTCCCTTAGGAGGGCACTCAGGATTTTTAAAAACTTACCACAGGGTTAAGAAGGAATTTTTTTGGGATGGCCTTAAATCAGATATTCAAAAGTTTGTGGCGGAATGTTTGGTTTGCCAACAAAATAAAGTTGAAACAATTAAGACACCGGGTCTATTACAACCTTTATCCATTCCAAGCCAACGTTGGGAGGAGGTTTCAATGGATTTTATCACAGGTTTACCCAAGTCTGAGGGAAAGAGTGTCATCATGGTGGTAGTTGACAGACTTACCAAGTATGCACACTTTTGTGCATTATCACATCCATTTAAAGCCAGTACAGTTTCTACTGCATTTATGGAAACAATTCAAAAGCTACATGGAAACCCAAAGATTATTGTAAGTGACAGAGATCCCATTTTCACTGGAAATTTTTGGACATAATTATTTTCTTGTCTTGGTACTCAGTTAGCTCATAGCTCATCTTATCATCCTCAATCTGATGGGCAAACTGAGATAGTAAACAAATGTTTGGAAGGATATCTTCGTTGCTTTGTATCTGATAAACAGACACAATGGGTCAAATGGTTGCCTCTGGCTGAATGGTGGTATAACACTTCCTTCCATACAGCAACAAAAATGACCCCATTTATGGCACTTTATGGGTATCAACCACCATCCATCACATCATATTTAAGAGAAAATTCTAAGGTTCAGGCAGTGGAACATCACATCGAACATCAACAACAAGTCCTCCAACTCTTAAAGGATAACCTCGTGTTGGCACAAAATAGAATGAAACAACAGGCAGATCAACATCGCAGTGAAAGAAGTTTTGATGTAGGTGATTGGGTATTCCTACGGCTACAACCATATAAGCAAATGTCCCTAAAGCAAGCTAAGAAGGATAATAAATTATCACCAAAGTATTATGGTCCGTACAAGGTGTTGCAAAAGATTGGTACTATGGCATACAAATTGGAGCTTCCTGCAGCTTCTCGATTGCACCCAGTTTTCCATGTTTCATGTTTAAAGAAGGTTATAGGCGACAAGCTCCCAATTCAAACAATATTGCCAGAACTTGACGAGGAAGGAAAAATTATATTGGAACCGGAAGCAGTCACAGAAACAAGAACTCGACAGCTACGAAATCGATCAATTTCAGAGTATCTTATCAAGTGGAAGAACTTATCCGCTGAAGATTCCACATGGGAGGATGAGAATTTTATGCAGAAGTATCCAGAACTACTCAAGCGTTGAGGACAACACTTTTTTGAAGGAGAGGGGCATGTTGGGTCCCTATAATACTAGTGATTACCCCATTACTATTGTAGTTATACCCCTTATTTATATTGTTGTGCCCCTATTACCCCCATATTGTTATTTCTGTGTCCCATAGAATCCCTCTATTATTATTTTTGTGGCTTTATATTATTATTGTTAGGTCGGCTGGATTATATTGTGACTCCTTAGACTCCTATATATAGAAAGGAGGTTTTGTCATTTGAATCATCCAAGAATTTTTCATTTATGTAATGTAAAGGAGGTTTCCCCCTCGAAGAGGCTGAATTCTAAGGCGTTGATCTATATTTTCTATCTTTTCTTGAGCTGGTTTCATAACAGTCCCATACCCTTTTTGGCATACACATTAGTAAAGCTAGAAGAGTGTTTGGAAGATACAGGTTGTGGTCGCCCCACACTCATTGGTATAGTCATAATTATTCTCTTTTACGCTAATGGTATTTCTCTTTTGGCAAGGAAACCTTACAATCTTGTCAAACAACTAAGAATCCACCAAGATTTTTATTCCAGTATTGGTATGACTAGTAATATTGACAAAAAAAAATTCATAATAATCAAATCCATAAATATCATATATGATACGACCAAAAAAATAGTATAAGTTCATAAAAATATCTTGGAATCGATATCCATCACAAGCTCAAGTAGAATTATAGAATTGAGAAAAGGATAAATGGAGGGTGGAAAGCTTGTAATGGATTTGAAAACAATTTTTAGTAAACGAATTTTAAGATATGTGATAAAGAGAAACTCTTCTTTGAGCCTCTTGTCAGCCCTATTACACTATATGGATGTGAGTTTTGGGGATGTATTATCTCCAAAGAGTTGTGGAAGAAGATAGAACAAATTCAAAAGTAGTTTATAAGTGACAATATCAAGATTAAAAGAAATACACCCTATCCTATCCTCATAATCAAAGCAAGACTTTCCCATATTGAAAGCATGGCTATGATCTAGTTATCTTATGTATACGAAGAGGTTAAAGTACATGGAAGACAAGAGTAAAAAATATGAAATACGAAATTTAGGAATGAACCACACAACTCACAAGTGAGTCGAGTTGCACATAGAGGTTGCCAAAGTAGTGCTGCTAAACATTCATTAAATAAACAATCAAAAGATACACATATTATATGAGTCCATTTAGTTAGGTAGATCAAACAAATTCTTGGGAAATAGGATCTAAATCCTAAATACACATACAATAAAAACTACATAACGAATCCATTTTCCATTATTTTCAAGTTCCCCCCTTAATGGTGAAAGGATTTATTTGCACACCTAAGATCTCCCTAAACAATTCAAATTTCATTTTCTTAAGGGGATTTGTTAAAATAAGTGACATTTTCACAAGTATTACAATATTCAAGAAAAAATTATTTTATAATGTATCTTCTCTCTAATAAAATGAAACTGAGCATCAATATGCTTTTTTCTTGCATGATACATTGGATTGCTTGCCAACTTGATCGAGCTTCGGTTGTCACATTTGATCAGAGTGGCCTTCTTTTGTTTTTTTCTAACATCTAGAAGAACTCTCCTCAACCAAAAAACTTCACAAGTTGATGCACACAAAGCTTTATATTCTACCTTAGTAGATGACAATGGTACAGTTGGTTGCTTCGTGCTACTCCATGAAAAAATCCTGGATCCAATCTTGAATGCATAACTTGTAGTAGATCTCCCATCATCTGATTACCAACCCAATCTGAATCTGAGTAACCTGCCAGCTCAACATCAAATGAATCAATATACTTAAGATAAATTAAATTGGAATTTCTAGATGTTATTTTTGACATTTATGGTTGCCATTTTCAACAAAAAGTAACCAAAGAGAGCATTGGTGAGGGTCAATAAATGATCGTCACTAGAAGTGTCACCAAAGAGAGAATTAGTGATGGACCTTTAACGACCCTCGCCAAAAGTGTCATTGATAATGACTTTGGTGACAAACCTTAAAGGACCATCACTATATACACTTACAACAATGCTTTTTTAAGGACCACCACCATACGTGCCATTGGTGACAGACCTTAAAGGTCCATCACAAGCATGATCCTCACTGATGACCTTTTTTGTTGTATTGTCTTAAGCATGAATGCAAGGAGATACAGAGTAGGTGACAACAATCATATTGATAAAATAAATTTGGCAGTAAGTGGGGTCTCTTCAGTTGATCTCTAGTCTCCTTGGACTTGTTTTCACCAAGACTCTAATACCATGTTAAAATATGAAAGTTCTATGCAGAAATCTAAAAATCCTTTGCAGAAACTTGAAAGTTCTATGCATAAATCTAAAAATTATTTGCAGAAACTTGAAAGTTCTATGCAAAAAATTGAATGTCATTTGCATCTTGAATGGAATTCATTGTACTTTACAAAAACCGGAATGTACTTTGCTGAAAATTGAATGTACTTTACAAAAAATTGAATGACCCTTACAGAAAACTAAATGTATTATGTTGTTGCAATTACTTAGAATGCATATTTCTTCTTCAAAACTTTTCAGATCAGCAATTGTAGATAGAACATAAGCTTAAAGATCATATGAAGACATCCAAGCACAAATATAAGACACTAAGATTAGGTCCAATGACTAGGAAAAAACCCATAAGGGGAAAACCAAAATGATTCTTCTTCTATTAGATTTCTTCAATTGTTCAACAAAGTACAAGGAGAGAGATAATGTGAATGAATAAATTCACCAATATTTGATCAACTTGCAGCGGAAGTGTTCTTGCTCTTTAATTGAAGATCTCCTTCTCTTGATCATATCTTGTCCTTTACACTTGCTCTAGCTCTTCCCTTGCTTTTACTCTTCACTTTCTCTCACACTTCTCTTGCATACACTCAACACTAGGTCTCGTTCTTAACATTGAACATGCTACTCTCAACTATCACTTGCTTTTGCTTAAATAAATGAGAAATGAGGAGTTACAAAATGAATTCATTCCTTGAGCCAATAATAGGAGAATTGAATTCTATGGGGGAGGAGTTACTTGAGGAGAAGTGTAACTCATCCCAAGAATAGAGAGAGAGGTACACTTGTCTTGAGGAGTTATAATTCGAATTAGGGAAAGAGAGAGTTACATTTAGACATCAGAGAATTTTGGTGAGAGTTACAAATCGAATTGAAAAAGAGAGTTACAAGTGTATTTAATGAGGAGGAGGAGGAGTTACACTTTTGCCATACATTAAATTAGTGAGGGAGAGTTACATTCTCTTAAGTGTGGAGTTACTATTTTATTCCAAGGGAGAGGTTGGATTTTCCAAGTAAGATATTCTCAATTTAATTTACTTATTCCACGAGAGAATTCATTTTTATTAATCCATTAAAGGTGAATGCCTTTAGACTATGTTATAAATAATAGTATCATAATAATAATAATAATAATACTAGTAAAGATAAATATATTGATTTTTGACTTATGTAATCATGATTGATTTCATTTTAAAGTGGATTCCATATGTCAAGATTATCCTTGATCATTTAGACATGAATTTCTATTTTTGGAAAGTCACTTCCAAATTGAGATGTGACTTACGATTTTTGGAAAGTCATATTATAATTGTCATAAATGAAATTTTATTATAGGAGGTTAAAACAAAACGGAAAAATATTTCTTCTATGAAAAATTCATCCCCTACTAAATTTTAACACAAGTAGTGTGGGTTCAAGTCTCCCTAGACATGTTGGCCCTTATGGCATTTATGAAATATTGGTTCTACTAACTAAAATAATATGAAGTTACCAATTATACCTAATAGAATATACTCATTACTATTAAAAAAAATATTTGTTTAATATTATCATCTTTGTAATAAAAACTACTTAAATTACACATAATTTGCTTATTTTCCAAAAATATACTATTTTCTATCCAAAACCATATAAACTAGAATTTTTTTCTTATTTTCTAAAAATACACCATTTACCATACAAACTTGTTAAAAATGTGTTCAAATATATTCTAATTTTTAAATTTATTAAATTTTACATTTTTCAAACCTATGAATATATGACTATTTTTAAGATTTATAAATATATCACAATTTTCAAACCTATGAATATATAATTATTTTTAAGATTTATAAATGTCTTACCATTTTCAAACCTATGAATGTATAACTATTTTTAAGATTTATAAATGTATCACCATTTTCAGACTTATGAATGTATAACTAAGTCCGAATGTATAACTATTTTTAAGATTTATAAATGTATCACCATGTGTAACTAAGTCTAACTAAGTCTGAACGTATAACTAACTATTTTTAAGATTTATAAATGTATCACCATTTGAGATAAGAAAGTTATCACCAATGCTCAATCAAAATAACTCCAAGTAGATATTTATGATTAATATTAACTTGAAAACTCCGCTTCGATTATTTGGATATTCCTATTCGCTATAATATCTACTAAGAGCCATATTGAATATTAACCATGGCCACATTCAAAAAAATATGCCGAAAACGAAATCCATTGTTCGGAAAGGTATGTTTGGAATTGGATGTCTGTGAATGTTGTAAAAAAAGGCCATGTTTCTAGCCAGGTTGGTTCCTTCAAATTAGAGTTTCCAAACGGATGAAATCACAAAATTACAATGCGATCATTCTGATAAATAACAAAAATATAATTAATTCTGATAATGCGGGCATTCTAACACATAATTGCATATTCTGTTAACTGCAGATAATTATATGGTAGAGAGAAGGTCATGTGCTGGTTCCGTGATTCTCCAATCCAGGATTTAGCCTTTTACAAATGGAACATCAAGTGATTAAAGCTCTCCTGCAGACCGATGATCAACTGTTGTCACTGCAAAAACTGTGTTCTTCGGCTTTGATTTTCAAATGTGGACCATGCCTTCCTTCAATCTCATCCGGGTACTCTCCCATCCCAGTGCAAAGCTGGACAGTCAGAGGCATCAAGCTTCTCCAACAACCTCAAATGTTCAACACCTTCCAGCTCTTCTATCTTGCTGCATCCATGAACATCCAGTTGTTGAAGTTTTGTCAGCTGCCCCAAACCCCGTATACTCTTCAGATTTTCACATCCAGATGCTCGCAGCTCCTCCAGAGACACCAATGTTTCAATACCTGCCAGTTCCTCCACTTCTGTCCAACCGCAAAGGTTTAGCGTTTGAAGTTCCGCAAGACCAAAAAGGCCCAGATCTATTTTCTTCAATTTAGGACAAGAAATCAAGCTCAGCTGGATGAGCGTAGTCGGCAATGTTCTAACATCAACAAGACCAGGACAACATTTGACTTCCAACACGCTCAACTGTCCGAGGGAATCCGGCAAACAATTCAATCTCGGGCAATTAACCAGTCTCAATTCCTTCAAATTACTTAGGACGCTGAGCGAAGGCGGCAGCATTTTCGAGAAAGAGCCATCCAATTCCAAAACTTCCAGATTGCAGAGGTTTTCAAAAGCGCTAGGTAATTCCTTTATATGTAATTCTTGGAGAGACGGTGGAAGTTGGAGAGGCATTAATTGGTTCCTCTCCTCGGCCAACAGTGCCTGCCTAAAGTGTCTTAGAGAGGCACGGTCAGTCGTCTCCCTCATCCTCGGACACTCCCTCACCGCCCATTTCCTCTCCGCCCATTCCCTCTCTGCCCTCCACGCCTCCCACCTCCTCTTGTACGGTATCCATCGACGCATAACCTCGAAGCATACCCGCCCGATCCACCACACCAATATCAACCACATCAGACAGATCAGCCACTTCAACCCCGTCGATCGAAGATATAACCCCATAGTGTAGAACATAGTGTGAATCACGGCCAACACAACCGCCACGCAGAACAAAAACATCGCGCCCAACGCAAGCGCCCGAGAGCATACGTTCCGCCGCATCCTCCACTGCCGGTCCATCCACTTGTCACTCCACACCCTTTCCTCCAACTCCACCGAGTCCTCAAACTCCACCCACTCATAAATCTCCAGCCTCCCACCAATTCCCATATCCACCGGCAACCCCTTGCGGTCCCTCTGCTGGTTTATCCACTTGTCCCTCCACACCCTCTCCACCAACTCATCCTCCTGCTCCTTCTCCATCTCCATCTTGTACCACTGCTGGACGTGCCGCTTCCTGCATCTCGCTATATTTTTGTGGGTTGTGGTCGAAATAATCAAACTATCGCTACCTCTTAGATCAAGATATTTAAGCCTAATTAACTTCTCGAAGGAATTTGGAAGCCTCTTCAAACTGCAGGAGCACGACAGATTGAGGTGTTCGAGGGTGACCAAATTGCCAAACGAATCCGGCAGTGACTTCATTCTGCAAGCATTTATTAACTCAAAACGCTTCAAAGATGGCAGCTGACAAAATTCATTTGGCAGTGATCTCATATAATTCCCCTCGGGTAACCAAATGTAAATATCTTCGAGGTGCTTCAGCTGTCCAATGGACTTGGGAAGCTTTAAGAGAGGAGCCAAAATCTTTAACTCCCGCAGCTGCAAAGGTGCCTGCAAAATGTTAAAGTATTTAAACTATAATAAAGATGCAGAAATTCAATTTTGCGGTGCGAGATATCCATAGTGATAGCGCACAGAAAGTTACTCCTTGACAAATTTCTTATTTACCTGCGCTTCGCATTGCCACAATGTTTTCAATGCTTTCCCGGCTACGTATAGGACTCTTAGATTCTCCTTTGGAATCCAGGAAGGCAGAGAAAAGTGGCCACACTTGTACCAGCGAAGCCATCTCAGATTTGGCAAAGCCACCGTCCTCAAAATGCTTTCCAAAAGCTGGTCTTCGGTAATAAGAAGTTGCAAGTTGTCCATAGTAATAGCAGGATCATGAAGAGTTTTGTGTCGTCTATTGCAAAGCTTCATCACGGGGTTCCGCAACAGCTCATGAGTCGTCCTTTTGAACCATGTCATATTTGACCGCAATGGTGCATAAGACTTTGGCTCTTGATTTGCGCTAGGAATCATGCTAATTCCGCGAACATTGTGATTCTGTAAATACAGACAAGAATTGAAATAAACATCGGGATTCCGTAAATATTGAATAAACTCTTTTTAAAGGCTTGAATGACTGAAGCACTTACAGATGAGCGCTTTAACATCAGCAACAAGTTAGCAATGTCCTCGCTGTTCTCCGTCCGATCCCACAAACAAGGAATGCGGAATCCTGAATTCTCAGCGATCCTTCTTCCCAATTCTCTTAGGTGATCGTGCATATCTATAAAATTTTCACCGTCTACCTCAACAAGAGATTTGTGCCGTAAATTTTGAAATACAGAGAAGCCTTTGAACCCTGATTGGTCCCATACTTTCATGGCCGTATCCATCTTTTCTCTTATGAGAAAACAAGAAATATATAAAAATAGTTGTTTCTCCTCTTCATCGAGTGAATCAAAACTAATTTTAAGAATTTGTTGTATATCAGGATGCCCATTAATTCTCGTCAATTCGGCCTCCCAGTAAGTTTTATCTGTGTTTCCACAAAAATGACTCCCTATTACTTTTAGGGATAAAGGCAATCCAGCGCAAATCTTTAAAATACTATCTACAAAATCTTGAAAACCGGGGAGCAGATGGGGCTGGCGGAAAGCATGGCGGCAGAAGAGCTCCCTGGAGTGATGTGTATTCAGGCAACTTAACGGATAAATCGATTCAGGTTGTATTCCTGAGCTTGCAAGAACACGTTCGTCCCGGGACGTAATCAAAATTAAACAGTTTGAGGGAAAGGTATATTTATCTGCACCTGGCAAAAGTGCATCCAGCTGATGCAGATGATCTACATCATCCAAAATTAGCATGCCGTGAGAAAAGGATCGGAAACACGACATGAGCTGCTGTTTACCAATATCAATACTGTCTATTTGGTAATCGTTTCCAAACAAGCTCCGAAGAAGTGTTTTCTGCAAACCAACTAGAGAGCCTCCTCCGCTTTTAGCTGTATCTCTAACTGCAGATAAAAAGCAGGTTCTACGATAGTAGGACCTCTTCCGATTGAAGAGTTCTTTTGCCAATGTCGTCTTTCCTATTCCACCTAGCCCTACAATGGCCGCGACCTTGGGTCTATTTTCAGGCAGTTTCGATAAGAAACTTTCGAAATGTTTCACCTTCTCCTCCAAACCCGTTGGATAATCGGCTACATAGAGCTCTTTCTCTTTCTTTTTGACCTTTTTCAACAGAAGTTCAACCAGCTTCTCCAGCAGCACGCCCTCGTCGCTGGTTATTCAAAACAAAATATATATAACTAGTGAGAAACAAACATCCATCCATCTATATATTTGAAAATAGCTAGCATAAAGTAATATGATAACGGGAGTGTTGAATTCTCACCCATCAAAAGCGGCCAACTCAAAACCGCTTATTTCTGAAACAGTAGCAAGAGCCTTTCTCCAATTTTCGATAGTATTGGAGCTATACCGTGGCTTCTCTTCCTGAGTTTCAGAGTCATATGTCGTTTTCTTTTCGAGATTCCGTAAGGCGTCAGCGTACACTCCATCTTTGCCCTGCGTCCACCGTAGATCAGCAGGTGTGACGTTATAGAACACTGGAATGATTTCCGCCTTCGATTCCAACATGTCGACAAGCTCGTCGAGACACCAGCGAGAATCCGCAAAACCAGGAGATAAAATAGCCACATGAACAGCGGCTGTTGCAATAGCATCTTTTATCTGAGCACTTATGTTTTCTCCCACTTGCATTTCTGGTTTGTCCAGAAAGGCTCGCACATGATGTACAAGAAGGCGGTGATACAGATGGCTGGCAAATGTCTTCTTGACATCGGGGCCCCGATGGCTTATAAAGACATCGTGCCCGTAAGAAATGCTGCTGTTCTCATTGGTATCAACAGCCGTGGAGGCCGAGGTCGATGCCTCAAAGTCATTTGCAGCAGGGTAGGCGGAGGTCGACGCCTCAAAGTCATTAGCAGCTCGGGGGTAATCGGTAGGAGGAGCCCGACTTTCACTGACAATTTCAATTTCAAATGCAGATGAAGCAGCAGTGTAGGCGGAGGTCGAGGCCTCAAAGTCATTAGCAGCTCGGGGGTAATCGGTAGGAGGAGCCCGACTTTCACTGACAATTTCAATTTCAAATGCAGGTGAAGCAGCCGTGGAGAAGGAGGTCGACGCCTCAAAGTCATTAGCAGCTCGGGGGTAATCGGGAGGAGGAGCCGGACTTTCAATTTCAAATGCAGATGATGGGCATGCCATTGCTAATTGGAGTATGAAAACGGAAATAGAAGCTTTGAACCGATGAGCAAATTGCCGAGGGAGGAGCTGAGTTATGAGTTGGGGGAAGATTAGAATGAAAATGTGAGAGAAAGGATGCATACTTATAATAATTCAGCCAAACCAACCGTGGGGCAGCATCATTTGTCGCTATCCCCGAATAAATTCTTAGTTTCAATATATTATAATACACCCAAATTTAATCCGTGCTCTTTATATGGACCGTAGGCTGGACATGTTTAGATTTCAGATTTTTTTAATGAAAAAATCGAAATCCTACCACATTTAAACTTTTACCGATGTTTCCATGTAAATTCTTTAATGGCTTTGGTTTCAAGGTATAGTCTATTACCAGCGTGTTTTTTTAATAGAAAAGGACGATATTTCCTTTTCGAAAATTAAAAACTTAGATGTTCTTGCTCATTGTTGCGTGTTCAGTGGGTATAGTAACCAGCAATGCAAATGGCCATTTCCCCTTTATCCATGTCCCATTCATGTTCAGATATGTTCCACTTTTATATTACCCCCAAAAAATAGTTATCAACATTATTATTTTACTAATTTATTTTTTTTAATATGTAAAATAATATAATTTATTAAATATTTATTGGAAATAATGTTTTTATGTGTGGTTGTCATTGTGAGTTCCCATGGGTTCAATCTAGAAGTTGGTGTTTCTTATGTCTAAGTTGAAGTTGTGTCAATTTCGAGTCTAGATTCACTTTTTTAAGATCTAGATTCGTGAAAGTTTGTTATCGAACTGTCTTATATATTTGTAACTATTGTCATGAATAAAGATATCAAGTGATTTTTGTGTCATAATGTGCTCTCTCTATTATTTTTCTAACATTGTATGAGAGCCATAATGTTGAGGTTGATAGGCTAGATCTAGATTGTTAAAGCCCCTGCAATCTAATTTTGTGAGAGCTCTTTGATTTAAATCCATTGTGTGATGCATTATTAGGATCTGTGATAAACAATATGATGCTGCCGCTGGAATCTTCACATCCAGTATTGCTTTAATCAAGAGTTGCAATTAGATCTGTGTGTGGATAACGAGGATAAGAAAGAATGGAAGTGGAGATGTGTACAATTGATTCAATGATATACATACACATATAGAGCACACATAACAAATAATATCTTTCCAATTGTGATATTTGTGACTCTTCTCCAACTCCCTTTCTTTTTCTCCTCGGAGAAGCTTTAAGAGTGGGAGCTCTGGTTTCTTTGTCTCTTTACCAATCTAATCTAGGGATCGATTCCCATTCTCTGCACATTATTATTATTGGAGCCATGTAATACTCCAATCCTAGCAGAACCCCAATACAGTAAATGCTTGCAGTCCCTGCTAAGTTAATATTTTGCTTCTGTAATACTAAGCTACTCACAGGTCTAGTAAATGCATGCAGTGCTTGTTCAATTAATATTCTTCTTCTGTAATACTAAGCTATTCGCAAGTCCATATCATTTGCCTCTCTGAATTTGATTTTGCCCAGTTTGATCTCTTGATATTTGGCCTCGAGTGCACAAGAGTCAAATTGTTGACAGTAGCGTGGGAGAAGCACTAATATTAGACAAAAAAGAGGTAATATGGATCCTTTACCTTTAGAGAAATTTAATGGCATCAACTTTCATACATGGAAAGTTAAAATTCAAATGCATCTTATGAATAGAGGTTTGTGGAGTATAGTAAAAGGAACCAAAAAGGCTCCTACCGATGCCAAGGTTTTATTTGAATTGGAAAATAAAGAAGACAAGGCTAAGACTATAATTGGATTGGGTCTTGGAGACAGTTAGATGCATTTGATTGATTTAGCAAAATCAGCCCATGAAAACATTTGAGTAAGTTATTTGGGGAAAAGGCTATGAACACAAAGTTATCTTTGAAACTGCAGCTCTTTAGTCTCAAAATGCATGGTGAGACACCTCCCTCTAATCATTTAAATGAGTTAATGTCTTTGCTCAAGAAATTAGCTGAAATTGGTATCAATGTAGAAAAAGATGATGCTAAGGCAATTATATTAAATAACCTATCTTCCAAGTATAGCAACACTGTATTTACATTAAGTCTAATGTCCTCTCAATCATTAAAAGGAATGGTATCATCACTTTTAGTTGAGGAAAAAAGAGTGTTATAGGCCATTTTGTCACATTTGGTCAATAGGCCTTCAACTAGATCAATCAACAACCTTTGACCTCCTTTTCATCATCCTTGCACGAAGCCCTAAGCATGACTCATTCTAATCCCTGAGGTTCTACCTGAAAGCACCTTGTTTCAGTCATTTTAAGGACCTATGCACCCTGATCTCTTACTAGCCAGTGTTGATTACGAGGTTTCCCTACCCTGCACCTACGCTGATCACAAGCAGGTTGCTCAGTGTAGGGGGTGCGCTGATTCTAGAAATTCAGAAAAAAGAGAGAGAATCTCAAATCTCCCTCTTGCAGAAGCTTCTAGGATCTGTTGTAACCATTTACCTCAAATAAAAGTCTCGAATCTTATCCTATCCTACCTTGGAGTTTTCATCCCTTATACCTTTAGGTAAGCATGGATCTCAAGCCCACATTCGTAAAAGGATAAGAATTCATGAACTACCTCCTTCACTTATATATATACTGCCATCCATAGGCAAGGGGATTCCTTTTGGAGAGTGATTATACCCTTATGTTGTTGTTGTTAGAAAGATATTTCCATGCATTAGGGTGATTAGGGGTGCACTTAGTGACAAGGAAAGGACAATTCAACTTGGAGGATCTCTTTTACAAGATCAACACCTATTTTTCGTTGTAACTCACTCCATTTCTATTAATAAAAAGAGTTCTTTGTTTTCCTATAGATGATGTTACAGTTTCATATATTTTAATACCATATTGATCTATTGAATAAAATGATTAGATGACGTTGCATAGATTATGTGGATCGTTGGTTTGTGTTATCTGACTCTGTAGGTTATAATTATAATGTTCAAAGCTAGGATTCAAGCATTCAAGCAAAGGAAGGAGCGAAGCATATGATAGATTCTAGGTAGGCTTCATCCCATTATCCATTTACTTTAAGTAAAACATCAGTCTCTTTGTCTTTCTGTTGTTCTAGGTCAGTCCACTAGGCCTAGGGAAGATACTTTTGTCCCCATTCATAGATTCTACATGACAAATTGATGACCATACTGGGGAGCGACGTATTCCCTTGGTAGTTTATCTTTCCACTATGCCTGTCTTACCTCTTCTTTAGATCCTTTACATTCTTATTCAGTCAAGAAAAGACCCAGGAACACCTTTCATTGAGTCTCAATTGCAATCCTTGTGTCAGAAATTTGCATCCCTAAACCAATGCACCCTCTGGTATTCTAACAGAGTGTTGCACCCCAACTGAGCCTTCTATGTGCCTGCATTGCATAGCACTGGTGCCTCCTTTGCACCTCTGTTGGCCCCTGTTCATGCACAAGTTTTCTTTTGTCTTGTTTTTCTCTTTGATCAACCTTGTTCCAGCTGCTCTTCCCTGAGTCTTGAAGTGTCTTGTGGTCCCTTTAAAGTCTCCATTTGGTTTGATTTTTTTTTAGTACCTTTGGTAAGGAATTTTTTAAATATTTTCCTTTGCTCTTATCATTAGGTCATTTGCAAACTAATTTTGTTTGATCATTGAGTACTTAGATGAATTAGTGTTCTAGCCATCATTTTGAAAAGATTGTTTCAATCAATTATTAGACTTTGTATCTTTGTTTTCTTCATTATCAAAAATTGAGTGACTCTAAAAGAAAAATCTTTGCATTGGAATCTATGGTTTTATGTGCGCATCGAAATTGGAATAGTTGCATTTAAAAGGGAATTGCATTTTGCACATTTTTTGTTGCATACTCTTTTTCTCTTCCCTTCCTTAGATGGGTTTTCTTTGAATGAGAAAGATTTCATTTCCTCATGCTAGTTTTGATTTTAGGATATTCAGGTGACATTCGCAGTGAGCCCCAAAACTGAAACTTAATTGAAGATAAACATCAAAATTTATTGAATCAACCTAAGGAGCATTTGTAACATTAACGCAAACATTTAGAGGTCTAGGCTAGATACATGCTCTAGCGTCGTTAAACGTAGGAGTTATCTTTGTTTTCTAGTGTTGAATCCTGAGGGTGAAATCTCATTCCACATACATGAGTTTATAGGATCGTTCTCGATGTACCTTTGGGTATATTGGATGACGCTCCACACACGTAAAGTTAATGGGAATGCTCTCATCGAACGGTTATGCATTAGACAACACTACTAGCACTGCACTTCCACATACCGTCGAGTATATTTTGGAAGTCCCCTATATGTTGTTATCCTCTCCATAGGCAACTGAGTCGGTCGCCTTGTGTACCATGATACACCAAACATAGCATTCGGGGTGATTTCCTGCATGTATGTTAAGTCCTTGGTTTGCCAAGGTGTATATTGTAGTTCACAGTTTCTTGGTAATCCTTTATGCCTATATTACCCTCTTTTTTATTTATTTTTGTGTTAATTTCTAAAAAATATTATCCAACATGGAAGAACAAAATCCCCCACTCCGTTGTTCATGTAGAATGCAAAATAAGTCTCCTCTTCCACCAGAGGCTACTCTTGGTTGTCGTGAGAAGCATAAGAAGATGCAAACTACCAAATCAGGAAATTTGGGAACTACTTTTGGTCCTCCTCCTAAATCTGATCAACCATAATCATCTTTCCCTTTGAGTACTGAGCCCGAGATCACCTCTACTCTTGCTGGTGAATATGGCACAATCAAAACAAAAGTCCCTAAAACCTTATTTCCTGAGGTTATTGAAGCTAACTTTCCCAAGTCAGATACTTTACTTCCTGAGGTTGTTGAACATAAGGAACCTCAGCCATCTTTACCTGTTACTTTAAGTCCTTCTCGTTCTCTTCCTTTGTCTCAGACAAAACCTCCAACAATATATATTGGACCAAACGATGAACCTCTTCCCTACGGACTTGTGAGTATTGAAGAGATCCCGAAAGAGAAGCCTCGTCCCTCTACTCCTGTTCATTGGAGTGGACTCCATTATTATTAAACTGATCCTCTTCCTCCTCTTCAGGCTCCATTACCAAATCCTTTACCTGATTCTTTCGTCTCACCTGCAGATTTCTCACGACAATATTCATTAGGATTGTTAACCATGAGTTGATCCGATTTCAACTCCGTTGAGACATCAAATGTTGCTTCCTCATCCATGTTTGCAGCATCACCAGAGGCACATCTGTATGGTAGCTCATCCATCCCACTTGGTTATCAGTATTTATCTGGTACCTTCTCTGGTGTAGCTTCCAGTCCATGGACCTCTCCCATGTCATCCATTTCTGGAATTCCATATGGAAATTCTCTTATGAATGCTACTCAGCCTGCTCCTTCTCCTTCACTTACACCTAAAAATGAACAGCAAGATGGCCCTTATGTTAGTGGGGAGGTTTATCTTCAACAACCTAACTCTCCTTATGTTGGGTGCCCTCCATCTGGGTTGCAGTTTCCTCCATTATCCCCTCCTCCTATGGCAGGGGGAAAAATGTTGTTGGTATGCCTCAAATTGGAAATCAACCTTATTATAATCCTCTTTATTCTAGGATGGCTACCAGTGTTTGGCAGCCTACTTTGCCCATCCAACCTGATTCATTTTGGGACTGATTGTTGCATGCTCAGCCTATGTCATCTTCATCTCAAATTCCTACCCATCAAACTATACCTCAAGAAGCTCAAATGCATGTAAGTCAACCTTTATAGGTTTCCATTGCATCTCAACCTATGCAGTCAATAGATGGTAACCCCTCAGGTTCCACTTACCTATCCTTTATAAGGTACCTTACAGTCTCAACTTCTTGGGCAAGGTACTCCTCAAATTTCAATAGGAAAACATGTGTATAGTATGGAACAAACCCAATCAAACCCACTTTATGCAAGGATGATGCAAAATCTCGTGGGGAAACAGTATAGACCTTATCATGGTGTTCCTCAAATTCCTTTTCAAGGTTAACATATCCAAACCTAGTTGTTGCAGCCTTTACAGGGTTATCCTAGAGTTGATCAACAAGGCTACTCATATTCTGGTTACCAAAATCCTCCTTATTCTACTGACTAGGTTCCTTTTTATTAAAACCCTCCTTATCAAGGAACACAAGTACCTGTTTCTCAAGCTATTCCTTCTTATCCAAGCTATCCTCCACCAGATTTTAACTAGTAGTTACCTTTTGTGGCGACTCTTGAATTGCCAAACTTGACTCAGCTTATCAATGATCCCATTTCTCATTCACTTTGGTGGTTGATAATTCCCACCAAATTTCCCTCTGATTTCCCTGAGTTCAATGGGAATCCTAGAGAAGACTCATCAACCCATGTCATGACATATCATGACATATCATCTGTGGTGTTCTTTGAACTCCCTTAATGATGATTCCATATGATTACATATTTTCCAATGTACTTGTATAAGTACTACAACTAAATGGTTCATTGAGTTACCTAGAGCTTCATTTCACGATTTCAGTTCGTTAGCTACCACCTTCCTGATGCATTTCCAGTTACCCATCCAATATGAAACTAGAACGAAACTTTTGAACAACTTTAAACAAACTAAATCCACTCACATTTCATATCACATTCATGAGTGGTGATGTCATCGTTGGTTGGTTAATACCTATGTTCTGGATAAAAGTTAGTGAAATGGTTCATTAAATTTCTGTTTCCATCTATCACAGAGGATGTAGCTAAAGGTGGAGTCATGACTGAAGTGAAAATAATTGCTCGTGCTCAGTATTTGGACCTCATCTATACCCAATCTAGCACGCTCTATGAAAAGATACCAGATTCTTTGAGACCTTCAAACGTTGTTCCTCCCACTCCTGGTAAAGAATCTCATGTTGCTGATGGCATCATTGGTTCTTCCAATTTGCAAACAATGAGTAAACCATCTGGTGTTGCTCTCATTTCTTCTACCCAAAACTCTTCATCCAATCCTCTTGCGGTTTCTTGTTCTAAGATAAATGTCGTTTCGTCTGATAAAGAAAATTCTCAATAGTAACCACGAAGAAAGAAGAAAGGAAAAGGAAAAAAGAAGAAATATTCATCACCGCAGAATAAACAAACAAATAAATCCTCTGATGAGAAACAAAATCCTCACTACCTATGCTTGATTTGTAACAAGGAGCACTTTACTCGTGACTATCCTCACAACACGGAAGTGAATTAGTTTATGAAGTCCTCCACATCTATCGCAATGTTGACCGACTCGTTTCCTAATCAGGATACCCACATGGGGTCTCAAAACCCATCTTCCTCTAACACGGTTTCAATGCTTTCTTCCTCAAAGCATAAATCTGATGTTATGGTAGCTACTCGAAACAAGGACTATGGTAATGTGAATTCCCTAAACGTTAGGCTATTGATCATCCTATCATTTTGACATCACCTCCATTCGATCCTTCTCCACACACGATTCCTACGAAGTTAATTATTAAGCCTTCGAAGGGTGTTGTTCATAAGTCTACTTTCAACCCTTGTGTCAGGGCTACTCAAAATTATAACATAGTTAAAAACTTGGCTTAGTCTCCATCATCTGTGTCGAACCTCGAGGTGTTCCGAAAATGCCTTGCCTAGAAAAAGGCTTTCCTTTTGAGCTATCATATGTGTGGATCTCTCATATTCCAACCTAGTTGTTTTCAATCATGAAAAATATATCCCTCGCCTTCCAGCTCAATTTTCCTTCATCACCCAGGTCTTCGTTCATGGTAAGAATATTCATCACTCTATTGTGGGCGAGGGAAACTCGACTTGCATCATGTCTCTATATTGCTGGAAAGTGATTGGTTCTCCTCAATTGAGTCTGTCACCTACCACATTGAAAGATTTTGATGGGAGAACAAATAAGCCTTGTGGTATTCTGAACTCCTTACAAGTAGAATTAAGGGGAAAATTTGTATCCATAGAAGTGAAATTTATTGACAGACCTCTTGATTATAACATTCTATTAGGTCGCATGTGGGTTTATGCCATAGTCGTGGTCGTTTCAAATTATTTCTGTATGATCTCTTTTCCTCATAAGGGCATGATTGTAGCCATTGACCAACTCACCTTTTTCGCCTCTGACTCTCATGTTACTGAAAGTGTCTTGCTTGTAGGGGAAAATATACAATCTTATCAGCATGTCGAGGTTGAACTATTTAAGGATTCCTCACTCATGGGAACCTTTTCACTTCCTCCTTCTCCTCTTCTCGACAACTCATCTTCGATTGCTTATATCGATATGATATCTTATTCTACTATCTAGACTGATTCGTGGATTATACGAGATGAAACTAACATCCATATTTTTGGCAACCAAATGCCACTTAGCCCCATTGAACTTGATTATGAAGCCATCTATTCAGTTTGTGTGGCTTGTAACTTCTCTTTGATCAATTAGGTTGATCGAGCATTGGATTATGGCACGTCTTCTGATCCATTCTGTTGTATATTATCTACCGATGAGATTATCATGGAGATCATGATCTCAGACAATGCGTCATGGGACGATCATCACCATCACTCCTCCTTACTAGATTCCACTAAGGATAATCTTAGTGATGTGTATCTACCCAATATCATCAATTATTTTACAAATTCCATTTCCATCCAAAAAGTTGATTCCAAAAATAATCTCTTGAATATCGAAGAGACGATACCTATTGATATCTCTTTTAAGCTGGGTATTATTGACATAGATTGTCATTGATGTCAGTATGGCAATATTCGAGGAGCCAGAGGAAGGAAACAGAGCCATCGGAGGAGCAAAACAGATCCATCGGAGGAAGTAAACAGAGCTATCGGAGCAAAGTATGGCAAAGAATGCCAAAGAATACAATATCGGGAGCTATTGGGAGCAATGTAGTGTATATGCATGCAAATACAGTATCGGAGGCGCAAACACATATATATAGGCCAAATACACTATTGGAGGAACAAACACATATATATATAGGCTATATACACTATCGGAGGCAAAAAAACTTATATATATGCAAATATACTATTGGAGGCAGAAAAGATCGCATATTTAGGAATACACTATCAGAGCGGAGAAATATATATCACCCCAAACCCCTGACAACGATATATATGTGCGGACCCGATGAAACATATATGTTCGAGTGTATAAACAGGTGAAGTCTGCCAAAGTGTTCCAAAGCATGCTTTTAAGTGTATTTCAAATTTTTGGGCTCTAAGCCTTGGCGCATTAAAAATTGCGAAATTTGCAACATATATACATATATATTATATAATTGCGATAAAGCATGCAGACCCGCTGAGACATTGCAATATGACTTAATGTTATATCACATCCACCCTATCGGTACTTAATGTTATGTCACTCCTGCATGCACCGATTGCGATGAATGTTGCGGACTTGATGCAACAATGCAGTTTGGTCTATTTTTATGTCGCATCTGACATATCGCAAGCGCTTAAGGCCTTGCCGCTTCAAAAGCGTTGATTGCGATATATGCCGCGGACTCGATGGTCCGATTGTAACACAGATCAATATTATATCTCATCAAGAAGGGCCATCGGCCATCGGCGATGTTATGGGCCCAACTTATACAGGACCGGGATAAGCTGTGACTGCTGATTATGATTACATTGTGGACCTGACATAGGTATAGATGCAGGTGTAATAAATTTGAAGTCTGCCTTTAACGTTTTGGCTGGTTGTTTTTTCATATATTCCTGTGTATTTGAATATTTGTATTGCGCGAGGTTTGAAGGCAAAAATGCATAAGAAACGCTCTCGATAGTTCAGGAGGCCTGAACGAAAGCTGATTGTGATTGCGATTGGGACGTAGCATGTGGGTCCGTCCTGATTGGTACAGTCTCTCTCTTAAGCAATAAAGTCCTGTGTATGCCTTTATCATTAAAAGAAAAAGGGGCTCTTTTAGATTTTTAACACGCAGCAGTGAGCACGAAGAGACAAAGGAAGCTACAGCGACCGAAAAGCCAAGAAGCCAAAGGGTAAGCCAACGCAGAGGAAACCGAAAAGCCAAAGCAATGAAGAAGAGGGAAGCTAAAGGATAAGCCAGCGCTAGATTAGTTGAGTCAAATATCACTTCAACCAATCACCCCCATGCCATATTCCAACCATGAATGTGGGATCTCATGGGATAAACCAATCCAAAGACAACCAAGGGAATCTAGAGGTTAAACCACCTTGACCCTCTCTATATCATGATCACACCTAAATCGATGTCAAGATCACAAAATCGAACCGAGCTTGGATGCCTCAGAATTTCTTCACCATCCTTGAGGAATTTTCCTGTCTTCACCCTAAGGCTTTTCCATGTATCCTGCCATTACCAGTCAAAGGATTCCCAGTTCTTTGGGAATTTTCCCGAGACCACCTCAGCCCATATTTCGAAACCATTTGGCAACCCAAAGCTCAAACAAAGAAAAATCCCATCACACCATGGTTATCTAGAAATAGCAAGGCTAGGATAAAATCCACTGTCAAATCCCGACAAAATCCATTCTAATGACAACAAAAAACCAAATACCAACATGCACATACCATGCATGTCAAAATCAACTAGGAAATCACAAATGCAGTCTGTTACCTACAAGTATTCCCGCTGAAGCTGCTTGTACCTTGCCTTCCTTTCCTTTTCCTTGCTTTTCCTTTCCTTTCCTTGCTTTCTTACTTTCTTTCCCCTCTTGGTGCTTTTTCCTCTTTGAGACAAATTCTAACACTAAACTGACAAACAACTGACAAAAGCTACCAACTGATGCTCTAAATCCTTTTTATTATTCATGCCTCTAATTCCTTCAATTTTCCATTATTTTCCTTCATTATACCCCTCACATGCAACCTGTGACCTTTCACCTTCCTTTTCTCCTAATTTCCATTATTTTCATAAATAATGTGCCACAATACCTTTTTTCCTTTCGAAAACGTCAGACATTTACTTTGCCAATTTCCCCTTAGCCATAAAACACATCAAGTGACGCCCTTCCATAATTCTCAATCAACTTTTATTCCATAAAACCTTTTTGTTGGTTCCATCTCTAATTGTTCCATCAATCATGTTGGTCGAAGAAAGAGGATATTTGGGATCATCCTCTAAATCTTCTCTAGAATAATTATGTCTATGAGAATAATATTGGATTATGCTTTCAAGGCTCCCCCCTTCTAATTTACGCATTGGTTGTGTTAGAGGTTACGTAGGACCTACATGTCTTTCTTATATAGTGTCTTCATTGAGAAGTATGAAATTTTAATGGGTGGTCTTTCCTCTTAAAGAAGCACATGGGATCTCTTTAGATAGTGCTTATTAAAATTGAGAAAAAATCTAAGCAATATTTCCATGCCAACTTGTGCTTAATGGATTATAAGGACTTCCTATTTACGATAGAAAGGTTCCCTTCACCTAAACATGATATCTAGTGGTTAGTAGTGTTTGACAATTAAATTAGGCTGATCGGTATCCTATATCCACATAGCATCGACAAGTTGATATGAATTTTTAGCAAGCTCGATAAGTTGATGTGATTTTTTAGCAAGCTCTTCCAAGTTTCCTTCCCTTTCATTCCTCTAATGATCCATTTGGAACAAAGAGCATGTCTTGTATTTAGGGGACAAAAATCCTATACCCCCTTTCTCTTCGAGGGTTGTAATAGAGGATTCAATCTATGAAAACCATTGGTTGCACTAGAGTTAGCCGATAAAAAAATCCTGAGTTTTTCTAGCTCAACTTAGGCATGGGTAGAATGGGGCTGTCATCATGACTAATATACATAGTTATCAACAAACAATTCGGTAAAATTTGAAATTTTCTTGCAAGGGATAAGGAATTCATAATTTATTTAAGAATATTTTTTGAAACTCGTAAAGCACTTAGTCCTATATTCTCTTTCAGAAATTCTTAAAAGAGTAGGGGATACTAGGGAATTTAATTGTCTATCTAGGATAAATCCAAGCACGCCCTTGGGATAATGGGAAATCAATGGCATCCTTCTAACTTTATTAATACCACTAGGTTGTAAATTTTCGTCAACCATTTACTTCAAGGCTATTGTTAACTCATCCCACATAGCCCTTGCACACATGTTACATGGACAACGAAAAATACTACCATAATTTAGTCTTATGAATTAAATTGAGATACAACTAAAAATTTAAATGCAGAAATAAAACTAATCTAAATCCTAACTAAGAGTCTTAAATAAATGATTGGCACAAAACAAAAATTAAACAAAAATAATAAAAACAATAATACATTGACTACAGCTTATACAAAACTACCACACTTAGAAATTTGAAAATATTATATAAATCACCAAAAAAATAACTTATTTTACACAATTTTATTAACAATGTAAAAATTAAAATCTTTAAATTGTAATATCCATACCTAAGAGCATAAAAAAAATATAGTTTACAACTAATCTCACATATACAAGAATATAAATATAAACACCAATAGCTAACAATGTCTCTCATTATCATATAAGGATAAAAGTTATTATTATTATAAGAAAATAACCTTTTGGATAACTACAACAATTAAGTTTATAAAGTTTTCATATAATCCTAGAGTTGACCCACAACTGCTATGAGAGGGAGTGCAAAGAGAGTTCACCCACAACTGCTATGAGAGGGAGTGCAAAGAGTTGTGGAAACTGCTATGAGAGGGAGTGCAAAGAGTTGTGGAAACTGCTATGAGAGGGAGAAGGATCGAAGAGTTGGAGTGAAATGAAGTGCATTTCTCTGCGAACATGCAATTTTTTTTCAAATATACATAAATTAATTGATTGTGAGATTGTGAATGGCGCCTCTAAGAGCACCGAATGAATAATTTGACCCTGAAGAATCGTTAGCATGGTTCAACGGGACTGGCCCTGAAGAATCGTTTGACCCTGAATTTGCAAGTTTTATATAACGGTAAAAATTGGATACAGTCATGGATGGATGAATAATTATTATTTATTCATTATTATTATAGATTTAAAAATTATTATCATTTTGAATAATTGATAATGATTATTATTCATCTATTTTATTTTGTTTTAGGTTTATAGTATAATAGTGATATTTAAAATATAATAGTGAAATTGTTTTTATAGTTTATTTTGGTTATTAAAAATGATAGTTTTCTTAATTGATTATGACAAAATTTTGATGATATAATACTTATGAATGGTATTTTTTTAAGTTCTAAAACAATATTTATAGATATTTATTTTTAATGTTAAAAAAACATAAAATATTATTGTAGATTTTGATTTTGTATAATTAATTAATTTATTATTTTAATTTAATTATATTTAAACTAAACCATAGGTACTCGCTACTATGTAATCTTTATATTTTTATTTCTTTTAATGTTATCTTCAATAGTGTTATGGTTCATATGTTTATCATCAAAAAATCAGAGAACACAAGACACAGCGGATTGAACAGAGCACAAGCACAATCACACAGAAAACTTGCTCATTCGATTGCCAAAGAGGGTTTTTATATACAGTGGAGAAGTTTCTGGAGTCGGTGACGGTGGCTTCTTCAGGAAGCTATCTAACTCTCGAAACTTCCGCCGAATTCTCCAGAAGGAGCTAGACTCTGCATTTAATGTAGGTGGTTGGAATTATTAATGTTTTCCAACACTCCCCCTTAATTCCAACCATATGACAAATATACTATAGCACAATACATAAGACACTGTAAACATACTCTTAATTGTCATGCCTGCTGGTCTAAGTCTCAGCTAGGCTTACAATATAATCTTGATTTTCTACAACACATAACTTACTTCTACAAAACTCAAATTTTGCCTTCCCAAGAGGCTTAGTGAATATGTCAGCTACATTCTCATTTGTATTATAGTATATTAGGGAAATTTCTTTTGATTGGACCTTTTCTCTTACAAAATGATATTGTGTGTCTATATGTTTTGACCTTGCATGACATACAGGATTGTTCCCCAGTTTGATGGTGCTTTGATTATCACATCTGATCACTGTAGGTTCTTGTTGACCTTCACCAACATCTTCAAGTATTCTTCTGAGCCATATAGCTTCACAGGTGGCACTACATAATGCTTTATACTCTGCTTTAGTTGATGACAAGGAAACTGTTGCATGTTTCTTACTGCTCCATGATATAGCTCCTAATCCTATATTGAAGACGTATCCAGTGGTGGATTTCCTGTCATCTGGATTTCCAGCCCAGTCAGAATCAGAATGACCTGTCAATTCAACATTACAAGCATTAGTATATTCAATACCAAAATTGATAGTTCCCTTTAAATATCGAAGGACCCTTTTTGTAGCTATCCAATGGCTTTCATGAGGCTTAGCCATGAATTGACTAAGTATGCTACAAGCACTGTCTGATCTAGTGGTAGTGAGATAATTTAGACTTCCCACTAATTGTCGATACAATGTTCCATTCACCTCTTTTGTTCCATCATCACTTCTTAATTTGATATTTTGTTCCAATGGAGTACTTACTGCTTTACATCCATTCATATGAAATCTCTTTAGTACTTCATTTGTATATTTGCTTTGTGTGATTAAGGTTCTTCCATCATCTCTCCATACTTCAAGACCTAGACAATAATGCATCTCGCCAAGATCCTTCATCTCAAATTCCTGTGATAACTTCATTTTTATATCTGTAATCAATTTATCAGCACTCCCTGTTATTATTAGATCATCAACATATATATAGAGCATTACTATATCCCCATTTCTATCTGTCTGGACATATAAATTAGGATCATTTTTGCTTCTTTTAAATCTTTGTTGAAAGAAGAATTTGTCGATTTTCTCATACCAATATCTGGGAGCCTGTTTTAGTTCATATAAGGCCTTTTTAAACTTGCATACAAGATGTTCTTAACCCTTCTTTACAAATTCTTCTGGTTGAACAAGATAAATCTCTTCTTTTAAGTCACCATTTAGAAAAGCTGACTTTACATCTAATTGATGTAGCTTCCAATCATATTTAGTTGCCAATGCTATCATTATTCTAATTGTATTCATTTTTGCAACCGGAGCAAAGGTATCTTCATAATCTATACCTTCTTTTTGTGAATAACCTTTTGCAACCAATCTTGCCTTATACTTGTCTATGCTACCATCTGCATTAAATTTTGTCTTGTACAACCATTTTGATCCTATAGGGACTTTATTTTCAGGTAATTCTATTAATTCCCAAGTTTCATTTTTCATTATAGAGTCATATTCTTCTTTCATAGCTTCCATCCATTCTTTATGATTTTTAGCTTGTTCATAATTTAAGGGCTCAAAAACAGTCATTACTTGAGACATTAAAGCATAATCTTTATACCTGATAGGGGCTTGAATCTGTTGTGTTGACCTTCTTAGAGGTTCATTACATTGTGGAGTACCTTCTCCTCTTCTTCTTCTTTATGGAGTGCCTTCATCACTTCTTTGTGGACTTTGACTCCTTGATATGTCTTTTGGAATGTCCATGTGTTCTTGAACTTGAGTTGATTCCACAACTTCTTCTTCTTCTTCCTTAAAGCTTTCATAAGGAGACTACCATATATTATGTTCATCTTCTTTTATTTGTTTATCTACATGCTTATGAAATATAACATCTCTACTTGCAAAGACCTTGTGAGTACTTGGATCATACATTTGATGGCTTTGGCATCTAACTTTCTCCTATCCTCTTTAGGAATATGAGTAAAGGCCTTGCATCCAAATATCGTTAAATAACTAAATTTAGGTTTAAAACCATAAAATGCTTCAAGTGGTGTTTTGTGCTCAAAATTCTTAGTAGGGATTCTATTTTTAAATGACTAACTTTAGGTTTAAAACCATAAAATGCTTCAAATGGTGTTTGTGCTCAAAATACTTAGTAGGGCTTTTATTTTTAAGATATACAACTGTATGAATGGCTTAAGCCCAAAAAACTATTAGAAAGTCCTTTAATTTTTAACATACTACGAGCACATTCAACTAATGTTCTATTCTTTCTCTCAGCTACTCCATTTTGTTGAGGTGTATGTGGTACTGTAAATTGTTGCATAATTCCATTTTGTTTGCAATATTTGATAAAAGCTCCTGAAGTGTACTCACCACCTTTATCTGATCGAAGAATTTTAATGCTCTTTCCTATTTGCTTTTCAACCATACTCTTGAATTCTTTAAAGTATTCAAACACGTCACTTTTGTTTCTTATAAAGTACACCCAGGTGTATCTAGTGCTATCATCAATAAATATAAGAAAGTAATATGCTCCACCAAGTGACTTAGTTTGCATTGGACTACATACATCAGTATGCACTAGTTCAAGTATTTCACGTTTTCTTCTATTTTCATGCATAGGAAATTATTCCCTATGTTGTTTTCCTAGTGCACAACCTTCACATTCAAAGTGTTCACCCTTAATATTTGGAAGACCTTCTACCATCAATTTCTTTTGTAGTAACATTAGGTCATTATGATTTAAGTGTCCATACCTTTGATGCCAAAGCTCTATATTTGACATGCCTGTTGATGCCAAAGCTTGATGCCCATTCTTCATTAAATCCAACTTGTATAAGCCTCCAACTCTCATTCCTTTTGCAACAACCTTGTAGTTGTCCTGCACATCCTTTACCAAACAGTGTGATTTCACAAATTCAGCTTTTAAATGTTGATCTGTGATAGTAGAGACTAAAATTAAGTTCTTCTTTAATCTTGGAACATGCACCATATTTTGAATTTGTTTTTCTTGTCCATTAGGCATCATAACACTTATATCACCATATCCTTTAATTTCATCTGATCTATTATCTCCTAAATAGATGTGTCCACCATTATTAATCTTGTGATAAGTATCAAACCAATCTATTTTTCATGACATATGGATTGATGCACCAGAATCTATAAACCAAGCATTATCATCACCAGTTTCTGCTGATAAAGCAGCATTGGACACAAAAAATTTAATATTGCTAAAGTCATGACTAATTGCTTCATCTCTATCAACATAATTTCCTGAATGCCTTCTTTGTTTAAATTGATCAGACCTTCTTTTCATGCAATTCTTAGCAAAATGACTAGGTTTTCCACAATAATAACACACATCATCTCTACTTGATTTGGCATTTGTCCTTGGTAAATGTGTACCTTGAAATGATTTTACCTGTGGCTTTTTGCCTTTATTTTTCTCCCACTGTTTGCCTTTGAAGGACTGCTTCCCTTTGGCCATCAATGCCAAATCTGAATTGGGAGATTTATGTTTAAGGCTTCTTCTCCGCTCTTCTTCCTGCATAAGTATACCTTCCAACTCATCAAAAGTAGGAGCCTTCTCTCTAGCTGAAAGACTAGTGATAAACATTTGATATTCATCAAGCATTCCATTTAATGTCATAGTAACCAAGTCTGTACTAGATATTGATTCACCAATGTCACCTAATTTATCCTTTAGATCTTTAATTCTAGAAATAAAATTACTAACACTTTCATTTTCTTCCATCTTAATTGAAAGAATCTTACTCTTTAAATACAATATTCGATTTGTAGTCTTCATCTCATACAAATTTTTGAGAATGTCCCATGTCTCCTTGGATGTTTTGCACTCTCTAATGTGTGGAATAATGTTGTCCTTAACCGTCATCGGCAAAATCACCTTTGCTTTGTTTTCCCGTCGCTTCCAATCTTGAATTGCAACATCTGTGGCTTGAGGGGACACTGGCTTAACTTCAACTCCAGACACAATCATCCATGTATTGTTGCCTTCCATCAAAGTCTGCAACTTAAACTTTCAATTTGCATAATTTTCACCGTCTAACTTGTTAGAGTCAGATAAATAAGATTTTGCCAATACATTAGCCATGTTACTTATTTTCACCGTACCAATCACCAAAAAAATTACTAATTTTCACAAATATAAACCCTAAAACATAAATCATAAAATTTTATCCAATATCATTGGACAATATAGTTGGCTTTTTTTTTTTTTTTTTGAACACAAAAAGTCAAACTCCAAATTCACCACTCCAAAACTTTTATGATTACACTACTCATATATCTTTGAAAACTTCATAAAGAAAATTCAGAATATTAATTAAAAATAAATCCACATATGCAAAAGCACCACAAACTTAGTTATTACAAACTTGAAGCTCGTGTGTGTGTGTGTATATATATATATATATATATACTTGACGGTAACTATTCTTCAGATTTCAACTTGAACACTCAAAAAATACTGTGATTTTACCATTAGACTTCTATCTTAGAAAGAAGATGCGAGAGTGACTTTTTTCATAAACTTCAGAGTTAATGAAAATTCCATACGAAATAGATTTTTAACTTCACATAAAAATATTTGAGAGCACTACTAAAAAAATGATCAGCACTAATCCATTCAACAATGACACTCTCCGCAGGAGGCAGGAGCTACAACCATAGTCTCAGCAAGAGGCTCCTTTGACCAGCTCTTCCGTAAGCAGCTCCTTCTTAGGAATCTTCCACTAGATTTCCCTCACAGCAATGCGCTTTAAGCAACTCCTTCTGCAATAATGTGATTTCCAAAAATCACACACAGTTGGCTCTCTGGTTGCAGTCTCCACCTAGCACCTATTCTTCGTGCAACAAAACTCTCACAGTCGCACCACTCACACAGCAGTTTCTCACACACTGCTGCACACAACGCTCTCAAACAGCTTCAGCAATCTTAGACTCACACTCTCACCTTGCCTTGCTCTAATACCAAATCAGAGAACACAAGACACAATGGATTGAACAGAGCACAAGCACAATCACACAAAAAACTTGCTCATTTGATTACCAAAGAGGGTTTTTATATACAGTGGAGAAGTTTCTGGAGTGGGTGACGGTGGCTTCTTCAGGAAGCTATCTAACTCTCAAAACTTCTACCGAATTCTCCAGAAGGAGCTAGACTCTGCATTTAATGTAGGTGGTTGGAATTATTAATGTTTTCCAACACAAAATGATTTGAGTGATCTACTATGTAACCTTTATATTTTTATTTTTTAATGTTATTTTCAATAGAATGTTATGGTTCACATGTTTATCATCAAAATGATTTGAGTGATCTGAGACTTCCAAAGTGATTCATATTGTTATAAATTTAGAGAAGAGCACTTTGTGATATAGGTAATCCGTCCAACATTTAGAATGAGAACTCCATCCATCCTTGGAGACCAAAAAAAACTTTGAAAATAAACAAAATTTATATAAACTTTTACATTTCATACAACTTCCACTTTCACATTCCACAACTTCATAAAACTTTCACTTTCACATTCCACAAGTAATTCACAGAGGTGGAGATTTGGCAAGTGATTATACAGCTAACTCAATGTACATGTTTGGAGTGTGGCGTTTTGGTGGAATTGCAGTGACACTAATTAATTGAATGAGTCTAAATTTTTTGCATTTGCATCACATTTTTTTGGCGTTAAACTTCAAATCAACAAATTGCATGAGGTAGATAATTCTTCCTGGGAGTACAATACCCAAATATTGAGTTTTACGGATTGAGCTTTCTATGTTGAGTTTTATGGATTGAGATTTCTTATAATGGAAGATGTTGGAGCATGAGGTAGATAATTCTTCCTCGGAGTACAATACCATTTTATTTATCCAAATATTGAGTTTTACAGATTGAGCTTTCTATATTGCGTTTTATGGATTGAGCTTTCTTATAATGGAAGATTTTAAAGCAGCGGTTATATAATTTAAATGAGTAATAAATATCAAGATAAATAATTATTTTAATATATTTAATATTATAAAAATTGAAATAAAATAAAAAAATTATAAATATAGAAAGCATTATAACAATATAGGATTGGAAACAAAAACATGGTAATGGTAACAATATAGGGTTTTTCCATGAGAGGATTAAAATTGTGTTTTATGGAGTGGGTTAATATTGAGTTTTAATATTGTATGATTGGCTTTCGGAATGTCACTACAAATTTTGGCCATTCAAGTTTCTTTATTCCTCCTATCATCTATGATTTTCTATAATGTTTCTATCACTTTCTTCCTGATATGTATTGTATCAAACAAATAAACTATTCTCAGGTCCTCATAGTAGGAAAACCTCATGAATTGAGTGTGATAACTTTTTATTCCCTGTGGAAGCCCATTATTAATACCTTCATGAACTTCATGATGAAAACATAGAAGAAATCACAACAATAATTATCAAATTCAGTAAAATAAATTATATAAAAGTAAAAATTCAAAAAATTATATATATGATACATAAACAAATTGCTTACCTTGCCAATTTCTATTATATTCCAACTTTCATAGGTGAGTTTTCATTCTTTGTGGTTTTAATAAAGTCTCTTCTTTCCCATTGAAAATATGTTTTTCTATAGTGCGATACCTATGGTTCTTAGAGAGGAAGTATCTATACTCACCAACACCTTCTTTCCTAAACTTTTTGAACATCGATATTTCATCTTAGGAACACAAATTGCACATGCATATTTACTCTTTTTTTGAATACCCACATTAAGAGATGGATTAATGTCAATTATACAAAGGGATTATTTAAAAAACATGCATGATATATTCAAATAATTATTCACTCTTAAAGTGCAATATTGGAATGTTACATATCACAAACATGTGTTATTCCCGGGGCATCATGAATTGTCCATACAAGTATTCCATGGAATTGAAATTTCCTATGTCTTATTGGTTTATAGATGCTATACATAGTGAATCCAACCCATAACTTTAGTAGCTCATTAATGAGAGACTCAGTATATACTTTCATATCTTTAAACTAGTACTTATCTAGTAATTGTTTGAAATTACACATAATGATTCCCATGATATGTATGTATATGAGTAAATAAACAAGTATAATATATTATGCAACAAAAAAGACAAATGAAAATGTTATATTCGAAAAATTAATGTAAACAAATACCTGAAACAACTATTGTCAACCTTATGTGCTCCCACTTTATTGACATATGAGGAGGAAGGTTATTGTTGATAACAAAAATTGGCCACACTAAGTAAATAAACCCGAGCTCTCTAAATGGATTAACACTGTCAGCTTCCAATGAAATCCAAACATTACGAGGTTCATCCTTCAAACGCGTCCATTTTTACTCAATTTCCCTAAATGCATAACCATATGTAGGCATTCGAAGAAAACAATCTCCACTTCTCTTTCGTACATATCAGGAACCTTTTTTATTATTTGATTGATTTGATATCTATTTCTTGTACATTGTAGGCAATTTGTTTCCAACACAATTTGTCCATAATATATAATATGATCATTAGGACATGCATTTATAGCTTGACATTTCATTCCAATTTCTTTCATAATGGCATATAAATCTCAATTTGTGCGAGGTAAAATATTTGACGATGGTAATAAAATTTCACCTAATAATCTACAACATAAAAAATCACTAGTTATTGTAAAGAATATTAATTTTAAATATTCAATTTTTATTTTATATATTAATCAACACAAAAAAAGCGAAAATAAAAGTAACCTTCAAGTATCATATGTGATGAAACACATTACATAAATTAGGAGCTGTGTCATACAAGCATTTGAAGAACCATTCAAAACCTTTAAGTTCACCAACAATAATGTAGTGGAGAGAAGATTTCATTTTAAGCCTTCATAAAGTGGCGTTGTTTCCTTTTCTAGAAAATGTTCATCAAGAATATTATCATCATTGTCCTCATCCTCATCATTGGTTGTTCGAGAGAACAAGCCTTGGATCAATTCCTTTTTCCCATCATCTTGAACTGTGTTATTATTGTCATCTTCTTTCATTGGATCATTAAATTTACCTTCAATATTTTCTCCATATTCCTCAACTTGTATGAAATTTCTACTACTACTTTGGGCATTCTAACACCAAATGGGGGGGAAACTTGACTTTACAATTAGAAATAACCGTGCAAAAGAAATAACCATGAAAATTAAAATAAGTCGGCATAACAAATATTCTAACTGTTTAAAATTATACAAATACAAGTAATATAAACACAAAAGATAATGAATATATAGCTTACCAAGGGATGATATTCCTTCAGTCCCCCTTCAATGTGCCCATGTTTCCTACAATTTATTTTAGTTGTTTCTCTTAAAACTCTTAAGGTATATAAACCCCTACATTTAATACAAGAGAAATAACATCACCCATCACCCCCTTGATTTTTCCCTTACTAATGATGGTTGACATTCTTCACGCCAAAATAATTATGCGATGATTATGTTATAAAATTGAGTAGAGTACTAGATCTATTATATTTTGTAATGCAATTGATATATAGAAAATCAAATCTCTTTTTCGCTCGACGAGGATACTTATAACCTTTTAGAATCATTGTAGTTATACTAAAAATGTTGCAATGTCTCTTAAAAGAAACACATTTATAATTTTACTTATCATCGAAATTACGATGATAGTTGACCAAGTCAAAGTTGACTAGTCAAAAAATGACCCGTTGTTACATTTAATAGCACAATGAATAGGGAAAAAAGTCTTTTGGTTGGTATTGTGACAACCATCGAATAACGACTCTCTCATGATGATATGCATAATATTGTCAAAATTACGAATATCGATGCTCAACCAATGGAAGGTACTCCTCCAATCTCCTTTGTTGATGCATTAAATACATATTCAACATGTCCTCCAATATCATATTGCTCCTCTCTATCTGTCCTTCTGTCTTTGGATGATAATATGTGTTGAAGGCCAATTCTATCCCCAATCATGCAAACAACTCCTTCTAAAACTTGGAAGTGAACTTGGCATCCCTATCCGACACGATCTTCTTCGGAATAACATGCAATCTCACGATCTTCCCGACAAAGACCTGTGTTAGCTGAATAAGTAATCTTCTTTGGAATGAAGTAGCTACCTTTTCAACTAGTCTACCAAAACCATGATGGAATCATGCTGTCTAGATGTCCTTGGAAAACTTGTGATTAAATCCATGGAAATGAACTCCCATTTCCACTCTGGAATCAGAATAGGCTGAAGAAACCCTCCTAGATGCTTACACTATGATTTGACCTATTGACAGTCCAAACATGATGCCACGAACTCTGCCACATCCTTATTCAGATTCAGGGAGTAGTAGAACTTATTTACTATTGTCAACATCTTCTAATAACCTGTATGACATAAATATGGTTTTACATGAAACTACCTCAACATAATCTTCTTGAGTTCCTTGTCATGTGACACATAGATCTTGTCCCTAAATCTCACCAAGCCATCTGCTGCAAGATGATAATACACATCCTAATCACTTATATCTTGTTGTAACTTGAGCATAAGCTTTGTGTACCTGTCATCCTCATGTCCTATATGTAAGATCTGATCCTGTAAACTTGTCCCATATGAGCTCATTGGTGTAACATTGTTCAACTGCACTTTCCTGCTGAGATCCACAACCCTGTTCTCCTTTCCCTTAATGTACCTTATCTTAAAGTCAAAATCTCTAAGGGTGCCAACCATTTGGCTTGATTGGAATTTTGATTCCGTTGGTAAAACAAATATCTTAGTCCACTTTGATCGCTCATCAACAAAAACCTCTTCCCATGAAGATAATGTCGAGACATCTTCAAGGCATAAATAATAAATTCTAATCCAATTTCATGAGTCACTTAGTTATGCTCGTGCTCATTCAATTCCCTAGACTCATAGCATATCACTTATCCCTCTTACATAAGCACTCCACAAAGCCCTCTCTTGAAAGAATCTATACATACTACAGACTCTCTATACGAACCTGCAATCTTTAACTCTGGAGCATTTCTGAACCACTTCTTGAACTGCTCAAAACTGGCTGCACACTCCTATGCCCATTCAAACTTCTTACCTCTCCTTTGCAATGATGTAATAGGATAGGAAATGCATGAGAAGTTCTTGATGAACCTCCTGTACTAATCTTCTAAGCCCATGAATGATCTGAATTCCTCCACATTTCTAGGAGTTGGCCACTCCATGATACCCTTTATCTTCTCTAGATCTATTGCAATTCCATTCTTAGAAACAACATGTCCCAAGTAGTGTACTTTTGTCTGAAATAAATTGCACCTGCTAAGCTTAGCATACAATTGACGCTCTCTTAGCAACCTCAACACTGTTTCTAAATGCTCAGCATGCTCTTCCTCATTATTAGAATATATCAAGATGTCATCAATGAATACAATAACAAACTTGTTTAGATAAGGATGCAACACACTATTCATCAAACACATAAAATTAGCTGGAACATTAGTAAAAAGGAATGGAACTACAACAAACTAATAATGCCCATACCTGGTCCTAAAGGCATTCTTATAGATGTCTTCTTCTTTGATGTGTACCTGATGGTATCCTGATCACAAATATATCTTTAAGAACGTTTTTGCTCCCTTCAATTGATCAAACAAGTCATCAATCCTCGACAATTGATTCCTTTTCTTGATCATCACCTTGTTCAACTTCCTTTAGTTAATGCACAACCTGAGAGTACCATCTTTATTCTTTACGAACAATACTGGTGCACCCCAAAGCAATGCACTCTGCTTATTGTATCCCTTCTAAAGAATTTCCTTCAGCTGCAACTTTAGCTCCACTAATTTTGGACTGCTCATCCTATAAGGTGTGTTTGATGACGGTGTTGCTCCTAGTACCAACTCAATAGAAACGTATATTTCCATGTGTAGAGGAAACTCTAGAATATTTACTGGAAACAAACCCTAAAACTCCTACAATACAGGGCACCTCTTAAAGATTTATGTATCCTCAACATCCTTACCCTTGTCACTAGAAATATAAACTACAAACACCACACACTCTTTTCTACAACTGCGCTTAGCCTACATAGTTGTGGCCATCCTCACTGATGTAGGCTTCTTCTTCCTCTCCACATCGTTGGCCATTTTCCTTTTACTTTCTCATTTCCCTTCAACTCATGTTTAGGCTCAACTTTTCGCTTTGATTGCTCATAATAAATCTTTAACTTACAAATATCTTCCTTTAATGATATAGGCTCATCAAAATCAATCTAGTCTCTATATTTTGTTGGCAATCCACTAATGAATCTTTGAATCTTAGCCTTATCCTCCTTGAGATATGGCACATACCTCAACAACTCCAATAATCTTCTAGTGTACTCATCATCTATCATGGAACCCATTTGTAACTCATAAAAATCCTTAGCTCTATCATCATAATGCCTCTCCAATAGGTACTTCTTCTTGAAGATCCTCTCGATATCATCCCAAATCAAATCTTCTTCTCGAATGCCCTTGAAATTCTTCACAGCTTCCCACCAAATATTTGCTTTCCCTTTAAGATTGAAAGTGGATATCTTAGCTTTCATGTTCTCTTAATAGTTATGCAATCTGAATAATTTCTTCATCCCAAGAAACCATGCCTTTACATCTTCTGGCTTCTTGAACTCCACAGGAAAATAATCACCCATCCTATAAGGATGCCGATGGTGATGACTGTGATGATGCATCTTGGATGAGGAACTATAGTGATGCCCATACATACCAGTCTTCCTGTTAGGTGTATGCAAGGATATTCCACATCTAACTGTGATCTCTTGTTGAATGTTAGTTTTGTTGTGCTAATTTCAACTTCAGAATTAAAAATAATTGCTTGTCATTTGCTTCAAGTGCATAGGTTTCCCTTATAGTGTTTGTGAATGTAACAAGTAAATTTGTCAAGTTTTTACATTAAATTCATGAGAAAA
The DNA here is from genome assembly GCA_031772625.1 of Pinus tabuliformis. Taxonomy (NCBI): domain Eukaryota; kingdom Viridiplantae; phylum Streptophyta; class Pinopsida; order Pinales; family Pinaceae; genus Pinus; species Pinus tabuliformis. Next base: position 233,589,540 of record CM062806.1, read on the forward strand.
ATAGCATGTAAATGAAATGATGAACAACAGCAGACAAGTATATAGAAAACCATCAAATGAACACTTAACATAGTGATTTGATGAAGGAGTTCACCCCTCTTGGGCTACATCTCCTTGGTCCAGCTTCCATGGATTAGGCCTCTGTATTAGCTCAAAATGGCCAAAGGTGTTGTTTAAAATGATCTAATTCTCCTGAAACCTACTTCAATGTGCTTATAACATCACAATCATCTAATAATGACTTTTTATGATCCAAAATTGGTCGAAAATTGCAAAAGTTATGGCAAAAACAGTTTCTCCTAGGAAATGTCCACTAAAACTAGAGAACTTCAGTTAATCCCACTAATTTTGGGGAAAATTCTGAATTTGTTGGTCTGCCAAAAATCTCGCCAACTTAATCTGTAGTTTAATTAGCAATAAGTGCGAATTAATTAACAATAATGCTACAGTTAGCACTAATCATGTGCAGTTATGGTTAGCATTAGCTAGCGGTTTGTGGTAGTGGTCACATGGGAGGGGTTACCACTAATGGTTTATCCCAAACTCTACCAGCATAACATTTCAAATATAAAACACAACCATTATAGGTTAAGACATATGGTGGCGGTGTAGTGGTAAGTCATGGAGTTTGTGCGGGCGAGGTCACAAGTTCGACTCCGCCGACCTACCCATAAAATTTTACAATGGGCCAATTTTGCCAGACCTTTGGGGAGGGACATGTGGCAGCCTCTAGGCTCACTACATGTCTCCTCTTCATTGGTCCTTCCTCCAACCAATAAAATGAAGCCAACTCACCGCACTAAAAACCAACCACAACATGCCACTTGGCGAGATCCCATTAGCCTTTGACCAACCCTTTGACCTACCCAATCACCTGCCACATTGACAGTACAGAGTACTGACTGTGCAGTGACTATACGTTTTTTTTCAAAATTCTTCTATTTGGAAAAGTGGACAGAACAAAATATCTTCCTCATATGGGCTTCATTTTGAGTGAAACGAGTTTCGTTGGGATCATATCACCTAGATGGATGCGGTTATTTAGGTTTCGAGTGATTCTAAGCACTTTGGTTTTTGAGCTAAATACTAATCACCTGATCATTCCTCCCCACTACAACCCTTTTGGACCCCAAAAGATATTATCAATTATTCATCCGGTGAGGGTACAACTCCCTCACCTTCTTGATATGCATCCATTTGGCCTTAGAAGGATTTTATCCCTTGAGTCCCACTCAAAGGTATTCGACATTCCCTCTCTTTTATGTTTTGGTTCTTTTGTCAAGTATGAGCTCTCCTTGATCATCAATCAATGGAGGCTCAAACAATCTCAAATTCCCAAAATTAAGAACAAAGTATTTTTGCATATAAGGAGGCAAATCTAGCTTAAATGCATTGTTACCAATCTTTTCCAGAATTTTAAAAGGACCATAACAGATTGGCTTCAACTTTTTACCTTCCCCTTGAAGTCTCTCTTCACTAATATATAACCAAACTTTATCTCCAACTTGAAATTTATGATCGACACAGTGTTTATCATGCCTTGCCTTGTAGCTGCTTTGACTTTTTTCAAGTTGTTCTTGCATTGTGTGATGTATCAACATAATTTTCTCAATCAGCTTCCTTGCCTTATCAATTTCACTATGACCATCGATGGCGACATCTTTCTCAAAGATGAAGTCCAATGGCGATCTTGGCAAGTACCTAAAACATGCCTCAAATGGCGATGTGTTTGTGGAAGAATGTTTTTCCCTGTTGTATGCATGTTTTATGTAATGCAACTATTCTTCCCACAACTTGGGATGTTTGCTGCAGTATCCTCTAAGAAGATGAATTACTATCACGTTGACCACCTCGGTTTGTCCATTTGTTTGCGGATGAAAGGATGTACTATTCTTGAACTTAGTGTTCATCATGTCCTAGAAATTTGACCAAAAATTCCCAACAAATCGAGAATCTCGATCACTTACAATGGAAGTAGGAAGACCAAAATGAACGCAAATATTTTGAAACAAAAGATGAGTTGTTTGTTCAGCTGTAATTTTTTTTTTTAAATGCGTTAGAATACACATCTTGCTGAACTTGTCTACAACTACATAAAAGTAATGATGACCTTTCCTTGACAATGGAAGACCTCCTACAAAATCCATTGAGATACTCTCCCATGGACGTGAAGGTACCTGAAGTGGAGTGTACAATCCTAGTTTCCTATTGCTAGGATTACTTATTGCACACAAAGAACATCCTCTAATGAAATGAGATACATTATCAAACATGTGTGGCCAATAACAATACCTTTGGAGATTCGCTACTGTATTGCCTACACCAAAGTGTCCAACAATCAATGAAGTGTGCACGTCCCTTATGATATTGTTTCTTTCTCCCCATGGAATACATAACTTGCCCAAGTGATACAACAAATAGTTATGTACATGGCAATCTAACTCTTCAATTTGTTTTCCTTGCCTCAAGCTTGCATACACATCTTGAAAGTCATTATCATATGAATATTGCTCAATACAACTTTCATGTAAAATAGAAATATGCTTGAGTATAATAGATGAGTTTACAATAGGCCTAGAAAGCATATCAACTACCTTATTGTAGATTCCCTTTTTGTATTTGATAACCAAATGAAACTGTTGTAGAAAACCCATCCATCTGAAGTTTCATGATTGCTGCAACTTTGACTGTGACTGTAAGCACTGCAATGGTTGATCATCGATATGGATAATGGTATCCTTCCCCATCAAGTAGTATTTCCATTTTTTAACACTTTGTACCAATGCGTAAATTTCTTTGTCATAAGTGGGATAGTTAGTCACAACACCATTAAAAATTTCAGAATGAAATGAAATGGGCTTACCATGCTGCATAAGAACCACTCCCATGGCGTAAACACTAGCATCCGTTTGAATTTCAAATGGCTGTCTAAGATTCGGAAGAGCCAATACCGGTGCTGAACTGATGTTTTGTTTTAAAGTATCAAGTGTTTTTTGTTGTACATCTCCCCAATGGAAGACTTTCTTTACACTAGTCAATGCATGTAGTGGTGCTGTAATGGAAGAAAACTGAGCAATAAATTTCTTCCAATATTGTGTTTCCCCTAGAAAGCTTCTCACCTCTACAATTGTATTGGGCTTGGGCCAATTCACAATGAACTCAACCTTAGAGGGGTCTATCTTCATCTCACCTTCTCCAACAATGTATCCCAAATATACTAAATAAGTCTTGCCAAATTCACACTTTGACATCTTTAAAAACAACTGTTCTTTTCTCAAGACATCAAGTACTTTGTTCACATGCATGACATGTTCATCTTTGGATTTGCTGAATACGAGAATATCGTCTAAGTAAATAGTGACAAAATCATCTAGAGATGGTCTTAATACATCATTCATAACTCTCATGAAAGTAGTTGGATCATTTGTAAGACCAAAAGGCATAACAAGCCACTCAAACAATCCTTGCTTAGTTTTAAATGCGGTTTTCCAAATGTATTCTTCAGCTATTCTAACTTGATGATAACCACTTCGTAAGTCTAACTTAGCGAAATACTTTGCATACCTCAATTGATCAAAAAAATCATCAATTCTTTGGAGTGGATAATGATTCTTTAATGTTATTTTATTCAATAAACGGAAATCCACACACATGCGCCAAGTCCCGTCCTTCTTTGGCACCAAGAAAATGGGTGAACCATATGGTGAAGTAGATGGGCATATGATACCTTTGTTCAAAATTCTTGAATTTGCTTCTTGATTTCCATGCTTTCCATGATCAACATGTGATACATGCCAATTTTTGGAAGTGGAACATCCTGATGCAGCTGTATCTCATGTTGAATTCCCCCCCTTGGGAGGTAACCCCTTTGGTTCTTGAAACATCTCACCATGCTTGCTAACTAGTTCAAACAAATCAGATTTTAACTTATCATCACAACCTTCAAAAGATTCATAATCGATATCATTATTTTTCTTGATCATGAGAAGCACAAAAATTTTACCTACATTTACTAGTCTCTTTATCCGCCCTACATTAACCGAAGAAATATTCAACTTTTTGTGATGGGCTCTCACAATATAATCCATTCCATCCTTGAGCAATAGATATTTGTTCTCATGGCAATAAAATACCGCTTTCCTATCACACAAATATGGGCTTCCCAAAATCATTCTTGAGATTTCAAGTGGAACTACATCTAACTCAACATCATCAATGAATTTTTCAATAATGGAAAACTTGAATAAGCATTCCCTTGTAACCGGTAAATTTGCATTATTGACTATCCAACCTAAGGGATATGACTTATGATGAGGTACAGTTTCAGGGTTAAGCTTTTTGACCAAGTCTTTTGAAATTAAGTTTGATTGTGACCCACTATCAAATAATGCATCAATCTTTGCATGATTTGAAATTACCCTTACATGGAACAACTCTATCCTTGATTCTTCATTTGGAGTGTTGTTGTGACTATGTGAGGAACTAGTTCTTGCTATAGATTCTTTTCCTTTTGTGACCATGGCTGAAATCTTGGTCTCATCACCAAAATCAGATCCAAGATCATGTTGTGTGGTAGAAGTCGTCTTTTGTTTCCCCTTATTGTTTGGTTTTGTAGGCCTTATTTTGAGATGTAGCTTCCAAAAGTGGGTTTCATCATCCACGCTTTGGAACAATGTTGGTATATAGTTTTATCCCATTCTTTATTTACACTTGAATTCTTATTGCCTTTCCATTTTCCACCCTTCTCTTTCTCCTTACCCTTGAATGGCTTCTTCTTACTACCCTCTTCCTGAATGTTTTTTCCTCTTGCTTCAAGGTGTGTGGCTTGCACACATACCTCATCAAAATTTCTTGGATTGAACATAAGGATAGTGTGTTTTAAGTAGGAATGTAAACCCCCAATATATTTCAAGAGAGTATCTTGGGAATTAAAGTTTACTCCTAACAACAAAGCCCTTTTCCTAAACTCCTGGGCGTAGTCTTGAACTGTTTGGCCATTGGGTTGCCTAAAATTTTTCCAACTCATAATGGATTTTTTCATATAGGCTAAAGGATAAAACTTCCTTTTAATTGAAGAAACAAATTCAACCCTAGAAATGGATATCTTACCATAAATTCACATTTCCTCTTGAGAATTTTCTCCCCACCAAACTAGTGCTGCTCCTTCTAGCCTCAATGAAGCCAACTAGATTTTTATATCATCTTCTTGAAGGTTCTAAATTCTGCAATAAACCTCCAATTTTTGAATCCAATTGTCTAACTTTTCTGCGTTGACCTCACCATTGTACATGGGATGTTCAAACTTAATGTCCAATTTGAGTAAGGGAGTTTTTCCTTTTGGGGTTTTTGAATGAGTATGAACAGTTTTTGTGGTGGAAGTGGAAGATGATGTTGTTTGTGATGATGAGGATGATGAAGATAATGAGGAAGATGATGAAGATGGTGGAGATGGAGGAGGCTTTCCCCCATTACCCTTTGAATCCTTCTTTTCGTCTTTTTTATCTTATGAGGTTCCCTCCCCATGTGGGGACTTAGAAATCTGTCTAGCCATTCTAGTATTCCTCTCTTCAAAGAGGACTCTAACCATGGTAGTTAAGTCATAGAAATATTTCTTGTATGCTTCCTCTTCTGAAATAGCTTCAGTCTCTCCTGCTCCAGACATGACGGCTTTAGATTCAAGCTCAACTTTTGGTACTGCTTGTACCTCCTCAATCTCAATTGAAGGTAAAACTTGAGGTGTTTCAAGTGTAGCTGGGATTGAAACTTTGGGTGGAGATTATGGCCTTGTGGCTCTCCTTCTTCTATGCATTACCTCAGGTGTTGCAACCAATAGTTTCTCTTCTTCTCTCTACAACTTTAACCTTGTAAGCATCACAAATTTGCAACCATTAAAACCCTACTTGCACAAAACTCAAGCAATCAAGCAAATAACCTTTACTCTGATACCAACTTGATCTGTTGTTGAATGTTAGTTTTGTTGTGCTAATTTCAACTTTAGAATTAAAAACAATTGCTTGTCATTTGCTTAATGGGCATAGGTTTCACTTATGGTGTTTGTGAATGTAACATGTAAATTTGTCATGTTAATTTCATTAGAAAAATAGCATGTAAATGAAATGTTGAACATCAGCAGACAAATATATAGAAAAAAATCGAATGAACACTTAACATAGTGTTTTGATGAAGGAGTTTGCCCCTCCTAGGCTACATCTCCTTGGTCCAACTTCCATGGCTTGGGCCTCTGTATTAGCTCAAAATGGAAAAAAGTGATTAATATAGTGTGCTACTGCTCCTAAAACCTACTTCACTGTGCTAAGAACATCAAAATCATATAAGAATGACTTTTTCTGATCCCACATTGGTTGAAAATTACAAAAGTTATGGCCAAAATAGTTTCTCTTAGGAAATCTCCACTAAAATTGGAGAACTCCAGTTAATCTCGCTAATTTTGGAGAAAATTTTGAATTTGTTGGTTCGCTAAAAATCCCACCAACTTAATCTGCAGTTTAATTAACGATAAGCTCAGATTAATTAGAAATAATGTTGCAGTTAGCCCTAATCGTAGACAGTTATGGTTAGCATTAGCCGACAGTTTGTGGTAGTGGTCACATGGGAGGGGTTACTGCTAATAGTTTACCACAAACTCTGCCAGCATAGCATTTCAAATATAAACCGCAAATGTTATAGGTTAAGACATGTGGTGGTGGTGTAGTGGTAAGTCATAGAGTTTGTGTAGGCGAGGTCGCGGGTTCGACTCTGTTGACCTTCCCATAAAATTTTACAACGTGCCAATTTTGCTAGACCTTTGGAGAGGGACACATGGCAGCCTCAGGGCTTGCCACATGTCTCCTCTTCATTGGTCCTTCCTCCAACCAATAAAATTAAGCCAACTCACCACACTGCAGACCAACCACAAGGCACCACTTGGTGATATCCCATTAGCCATTGAGCAACCCTTTGACCTACCCAGTCACCTGCCACGTTAGCAGTACAGACTGCTGACTGTGCAGTGACTGTACTTTTTTTTGCAAAATTCTTCAATTTGGCAAAGCAGACATAACACAATATCTTCCTCATACGGGATCTGTTTTGAGTGAAATGAGTTACGTTGGGATCATATCGCCGAGACAGATGCAGTCATTAAGGTTTTGAGTGATTCTTAGCACTTTGATTTTTGAGCTAAATACTAATCACCTGATCAAACTGTGTCCCCTCTATCCAACTTGTATCTGGATCGAGACCAACTACCATAGGCTCCATTAGTCTTCTCTTCTTGCTCTTGACTAATCCTTAGTTTTCCATGTCTCTGTAACTCTGACAAGATCTGAAGGATTGTTTACCCTCTACCTTATTTTCTTGAGCCATTGCAAGTCTTTCTTGAGCCTCAACCAATGTGTCATTGTCATATTTGCAACTTGTGATCTCTGTCCTCAAGCTCCTTAATGTATATGCTATACTCAGGGAATACTCTTCTCGTTACCGCCCAACTAATCTATAGGAAGTGTCACGAGAAGTGTAGTCTACCATTTTTCTCATCATCTTTGATTTGTCTTCTTCTTGTAAGTATACCATGTTAGATAGACCAAATACATACCTTAGTTATGTTCAGGGTAGGCTTATCTCATTTGTAAGACCCATTCACATTAGCATGTACATGCATAATCATAAACATATCCATGTAGTAATATAACATCACAACATCATCATGCATGATCATACCAAATGTATACCCTGATCCCATTCATGACAACCATAACCCTGACACCATCAAACTTACCCAAAGAGAGCAAAACCATGCTTTGATGCCACCCTGTGGTATCAGACATGACCCAAAGAGAGTGCAACCCTCTCTGATACCACCATGTAACGCACCCCCTCTCACATCTACCCACTTTCAACAGCTTACCGGTGTAAACATGAGATGAGGGGTTACTATGATATGACTCAACTTCCTAGATGACCTTAAGGAAATGGAGTCAACATAACTAGACCTTATTGACATCCCTCAGGTGCTACAACAACCCAAAGAGTAACCCAACTCCTCTAGGTGTTAAATGCTTAAGAAAACCCACATTTTCCCTGACATAGAGCCCCAGTCACTCCCTTGCCAAGGCCTCCATGTGACTATGGGATCCTATTCACTCCCATAAGCCTACATTAGTGCGACTGTGGCCTTTTTTTTGCCAATGTTGTGCGAACGACTTCAAGAGTTAAGGCTATTTTCTAGAGATGGAGCTTAGCATCTACCCAAAAAGCTATGAAACTTCCAAAAATCATAAAAGACATGAAGATGATGCTTGTAAACCAAAAATTAGAACCACGACTTGACCTAACCATCCACAACCGAGACTTACATTTTGTGAAACACTTGGTAGATATGCAACCTACAAGTCATGAAAGTCTCAACATAAGGGACTGAAAACATATCCGAGGTTTAACAAGAAGGGTCACTACCTTCTCTCACTAGTTGTCTTGACACCACTTAGGTCTTAGATTCATTATTTATTCAGTTATAGTGAAAACATGAAAAGAGCCATGACTAAGATCTGTAATAAAACTGTGCTTAATACCAACATATAACCAAATAAATAACCATATGAGAACAAACATTAAATCCACATAATAACCAACACATTTCCTTACCAAAAACAAGACAAACTTAGCTTTTATTAACCATTGGAAATTAACAACCGAGTTTGGGACTTCCTCATTCCACCCGACCATAGATTGGGTGAGCCAAATATCATTTCAAACAATCACCCCCATGCCATATTCCAAGCATGAATGTGGGATCTCATGGGATAAACCAATCCAAGGACAATCAAGGGAATCTCGAGGTTAAACCACCTCCATCCTCTCTATATCATGATCACACCTAAACCAATGTCAAGATCACAAAATCGAATCGAGCTTGGATGCCTCATAATTTCTTCACCATCCTTGAGGAATTTTCCTGTTTCCACCCTCAGGCTTTTCAATGTATCATGCCATTGCCGGTCAAAGGATTCCCAGGCCTTTGGGAATTTTCCCGAGACCACCTTAGCCCGTATTTTGAAACCATCTGGCAACCCAAAGCTCAAACCAAGAAAAATCCCATCACACCATGGTTATCTGGAAATAGCAAGGCTAGGATAAAATCCATTGTCGAATCCCAACAAAATCCATTCTAATGACAACAAAAAACCAAATACCAACATGCACATACCATGCATGTCAAAATCAACTAGGAAATCACAGATGCAGTCTGTTACTTATAATTATTCCCACTGAAGCTGCTTGATCCTTGCCTTCCTTTCCTTTTCCTTGCTTTCTTACTTTCTTTCCCCTCTTGGTGCTTTTTCCTCTTTGAGACAAATGCTAACACCAAACTAACAAACAACTGACAAAAGCTACCAATTGATGCTATAAATCCTTTTTATTATTCATGCCTCTAATTTCTTCAATTTTCCATTATTTTCCTTCATTTTACTCCTCACATGTAGCCTGTGACCTTTCACCTTCCTTTTCTCCTAATTTCCATTATTTTCATAGATAATGTGCCACAAAACTTTGTTTCCTTTCGAAAGTGTTAGAAATTTACTTTGCCAATTTCCCCTTAGCCATAAAACACAACACGTGATGCTGACTAGGATATTTTCCCAACATTCAGATTGGAATAAGTCTCCCTTGCCCATGGTCATATTTTACCTTTATTAACTTTGATTACATTAAATTTTAAATCGAGGTTGTTACATTAATTATATGTGTAAATTCCATTAAAAATTCTTGAGAATAGAGATGTATGACTGAGTGTACTAATAAAATACTCAGGTCTGCAAATACATTAAACCAAAAAAAAAAAAAAATATGGGTTGAGGGTCAAGCTTGTATTGAGTTAACAACGTATATAATGCAGTGCGCTTATAAAAATAAGGGAAATATTATAGTTTGAGGTATGACTATAGTGAATAGCTCAATCAAACTGACACTTCCAACATTTTATTAATTAATACTAGCAGTTTATTGATGGAATTGCCTTTGAATCAACAAGAAAATCATAGTGAATGAATTCACATTCAATATCCAGGAAAAAAATTCCAACCATAAAGTAGATTCTACCTTGAAAATAAATGGGAAAACTAGTTTTGCTGGGGATTTATTATGCTTTCACATGCTAAGAAATCTCATGCATTGTTACTTACTAGAAAAAAAAAGGTGTAGATAGATATGAATCATAGACACCTTATCTCATTATGGATAGGCTCCTTGACTCCTTCATCCTCTCATCTTCATGAATGTTGCACTCTTCAAGTTTTAATCTCGTCTATCTACCTTCAAGTTCCCCTGGTTCTATTTGCATCTTACTCATTGATTCCCTTCTTCACCATAACTTTCATTTTTAATGTGTTTCCTTGCAAACCCAACCATCACAATGCTTCATTTCAACTTCCAAGTAAATTTTAGATATGTTCTAATTTTTCCAAAAACTATTAGATGCTTATTACAAAGTTGAAAAAGAGTTTTTCTCTCTCTTTTTTAGCATTGATCTAATTCAAATTAGTAAACAACCATGACTTATTACAAAGTTGAAAAAGAGTTTTTCTCTCTCTTTTTAGCAATGATCTCATTCAAATTAGTAAACAACCATGATTTAGGAATGAATAAAAGTTGGCCTTTTTGGGCTGTAAGTGCCACTTCAAGATGGATTTTGGTGGATAAAAGTAAGTCTTCTCCTCAAAATTTTATTTGGAGCCGAATTTTATCAATACTACCATCTCAAAATTTGAGTTCAAGGTGGATTTTAGTAGTCCAACCATTGAGCCTCAACCTATTTGAAACCCTTCTATAATTCTCAATCAACTTTTATTCCATAAAACCCTTTTGTTGGTTCCATCTCTAATTGTTCCATCAATGATGTTGGTCTAAGAAAGAGGATATTTGGGATCATCCTCTACATCTTCTCTAGAATAATTATGTTTATGAGAATAATATTGGATTATGCTTTCAAGGCTTCCCCTTCTAATTTACGCACTGGTTGTGTTAGAGGTTACATAGGACCTACATGTCTTTCTTATATAGTGTTTTGATTGAGAAGTATGAAATTTGAGTGGGTGGTATTTCCTCTTAAAGAAGCACATGGGATCTCTTTATATAGTGGTTATTAAAATTGAGAAAAAATCTAAGTAATATTTCCATGCCAACTTGTGCTTAATGGATTAGAAGGACTTCCTATTTAGGATAGAAAGGTTTCCTTCACCTAAACATGATATGTAGTGGTTAGCAGTGTTTGGCAATTAAATTAGGTTTATCAGTATCTTGTAGCCACATAGCATTGACAAGTTGATGTGAATTTTTAGCAAGCTCGATAAGTTGATGTGATTTTTTAGCAAGCTCTTCCAAGTTTCCTTCCCTTTCATTCCTCTAATGATCCATTTGGAACAAAGTGCATGTCTTGTATTTAGGGGACAAAAATCCTATACCCCCTTTCTCTTCGAGGGTTGCAATAGAGGATTCAATCTATGAAAACCATTGGCTCCACTAGAGTTAGCCCATAAAAAAATCCTAAGGAGTTTTTCTAGCTCAACTTAGGCATGGGTAGAATGGGGCTGTCATCATGACTAATATACATAGCTATCAACAAACAATTCGGTAAAATTTGAAATTTTCTTGCAAGGGATAAGGAATTCATAATTTATTTAAGAATATATTTTGAAACTCCTAAAGCACTTAGTCCTATATTTTCTTTTAGAAATCCTTAAAAGAGTAGGGGATACCAATGAATTTGAATGTCTATCTAGGATAAATCCAAGCACGCCCTTGGGATAATGGGAAATCAAGGGCATCCTTCTAACTTTATTAATACCACTAGGTTTTAACCAATTGTAGCTTTGATCTAACTTTATTAATACCACTAGGTTGTAAATTTTTGTCAACAATTTACTTCAAGGCTATTGTTAACTCATCCCACATAACCGTTGTACACATGTTACATGGACAACGGAAAATATTACCATAATTTAGTCTTATGAATTAAATTGAGATACAACTAAAAATTTAAATGTAGAAATAAAACTAATCTAAATCCTAACTAAGAGTCTTAGATAAATAATTGACACAAAACAAAAATTAAACACAAATAATAAAGGCAATAATCTATTAACTATAGCCTATGCAAAACTACCACACTTGGAAATTTGAAAATATTATATAATTCACAAAAAATAACTTATTTCACACAATTTAATTAACATTGAAAATATTATATAAGTCACCAAAAATAACTTATTTTACACAATTTTGTTAACAATGTAAAAATTAAAATCTATAAATTGTAATATCCATACCTAAGAGCATAGAAAAAATATAATCTACGACTAATCTCACATTACAAGAATATAAATATAAACACCAATAGCGAACAATGCCTCTCATTAACGTATAAGGATGAAAGTTATTATTATTATAAGAAAATAACCTTTTGGATGACTACAACAATTAAGTTTATAAAGTTTTCATATAATCCAAGAGTTGACCCACAACTGCTATTTGAGGGAGTGCAAAGAGTCGTGAAGGATCGAAGAGTGGGCGTGAAATATACCTTTCTTTTAAAAATATATACATAAATTAAATGATTGTGAGATTGTCAATGCCGCGTCTAAGAGCATCGAATGAATAATTTCACGGGACTGGGCCACTGTTACTTGCAGGGGAGGTGAAATGGCGTGCATTTTTTTTTTTTTTTTTTTAAATATACAAATTAATATTGAATTGATTGTGAGAGTTGGCGTGTATTTCTCTGCGAACATGGATAAATTAATTGATTATGAGATTGTCAATGGCGCCTCTAAGAGCAGCGAATGAATAATTTGACCCTGAAGAATCGTTAGCATGCTTCACGGGACTGGCCCACTGTCACTGTTACTTGCAGGGGAGGTGAAATGGCGTGCATTTTTTTATTTTTTTGAAATATACAAATTAATTGATTGTGAGAGCTCGAATGAATAATTCAGGTGCGGGGAGTTAGCATGGTTCACGGGACTGAATTTGCGAGTTTTATATTATAAAATGGCAAAAATTGGATACAGTCACGGACTGACCCTCACGCAGATTGCAGTTGCTGACGGATGAGTAATTATATAGATTTAAAAATTATTATTATTTTGAATAATTATATAGATTTAAAAATTATTATTATTTTGAATAATTATATAGATTTAAAAATTATTATTATTTTGAATAACTGATAATGATTATTATTCATCTATTTTGTTTGTTAATGGATTATGACCAAATTCTGATCATATAATGTTTTTTTTTAAATATACATAAATTAATTGATTGTGAGATTGTCAATTGCGCCTCTAAGATCAGCGAATGAATAATTTGACCCTGAAGAGTCGTTAGCATGGTTCACGGGACTGGCCCACTCTCACTGTTACTTGCAGGGGAGGTGAAATGGCGTGCATTCTTTTTTTTTTTAAATATACAAATTAATTGATTGTGAGAGCTCCGAATGAATAATTCAGGTGCGGGGAGTTAGCATGGTTCATGGGTCTGGCCCTGAAGAATCGTTTGACCCTGAATTTGCTTTTTTCCGGATATGTATTGTATCAAACAAATGAACTATTCTTACGTCCTCATAGTAGGAAAATCTCATGAATTGAGTGCGATAACTTTTCATTCCCCATTGAAGCCCATTATTAATACTTCATGACCTTTATGATGAAGCATAGAAGAAATCACAACAGTAATTATCAAATTCAGTAAAATAAATTATATAAAAGTAAAATTCAAAAAATTATATATATGATACATAAACAAATTGCATACCTTGCCAATTTCTATTATATTCCAACTTCCATAGGTGAGCTGTCATTCTTTGTGGTTTTAAAAAAGTCTCTTTTTTTCCATTGAAAATATGTTTTTGTATAGTGTGATACCTATAGCTCTTAGAGAGGAAGTGTCTATATTCATCAAACACCTTCTTTCCTAAACTTTTTGAACATTGAGATTTCACCTTAGGAACATAAATTGCACAGGCATATTTACCATTTGTTTGAATACCCACATTAAGAGATGGATTAATGTCAATTATACAAAGGGATTACTTAAAAAACATGCATGATATATTCAAATAATTATTCACTATTAAAGTGCAATATTGGAATGTTACATATCACAAACATGTGTTATTCTCTGGGCATCATGAATTGTCCATACAAGTATTCCATGAAATTCAAATTTCCTATGCCTTATTGGTTTAAAGATGCCATACATAGTGAATCCAAACCATAACTTTAGTAGCTCATTAATAAGAGGCTCGATATATACATTCACATCTTTAAATTGGTACTTACCTAGTAATTGTTTGAAATTACACATAATGATTCCCATGATATGTATGTATATGAGTAAATAAACAAGTATAATATATTATGCAACAAACAAGACAAGTGAAAATGTTATATTCGAAAAATTAATGTAAACAAATACTTGGAACAACTATTTTCAACCTTATGTGCTCCCACTTTATTGACATATGAGGAGGAAGGTTATTGTTGATAACAAAAATTGGCCACCCTAAGTAAATAAACATGCGCTCTCCAAATGGATTAACACCATCAGTTTCCAATGAAATCCAAACATTACAAGGTTCATCCTTAAAATGTATCCATTTTTCCTCAATTTCCCTAAATGCATAACCATATTTAGGCATTCGAAGAAAACCATCTCCACTTCTCTTTCATGCATATCAGGCACCTTTTTTATTATTTCGTCGATTCAATATCTATTTCTTGTACATTGCAGGAAATTTGTTTCCAATGCAATTTGTCCATAATATATAATATGATCATTAGGACATGCATTTATAGCTTGACATTTCATTCCAATTTCTTTCATAATGGCATATAAATCTCAATATGTGCGAGGTAAAATATTTGACGATGGTAACAAAATTTCACCTAATAATCTACAACATAAAAAATCACTAGTTAATGTAAAGAATATTAATCGTAAATATTCAATTTTTATTTTATATATTAATCAACACAAAAAAAGGGAAAATAAAATTAACCTTCAAGTATCATATGTGATGAAACACATTACATAAACTATGCTCTCTGTCATACAAGCATTTGAAGAACCATTCAAAACCTTTAAGTTCACCAACAATAATGTAGTGGAGAGAAGAATTTATTTTAAGCCTTCATAAAGTGGTGTTGTTTCCTTTTCTAGAAAATGTTCATCAAGAATATTATCATCATTGTCCTCATCCTTATCATTGACTGTTCGAGAGAACAAGCCTTGGATCAATTCCTTTTTCCATCATCTTGAACTATGTTATTATCGTCATCTTCTTTCATTGGATCATTAAATTTACCTTCAATATTTTCTCCATATTCCTCAACTTGTACAACATTTCTACTACTACTTGGGACATTCGAACACCAAATAGGGGGCCAACTTGACTTTAAAATTAGAAATAACCATGCAAATTAAAATCAGTTGGCATAACAAATATTCTAATTGTTTAAAATTATACAAATACAAGTAATATAAACACAAAAGATAATGAATATATAGCTTACCAAGCTATGATATTCCTTCAGTCACCCTTCAATGCGCCCATGTTTCCTATAAAATTTTTTTGTTGTTTCTCTTAAAACTCTTACGGTATATAAACCCCTACATTTAATACAAGGGAAATAATTCACCCCCTTGATTTTTTCCCCTACTAATGCTTGTTGACATTCTTCACCCCAAATAATTATGTGATGATTATGTTATAAAATTGAGTAGAGTACTAGATCTATTATATTTTGTAATGCAATTGATATATAAAAAATAAAATCTTTTTTTTGCTCAACAAGGATACTTATAACCTTTTAGAATCATTGTAGTTATACTGAAAATGTTGCAATGTCTCTTAAAAGAAACACATTTATAATTTTACTTATCATCGAAATTACGATGATAGTTGACCAAGTCAAATTTGACTAGTCAAAAAGTGACCCCCTATTACATTTAATAGCAGCAATGAATAGGGAAAAAGGTCTTTTGGTTGGTATTGTGACAACCATCAAATAATGACACTCTCACGATGATATGAATAATACTGTCAAAATTATGAATATCGACACTCAACCAATGGAAGGTACTCCTCCAATCTCCTTTGTTGATGCATTAAATACATATTCAACATGTCCTCCAATATCCTATTGACCCTCTATACCTGTCCATCAGTCTTTGGATGATAATATTTGTTGAAGGCTAATTCTATCCCCAATCATGCAAACAACTTCTTCCAAAACTTGGAAGTGAACTTGGCATCCCTATGCGACACGATCTTCTTCGAAACACCATACAATATCACGATCTTCCTAATGAAGACCTATTCTATATGAATAAGTACTCTTCACTAGAATGAAGTAGCTACCTTTTTCAACATGTCTACCAAAACCATGATGGAATCATGCTGTCTAGATGTCCTCGGAAAACTTGTGATGAAATTCATGGAAATGGACTCCCATTTCCACTCTGGAATCAGAATAGGCTAAATAAACCCTCCTAGATGCTTACACTATGATTTGACCTATTGATAGTCCAAACATGTTGCCACGAACTCTGCCACTTCCTTCTTCAGATTTAGAGAGTAGTAGAACTTATTTACTATTGTCAACATCTTCTAATATCCTAGATGACCTAAATATGGTTTTACATGAAACTCCATGAACATAATCTTCTTGAGTTGTCATGTGACACATAGATCTTGTCCCTAAATCTCACCAAGCCATCTGCTGCAAGATGATAATCCACATCCTAATCACTTATATCTTGTTGTAACTTGAGCATAAGCTTTGTGTGCCTGTCATCCTGATGTCCTATCTGTAAGATCTGATCCTGTGAACTTGTCCCATATGAGCTTATTGTTGCAACATTGTTCAACTGCACTTTCCCGCTGAGAGCATCCATAACCCTGTTCTCCTTTCCCTTAATGTACCTTATCTTAAAGTCAAAATCACTAAGGGTATCCAACCATCTGGCTTGATTGGCATTCTGATTCCGCTGGTCAAACAAATATCTTAGTCCACTTTGATTGCTCATCAACACAAACCTCCTCCCATGAAGATAATGTCTCCACATCTTCAAGGCATGAATAATAAATGCTAATCCAAGTTCATGAGTCACTTAGTTATGCTCATGCTCATTCAATTCCCTGGACTCATAGAATATCACTTATCCCTCCTGCATAAGCACTCCACAAAGCCCTCTCTTGAAAGCATCTACACATACTACAGACTCTTTATACGGATCTGCAATCTTTAACACTGGAGCATTTCTGAACAAATGTCTGAACTTCTCAAAACTGGTTGCACACTCCTATGCCCATTCAAACTTCTTACCTTTCCTCTTCAGTGATGTAATAGGATATGAAATGCATGTGAAGTTCTTGATGAAACTCCTGTACTAACCTGCTAAGCCAATGAATGATGTGAATTCCTCCACATTTCTAGGAGTTGGCCACTCCATGATACCCTTTATCTTCTCTGGATCTATTGCTATTCCATTCTTAGAAACAACATGTCCCAAGTAGTGTACTTTTGTCTGAAATAAATTGCACTTGCTAAGCTTAGCATACAATTGACGCTCTCTTGTCAACCTCAACACTATTGCTAAATGCTCAGCATGCTGTTCCTCATTATTATAATATATCAAGATGTCATCAATGAATACAATAACAAACTTGTTTGGATAAGGACGCAACACACTATTCATCAAACACATAAAATTAGCTGGAACATTAGTCAAACGGAATGGAACTACAACAAACTCATAATGCCCATACCTGGTCCTAAAGGCATTCTTGTAGATGTCTTCTTCTTTGATGCCTACCTGATGGTATCCTGATCATAGATATATCTTTAAGAACATTGTTGCTCCCTTCAATTGATCAAACAAGTCATCAATCCTCGACAATTGATTCCTTTTCTTGATCATCACCTTGTTCAACTGCATGTAGTTAATGCACAACTTGAGAGTACCATATTTATTCTTTACAAACAATACTGGTGCACCCCAAGGCAATACACTCGGCTTAATGTATCCCTTCTAAATAATTTCCTTCAGCTGCAACTTTAGCTCTAGTAATTTTGGAGTGCTCATCCTATAAGGTTTGTTTGATGACGGTGTTGCTCTTGGTACCAACTCAATAGAAACGTATACTTCCATGTGCAGAGGAAACTTTAGAATATTTACTGCAAATAAACCCTGAAACTGCTGCAATACAGGGTACCTCTTGAAGATTCTTGTATCCTCAACATCCTTACCCTTGTCACTGGAAATATAAACTACAAACACCACACACTCTTTTCTACAATTGCGCTTAGCCTACATAGTTTTGATCATCCTCACTGATGTAGGCTTCTTCTTCCTCTACAAGATTCTATTCTCTCTATTATCATCTAGGCACTCAATATCCTTGTCATAGCAATCTACCTTGTTCCTGTGAAGATATAGCTAATCCATACCCAAAAGCATACTATACAATCCCAATGGAAGTACATTCAAATGTGTTGTTGTAGGCATACCATTCAACTCAAATGTACAAGGTCTTACCCAATGATGAAATCTATTCTTTGTACCTGTAGCCAACTGCACCAACCAATACTTTGCATGCACTTATTTTTTCAAGCCAAACTTATCCACCAGGTCAGGATTAACATAACTATAATTAGATCCAGGATTAATCAAAATAGAAATAACTTGATCAAAAATCTTATCGTCCATCTCAATGATAGATGCCTAGTGATCTATCTTCCTGTTGTCCACCACTGCAAAAATTTGAGGGATACTATGACCAACATCCCCAACTATTTGTACCTCCTAAACACTATAGATCTGTGGCCTACCTCCCTGGTACAATGGAAAATACTTCTTATGATGATCTTTGCGACATATCCAAGGCTATAACGATGCTCTACTTTCACCTCTAGTTTATTTCTCTCTAGGCCGCGACACATGTCCCTTCTCAACTACACTGAAATTCTTATAAGGAGAAACATTTTATTTCTCACCTACATCTTGAGCTCTTCCCCACTTCGTTGGAATTCTCCTTTTACTTTCTCATTTCCCTTCAACTCATGTTTAGGCTCAACTTTTCACTTTGACTGCTCATAATAAAGCTTTAACTTACAAATATCTTCCTCTAATGATATAGGCTCATCAAAATCAATCTAGTCTCTATATGCTGCTAGCAATCCACTAATGAATCTCTAAATCTTATCCTTATCCTCCTTGAGATATGGAACATACCTCAACAACTCCAATAATCTTCTAGTGTACTCATCATCTATCATGGAACCCATTGGTAAATCATAAAAATCCTTATCTCTATCATCACAGTGCCTCTCCAATATGTACTTCTTCTTGAAGATCCTCTCGATATCATCCCAAATCAAATCTTCTTCTCGAATGTGCTTGAAATTCTTCACACCTTCCCACCGAATATTTGCTTTCCCTTTAAGACTAAAAGTGGATATCTTAGCTTTCATGTTCTCTGAATAGTTATGCAATCTGAATAATTTCTTCATCCCAAGCAACCATGCCTCTGCATCTTTTGGCTTCTTCATCTCTCCATCAAATGTAGCAGGCTTGACTTTCTCAAACGCCACGGGAAAATAATCACCCCTCCTATAAGGATGTTGTTGGTGATGACTGTGATGATGTATCTTGGATGAAGAACTAGAGTGATGCCCATACATACCAGTCTTCCTGTCAGGTGTATGCAATGATCTTCCACATCTAACTGTGATTTGTTGTTGAATGTTAGTTTTTTGGTGCTAATTTCAACTTCAGAATTAAAAACAATTGCTTTTCATTTGCTTCAATTGCATAGGTTTCCCTTATGGTGTTTGTTAATGTAACAAGTAAATTTGTCAAGTTTTTATGTTAAATTCATGAGAAAAATAGCATGTAAATGAAATGATGAACAACAACAGACAAATATACAGAAAACCATCAAATGAACACTTAACATAGTATTTTGATGAAGGAGTTCACCCCTCTTGGGCTACATCTCCTTGGTATAGCTTCTATAGATTGGGCCTTTGTATTAACTCAAAATGGCCAAAGGTGTTGTTTAAAATTCTCTACTACTCCTGAAACCTACTTCAATGTGCTCAGAACATCACAATCATCTAAGAATGACTTTTTATGATCCCAAATTGCTCGGAAATTGCAAAATTTATGGCCAAAACAGTTTCTCCTAAGAAATATCCACTAAAACTAGAGAACTCTAGTTAATCCCATTAATTTTGGGGAAAATTATGAATTTGTCGGTCCGCCAAAAATCCCGCCAGCTTAATCCGTAGTCTAATTACCAATAAGTGCGGATTAATTAGCAATAATGCTACATTTAGCACTAATCACGTGAAATTATGGTTAGCATTAGTTGGCAGTATGTGGTAGTGATCACATGGGAGGGGTTACCGCTAATGGTTTATCTCAAATTCCGCCAACATAACACTTCAAATATAAACCACAATTGTTATAGGTTAAGAGATATGGTGGTGGTGTAGTGGTAAGTCGTGGAGTTTGTGTAGGCAAGGTCACGGGTTCGACTCCGCCGACTTGCACATAAAATTTTACAATGGGCCAATGTTGCTAGACCTTTGGGGAGGGACACGTGGCGGCCTCTGGGCTTGCCATATGTATCCTCTTCATTGGTCCTTCCTCCAACCAATAAAATGAAGCTAACTCACTACATTGTAGACCAACCACAACAAGCCACTTGGTGAGATCTCATCAGCCGTTGACCAACCCTTTGACCTACCCAGTCACCTGCCACATCAACAGTACGGACTGCTGACTATGCAATGACTGTACTTTTTTTGCAAAATTCTTCTATTTGGAAAAGTGGATAGAACAAAATATCTTCCTCACACGGGCTCCGTTTTGAGTGAAACGAGTTTCGTTGGGATCGTATCGCCTTGATAGACGCAGTCATTCAGGTTTTGAGTGATTCTGGGCACTTTGGTTTTTGAGCTAAATATTGATCAACTAATCATTCCTCCCCACTACAAGCCTTTTGGACCCCAAGAGATACTATCAATTATTCAGCAGGTGAGGGCACAACTCCCTCACCTTCTTAATCTGAATCCCTTTGGCCTTAGAAGGATTTTATCCCTTGAGTCCCACTCAAAGGTATTCGACATTCCCTCTCTTTGAAGTTCTGGTTCTTCTGTCAAGTATGAGATCTTGTTGAAGTTCATCAAGATATCCTGGTGAGAACTCATCTATTAATGGCAGATAAACATGATCTCGCTGATCATAAATCAATGGAGGCTCAAACAATCTCAAATTCCCAACATTAACAATAGAGTATATTTGCATATAAGGAGGCAAATCTAGCTTAAATGTATTGTTACCAATCTTTTCTAGAATTTTAAAAGGACCATAACAGATTGGCTTCAACTTTTTACCTTCCCCTTGAAGTCTCTCTTTGCTAATATATAACCAAACTTCATCTCCAACTTGAAATTTATGATTGACATGGTGTTTATCATTCCTTGCCTTATGGCTGCTTTGACTCTTTTCAAGTTTTTCTTGCACTGTGTGATGTATCAACATAATTTTTTCAATGAAATTCCTTGCCTGATCAATGTTTCTAATACCATCGATGGCGACATCTTTCTCAAAGATGAAGTCCAATGGCGATCTTGGAAAGTACCCAAAACATGCCTCAAATGGCGATGTGTTTGTGGAAGAATGCTTTGCCTTGTTGTATGCATGTTGTATGTAACGTAACTGTTCTTCCCACAACTTGAGATGTTTGCTGCAATATCCTCTAAGAAGATGAATTACTATCATGTTGACAACCTCAGTTTGTCCATCTGTTTGCATATGAAAGGTTGTACTATTCTCAACTTACTGTCCATCATGTCCCACAAATTTGACCAAAAATTCCCAACAAATCAAGAATCTCGATCACTTACAATGGAAGTAGGAAGATCAAAATGAACGCAAATATTTTGAAACAAAAGATGAGTTGTTTGTTTAGCTGTAATTTTATTTTTACATGGTGTTAGAATACACATCTTGTTGAACCTGCCTACAACTACATAAAAGTAATGATGAACTTTCCTTGATAATGGAATACCTCCTACAAAATCCATTGAGATACTCTCCCATGGATGTGAAGGTACCGGAAGTGGAGTGTACAATCCTAGTTTCTTATTTCTAGGATTACTTATTTCATACAAAGAACATCCTCTAATGAAACAAGATACATTATCAAACATGTGTGGCCAATAACAATACCTTTGGAGATTCGCTACTGTCTTGACTACACCAAAGTGTCCAACATTCACTGAAGTGTGCACCTCCCTTATGATATTGTTTCTTTCTCCCTGTGGAATACATAACTTGCCCAAGTGATACAACAAACTGTTAGTACATGGCAATATAACTCTTCAATTTTTTTTCCTTTCCTCAAGCTTGGGTACACATCTTGAAAGTCATTATCATTTGCATATTGCTCAATGTAACTTTCATGTAAAACTTAAATGTGCTTGAGTATAATAGATGAGTTTACAATAGGCCTAGAAAGAATATCAACTACCTTATTGTAGATTCCCTTTTTGTATTTGATGACCAAATGAAAATGTTGTAGAAAACCCATCCATCTGAAGTTTTGTGATTGCTGCAACTTTTACTGTGACTGTAAGTACTACAATGGTTGATGGTCGGTATGGATAATGGTCTCCTTCCCCATCAAGTATTGTTTCCATTTTTTAACACTGTGTACCAATGCGTAAAGTTCTTTTTCATAAGTGGGATAATTAGTCACAACACCATTAAAAATTTCAGAATGAAATGAAATGGGCTTACCATGCTGCATAAGAACCGCTCCCATGGTGTAATCATTAGCATCCATTTGAATCTCAAATGGCTGTCTAAGATCCACAAGAGCCAATACCGGTGCTAAACTTATGTTTTGTTTTAAAGTACCAATTGATTTTTGTTGTACATCTCCCAAATGGAAGACATTCTTGACACTAGTCAATGCATGTAGTGGTGCTGTAATGGAAGAAAAATGAGCAATAATTTTCCTCCAATATTGTGCTGCCCCTAGAAAGCTTCTCACGTCTGTAACTGTATTGGGCTTGGGCCAATTCACAATGACCTCAACCTTAGAGGGGTCTATCTTCATCTCACCTTCTCCAACAATGTGTCCCAAATATACTAAATAAGTCTTTCCAATTCCACACTTTGACATCTTTGAAAACAACTGTTCTTTTCTCAAGACATGAAGTACTTTGTTCACATGCATGACATGTTCATCTTTGGATTTGTTGAATATAAGAATATCGTCTAAATAAACAGTGACAAAATCATCTAGAGATGGTCTCAATACATCATTCATAACTCTCATGAAAGTAGTTGGAGCATTTGTAAGACCGAAAGGCATAACAAGCCACTCAAAGAATCCTTGTTTAGTTTTAAATGCGGTTTTCCAAATGTATTCTTCAACTATTCTAACTTGATGATAACCACTTTGTAAGTCTAACTTAGTGAAACACTTTGCATACCTCAATTGATCAAGAAAATCATCAATTCTTGGGAGTGGATAAGATTCTTTACCGTTATTTTATTAAGTGCATGGAAATCCACACACATGCACCAACTCCTGTCCTTCTTTGGCACCAAGAAAATGGGTGAACCGCATAGCGAAGTAGATGGGCATATGATACCTTTGTTAAGCAATTCTTGAATTTGCTTCTTGATTTCCATGCTCTCCATGATCGACGTGCGATACATGCCAATGTTTAGAAGTGGAACATGCTGTTGCAACTGTATCTTATGATGAATTCTCCTCTTGGGAGGTAAACCCTTTGGTTCTTGAAACATCTCACCATGCTTGCTTACTAGTTTAAACAAATCAGATTTTAACTTATCATCACAACCTTCAAAAGATTCATAATTGATATCATTATTTTTCTTGATCATGAGAAGCACAAAATTTTTACTTGCATTTGCTAATCTCTTCATCTGGCCTGCATTAACAGAAGAAATATTTAACTTTTTGCGATGGGCTCTCACAATATACTCCACTCCATACTTGAGCAATATGGCGATAAAATACTGCTTTCCTATCATATAGATATGGGCTTCCCAAAATCATTCCTGAGATGTCAAGTGGAACTACATCTAACTCAACTTCATGAATGAATTTTTCAATAATGGCAAACTTGAATAAGCATTTCCTTGTAACCTGTAAATTTGCATTATTGACTATCCAACCTAAGGGATATGGCTTATGATGAGGTACAGTTTCAAGGTTAAGATTTTTGACCAAGTCTTTTGAAATTAAGTTCGATTGTGACCCACTATCAAATAATGCATCAATCTTTGTATGATTTGAAATTACCCTTACATGGAACAACTCTATCCTTGATTCTTCATTTGGAGTGTTGTTGTGACTATGTGAGGAACTATTTCTTGCTATAGCTTCTTTTCCTTTTGTGACCATGGCTGAAATCTTGGTCTCATCACCCGAATCGGATCCAATATCATGTTGTGTGGTAGAGATTGTCTTTTGTTTCCCATTATTGTTTGGTTTCTTAGGCCTAGGTTCGGGATGTAGTTTCCAACAGTGGGTTTCATCATGCCCCGCTTTGGAACAATGTTGGCATATAGTTTTCTCTCATTCTTTCTTTACACTTGCATTCCTCTTTGCTTTCCATTTTCCACCCTTCTCTTTCTCCTTACCCTTGCTTCTTCTTACTACCCTCTTCCTCAATGTTCTTTCCTCTTGCTTCAAGGTGCATGGCTTGCACACATACCTCATCTAAATTGCTTGGATTGAACATAAGGATAGTGTGTTTTAAGTAAGTATGTAAACCCCCAATATATTTCAAGAGAGTATCTTGGGAATTCAAGTTTACTCCTAACAACAAAGCCCTTTTCCTAAACTCCTGTGTATAGTCTTGAATTTTCTCGCCCTTGAGTTGCCTAAAATTTTTCCAACTCATAATGGATTTTTGCATATAGGCTAAAGGATAAAACTTCCTTTTAATTAAAGAAACAAATTCAACCCAATAAAGGGATATCTTACCATGAATTCACATTTCCTCTTGAGTCTTTTCTTCCCACCAAACTAGTGTTGCTCCTTCTAGCCTCAATGAAGCCAATTGGATTTTTATATCATCTTATTGAAGGTTCTGAATTCTGCAATAAATCTCCAATTTTCGAATCCAATTGTTTAACATTTCTGAATTGACCTTATCATTGTACATTGGAAGTTCAAACTTAATGTCCAATTTGAGTAAGGGAGTTCTTCCTTTTGGTGTTTTTGAATGAGTATGAACAGTTTTTGTGGTGGAAGTGGAAGATGATGTTGTTAGTGATGATGAGGATGATGAAAATGATGAGGAAGATGATGAATATGGTGGAGATGGAGGAGGCTTTCCTCCATTACCCTTTGAATCCTTCTTTTCGTCTTTTTTATCTTATGAGGTTCCCTCTCCATGTGGGGACTTAGAACTCTTCCAGCCATTCTAGTATTCCTCTCTTCAATGAGGACTCTAACCATGGCAGTTAAGTCATAGAAATAGTTCTTGTATTCTTCTTCTTCTGAAAGACCTTCAGTCTCTCCTGCTCCAGACATGATGGCTTTGGATTTAAGCTCAACTTCTGGTACTGCTTGTACCTCCTCAATCTCAATTGAAGGTAAAAATTGAGGTGTTTCATGTGCAACTGGGATTGAAAATTTGGGTGGAGATTATGGCCTTGTGGGTCTCCTTCTTTTGGGCATTACCTCAGGCATTGCAACCAATAGTTTCCCTTCTCCTCTCTGTAACTTTAACCTTGTATGCATCACAAATTTGCAACCATTAAAACCCTACTTGCACAAAACTCAAGAAATCAAGCAAATAACCTTTACTCTGATAGCAACTTGATCTATTGTTGAATGTTAGTTTTTCTGTGCTAATTTCAACTTTAGAATTAAAAACAATTGCTTGTCATTTGCTTCATGGGCATAGGTTTCACTTATGGTGTTTGTGAATGTAACATGTAAATTTTTCAAGTTTTTATGTTAAATTCATGAGAAAAATAGCATGTAAATGAAATGCTGATCATCATCAGACAAATATATAGCAAACCATCAAATGAACACTTAACACAATGTTTTGATGAAGGAGTTCGCCCTTGCTGGGCTACATCTCCTTGGTCCAACTTCCATGGCTTGGGCCTCTGTATTAGCTCAAAATGGAAGAAAGTGATTATTATAATGTTGTACTGCTCCTAAACCCTGCTTCAATGTTCTAAGAACACCAAAATCATCTAAGGATGACTTTTTATGATCCCAAATTGGTTGAAAATTAGAAACATTATGGCCAAAATAGTTTCTCCTAGGAAATCTCCACTAAAACTGGAGAACTCTAGTTAATCCCACCAATTTTGGAGAAAATTTTGAATTTGTCAGTCCGCCAAAAATCCCGCCAGCTTAATCTGGTGTTTAATTAACAATAAGGCCACATTAATTAGAAATAATGTTGCAGTTAGACCTAATCGCGCATGGTTATGGTTATCTTTAGTCGACAGTTTGTGGTAGTGGTCACATGGGAGGGGTTATTGGTAATTGTTTGCCTCAAACTCCGCTAGCATAACATTTCAAATATAAACCACAACCATTATAGGTTAATACATATGGTGGCAGCGTAGTGGTAAGTCGTGGAGTTTTTGTGAGCGAGGTCGCGGGTTCGACTCCACCGACCTGCCCATAACATTTTACAATGCGCCAATGTTGCCAGAACTTTGGGGAGCGACACATGGTAGCCCCAGGGCTTGCCACATGTCTCCTCTTCATTGGTCCTTCCTCCAACCAATAAAATGAAGACAAATCACCACACTGCAGACCAACCACAACGTGCCACTTGGCAAGATCCCATTAGTCGTTGACCAACCCTTTGACCTACCCAGTCACCTGCCATGTCAGCAGTACGGACTACTGACTGTGTAGTGACTATACTTTTTTTTCAAAATTCTTCAATTTGGCAAAGTGAACATAACGCAATATCTTCCTCATACGAGATCCGTTTTGAGTGAAATGAGTTGCTTTGGGATCATATCACTGAGACAGACCTGGTCGTTAAGGGTTTGAGCAATTCTGAGAACTTTGATTTTTAAGCTAAATACTAATCACCTGATCAAACTATGTCCCCTCTATCCAACTTGTATCCGGATCGAGAACAACTACGATAGGCTCCATTAGTTTTCTCTTCCTGCTCTTGACTCATGCTTAGCTTTCCCTGTCTCTATAACTCTGACAAGATCTAAAGGATTGCTACATTACCCTCTACCTTCTTTTGTTGAGCCATTGCAAGTATTTCTTGAGCCTCAACCAACCTGTCATTGTCATATTTGCAACTTGTGATCTCTGTCCTCAAGCTCCTTAATGTATATGCTATACCAGGCGAATACTCTTCTCGTTACTGCCCAACTAATCTGTAGGAAGTGTCACAAGAAGTGTAGTCTACCATTTTTCTCGTCATCTTTTATTTCTCTTCTTCCTGCAAGTATACCATGTTATATAAACCAAATACATACCTTAGTTATTTTTAGGGGAGGCTTATCTCATATGCAAGATCCATTCACATTAGCATGCAAATGCATACTCATAAACATATCCGTGTAATAATATAACATCACAACAACATCACACATGATCATACCAATTGTATACCTTGATCCCATTCATGACAACCATAACCTTGTCAACATCAAACTTACCCAAAGAGAGCGAAACCATGCTTTGATGCCACCCTATGGTATGAGAGATGACCTAAAGAGAGTGAAACCCACTTTGTTACCACCATGTAATGCAACTCCTCTCACATCTTCCCACTTTCAACAGATTACCCGGGGTAAACATGATATGAGGGGTTACTATGATATGACTCAACCTCCTAGATGACCTTAAGGAAATGGAGTCAACATAGGTAGACTTTATTGACATCCCTCAGATGCCACAGATACCCTAGGAGTAGCCCAACTCCTCTAAGTGTCAAATCCCTGAGACAACTCACATTTTCCCTGACCTAGAACCTGAGTCACTCCCTTGCCAAGGCCTCCATGCAACTATGGGTTCCCAATCACTCCCATAAGCCTGAATCAGTACGACTGTGGCCTTTTTCTGCCAATTTTGTGCCAACAACTTCGATAATTAAGGCTATTTTCTAGGGCTTGGGCTTAGCATCTACCTAGAAAGCTATGAAACTTCCATAAATCATAAAAGACATCAAGACGATGGTTGTAAACCAAAAATTAGAACCAGGACTTGACCTGACCATCCCTAACTGAGACTTACATTTTGTAAAACACTTGGTAGATATGCAACCTACAAGTCATGAAAATCTCAACATTAGGGACTGAAAAAATATCTAACGTTTAACAAGAAGGGTCACTACCTTCTCTCATTAGTTGTCTTAACACCAATTAGGTCTTAGATTCATTATTTATTTAGTTATAGTGAAAACATGAAAAGAGCCATGACTAAGATCTGTCATAAAACTATGCTTAATACCAACATATAACCAAATGAATAACCATAAGAGAACAAATATTAAAGCCACATGATAACTAGTACATTTCCTTACCAAAAACAAGAGAAACTTAGCTTTTATTAACCATTGGAACTTACCAATTGGGTTCGGGGCTTCCTCGTTCAACCCGACCATAGGTTGGCTGAGCCAAATATCACTTCAACCAATCACTCCCATGCCATATTCCAAGCATGAATGTGGGATCTCATGGATAAACCAATCCAAAGACAACCAAGGGAATCCAGAGGTTAAACCACCTCCACCCTCTCCATATCATGATCACACCTAAATCGATGTCAAGATCACAAAATCGAATCGAGCTTGGATGCCTCAGAATTTCTTCACCATCCTTGAGGAATTTTCATGTCTCCACCCTCAGGGTTTTCAACGTATCCTGCCATTACCGATCAAAGGATTCCCAGGCCTTTGGGAATTTTCTCGAGACCACCTCAGCCCATATTTTGAATCTCGACAAAATCCATTCCAATGACAACAAAAAACAAAATACCAACATGCACATACCATGCATGTCAAAATCAACTAGGAAATCACAGATGTAGTCTGCTACCTACAAATATTCCCGCTGAATTTGCTTGATCCTTGCCTTCATTTCCTTTTCCTTGCTTTTCCTTTCCTTTCCTTGCTTTCTTACTTTCTTTCCCCTCTTGGTGCTTTCTCCTCTTTGAGACAATTCTAACACTAAACTGACAAACAACTGACAAAAGCTACCAACTGATGCTCTAAATCCTTTTTATTATTCATGCCTATAGTTTCTTCAATTTTCCGTTATTTGCTTCATTTTACTCCTCACATGCAGCCTGTGACCTTTCACCTTCCTTTTCTCCTAATTTCCACTATTTTCATAGATAATGTTCCACAATACCTTTTTTCCTTTCCAAAGCGTTAGACATTTACTTTGCCAATTTCCCCATAGCCATAAAACACAACAAGTGATGCCCACTAGGATATTTTCCCAACATTTAGCTTAGAATAAGTCTCCCTTGCCCATGGTCATATTTTACCTTTATTAACTTTGATTACATTAACTTTTAACTCGAGGTTGCTACATTAATTATACGTGTAAATTCCATTAAAAATTCTTGAGAGTTGAGATGTATGACTGATTGCACTAAAAAAAATACTTAGTTTTGCAAATACACTAAACGAAAAAAAAAAAACTATGGGTTGATGGTCAAGCTTGTATTCAGTTAACAACATATAATGCATTGTGCTTACAAAAATAAGGGAAATATTACAGTTTGAGTTATGGCTATAGTGAATAGTTCAATCAAATTGACACTTCCAACATTTTATTAATTAATACTAGTGGTTTTTTGATGGAATTGCCTTTGAATCAACAACAAAATCACAGTGAATGAATTCACATTCAATATCCAGGACAAAACTTCCAACCATAAAGTAGATTCTACCTTGAAAATAAATGGAAAAACTAGTTTTGTTGGGGATTTATTATGCTTGCATGTGCTAAGAAATCTCATGCATTGTTACTTACTAGAAAAAAAAAAGTGTAGATAGCCTTGACTCATAGACACCTTATCTCATTATGGATAGGCTCCTTGACTCCTTCATTCTCTCATCTTCATGAATGTTTCACTCTTCAAGTTTTCATCTCAGCTATATCCCTTCAAGTTCCCCTGGTTCTCTTTGCATCTTACTCATTGATTCCCTTCTTCACCACAACCTTCATTTTTAATGTGTTTCCTTGCGAACCCAACCATCACAATGCTTCATTTCCACTTCCAAGTAAATTTTAGATATGTTCTAAAATTTTCCAAAACTATTAGATGCTTATTACAAAGTTGAAAGGAGTTTTTGCTCTCTTTTTTTAGCAATGATCTAATTCAAATTAGTAAAAGACCCTGATTTAGGAATGAATAAAAGTTGGCCTTTTTGGGCTCTAAGTGCCACTTCAAGATGGATTTCAGTGGATAAAAGTAAGACTTCTCCTCAAAATTTTATTTGGAGCCGAATTTTATTAATACTACCATCTCAAAATTTGAGTTCAAGGTGGATTTTAGTAATCCAACCATTGAGCCTCAACCTATTAGAAACCCTTCTATAATTCTCAAACAACTTTTATTCCATAAAACCCTTTTGTTGGTTCCATCTCTAATTGTTCCATCAATGATGTTGGTCTAAGAAAGAGGATATTTGGGATCATCCTCTAAACCTTCTCTAGAATAATTATGTCTATGAGAATAATATTGGATTATGCTTTCAAGGCTTCCCCCTTCTAATTTACACACTGGTTGTGTTAGAGGTTATGTAGGACCTACATTTCTTTCTTATATAGTGTCTTCATTGAGAAGTATGAAATTTTAGTGGGTGGTATTTCCTCTTAAAGAAGCACATGGGATCTCTTTAGATAGTGGTTATTAAAATTGAGAAAAAAATCTAAGTAATATTTCCATGCCAACTTGTGCTTAATGGATTACAAGAACTTCCTATTTAGGATAAAAAGGTTCCCTTCACCTAAACACGAGATGTAGTGGTTAGTAATGTTTGAACATTAAATTAGGTTGATCGATATCTTTTAGCCACATAGCATCGACAAGTTGATGTGAATTTTTAGCAAGCTCGATAACTTGGTGTGAATTTTTAGCAAGCTCTTCAAAATTTCCTTCCCTTTCATTTCTCTAATGATCCATGGGTAGAATGGGGTCGCCATCATGACTAATATGCATAGGTATCAACAAATACTTTGGTACAATTTGAAATTTTCTTGCAAGGGATAATGAATTCATAATTTATTTAAGAATATTTTTTGAAACTCCTAAAGCACTTAGTCCTATATTTTCTTTCAGAAATCCTTAAAAGAGTAGGGGATACTAGGGAATTTGAATGTCTATCTAGGAGAAAGCCAAGCACGCCCTTGGGATAATGGGAAATCAAGGGCATCCTTCTAACTTTATTAATACCACTAGGTTTTAACCAATTGTAGCTTTGATCTAACTTTATTAATACCACTAGGTTGTAAATTTTCATCAACCATTTACTTCAAGGCTATTGTTAACTCATCCCACATAGCCCTTGTACACATGGACAACAAAAAATACTACCATAATTTAGTCTTATGAATTAAATTGAAATACAACTAAAAATTTAAATGCAAAAATAAAACTAATCTAAATCCTAACTAAGAGTCTTAGATAATCGATTGACACAAAACAAAGATTAAACAAGAGAAATAATCCATTGACTATAACCTCTACAAAACTACGACACTTGGAATTTTGAAAATATTATATAAGTCACCAAAAAAAAAATTGTTATGAGACGGAGTGCAAAGAGCCGTGGAAACGTGCTGGTGATGACGAGTGCAAAGAGCCGTGGAAATGTGGCGGTGAAGGATCGAAGAGTTGACCCACAACTGTTATGAGAGGGAGTGCAAAGAGTCGTGGATCGAAGAGTTGGCCCACTGTTACTTGTAGGGGAGGTGAAATGGCGTGCATTTTTTTATTTTTAAATATACAAATTAATTTATTGTGAGAGCTCTGAATGAATAATTCAGGTGCGGGGAGGTAGGATGGTTCAAGGGACTGGCCCTGAAGAATAGTTTGACCCTGAATTTGCGAGTTTTATATTATAAAAGGGAAAAAATTAGAGACAGTCATGGACTAATGTCTGCGTCCAATGTCCCCGATGCAGATTGCTATTACGGATGGATGAATAATTACGTCGTAAGGCGTTCCCCTTGGAAATCAACTTTGCTCTCTGGCTACGTGTCATTACTTTACACCATTAGATGATATGGTAGACGATTGAGCCATCTTGAGTCGTTGGATTATGTTGAGGTAGCTGCAACTCCTTAACTCCTTAACTGCCTGAGCAGCGCATCAGCTTCGTCTCCTTGGGTAGTGTATCAACGGCGGGGAGAAGATGCTGGTGTACGAGTATATGCCCCAGGGGCCGCTGAGTCTGCATCTGTTTGAATGGGCGGCGGCCGGGCTGAGGCCGCTAGAATGGGGCCGCTGAGTCTGCATCTGTTTGAATGGGCGGCGGCCGGGCTGAGGCCGCTAGAATGGGGCCACTGAGTCTGCATCTGTTTGAATGGGCGGCGACCGGGCTGAGGCTGCTAGAATGGAAACAGAGGCTTAGCATTGCCCTCGATGTCGCCCGCGGAGTTGAGTACCTGCACAACCTTGCACAGACGAGCTTCATTCACAGAGATCTGAAGCCCTCTAATATCCTTCTGGGCGACGACATGAGGGCCAAGGTCTCGGATTTAGAGTTGGTCAAGCTGGCCCCTGATCGAAAGTTTTCTGTTGAAACCAGGCTGGCCGGCACTTTTGGTTATCTGGCCCCTGAATACGCAGGTACGCATGGAATCACTCCATTTCATTCCATTGCCCTCAATGTCACCCACGGAGTTGAGTACCTGCACAGCCTTGTACAGACGACCTTCATTCACAGAGATCTGAAGCCCTCTAATATCCTTCTGGGCGACGACATGAAGGCCAAGGTCTCGGATTTCGAGTTGGTCAAGCTGGCCCCTGATGGAAAGTTTTCTGTTGAAACCAGGCTGGCCGGCACTTTTGGTTATCTGGCCCCTGAATACACAGGTACACATGGAATCACTCCATTTCATTCCATTGCCCTCGATGTTGCCCGCGGAGTTGAGTACCTGCATAGCCTTGCACAGACGAGCTTCATTCACAGAGATCTGAAGCCCTCTAATATTCTTCTGGGCGACGACATGAGGGCCAAGGTCTCGGATTTCGAGTTGGTCAAGCTGGCCCCTGATGGAAAGTTTTCTGTTGAAACCAGGCTGGCCGGCACTTTTGGTTATCTGGCCCCTGAATACGCAGGTAAGCATGGAATCACTCCATTTCATTCCATCAATCTAGCTTTGTTGGAATTCAGTAGCTTTGTTTTGTTTCATTCCATCAATTTAGGTTTGTTGGAATTCACTAGCTTTGATTTGTTTGAATTCATTAACTTAAGTCTCATTGAGTTGATTCAGAATGCAATGAGTTCATTCAACCAGGGAGATTCTTCAGTCTCCCTGGTTGAATGAACTCATTGCATTCTGAATCAACTCAATGAATCTTAGCAATGGTGTAACGCCTGTGTCTGATTTGTCGGAGGACTATTCGCTAACCTTTGATGGTGAAAAACCATCTTTGTCCTGCACTGTTCTTGATTCAGTCAAACTGGATATTGACTTAACTTGTTCCATATGCTTGGTGAGTTCATATAGTATTGTTAGAGCACATATAAATGTAATTCACTATGATGAAAGTACTTTGTTAAGTTAATTAACCATTTTCACTGTAGCCCACCTGTTTGATTTACAGCAGCATTGTTTAGCAATGGTATTTTGATGTACAAGACTGTTATCTGTAGTTTAAGGAAGAAGGACCAATGGTACTTTGATGTACAAGACCGTTTTCTGTAGTTTAAGCCTTAAGGAAGAAGGACGAATTGAAGACCGAGGATAGTAATAACCGGACTAGAAACTTGGGAGGAAATGCCTGAGAAGGGTAGTCTTCTAGAACAAGACAAAAACTTTGTCTAAATGAATAAGTTCCCACCAATGAAATTTTATTAAGATAAGCGACACTGTAGACTGTGCTGTCTCACGGTGCCAGGTAAATACGAATAATGCAATATTGCCGTAGAACTCAAGATAGTGGTATGGAGCTCATGAACCGTAACCCCAACTCTCATGGTTGCAATAGAACCGACAACCTGATTAAGAGACGTGCTTCTTATACCATCCTTATATGAATCTGCATTATTGAATTGAAGTTAAACAGCCTTATGAATCTGCATTATTGAAGTAAATTACATAGCTTGAATAAATAGGAAGACTATCTTCTGCGTTTGGTCTGTGTATTGTGTGTCCTTTGACTGTATTTGGAATTTGTGAATGAACTCTCCAACTTTATCAAACATAACACATGAATTTTCCAATTTGATTAAACCTAGGACATCATAAATCAATGTAACAACATGAAGGCAAACTATTAAAGATATTTGTCAATGTTCATAAAGTATGAGTAATCATCACTGTACAAGATAATTTACCTCTTAAAATGTTTCAATGCAACTATCTACACAATGCTCAACTTTCACATTATCCTTCTGGGTTTTCTATGTTTAATTTGGCAGTTGAAATTATAAAGCCTTCCTTACTTTCTAGTTGAAATAATTTGAGATTGCTTGTTCATTAGAATTCTCACAATGACCTCAAAGATGTGTGCAAAAGTTGAGGCTTAGTTTGATTGAACTATTGAAAATGACATTAACTCAGAAAAATATATAAATCACACATAAAAATCAGAGACACAATATTGACGAAAAAAGGCTGAAGCCTCATGCTTCTCTCTCATTCTCTACATTACTCATTCTCAAAATAATTGAATATAGTGTTACAAATAAATAGATGAGAGACAATGTTCTCAAGATAGTGCGTGCTATCTTAGACACCTTTGGTTGAGATAATTTCTCCTTTGGTTGAGATAATTTCTCACCAGACACACCAATATAGGAGTTACCTAAACTAACTCCTATCTTAGAGGAACAACCCAAGAGTTAGGCACAAATTCCTAACTTGGAATTTTTAATTAATTAATTTATTTTTGGATTTATTATTGTTTTATGAGAGAGGCTAACATTCCCCCCTTCAATGATAAATCCAAAATAAGAACGAGGAACCATCTTCCAAGTTCTCATGTTGATCCTCAAAAACATTGCCTGAAAAAACCGCCAAATCTGGATGCTGAACAAACCGCAAAATGAAGAGACTGAGTCAGCTGCATGCTTGATTCATCTCTGAAGGACGCTTGACAACTCCATCATGTGCCAAGCCGCAAAAGGATCCAACTATCCTTTGCTTGAAAACAGCATCCGGTGTCCACTGACACAATCTGATGAACGCCCACTGGCGTGTTTGCTGATGATGATTGCCCACTGGCTGAAGATGTCGAAAAACAACTCAATGTTGTTTTTGCTATGACGAAAGCTGCTCACTGCTGCTTTGGCTATCGATCGCCCACTGGAGAATTTGTTGATGCCCACTGGCTGATGAAGATGCCCACTCGCTGCTTCGCTGATGTTGTCGAGACTTTCAGTCTGACAATCACTTTTCAATTTCATTGACATTTTCCCCCCTTCGTCAGCTGAAAGGAGAGACAATCTTCTCCAAAATATATCTGAACTCCCCCCCTTCAGGTGTAGAAGAGTTTCACTGTTGTACTCCCTCATTCAATTGCATGAGAGTACCGTCATCGATTCACTGCTGGCTGCACTATGTGTGAATGTAGTCGGTTGTAGAACTGATACAACCGTTTGACTGTGGATGACCATTCCCAAGGATCAATCCATTCATAATGTATCTTCAATCTGCTTGATTTTTGGTGGTTGCGACATTTTGCTAAGGAATGATTGGGCTTGCCACAATGGCAACACGGATGGAGATCAAAACACTTATCTTCCAAATGACTGGCTCTTTGACAATGAGAGCATTTCGGTTGAACATGAACTTCAGGTTGCATGCAATTTCGTTTGTCTACAACTTTCTCAGAACCTGCTGAGGTGAGTGGTTCAAGAAATCTTGCACTCACAAACTTAATTGGCTTGGAATAATCTAGGATTTGTAAGTTGGTGTCATCAGGGACATATCCTAAGCCACGTCTATTCTTGTTATTTTGAATTTCTTCCCAGGGCTTGATGATGGCTTTGGAAGAAATTTGAATTTTATCATGAACAACTTTGACACTTGAAGTTGTTGGGATGAATGACTTATCATCTGGATGGTTCAAAGACTTGAAAGTATCACTCTTTTCTTGCAATTCATTCCTTTGAAGTTGGGACTCAAGCTGAAGAAACTCAATGGTTTCATGCGTTTGCTGTAGATGCCGTGAAATATCAGCAAGAGTTTCTTTCCTGACATGCACCATGTCTTCATCACTGGAGATGATCAAACTGTGAAGAATGTTTAATAACTGAATATGCCACGCCATCTGAACTTGCTCACTTGAAGTCAGGCTCTCTTGTTGTAGATGTTGTGTTTTGAACTGTTGCACTTGATTTTTTTACTTGGATGACAGGCTCGCTTGCTATGGGACTTGAATATCACGCTCGCTTGATTTGTTGATCTCAACTTGCTAGAGTTGAACTTGTTTTGGTTGCTGTGATAGTTCTTTCAAGGAGTTAAAACTCATGGACTCACTTGATTGTGCTTTAAAGGAAGGGTGTCGAACACTGTCGAAAATGCACCCAAAAAAGCTTACAATGTTTTTAATGACTCACATAAAACAAGGAATTCACTTGTCTTAATTTGACTAAGTTGAAGAGAATTGACGTGCGTGACTTCTGATCAAATCAAAACATGGGTGTCGGTTTCAACCGAGAATGCACCCGTACAATGCAATGTAATTGGAATTTGATTCACAAGTTCTTAAATTTGTTTGCAAGAATGTTGATGTAGACTTTGCTTTGAAATGCTTTAACTTGATTAAGTGAAGTTGCTTGTTGATGTAGAATGTTGATGTTGACAATCTATGATTATGAGTTGTATTTGCACAGATGCAAGTGTCGAGTTCAATTGTCCTTCCTTGACGCTATTCTTTTACAAGTGTTGTGCTTGCTTGCATTGAACTTTATGTGTGTGGTAAATGCGATCATTTATGTGTCAAAACTAGACACAAATTAGAAAGCAAAAACATGAATCCATAAAACACATGCGCCATCAAACACACACAGTGTACCTTAGATCCCCTTATTCAATTTCGGGCGGATCTAGGACACATCAACACTAAAAAATGATATCTTTATTAATCACTGAGTACATCTGAAGTAATGATAATGCCAAGCTGACAACCCTTTGAAACAACTCGCCTTCAAAATCTGAATGGATTGTGACACGATCCCTCTCAAAGTAAAACAATACTTTGGATTATAACAACTTTCCCTTATCACTCCAAATACAAAATAATACACTTAAATCTCCAAAAAATATTTTCCAAATTTACAAAATGTAATGCACCTTATCCAGTCATTTTCTTGCTTATGTCACTCCTTATATCTCCCAAAAGCACTCCAAATTTTTTTTGCTCATTAAAAAGGCATACCTCATTATAAAAAAAATTATCCACTCCCTATCTCTCCAAAAAAAACACTTTAACTAACTTATGCCCACTTAAAACTCAAACATAATAAAATCTCCGCTTCACATTACACCACTCATTCTTTTTTATGCATAAGGCTTAAACTCACGTTTTGGAAATGCACATTTTCCACGCATAAAACCTTTAAAAATATTACCCCATTAAGAGTGCTTTAAAATGTTTTGACTTTGAAAATTTGATCTACGGATGTGAAAGCGAGGATAGTTGGAGGGCATTCACTTCAATGGCATGGTTTGAATCAATCCATCACTGCTTTAATGAAACTCAACTGCAGGTGTTATGCGGATAATTAAAACAACTCCATGCTTTCCTTCAGTGACATGTGTTGTACCTTTGAAAGTAATGCAACCAGGAAGAAGTAATTCTTGGGACGCCGGCATAATAGGCAACCAACGCAGGCTCGGAACTTAATAACAACGATTTCAAGCAAGTTCTCCATGAAGGTTCTGGTCAGATCGCTTGTCACGCAGCTGGTCGCATTGTTGTATGGTGATTGTGAAAGAAACACAACGTATATGCTGTTGTATGCTAGTCCTCCAATTTCTTGTATGTTGGACGCAAGCTGCTTCCAAAGGTGGCTTTACACTTGTTTATGAACGCAGGTACCTTCTCTGTGAATGCTTCGACTATGACATGACAGCTAGAATCCTTGGCAAGGAAGAGAACCAAATGGAGGACAAAAGGATAATGGAGATGAACTACAGAAAAGGCAGAAACCCAATCTTTTCACCAGTTAGCGTTATATCTCTTACACAAAATCTATTCGATTGCAGGACAAATCCTCCATGAGAAATAGCTCTCCATTATTACACCGCAGTAGGTGATCAAGTGCAGGTGTGAAGCGCCAAAAAATGGGGAGGATTCATAAAAATAACAATTGTGAGAAATATGTAGTACCATTCAATAATTTTTCCATTTTTCTGCGTCTATATTTATGTGCGTCTAAGATTTTTTGTTCTATTGCAAAGCAGACAGTTGGAACTAAACACCAAATTCTATCGCTAGAACAAACCCCCAATTCAGCAGAGAAATCTAAAACCATACAATGAGTAGAGCTTTCAGAAAAATTCAATGTCAGAGGACTTGTAAGGACTCCATTTTGTCCCAAATTGCTATTGAACGACAAACCATCATTGTTTCCCCTCACTGCGGAAATGATCCATAAAATAAATACGACAAAAGATATAGAACGTTAAAGAGATGCAGAGTCCAAAGCCTTATGCAAGCTCCTTTCACCTACAATGTTGTGTCACGCATAACAAATTTGTTTCTCACGAGCTGATTAAATCAAAATTCTAGAAACTGGAGTTGGTAATGAGACATCTGATCACAACCATGAAATATCTAATAAAGTAATTGTATGTTAAGCATGGATCAGCAGGCGAACTTTACTTTACAGTTTCTCAAGAGACGGCCTCAATAAATTTGGAAAGTCGTATCTCAAGTTGAAGATAGGTGTGACTTTTTCTATGTACATACCATAAGATCGCAACAAAACTGAAGAACCTGTCTTTGTTTCTTCATTTACAGCGACGACTCGCGTATACCACAAGATATGAAATTTGAAAAATGGGTGAGCGCTCTCAGCTGGCATATTATGTCAAAGGAAGCATTCAACATTCTCTTGCATCGGTGCACTTGATGGCTCCACTCGGTGAGCTTCCTTTTATAGTAAACGACTCCACTTCTGCACCTTCCTGCGACAGTGAATGGTCAGATATCCAAGGACGCAAGCATCTGATACCTCATGCTTTCCATTCCATCTTTAAAAGTTAGCAGAGGAAGATGCTTCTGCGATTATGTAATTGGTATCACATGCAGCTAGCCACCAATCCAGTGCCAACTCAAGTTATAAGCTCCAATCAAGCCATCAATTCCTCGCGAGGTTCTCCTTCGTTGCACGCATAATTTTTAACACTCAAGCTTTGTCACATGATCCCAAAAATCATGAACTTTGCTCCGATACCACATATTGAAAATGACATTAACTCAGAAAAATATATAAATCACACATAAAAATCAGAGACACAATATTGACGAAAAAAGACTGAAGCCTCATGCTTCTCTCTCATTCTCTACATTACTCATTCTCAAAATAATTGAATATAGTGTTACAAATAAATAGATGAGAGACAGTGTTCTCAAGATAGTGCGTGCTATCTTAGA
Source organism: Pinus tabuliformis (assembly GCA_031772625.1). NCBI lineage: Eukaryota > Viridiplantae > Streptophyta > Pinopsida > Pinales > Pinaceae > Pinus > Pinus tabuliformis. The sequence continues at coordinate 233,629,447 of CM062806.1, forward strand.
CACCTTTGGTTGAGATAATTTCTCCTTTGGTTGAGATAATTTCTCACCAGACACACCAATATAGGAGTTACCTAAACTAACTCTTATCTTAGAGGAACAACCCAAGAGTTAGGCACAAATTCCTAACTTGGAATTTTTAATTAATTAATTTATTTTTGGATTTATTATTGTTTTATGAGAGAGGCTAACATGAACATTATCCTCCTGCAAGCTATTCTACACCCTGTGATTGATAGGTAAACCATTTATTGTTTTAATAAATTTCTTCTGAGCCTGATACCAGAAAGTCGGGTGTTTAATGTTGGACACTAAATGTGATAAACTGTATATAGAACTTCTGGAATAGCAGTTGTCAATATTAATCTGTATGATCTATTTGAATTTGAGTATCTTGTAGCTTTGGTTTCAAGGTGTCGTTGTTGCGTATAAATGGCAAATACTAAACAATAAGATCTAATGGAGTTCCAAACCTGTCAAATTCCAATTCTGCTAGCTGGCGAGGATAGTGAGATTCAATGGACTGCAGTTTTCCAAACCTAATTTACCTAAATGATAATCAAGCCAGAGAGTGCAGATGAGTGAAAACGAAACAATTATTTGTAACCACACGGTGCAGATGAGTCGACCTGGCATGGCCTTTTCCCATACTTGCATTGACTTGGATCACAGCGACAACATTATATAGAGGCTAGCTGGGGATCCTGCTCCGATAGTGCCTGTGCTTCAATTCAAGATCTAGAAATTGGGGACAAGATATTGCTGTTTGCCATTATTAAATTCAGTGGGATTTGATTAATTGGTGATTGCCGGGTTGTGAATGATGAGATTCAAGGTTTAAATAGAATAAAATATTGAATAATGTTCAAATTCAATAGAATTTGATTAAGTAACTTTGGCTGGCTCGCTCTGTTATAGAGTGTTATGTAAACTATGAAATTCAAGATCAAAATGGAATAAAATACTGAAAATTTCAAAGGGAAACAGTTATCAATCCTGTGAAAAGAAGAATATGGCAGGAGGGGGCAGCAGTAGTGATCGTTCTTTAGCCGAAACTCCTACATGGGCAGTAGCAGTTGTTTGCTTGGGATTTGTAGTCATCTCCTTATTGCTTGAACAGGGTATTCATCATGTTAGCAACGTAAGGTTTTGTTTCAGTCTCAGCAGTAGACTGTTTATTTAATTTAATGCATCTTACTTCGGCTCTGCACTCATTTTGTTTTGGCTAGTGAGGATTTCCTAAAATTTGGGCTTTGTATTCAGCAACAAACCACACTGGTAGAGCCTAATTTTAATGTGCTCATATATGATTAGTGATTAGAAGTAAGAGCTGATCATTTTTTTTTTGGGAACACAAGTTTTGAATACAATATGCATTCTGTACTGATAAAGTCTCCTTCTGTCACTATATTGACAGTGGTTGAAGAGGAAAAAGAAGAACGCCCTGTATGAAGCACTTGAAAAACTGAAAGCAGGTAACAGATGTTTCAAACCACTAACATTCCCCATGTGATTGATGCAGATATGCTTGTTGCAGTCTATCTTGCATGAGATTTCTTGCTAATCATCTTGTATGAGAAAATATATCTGAAAATGGTTTGCTCTATGGAGTTCTGATGTTTTACCAGAAATCCTGTTTCCTGGGTAGAGCTTCCTGATGAATTATCATGAGGTAGTCACATGGGCTGACAATATGTCTGAAATGATCTGTTTTGATTGTATTGGTAGATTTTTTTGACATTTTGTAGTTGGATTTCAAACTAATATTTCATGCAAACAGATTTATCTCTTTTAGCTTAGAATTTGTGAATGAGATTTCTGGTGCTCTGAGAAAATATTTCTAAAATTTGTCATTTTGGGCTGCAGAATTGATGCTTCTTGGTTTCATCTCACTTCTACTGACAGTTGGAGCGAAGCCCATTTCTATGATTTGTATATCCAAAAAAGTAGGTGATACTATGCTTCCGTGTAAGACAAATGATACTGCCGTCGAAAGCACTGTTGTTGAAAGCATGAAAGTAGATAATGGGGAGGAGCACGGCCGAAAACGTTTATGGGAATCCATGTCCTCTGAACAGAAGATCCCATGGAGGTGTGTCTTAGCTAGTGCTGGTGAGGATAGCAACTATTGTAGCTCCGCACATGTATATACCACACCCTACTCTTAGTCTTACTGCATATGGCATAACTATCCAGGCCCTGTGATTCTCTGAGTGATTTTTTTCATGCAATTAGGGTTACTTAGACCATTTTGAAATAGGATTTCAATATATATTTCAAATGTTTATCCTAAGTTGGACTTATTTGATAATTTGTCATTCTTTGTTTGAAGGGTAACTATCCTCTTGTCTCCCCGACTGGCATGAACCAACTCCACATCTTCATCTTTTTGTTGGCAGTTCTCCATGTGTTATATAGTGTCTTAACTGTCGCCCTAGCAAGAGAAAAAGCAAGTGGAAGGGGAGACAAATTGTTTTCTCCATATATATTATTCAGTTTAATTTCTGCAGTAGATCTTATTGTTTTGATATCTGCATGCTTTTAAATCCTCTGTTAACAATGAGATCTGTAAATCCTATTGATGCCTAGATGAAGCGCTGGAAAGCATGGGAATAGGAGACACAAACATTGGAGTATGAGTTTTCACATGGTGAGTTCTTTTGGTTCTTCTAACTGGGTTTGTCTAGAAGAGTATTTATTCCAGCATCTGGATACTTTCAGGTTGAAAACTTAAAAGAAATAACCCAAGCCAGTTTGGCAACTGTGCAAATTCTAATTGGTATATACTGTGTTATAGGCTGATTGGGTAAAGTTCTTGATTTCAAAACTAAAATATTTAGAGGGCACAACATGAAACTTGCGCGATTGGATAAGCTTTTCAGGGTGTGAAAAATACCATATGGCTTTTGAGGGATTTGTTTCCTTTTTGGTCCAAACAGATCCTGCAAGATTCAGATTAACCCATGAAACTTCATTTGTAAAGCGCCATATGAGTTTCTGGAGCCGAACACTGATTCTTAAATGGATGGTAAGTTATTCACAATTCCAAATCTTCAAGGGATATATCTTTGTTTCCTATTTCCATTAATTGAGAAATATCTGTATCCCTATTTGCATTAATTGAGAAATATCCATATCTGATTTAACATTAGCTTTCCTTAGATTTGCAGGTATGCTTCTTTCATCAATTATGTCCGTATGTAACTAAAATTGATTACGTGACCTTGTGCCATGGCTTCATCGTTGTAAGTTTTGATCACTTTAAATCGTCTTTTCCTTCTCATCTTGTTTATTTCAAACCCAACTTCATTCATGTAAGGCATCTGATTTGTTCTAAAGTATTAATTACTTAAAAATGTACGTACAGGCTCACTTGGCTCCAAATAGCAAGTTTGATTTTCAGAAATATATCAAGAGATCTTTGGATGATGACTTCAAAAGTGTAGTTGGAATCAGGTTAGTAACGTTTTTCCGTGTTCACAACAGCTTTGGTCTCAGACAGAATTATGTATACAGTATTTCCCTTGTCTGACATTGGTTTGTCATCCCCCCGTTTTTTTTTTAAAACCTGTTCTTGACTTTTAACTAACACACACCCTTGATGCATTATCTGCAGTCCTCCTTTGTGGGCTTTTGCTATAATCTTTTTGCTTCTTAATGTGAATGGTAAATCTTTAGTACTCTACCCTACTTCCAAAGTCAAGTCTTCATTCTAGATGTCCACAATTGTTTAAACTAACTTTCTCCTTCTGATGGGATGTATTCCTCTGAGCAGTGTGGTATACATTTTTATGGATCTCGTTTATTCCCTTAATGGTAAGGGCATAAACATTTTTCTGGATCTCGTTTATTCCCTTAATTGTAAGTGCATAAAAATATTACTCATAGGAGAGGGTACATTGATCATGTGAACCAATGATCTTGGACGTTTTTCTGATTGAATTCTTCAAAACTTATTTCCATTTATCTTCCAAAATGTGCAGATAATTTTGTTGATTGGAACAAAGCTACAAGTTATAATAACAGAGATGGCTTTAGAAATTCAAGATAGGCTTTATGTACTGAAAGGAACTCCGGTAGTGCAGCCAATGAATGAACTATTTTGGTTTGGTCGCCCTCAACTTGTCCTTTTATTGATCCATTTCACTCTCTTCCAGGTATCAAATGATGTGCATGCTAAATTCTCATTGACAAACTATATTTCTGAATTCTCTGAATATTCATGGGAATAGCAATGGATTGATTGTTACTTCTATTCTGCAGAATGCTTTCCAGCTTGCATTCTTTTTTTGGATATGGGTAAGCAATATGTTCATTCAGTAAAGAATAAATTCTTGTGTGTAGAGTCATTGGGTTTATTATGCTAATGATAGTAACATTTTGCAGTCTTGCATTTGTTGGGATGCAGTTTAGTTGTTGAAACTTGAGACACGGCATCACCATGTTAATGAACCAGAGTCAAATTTAGAAATCAAAGCCTTGAATTATAAGTTGGCTGAATTTGATGAAATTTATATGCACTATTAATTCAATACTTAAAAAAATATAGTCTCAAGCACCCTAAATCAATTTCAGTTTATACAGCATTAGAATTTCATTTCTACTACATCTCTGCATCTTATTTAAATTTGACTTTATGCTTGCAGTACGAATTTGGCCTGAGATCTTGTTTTCATGACAATTTTGTTTTAATCATAATCAGAATCATCATTGGGTAAGTATGTGATCACTTTTTGAGTTTCCCCATAAAGTTTTCGAGGAAAAAGAAAGTATGTTGAGCATTCAAACCCGTAGACTATTATACATATTTTGTTTACAAAATCTTTATCTTGCCTTAAACATGAAGAGAGCACATTCTAAGCAAGCAAGTAATCGTTTTAATTAGGTTATTGCTGCTTTGGATTAGTACTAGCAGACTGCAATGCTGTCTATGGAGAACACTGATAGTAACCATTTTTTGCATCTGATGAGGACTCCATTGGGCTGCTTGTGTCTGTGATTAGGGTTGCTGTGCAGTTTCTATGTAGCTACATCACACTTCCACTTTATGCACTTGTAACACAGGTGAGTCTTTTCATGTTCATCGAAGATACCATCAAATTCGGGTTGTTGAGAGGATCAACTGAAATTCAGACTCCAGAACAGGCTGAATAATATGAATATAAATTGGGAGAATTGCATTGGTCAAGTTTTCACTACCAGTCGATTTATCTTGTTTACTTTGTACAGAGGATAGATGCAGCCAAGCTGTACAGTGCGTGATGCTTAAATAACTTACTAGTATTTATAAAATAAGAGATAAGTTGTCACTTGAGAATTAGTTGAACTCACAGCAGACAAATTTATTAGGGAAAAATAAGAACTAGGAAGTTTCAATTTTTATTTTTATTTTTGGCAGAACAGATTATTCACTCTGTTGTGGGTTTCAGGCAAACCTAAAAAAAATTGGTTAGGAAAACAAGACCACTCTAAAACTTTCTTTTGTTTGTTCAATAAATTTCTGATAGTAGTCTCACCCATGTCAAAAGAAAACAAGAGAAAAAGACACAATGACTGTGTTGAAAGATTGGCAGAATTTTTCTTTAGGCGAATTGATTTTGTGATAGTGAGCTTCAGGACTGTTCAAATAATCCTGCTGTGATTAAACCTTAGGGTAGTGCTCTCAAAACTGATGATATGTTCCTGTGCAGATGGGTTCTCACATGAAGAAGGCTATATTTGAAGAACATACAACCAATGCCTTACAAAAATGGCAGAAAACTGCTAAGAAAAAAATGAAACGACATAGAAAGTCAGAACATTCTTCTTCTAGAATCGCAAGCAGCTCAGTGTTGTCTTCTGGGTTTCAAAGTGGGGAAACAACTCCAATCCATGGATCTTCTCCATTGCACTTTCTTCGCAGATACAAAACAATGGGAGACGTTAATACTTCAGAGATATCTGAGAGCTATTATCACTCAGAATATGAAGCATCGGATCTGGAAATGGACACATCTCCAAGTTATTCTCCCCAACGTGCTGAATCTATTTTGATTATCGAGGCACAGGGGGACACACAGGTTACAAGTCAATATCCCATGTCAACGAATGCAGACACACAGAGTGAAGAGTTTTCTTTTGCCAAGTTATAATGTGAGATCCACATCAGACCAAACCTCCTTCAAAGCAGCCTTGTAGCCATGTTTGAATTCACATTTGAAACTTGTAATAACCGAGGTAATGTTTATTTCGATTTAATCAGCTGTGAGAAGTGGCCCCACGACAAACAGGAAATCAAAAGGGATCTAAACATCCACATATATTACTCTTCATTGAGCTTAAAAATGGACAAACTGCAATCAACTATTGCAATATTTTCACAAAAGGATCAGATGGAATTCATGGTGTTAGAGAATCTAGGGCAAAGTATTGTTGTGATGATTTTCCGTGACCTGATAACAATTCAGCTCACAACTTACTTTCTCTACCAACGGGCCATGGTGCCTTGTAATGGTACATTGATGCTTGAAGGCCTCATTCAATCAAATTTGCAGGGAAATATGGAAGGAGGAGTGGCAGCAATCTGACTATCTGAGTTCGAGTCCTAAAATTGAAAAAATATCGATTGTTTTAGGAATTCTCCAACATTTGTACCTCACTGTGCTACAGTGGGATCATATTAGAATATGTGAAAACAAATATCTAAACATTTTAATTCCTTTGAATAGTGAGAGTATCTAGCTTACCAATCTTCTTTGGCCCTGTTATGGCATAAAAAATATAAAATCTATTTTGGTTCATGGACCATCTTCAGCTTTTGATTGTGACCTATGTCATGTTATAGGGTATGTTTCCAAAATGGCATGTCCCTTTGTTGAAATTCCATTCCATATTAGTATTCTTCTGTCTTATCTTTAGCTTTAATCTTGTGACATCTAATTTATTGCTTTTTGACAGTCATGGTTACTCTTCAGTTTTCTTTGAACCCAAGAAAGAACAGAGTAAAGTTTCTTATTCCTTTGAATAGTGATAGTAACTTTCTAGGAACTTTCTCAATAGTCACTGTAAGGGAGGAGGAATATAATTGCTTTTCACGCAAGTTCCTGGGTTGATGTGATAGCCTCCTTGCACAAAATTCCTTTGTGCAGTCCCATCATTGCTTTGAGTGGTCTCAAACATTTCCAAAAACCATTTTATACAATTGGTTTATAAAGGCTTTGCCTTTACAAAAATCTAGCAAACCTTCTTAGGCCTTTCGTCCCTCCACCATAGTCTGATCTGAGGTTCAGGTCTATTTTAGGGCTTGACCCTTTTCGGACTGCAAGTTGGCCTTTTCAATTTTGTTTTAATCCCATCCACCTGGCTAAGCATTAAACTTCCTTTGTGCAGTGCCATCATTGCTCTGAGTGGTCTCAAACATTTCCAAAAACCATTTTATGCAAAAACTGTTTTATGACCCGGATGCGGGTGTTCTCAAAGAGCATTAATGGGCTCAATTAGAAACGTCGGCGCAAGGACCAGCCAGGTGATGAATTGGGCCCGGATCCAGGTTCACTGCAGTCGAAATCCGACCAGCATGCAGATGGAAATAAATGGCCCATTAGGCCGAGATATGGATACAGTAGATATCAGAATGGCGCCTCCTGTTCCCATTGTTCGTCCCCCGATTCGTAGCTATTGTCCGCTGCAGGCAAAGCTCGCAGGTAGCAGAACAGCTACATGAAAACGTTGTTGGCACCTTAGTTGCATCGATTTTGGAAATGGCCACCATTTCTCCCACTCCATGCTTTGCCCTGTAAATCCTGCTCAGAGGCCCTATTTCTGTAATCAATCCCCCTCCCCAACTGAATATCCCGTTGATCTACTCTCAGTCCTCACCAGGATGGTAAGGCATCGAATGAGGATTCGATTTGGAGGTTCTCGGGGAGGCAGAGCGAGACCTCATACTGCGCAGAGCTCGGCTCCCCCTTCCCCTCCTCAGGACCAGGAAGATGAGCCTCAACCTAGACCTCAGCTCAGACACTATTCCTACGCGCGCAGTAAGCGGGGGTGTGAGATGGAGTCAAGGGATCCACTCAGAGATTTTGGGCTCCATTATGTTATTTCCCAGCAGAGTCCTGGCTCTCCCTCTCACACTACCCATTTCAGGCTCCATAGCAGTCTAAATAAACCTACTATCACTGCTAAGGTGACCGTTGTCTTCACTGAAGAAGAAATGCTGGACAATGATCAAGTGACAAGCTCTAAGGAGCATTCTCAGGGGATGAGAGCCCAGGATATGAGAGGAGTCAGGAGAAAAATTCAAAGGATGATAACCAGGGAATCAGGCATAGCAGAATGCATGGTGACAATGAGCATGTAGACGACCTTCAACGGGCGGGTGGCTGCTATGCAGTCGTGGCTTTAACAGTGGGGTGTGTTGGCAGATCAAGAGGCACCCAACAGATGGAGGGGCCTACAGGCGATGCTGAGAAGAGCGATGTGGAGAAAAAGGAAGACGATTGGGAACAGTATGTGTGTCCCGTGGTCGAGGAAACTCCGGAGGAGTAGCAAAACAACTGATGTCCTCTGGCAAATGCAGCCACCCATGAACCAAATCGGCCTCAGGCAGATCACGGTTTGGTCCAGTTGCTTGATATTTTTGCGTATGTTTAGCAGTTCAGTAGTTTTGTTGGTTTGCTGTCATGTCCAGTGTTGCTGAGTTGCACCTTTTTTCTGTGTCACAAGGTCGTATTATGGTGTCTGTTGATGTCAGTTCAGGGTTATATGGTAACTGTTTTGCAATTTCATGCTGGTTTCCCCAATCTGGGGCAGTATCAACTGTTTCGATGAAAGCTAGAAACAGAGTTTGAGGCGGGGCCTCGGTGTAATTATATTTTTGCCTTTTTTAATTGAATTAGTCTTACTTAGAAAAAAAAACTGTTTTATGCATCCTATTTACTTTTCCAACTATTGTATGATTGTTGCTATGGTCCGAAATTAATTTCTACATTAATTAAATTCAATAATTGATTTGTTTGATTGAGATCATAAGGGAAAGAATCACTTAGGGCTAGAATTTTCTACAATTGGAACAATGCACAATGGGTTCATTATTGAACAATTAGAAGCTAAAATGCGAGAAATTTCACAATGGATTCATGATTGAAACCATTAAATTAAAACAAGCATGTTATTTTTTAATCACCTTGTCAATTTCGAATAGTCACAACTATGGAGCAATTTTAAGGTAACATTTCATGAGGTGAATGCTCAATTTGAAAGAAGTTTCAACTTAGAATAGGGTTGGTTATGCCGATATTAGTCAACAGTGTCAATTTTATAAATTGAGAAAGAGCCAAAGCGGACATGCTATTGCCAAATCTCCTTGCTCATGTAGAAAGGGAGTGGCATTACATGTGACAACTCCTTAGTTACCTCAAATATCATTTCTCTACTTTTACCTATATTGTATTTTTAATTAGTAGCATGTCGGATAACCTTTGAAGGAAAAAATCAATTATAATTGAATTGTGGAATGGTAATATTCAAACCTTCAAGTGAGAAGCTGCTTTCTGTTTGTCGATGAAGACACCTGTGGGTTCAACCACATACTCATTTGTTGACACAAATATAAGTTCCAGGCCTGTACAACATACTAAGTACCAGGCGGGTAAGCTGTTCAGAGCTTTTAGATGTTCAAGAATGGTGCCAAAGGTGAAGTTATTTGGCTTAAAAACACTCTCCTCATTTCACCAAAAACATTTAGGGCCTCATGGCATTACCCAACGCAGGCCTTGACAATGGTGCCAAAGCTGAAGTTGTTTGGCTTAGAAACACTCTCCTCATTTGACCAAAAACATTTAGGGCCTCATGGCATTACCCATTCTATGCATATCATCAAATTACGGAACCTGAAACAATTGCACAACATCTCTCCACCATTATGTACAACATCGTTTTCTCTGGAAACAACAATACTCATGCAAAACCCAAATTCCACAATACGAATTTTCCCAATACAAAACCCACAACATAGCTCTGGTGTTGCTACTGCCCAATGCCCTAAAAAATGTATACATTATTTGGCATTAACTGCATTTTGCAATTTAGTATTTAAACATTAGCTGATGATGATAGTAATTGTTGCTAAGCTTGAATAAATCTATGTTTATAGTTATGACAAACTTTATCGGTCAGCTGGTTTAACCTTGTATGTCTAGCTAAGCCAACTTCAACTCAGTTTGGTGATTCTACAACTAGACCTTAGTTGATATCAACTCCACTACACATTTTTACATCAACTCAACCAAAGCTAACATGAACTTGGCTCATTCAGTGGACTCAATCAACAAAGACTTTAAGTAACGGGAAACTCAATCATCATGGCTTATCTGATTGTTTCTAACATGTGTAGGTTCCTGAAATTGTTAATTTACGGTTTTAACTATGTTTCAAAAAGAATAATCATATAGAAGTTGTTGTAATAAATATCTTTTTTATTATGTTTACGAGCTTAGATAACCACTCATTTAGAAACAAATTGAACGTGCTTCTTTCCCTTTCTCCACACCCATTTACTCTAACAATGGACATAGAGCATGTATATTTATACCTGTGCGTTGGAAATACCATTTTATACTTTAATGTTTATTATTTTTGTTTTATTATTATTACTTGAATTTCTTCTTAACAAGTGGTTGTGTTTCTTTTCCTTTTAGTGAAAGTATGGGCTCCAATGTTGGCTCTCTTATTATGGAGTATAATTCATCTTTGAGAATTTTTCAATTATTAAATTAGGTAGTCAATTGCTTAAACTATTAAATTTATTTCAAAAAGTTTTTGTTACTTTATAGGTTAGACACTGGCTTGAAATATTAAACTTATTTCAAAATGTTTTTGTTACTTTATAGATAAGGCGTAGATTTCTTGGCTCTGTGATGAAAATAATGAAGGGAAAATACATGTTAATCTGTTACTTGTGCTCTTTGATGGAAGTTTTGTAATGCATGACTGAAAAATACATGGTGAGAAAAAAATGCATATTATGCTAATTGAGGAATTTTTTTCGCTTGTCAAACTTACAGTATTGAATTTAACACACTAACACTTTACAACAATGAACTAACAATATTCATGATGAAAATAGCAATATGGAAGATTTATCTGCATAATTAAAAAGACAATATGGGAGATTCCAATCACGTTCCAAGGCATTTTTTAAAATGTGAATGTGACAAAAGGTTGTTGTGGAAGGTGTTGTTTGTATATGGGAAATTTCTTGATCATTGTGTATAATCCTAATGTTGATAGATATGTCTACTATCTGGTTTCAGTTAATGGGACATTGATTTGAGCGTTCAATATATTTTTATTCTTTATCAAAGTATTCTTTTGTTGTATTTGTGTTATTCAATTTATGCCTTACGGCGTTTCCTTTGCAACATCTGGTGCAAATGCTAGTTATATAGATTTTAAAATTATTATTATTTTGAATAATTGATAATGATTATTATTCATCTATTTTGTTTTAGGTTTATAGTATTATAACATATTTAAAATATAATAAAATTATAATTGCAAAAATGTAATTACAAGAATCATCTCAGGATTATTGTAACTAAGAAGTTATTGGAGAAAATTTCTATTATACAATTTGGCATAATTTTTATTGCAAAAAAATTCTATTACAGTGACTATATCACATGGAATTATATTATTATGAAACCTTCATTACACAACTCATAAGATCCTAGAAAATAGTAACTATATACAAATAACCACTTTACACATGTAATCATTACAAAATAAGAAGTCAACCACTGATAATCTGTAATCTGGAAACTTTTTGGTCAACCACAAACTAATATAAGGCCAAACAAAATATCCAATGTTTTATACACTCCCTATGGGCACTTGTAATAAATATCAAAATACATATTGCATTTCCTAAAATTAAAAAAAATAATAAATTAATTAAATAATGGAATTGACGATCGTGAAGATGAACCACATGTCAAACATTCGAAGAATCAATCTTTATTAAACAATTGGGCAGCTTCCTGCTGTGAAAAACCACCTGTAAGACTGCCTCTACAATACACACTCTATCCCTCATACATTACATGCAGAATATATATAATAAGCACACATTTAGGGAAGTTGAACTGAATCCTATAAACCAGGAACAAAATCCTAATCTAGGGTTCGGTTTGAACAATTTCTACATTAATCTCAACACTCCCCCTTAATGGAGAAATGGATTCACAGATATACCTAACACTTCCCTAAACAACTCAAATTTGATTCTACCAAGAGATTTGGTAAAAATATTAGCAGCATTGTCACAACTATTACAATACTCAATATGGATTTCTTTTGATTGAACTTTCTCCCTGACAAAATGAAACTGTGTATCGATATGATTTGTGTTCTTATGAAATACTGGATTATTTGCAAGTTTGATGGAGCTCTAGTTGTCGCATTTGATCACTGTTGCAACCTTAGGTTCTTCTCCAGCATTAATGAGAAGTCTCCTCAACCAAATTGCTTCACATGTCGCTACACACATAGCTTTATATTCAGCTTCCGTAGAAGACAAGGATACTGTGTTCTGCTTTTTGCTACTCCATGTAATGACCTTGGATCCAATGCTGAATGCATAGCTTGTTATGGATCATCTGTCATCTACATTTCCAGCCCAATCGAAGTCTGAAAAACCTGTCAATCTAACATCACACGAATCAATATAAACAATACCAAAATCTAAGGTTCCCTGGAGATACCTTAAAACACCTTTAGCTACAACCCAATGGCTCTCAAGGGGCTTTGACATAAATTGGCTCAATGCACTGACTGCATAAGCCAAATTAGGCCTAGTCGTAGTCAAGTAGATAAGGCTCCCAACTAGCTATCTATACGACGTCGCATCTGCCTCCTTAGATCCATCATCATTCTGAAGTTTTAAGTTCTATTGTAAGGGTGCTGCTGCAGCTTTGCACTGATCCATTTTGAACTTTTCCAGTAAGCTCCTTACATACTTACTTTGTGACAGAAAAGTTTGTCTAGAATTCCTCCAGACTTCCAAACCCAAACAATAGTGTAGTTCTCCAAGGTCTTTCATCTCAAAAACTTGTGACATCTGCTCTTTGATTTCTTTAATGAGATCATCAACATTCCCTGTAATGATTAGATCATCTACATATAAAGAAATCAAAACAATCCTCCCCTCTTTATCAAACATGATATAAAGATTAGGGTCATTTTTGCTTCTTTTATAACCATGCTACAAGAAAAATGAATCAATTTTGTCATATCATGACCCGGGTGCCCGTTTTAATCCGTACAATGCTTTCTTCAACCTGCAAACTAGATGTTCTTCCCCCTATTTGACAAACCCCTTAGGTTGCACTAAGTAGACTTCTTCTTTTAAGTCCCCATTTAAAAATGCATATTTAACATCTAGCTGGTGAATCATCCAATGGTGTTTGGTAGCTAAAGCAATTATCATTCTGATTGTGTTTAATTTAGCTACATGGGCAAATGTTTCATCATAATATATGCCTTCTTATTGTGAATACCCCTTTGCAACCAGCCTATCTTTATACTTATCTATGCTCCTATCTGCTTTAAATTTAGGGTTTTACAACCATTTGCATCCTATGGGTTGTTTTGCATTAGGTATTTTAACTAAATCCCAAGTTTTTTTTTCTTCTGAGAATTGATTCATATTCCTCTTCCATAGCAGCCCTCCATTCACTATATTGACTAGCTTCTTTATAACTAGAGGGTTCAACAACATTCGTCATACTAGTTATAAAAACATTTTCCCTATATCTTGCTGGCAAATGAGCTTTCTTACCTGATCTCCTGAGTGGCTAGGTAGCTTCAAACCTTGTCTGATCATCATTTTCTAGACTTAGGTTGACAACTACATCATCTTCTTTCCCTTCCTATTGCTACTTCTGCTACTGCTCATTGCTGTCACCTGATTCATCACTTCCTTCTTACACCAACAAGGGCACATGTCAGTCTTCCTTAGCACTCTCATGGATTCCATCATTAACCTGCTCATGAAACACTACATCTTTGCTCGCAAACAATTTATGAGTAGAGGGATTAAACAGTTTGTAAGCCTTAAATTCTGTACAATACCCAACAAAAATACATTTGATGGCCTTTGAGTCAAGTTTCTTTCTATCTTCCTTTGGGATATGAGCAAAGGCTTTGCTGCCAAAAACTCTCAAATGCTCAATTACAGGCTTATAACCAAATAAAGCTTCAAAATGAGTTTTGAAATCTAAAATTCTTGTTGGACTCCTATTCTTTAGATATACTACAGTACTAATCGCTTCAGCCCAAAAGCTGTTATAAAGATTCTTACCTTTTAACATACTGTGAGCACACTCCACAAGGGTTATGTTTTTGCTCTTTGCAACCCCGTTTTGTTGAGGAGTGCAGGGTATTGTAAACTACTGCTATATCCCATTATCTTTGCAGTATTTGAGTACAGAAGCTTTCTTGTACTCTCCCCCTTGATCCGAGCAGAGAATCCTGATGCATTTACCTGTTTGTTTTTCAACCATACATATGAACTCCTTGAAGTATTTAAAAGTGTTTCTCTTATTCCTGAGGAAATACACCCAAGTAAATCTAGTACAGTCATCAATAAACAATAAAAAATAGTATCCACCACCCAACGACCTTGTTTGCATACACCCACATAGATCTGTGTGTACTAGCTCGAGTATATCTCTCTTCTTTCTATCAGGATTCACAGGAAATTCATCTTTTTGCAACTTTCCTAGTGCACATGCATCACAATCAATATGAGCAGATTTTAAAACAAGAAGACCTTTGACCATACCTCTTTTTTGTAAAAGTGGAAAATCTTTGAACTTAATATGGCTGAATCTCTGGTGCCATAAGTCCACTGTAGTCATGGCAGATGATGCCAATGCCCGACGTGGTGTGCTTTTGACATTTAACTTGTACAATCCTCCCACACGAATACCTGATGCAATAGGCTTCATAGAATCCAACAGGTCTTTAATGACACAATATGATTTATAAAACTCTACCTTGAGATTCTGATCAGTCATAGTAGAAATATAGATCATATTCTTTTTTATCCCGGATACATACATAACATTATGGATATGTCTAATATTTCCATCAGGAAAACAACAAGAATATTACCATAACCTTTGATTTGGTACCCTCTATCATTGCCAAGATAGATGTTTTCTCCACTGCTGGTCTCTTTGAAGTCTTCAAACCATTGTCTATTCCCTCTCATGTGGATGGATGCACCTGAGTCGACAAACCAAGTATCAGTGTCATCCTCCTTAGCCGAAAGTGCAGAGTCAGATATGAACAATTTGATGTTCTGACTATGTTCCTCGTCAACAAAATGACCTGCATGTTGCTTATGTCGCTTTGGACCTTCATCAAACTTCTTTTTCATGTAATATCTGGCTATATGGTTGGTTCTACCACAATAAAAACATTTGGTTGCAGAGTCATTTCTATTGAAAGACGTACCTTGAGGTGAGGGCATATTTCTCTGTGGGGTTATGCTGCAATTGGATTTCCTCTGAAGGGCTTCTTCTTCTCCATTAAAGCCAGATTTGACCTCTGGGGTTTATGAGTCAGTCATCTTTCCTCCTCCTGCATGAGGATTCCTACCAACTCTTCAAATACAAGGGATTTTTCTCTTGCATTCAAGCCAGTGATGAAAATCTGATACTCGTCAATCATACCATTCATGGTAATCGTGACCAGATCTATATCTGACATAACTTCACTGATATCACCCAACTTGTTCTTGAGCTCCTTGATCCACGAAATGAATGCTACAACTGTCTCATTCTCCTACATCTTGATGGAGAGAATCTTGCTCTTCAAGAAAAACAGTGGATTGGTGTTCTTGACCTCATAGAGATCCTTGAGCATCTTCCAGATCTCTGGTGTAGTCTTGCAATCACAGATATGGGGGATAATGCAATCTTTGACTGAAAATTTCAGGAGCATTCTCGCCTTAGTCTCGCGCTTGTCCCAGTCTTGGATTTTTGATGTTGTTCCTCCTACAATGAAGTTTGGCTTCACCTCATCATTGTTCACAATCATCCATGCATTGTGTCCCTTAAGCAGATTTTGCAGCTTGAATTTTCAACCAAGGTAATTGGATCCATCCAGCTTGTTGTTTTCATTGAGGTAAGCTTCTGCTAATTGGTTATTCATCTTGAATGAATAAAAAACTTCAACCCCAATAATTAAAAAAACAACCCCAGATCTTAAAAAACACTCTCAAGCTTCACGCGAGCAGCTTGATTTCACTCCAAATTGCCTTGATGCATGGTCAACCAGCCCTCCAATGCGTGGCCTTAAGATTTCAAGTGAGCACTGAGCTCCACACATAGCCTTCATGCTCCTCCTCCATGGCAGTCTGATCTATGGACACGCTAATCAATAGCTCAGCCTCAAGTGTTACAGATCTCTACTGCTTTCAATGCCTAAGTTATCTAGTTCCCACTCTCAACGCCACGAGAGTTAATCGTCGACCTCCTCAACAGTACCGATCGAATCAGTAGCATCTCATCAAATTAATATCGCGCTTGCAGCTATCCACTTCCCAAACGGCAACCCACCACACTAAAAAACACACACAACATGCAAAGAAAGAAAAAATGTAGCCTTTTCCCCTCGCGCAAGGTCGGCACAATTTTCCTCCAAGAACTTGCGCTGATCTGAAGATTAAAAATAGTGTAAGTGTAGAAGTGAAATCGACATGATTTTCTCACCAAAATTCACACTGATTTCACCTCAATCATGCCGGACTCTCTCCACTCAGGTACAAGCTTCCTCAACCCTGTAGCTCTAATACCATGTCAAACATTCGAAGAATCAATCTTTATTAAACAACTGAGCAACTTACAGGTGTGAAACACCACCTATAAGACTGCCTCTGCAGTACACACTCTATTCCTCATACATTACATGCGAAATATATATAAAAATCACAAATTTAGGGAAGTTGAACTAAATCCTATAAACCAGGAACAAAATCCTAATCTAAGGTTCGGTTTGAACAGTTTCTACATTAATCTCAACACCACAATTGTTTCAGAAAAACATAGTATAATCTAAGATGAACCACAATTGTTATATAATATAATCTACAGATGGTACAAGCAAATAACATGTTTCAGAAAAACATAATATATTACATTACAAGACACATGTCATTATGTTGAACAATAAATTGAAAAAACACTTTGCATATAAATCGCTACTTAGATCATGCATTTCCCAAGATAGAATTCGCTTAACACTATTGTCTAAGTCATCTAGAAGATATAGATGTATAACATATTGTAGCAATAAAAATGAATCGTTATCTGTTTAATCCAAAGTATACAAGAAAAAATTGAGATGTATAACAAAATATAAATATATATAACAAAATAGTTACCTCAGTGAAGGTATGCCAATCATGTGTTTTAACCCCGCCAATTCACCTTTCTTTATTAAGATATTTTTTATGTTTGAAGAAAAACTTGTGGGAAATTTAATTCTTTGAATGAACTCTTTTACATCATTTCTTTTCCTCTCTATTAGTAACCATGAAAGGAAATTTCGGTCTCCATCGTTATTTGATTAGATCACACATTGCATTGCATGATTGGCTTCTTGAATGTCACTTCAAATTTTGGCAATTCAAGTTTCTTTATCCCTCCTAACATCTATGATTT
The DNA here is from genome assembly GCA_031772625.1 of Pinus tabuliformis. Classification (NCBI taxonomy): domain Eukaryota; kingdom Viridiplantae; phylum Streptophyta; class Pinopsida; order Pinales; family Pinaceae; genus Pinus; species Pinus tabuliformis. The sequence goes on from CM062806.1 coordinate 233,647,155, forward strand.
TCCATAATGTTTCTATCAAATTCTTCCCAATATGTATTGTATCAAACAAATGAACTATTATTAGGTCCTCATAGTAGGAAAACCTCATGAATTGAGTGTGATAACTTTTCATTCCCCGTGGAAGGCCATTATTAGTACCTTCATGACCTTCATATTGAAGCATAGAAGAAATCAAAACAATAACTATCAAATTTAGTAAAATAAATTATTTAAAAGTAAAAATTCAAAAAATTATATATATGATAAATAAACAAATTGCATACCTTGCCAATTTCTATTATATTCCAACTTCCATAGGTGAGTTGTCATTCTTTGTGGTTCTAATAAAGTCTCTTCTTTCCCATTGAAAATATGTTTTTCTATAGTGTGATACCTATGGTTCTTAGAGAGGAAGTGTCTATACTCATCAAACACCTTCTTTCCTAAACTTTTTGAATGTCGAGATTTCATATTAGGAACACAAATTGCACATGCATATTTACCCTTTGTTTGAATACCCACATTAAGAGATGGATTAATTTCAATTATACAAAGGGATTATTTAAAAAAAATGCATGATATATTCAAAGAATTATTCACTATTAAAGTGCAATATTGGAATGTTACATATCAAAAACATGTGTTATTCCTGGGGCATCATGAATTGTCCATACAATTATTCCATGAAATTGAAATTTCCTATGCCTTATTGGTTTACACATGCCATACACAGTGAATCCAACCCATAACTTTAGAAACTCATTAATAAGAGGCTCGATATATACATTCATATCTTTAAATTCGTACTTACCTAGTAATTGTTTGAAATTACACATAATGATTCCCATGATATGTATGTATATGAGTAAATAAACAAGTATAAGATATTATGCAACAAAGAAGACAAATGAAAATGTTATATTCGAAAACTTAATGTAAACAAACACCTGGAAAAACTATTGTCAACCTTATGTGCTCCCACTTTATTGACATCTAAGGACGAAGGTTATTGGTGATAGCAAAAATTGACCAAACTAAGTAAATAAACCTGAGCTCTCCAAATGGATTAACACCATCAATTGCCAATAAAATCCTAAAATTACGAGGTTCATCATTAAAATGTGACAATTTTTCCTCAATTTCCCTAAATGCATAACCATTGGTAGGCGTTTGAAGAAAACCATCTCCACTTCTCTTTCATGCATGGTAATCCATAAACTATGGCTTTCACATTTGAATAATCACTGCAAACATGGAATTATGGGAATATAATGAAGAACTTTCTTAGTCACCTTTTTAATTATTTGATCGATTTGATATCTATTTCTTGTACATTGTAGGCAATTTGTTTCCAATGCATGTTGTCCGTAATATATAATATGATCATTAGGACATGCATTTATAGCTTGATACTTCATTCCAATTTCTTTCATAATGGCATATAAATCTGAATATGTGCGAGGTAAAATATTTGACGATGGTAACAAAATTTCACCTAATAATCTACAACACAAAAAAACACTAGTTAGATTAAAGAATATTAATCCTAAATATTCAATTTTTATTTTATATACTATTCAACAGAAAAAAAGGGAAAATAAAATTAACCTTCAAGTATCATATGTGATGAAACACAATACATAAATTAGGCTATGTGTCATACAAGGATTTGAAAAACCATTCAAAACCTTTAAGTTAACCAACAATAATGTAGTGGAGAGAAGATTTTATTTTAGGCCTTCATAAAGTGGTGTTGTTTCCTTTTATAGCAAATGTTCATCAAGAATATTATCATCATTTTCCTCATCCTCATCATTGACTGGTCGAGAGAACAAGCCTTTGATCAATTTATTTTTCCCATCATGTTGAACTATGTTATTATCGTCATCTTCTTTCATTGGATCATTAAATTTACCTTCAATATTTTTCCATATTCCTCAACTTGTACAACATTTCTACTACTACTTGGGGCATTCAAACACCAAATAGGGGGCCAACTTGACTTTACAATTAGAAATAACCATGAAAATTAAAATTAGTTGGCATAACAAATATTCTAACTGTTTAAAATTATACAAATACAAGTAACATAAACACAATAGATAATGAATATATAGCTTACCAAGGGATGATATTCCTTCAGTCCCCCTTCAATGTGCCCATGTTTCCTACAATTTCTTTTAGTTGTTTCTCTTAAAACGCTTACAGTAGAAAAGCCCCTACATTTAATGCAAGGGAAATAACATCTCCGATCATCCCTTTGATTTTTTCCCCTACTAATGCTTGTTGACGTTCGTCACCCCCAAAATAATTATGTGAGATTATGTTATAAAATTGAGTAGAGTACTAGATCTATTATATTTTGTAATGCAATTGATATATATATATATATATATATATATATATATATATATATATATAGAGAGAGAGAGAGAGAGAGAGAGAGAGAGAGCGAGAGAGAGAGAGAGAGAGAGAGAGAGATAATCTCTTTTTCACTCAACAAGGATACTTATAACCTTTTAGAATCATTGTAGTTATACTGAAAATGTTGCAATGTCTCTTAAAAGAAACACATTTGTAAATTTACTTACCAGCGAAATGACGATGATAGCTGACCAATTCAAAGTTGACTAGTCAAAAAGTGACCCACCATTACATTAATAGCGCATTGAATAGGGGAAAAAGTCTTTTGGTTGGTATTGTGACAACCATCAAATATCACTGCTCTTACAAAGATAGGCATAATACTGTCGAAATTACAACGAGTTCAAGACATATCATCAAAAGACTGATGAATTCAATATAATGAAAAATATTTAAAAAAATTGACATCAAGTCTTGTAATTTTCAATGTAATTGCTAATTTTACTCGTATCGTCATACTTTTTTGTTAGAAATTATTACTATATATAGTAGTGAAGCAAGTTGCAAGTCTCCAAAGGTTATCTTTGCATAACAACCTAGAAGAAAAGTTTGTATTCTTCACAATCCAAATCACAGTGATAGCAAGAAGAAGGTTGGAAGTGTTGTTGCTTCAAGAATTTATGCCAGTGTTCTCAGGACGTCCCATAAAAAGGAAGACAACAATGTAATGAAGAAAAAACATGAACAAAGGATCAAACCTCCTCCAAGGTAAAATATCTTCAGAACATCTTCAAGGGAATAAGGAGGTGGTGCCTCCATCAAGGTTGGTGCCTATTTCAAGTGGGTGTTTACACATTTTCAAGGTTGGTTCCTCAATAAGGTTGGAGACTATTGCAAGTGGATGCTTGCACATTTTTGAGGTTGGTGCCTTAGTTAGGTTGTAACCTATTGTAAGTGGGTGCTTGTACATTTTTGCGTTTTGTCCCTCAATCAAGTTGTAGCCAATTGTAAGTGAGTTCATGCACATTTTCAAGGTTGGTGCCTCAATCGGGTTGTAGCCTATGTGCGTTCTTGCACATCTTAGGGGTTGGTGTCTTTAGTAGGTTGGTTCCTAGAAATCTATGTAAATGAATTAAAGAAGAAAAGAAAAGTAATTTTTGATTTTCTAACACAAGGGTTTCCATGTAAAAGTTTGTGTTCTCTTATATTGGCGTGATGATAAATTTTTGATGCGTACTTTCATTCATTGTTATGATGAAAATTATTTTTTGATGCACTTCTATATAGTTAATTATTGATGAAATGTTTTAAAATGATAAGTTTGTTAATACATTTGTTAACACTGCCCCCTCCCCACTCCCACCCCATAGTGTAATCTTTGGTGTAATACATCTAGGCCAAATCCTATTAATACTTAATAAAATTGTAGAATCCTCTTGTCGAATCATAAAGTGTGCCCTCCAAGAAATGTTAAAATAGTGTTATTTGTCTTCATATGATCATGTGGCCTCAAATGAACTAATAATCTAGAGTACCATATATGTTTTACATGAAGCTCTTATTGGATCCATGTTATATGTTCATATTACGTCATTTCAATAGATATGTTCCTTATTTACAAGGACAATATATGAGTATAATTAGTAAAATGTTCCCTACAACTAGTGTATTGATACTCACCTCCACACCCTCAAAGGGTATACTAGTGATGAAATTCAAATTCTTTACAACCAACTCCAATCTTTAACCTTGCACCATCTCTTAGCAAGTTCCCACTAGTCAACAATCCTATTTAGTAACTTAATGATACTTTAAATGAATAAGAGGCAAAAGGATCTTCAGAGATTGACACCTGTATAATGCATCTGGGTATTACATTTTTGTTTATCGTGCCAAGAGACACTCTCCATCTTAGTATGGGAGAGATGTTGTAATGTTATATTATATAAAAATTTTGACTAGTTCAAATTACATAAAAATAAAAATAAAATTTTAAGAAATAAAACCTTATCCTGCTCCCATTAATCATGCCCAAAAATAATTCATCATTCAGATTCCCAAGTTGAACTATGCCACCATCTGAAATGTGCTTAGTTATATATGGTCCTAGCTAGTGCATCTGAAACTTCCCCAGAAACTTGGTAAACTGTTTTTCATACATTAGTACCAAATCTCCATTTTTGAAGGTGCATTTCTTGATGTGTCGATCGTGCCATGCCTTTTCTCTAGCTTTTTGTACTTGTTGATAGAAGTCAACCAAAACGCAGTCTTCCTCTAACACAAGCAACTGTGTGAGGCATTCCTCCATGATGTCACGATCTTCCATCTCGGTTATTGTTGCGATACTTAGGTTTGGCAGTGTGTATTCCATTGACATTACTGCTTCTTGTCCATAAACCAGTCGAAAGGGTGTTTGGCCAGTCAATTTCTTACAGGTTCTCTTATAGGCCCATAGAACCGCTAGTATGTTCACATCCCAATCATTCCCATTAACATTGCATACCATTATGAGGGAATTCTCCAAGATCTTTTTGAAAGCTTCAATAGTGCCATTTTCCTGGGGGTGGCATGGCATACTGTTTTAATGGTACATCTAGAACTCTTTTGTTAAAACAATGATTGTCTCATTCAGGAAGTGTGACCCTCTATCACTCATCAAACTTTTCGGGCATCAAAACCTTGACAGAATAAACTAAAATATGAACTTCGCAGCAGTGTCCGCCCTACATTCCTACACAAGTTGTGCCTCGACCCACCTGGTTAAGTAGTCCGTAGCAGTGGTAATATAACATGCCACCATCTTTTTTCCAGGTGGTTGAATAGGTCCAACAAAGTAAATTGCTCATTTATCAAATTCTTGTAACATGATATGTGGATTCAATAGAATTTCACCCCTTTGCGATGGTCTCCCGATCCTTTGACACACATCGCACGAACTGCAATATTCTTTGGATTCTTTATGTATTGTTGGCCACCATAGTCCTGCATGTAGTGCCATAGCGTTACCTTCATAGTGTCCTCCAGTGACACCACCATATGCTTCAGCTAGAATACTGTGTGTTTCATATTCAGGCACATATCGACGTAGAACTTATTTCAACCCCATCTTATATAGTTGTCCCGCAATTATAGAAAAATCGGCAGCCTTCACATCTAGTTCCTTCTTTTGCTGCATCGTATACCCTTTACGATCTATGCCAATAGATAAAAACCGAATGATGTCTACAAAATGCTTGTCCACAACCCTGATAGTGAAGAGTTGCACGTCAGGTAATCCTTCCTCAATATTTGTAGGTTCTTCGCCATTTTCAATCTGAGAGAGGTGGTTTGGTCTAGCATTCAATCTCCTGGGCTTCACTATGACTTCAAAATCATATTCTTGGAAAAGGAGCAACCACCTACAAAATTACCCCCCCCCCCCAACACAGGCTTATTGACGAGGTACTTCAAAGTAGAATGGTCTGTGTACATCTTAAAGTGTGCACCTAGTAGATAATGGTTGAAATTCTGTAGTGCTTAAATCATTTCCAAACCTTTTCGCTCTGTGGTTGAGTAGTTATTTTCGGCCTTTGGTAGTTTCTGAGTGGCGAAGGAAATCAGGTGATTGATATCTCCTGCCCTTGGTTGTGTTAAGATGACTCCCAACGCTATGCAAGACGCATCCACATGTACATGAAATTTCTTCTTCCAATCTGGGAATACTAGGATTGGTGTTGTAACCATCTTCTCCTTCATATTAATCAAGATCTTATGATAATTGTCATCCCAACAAAACGTAAAATCCTTCTTTTACCACTTCTCCATGGGCATAGTGATCTGCACATATTCCTTAATAAACTTCCTATAGTACCCAGTATGACCCAATGTCGCACATAGCTGCTTTTTGTTCCTAGGGGACTCGATATTGATAATGATGAAGATCTTAGAAGGTTCTAACATAAATCCCTACTTACAAACAATGTGGCCTAATAGTATTATGCAAGGTGCATAGAAAATACATTTCTTTAGGTTCAGAGAGATCTGGTACTTCCTATAGGTATCCAACATTAGGTACAAACTAGAAACATGCTTTTTGACTAGCCCAAACATTGTCCAATAATCAAAGTAGACTTCCAAACACTTATGAATGAACTCCTTGAATGTTGCAACAACCACCCTAGTGAAAATTGCAGGATAATGTTTTAGTCTGAAAGGCATAATTGTATAGAGGAATGACCCCCATTTTGTAGTGAAGGTAGTCTTGCTTCTATCCTCCGAGGCGATATTAATTTAGTGGTATCCTGAAAATCCATCTGTAAATAAGTAAGCTTATTGTTCGTTGACATTCTCGAGAACTTCATCTGTAAATGACATAAGGAATGGATCATGGACACATGCATCATTTAAATTTAGTAGATCTATGCAAATCCTAATAGCACCTTTTGTTTTATTCTCTTGGACCACCATAGGACTGACTCACTCAGATTCCTCTATAGGCTCCATTATTCCGGCCGCAATAATTTTATCGAGTTCCTCTCGTACCTTTTCCTTGTATTTGGGGTTCAATCGATATGGGCACTACTTAACTGGCTTCGCATCAGGTTTTAAATTTATCTTCGTCACTCCCAAATCTCCTACTATTCCCTTCAAGTAAGAGAACTTGGTTGGGAATAAATTCTGATATTCATGTCATAATTCAGCAACCTTATCCATTATATCTTCATCCCAATAGTCGTTGATGTTCATGAATTTTGGTTCTACCTTAGAACCAATGTTCACCTACTTTGTGCACACCGGTTATGAAATATCAGGGATCTTCACACTAGGTCCCCCAACTTCATGTTGTCCCTCAGATTCAGGGATACTAATATTCTGTGGATCCTCACAACTTCTTCAGTTGTAACATTGTAACATTCTAAAGCATGCTGCAACTACGTATTCCAGTCAGGCTATACACACGTGATAGTTTCGACGGGTGTTCAGAAGACTACTGCTTTAATCTCCTGAAGTGCTTCATCAATGCTTGTGAACCTGTCTTGAAAAATGAACGTAAGAAATAATTTTTTTCATCTCATCACAGTCGGCGGTCCTGTGTCGCAGCTCTGTTTCTAAATACCAGTTCTTTGGGATAACATCCAGGGTCTGAATAAAGATATGCACCCACTCAAGTTGAGGTATTTCACCCCATTCCTTAGTCCATCGCGCCAGATGTCCACGTGGATCATCCTTCCTTGTGTATTTTTTAGCGAGTCGGGTGCTCGCGTAGCCAAACCTTAATCGCATCATTCGACGATTCTTTCCAGTGAGCAAAATTATCCATGTGTGTAGCCCACCATCTTGTAGGTGTAGCTCTTTATGCTATATCTAAGGCTGGGAACCGATGTTCCTCTACTACATCCCTTTCAAAATGTTTAAGAAATATATTGACATCACCCAAGCCATCATGATAGGGTAACTTACATACCTAAGTAGGCACACAGTATAATGATTTAGTACACTAAATACATCACAGCGTAGAGACCTCATGCAACCGATTCTTCTAGTTTTCTATCTCTTCATCTGATTTTGATTGGTAGGACTTTTCCTTCTCCCAGCTCATCCTTCCATCTGCAGTGGGATTGATCCAATATTCATTCTACACAGTTAACTTATAGACATGCTCAATGTTGCCATCTACATAATAGACACGGTTCGGTTTTGTGTAGCACGCACCTTCAGCTAGATCCAGTGGGACAATTACTCGAAGTTTATTCTTCTCAAATACCATGCTTCGCTTCTTTAAGTTGATGATTTCATTCATGTCAAAATTCCAATCAATCCCAAGCAATGCTAGGTATGGATTACTATCATCGATGATCTTAATAACTTCAAAATCAACCACTGCTCTTGCACCTTCATTATCTACTGTTACTCCATGTAGGCACCCCATTGGAATTATCTTCTACTGATTCACCATATGCAATTGAATTGGTGACCATTGTAACTTAGGCTTTCCCATACGTTCCCAAGTCTTCTTCGGTAGTACATTAGCATCAGAGCCCAAGTCTAGGATTACCTCATCCATTTCAAAATCACTGATCTGTGCAGTCAGCCGCATCTCCCTACCGGTTCTTTTCTTGCTTTGTTTTACCTTATTGACTGTTTGTTGTCCTAGTGATGACTTATCCTTGCTGACACAGTTATCTATCAGCTCTTGCAATCCCTCTACTACCTTCCGATCCCTTAGTAACTTCATACAGGTCTGCAGAAATGATTTCAACACTATGGGATCTGACTCTTGGGTTGCAGTAGCATCTTTAGGTTTATCCTTTTGCGAGGCTATCAACATTGGGTTCTAAGATGTAGAAGCACATGGACCCATAAAATTCTTTCTTGCCTTCATGAATGTCTCTTTCTCTTTATGTAAATCAAACCCAACATTCTTGTCACTAGTTTTTCAAAACCATGACCCTAATTCTGGTTGTTTTCCTTCAACCTTGTCTTAACCAGTGGCTACATCACTTCACGTGACTATTTTGACATTAGGATAGTCTTCACAGGGCTCGGATCTCATCATTTTGATATTTTGTGTTGGCTTATGAGTCTTCTTCTCCTGCATCTTTTCTATTAAGATTGGGAATCTTCTATAACATGATCAAATTGATGATAGTATTGACATAAAGGGTGTTTTGGATTCTAATAGTCACACGGAAAGTGGCATGGTTCTCCACAGTTGTAACAAATAATCTGGCCCCGACCTATTCTAGCTTCTCATCCTCATTCTCTTCCTCATCCTTGAAATCCTCCGCGAGCTGTAGGTGAGCCCTATTCGTTCTGTGTGTGGTTTTCAACCTGCATCCTATACAGTGGAGTTTTATCCATCATTAGTTCATTGCTTCGACAATTCCTCTCATCATGGCCAACTGATTTACAAAAGTTACAAAAAAATTTCTTTGGAGATTGTATAAACTTCTATAATAAGGAGCAATTGTCGCTTGAATGATGTCTTGAAACTTGGAAAATACTACACCAGGTACTTGCACCAGTGCTTGATCTAGCGGAAGACTCTGGTTTTGCAGGTTATGACCTCCCGCAACTATATAATCTTGGAATACAAGGAATTGATCCTTGTGCCCTTGCATTTTGTGCACCAAACCTCAGAATATGTCTCTAACTTAACCTCCTTTCCCTTCTTGTTAGGCCCCTATAATACTAGTGTATTCCCTTATTATTATTGTCATTATAGCTCCTTATTGTATTTTTGTGCCCATGTTGTCCCCATACTGTTATTATTGTGCCCCATAGAAGCCCACTATTGTTATTGTTGTGCCCTTACATTATTATTTTTATGTCGGCTTGACTATATTCTGACCCCTTATACCTTTATATATAGAAAGGAGGTCTTGTCATTTGCGACATCCAAGAATCGTTCATTTATATAATGTAAAGGAGGTTTCCCCCTCAAAGAGGTTGATTTTGAAGTCGTTGATCTATCTTTTCTTATATTTTGTGATCTGGTTGCATAACAATTGGTATTAGAGCTTTGGGATTCTAGGGTTTCATTGCTTCAAACAAGCCATCATGGAATTTTCGCTATAACGTTATTTATACGATGTTTTAGAAGCTAAAATTAAAACCCATTTGATCTGAAATCTTTATGAACCTCGTGTATAAATTTCAAATCTTGTAGTGCTATATTTTCGGAGATATGATCCAAGGAAGTTAGGGATTTTGCAGGCTCCCGAATTATATCTCAAACTGGTAACCGGGGAAAAATCATCATAACTATCTCTCTGAGCATCAGATTGAAATTTCGTAAAAAGGTATAGAAATAGGATGAACTTTAGTTTTTTGGTGTATCAGTTTCAAGTTTGAAGGTCAAAACAGTGACACATGGCACTTCGTACAAGTTCGCTTCATGGAACCAGTCCATAATTAGACCATCATGGGAGATTTGGAATAACGCTTTCTTGGCGAATCCAATCTTGATCGGACTTGTGGAATTGGAATTAGGACTCAGAGGGCTACCATAGGACGAAATTTCAAACCTTGGAGATATGCAATTACAGAGATACAACCAATTCAATATCGAGCTCCTACAAAGCCAAAAAGGATGTGTAGTCTTTTTAAATGTTTTCATAAGTTTGGTTTGAAAAATTAGTTTGAAGGAATTCAAAGGACATAGTGAAGCATAATTATCATTAATTGATGCCCCGAAGAAATAAAATGGAAACACCTAGTAAGAAACCTAAAAGCTCTAGCATGACTCATGAAGAAGAGGATGAAATGCAACATGATGTATCAAAATTACGAGACCAAGTGCAACAAATTTCGCTCTCACAAAACGTAACAGAAGCTAAGATGGATGGTTTAATGAAAGGCATGGAAGCTAAGATGGATGGTTTAAAGAATGGCATGGAAGCTAAGATTAATGGCATGGAATCTAAGATGGATGGTTTAAAGAATGGTGTGGAAGCTAAGTTGAAAGGTATGGAATCTAAAATGGATGGCATGAAAGCTAAGATGGATGGTATAGAAGAAAAACTTAAAGGCAACATGGAAGATTTGAAGATAGATCTAACAAAGCTATTACAAGAAAGGCTTACTAATGGCAAAATGGTAGTAAAGGGAACTCATGATGAGAACAAAATAAATGTTAATCATGATTTCATAGACTCTAATGTCGGATTGAAAACCTACCATGTTTCAAAGATCGATATGAGGAACTTTGATGGCAAGGATCCTGTAACATGGATACTATAGATGGAGCAATATTTTGATCTTCATAATGTGAAAAACACACAAAAGGTACACATTGCAACTTTATATTTGGAACCCAATCAGTTTGTATGATATCGATGGCTTTGCTTTCATAAACAAATTGTCACTTGGGAAATTTTAATGGAAGAAATGATAGCACAATATGAGGATACAAAAAGAAACACCTTTTTTAGCCAATTGATAAATCTCAAACAAAAAGTTTCAATGGTGGAGCACATTGAGGACTTCCAAAAATTGAATATAAGGGTAAAAGATATTCCATAGGAGCACAGGATTGATGTAATAATAAGGACATTAAAGGATAACATCCAACATGAGGTTCACATTTGGGAACCTAATTCATTGGAGAAGGCATTCAGGTTGGCAAGAAAAATTATGGGAACAAGGCAGCCTACCAATCACAACAATAAAGATGGAAATGTTGTTTCCCCTAGACTTCCACAACCTACAAGGTTGACTCCCCAACAATTGAAAGAAAAAAGAGCAAAAGGGCTTTGTCACAGTTGTGATAGAAAATATTTTAAAGGTCATAAGTGTGCTGAGAAGAATTTATTTTACATATATTGTGAAGAGGAAGAAGAAAAGGAATAAGAAACATCAAACAAGAGGATACACACCAGGAATAAAGCCTAGAGAAAGAAGAAATGAATCCAATCATATCTTGTAATGCATTGGTCGGAATAACTACTCCTAAAAGTATCAAGATAGAAGGGCATATCAAGAAGAAAAAGGTAATATTGTTGATTGATTGGGGCGGTACCCATAATTTTATTCATTGTAAGATAGCGAAGGAATTTAATTGCTTCCTATATCTAGCACCAGAGTTTCAAGTGATGGTTGAAAATGGAAGAGCCATAAATTGCTTTGGAAAGTGCCATAATATCAAGCTATCCATGGGAGAATATGTGTTGAATAGTCCAATGCTTTCCATTCCAATGGGTGATGTTGCTGTTGTACTAGGATTCCAATGGCTACAATCTTTGGGTACGATAGATTTTAATTTTCAAAAAAATTTCTTGAAAATTTGTTCAAAAGGAAAGGAAGCTGAATTAAGGGGCATCGTAGGGAAAATGGGAAATATAATCAGCTCTAACAACATGAAAAAACTTATAAAGAAAGAACAACATTGCATAATTGCACAATTATGTTCACTAGAGGTTCCCATGTTGAAATCATCCATTTCTCCAAACCCCCAAAAAGCCTTCGACAATCATTCCAAGGTATTTGAGACTCCCAAAGGCCTCCCACCTATTCATGATCATGATCATTTTATTCATTTGATTCGAGGAAGTGTTCCTCCAAAAATCAAGCCTTACATATATCCCTATGCCCAAAAGAGTGAAATTGAATGTATGATTGTAGAAATGCTAGAGGCTGGTATAATTCAACGTAGTCAAAGTTATTTCTCTACTCCAGTAGTATTCATGCACAAGAAGGATGGATCATGGCGCATGTGTCTAGATTATAGGGAGCTTAACAAGCTCACTTTTAAAGATAAATTTCCCATTCCTATCATTGATGAATTATTGGATGAATTGCATGGAACAATTTACTTCACTAAGTTGGACCTTCATTCAGGATATCATCAAATCATAATGAAGACTAGAGACATTCCGAAAACAACATTTATAACTCATGAGGGTCATTATGAATTTTTGGTCATGCCTTTTGGCCTTACCAATGCACCTTCTACATTTCAAGGTTTGATGGTTTCCATTTTCAAACCCTTCCTTCGAAAATTTTTGTTAGTATTTTTTGATGATATACTAATCTACAAGAAGTCTTGGAAGGATCATGTTCAACATGTCGATAGAGTGCTCAAACTATTGGAGGGGAAACAATTATATGCAAAAACTTCCAAATGTTTCTTTGGAGTACAAGAGGTGGAATATTTGGGTCATATTTCATCTCATGAAGGTGTTAAGGTAGACACTAGAAAAATTAAAGCCATTAAGGAATGGAAAATCCCCACATCCATAAAGCATCTACGAGGATTTATAGGGCTGATAGGGTATTATCGCAAGTTTGTTAAGAATTATGGGAGAATAGTAGCACCTCTAACAACATTACTGAAGAAAGATGCATGTTCTTGGACTCCATAAGCAACAAAATCCTTTGAACATCTTAAAGAGGCAATGTGCCAAGCACCAGTCTTATCTACACCAGACTTCAAAAATACTTTTATTGTAGAATGTGATGCCTCAGGAAATAGAATTTGTGTTGTTTTAATGCAAGAAGAAAGACCCATTTCTTTCGAAAGTCGTCCAATCAAAGGAAAGTATTTACACAAAGCTATTTATGAGAAGGAAATGTTGGAAATAATACATGCACTTAAGAAATGGTGGCATTACCTAATGGGAAGACACTTCAAGGTAAAAACAGATCATGATAGTCTTAAATAATTTTTAGAACAAAGATTATCTTTAGAAGAACAAAAAAATGGGTCAAAAATATGTTGGGGTATGACTTTGAAATCATCTACAAAAAAGGGAAGAAAAATATTGTTGCACATGCACTCTCAAGAAAGGACGAGGATGTGGAAGCATTGCTTTGTGCCATTTCTATTATCCAATCATATTGGATAAATGAAGCAAGGGATGAATGGAAGAATGACAAAGAAGTGTGAGCACTCATTCAAAAGTTACAACAAGACCCCAGTACATTTGATACATTTAGCTAGAAAAAGGATTCATTATGGTACAAAGATCTCTTATACCTATCTAAGAATTCCCAACTCAAACAAAATATTCTTATGGAATTGCACACCTCTCCCTTAGGATGGCACTCAATTTTTAAGAAATTACCACAAGGTTAAGAAGGATTTTTTTGGGATGGTCTTAAATATGATATTTAAAAGTTTGTGGTGGAATGTTTGGTTTGCCAACAAAATAAAGTTGAAACAATTAAGACCCCAGGGCTCTTACAACCTTTATCCATACCAAGTCAATGTTGGGAGGAGGTTTCAATGGATTTTATCATAGGTTTACCCAAGTCCAAAGGAAAAAGTGTCATCATGGTGGTAGTTGATGGACTTACAAAGTATGCACACTTTTGTGCATTATCTCATCCCTTTAAATCCAGTACAATTGCTATTGCATTTATGGAAACAATTCAAAAGTTACATGGAAACCCAAAGATTATTGTAAGCGACAGAGATTCCATTTTCACTGGAATTGTTTGGACATAACTATTTTCTTATTTAGGTACTCAGTTAGCTCATAGCTCATCGTATCATCCTCAATCTGGTGGGAAAAATGAGATAGTGAACAAATTTTTGGAAGGATATCTTCGTTGCTTTGTATCTAATAAACAGACACAATGGGTCAAATGGTTGCCTCTGGCTGAATGGTGGTATAACACTTCCTTCCAAACTGCAACAAAAATGACCCATTTATGGCACTTTATGGATATCATCCACTATCCATCACATCATATTTAAGAGAAAATTATAAGGTTCAAGTAGTGGAAGATCACATCAAACATCTACAAAAAGTTCTCAAACTCTTAAAGGATAACCTCACTTTGGCACATAATAGAATGAAAAAACAGGTAGATCAACATCACAGCGAAATAAGTTTTTATGTAGGTGACTGGGTATTTCTACGGATACAACGATACAAACAAATGTCCCTCAAACAAGCTAAGAAGGATAATAAATTATCACCAAAGTATTATGGTCCATGCAAGGTGTTGCAAAAGACTGGTACTATGGCATAAAAATTGGAGCTTCCTACAGCTTCTCGAGTGCACCATGTTTTCCATGTTTCATGCTTAAAGAAGGTTATAGGTGACAATCTCCTAGTTCAAACAATATTGCTAGAACTTGAAAAGGAAGGAAAAATCATATTGGAACCTAAAGCAATGACAGAAAAAAGAACTCGATCGCTACAAAATTGATCAATTTCAGAGTATCTCATCAAGTGAAATAACTTACCTGCTGAAGATTCCATATGGGAGGATGAGAATTTTATATGGAAGCATCCAGAACTACTCAAGTGTTGAGGACAACACTTTTCTGAAGGAGAGGGGCATGTTAGGCCCCTATAATACTAGTGTATTCCCTTATTATTATTGTCATTGTAGCCCTTATTGTATTGTTGTGTCCATTTTGTCCCCATATTGTTATTATTGTGCCCCATAGAAGCCCACTATTATTATTGTTGTGCCCTTACATTATTATTGTTGTGTCGAATTGACTATATTGTGACCCCTTAGACCCCTATATATAGAAAGGAGGTCTTTTCATTTGTGTAATGTAAAGGAGGTTTACCCCTCGAAGATGCTGAGTTTGAATTTATTGATATATATTTTCTTCTATTTTGTGACTTGGTTGCATAACACTTCTTCAAATCCTGCAACTCCATATGCAGGCTTGCTAGCTGTGCATGGATCTGCTGAACTCCTACATTCATATCCTGGATCAATGAAGCATCTAGCTTCATCGCAATATCTAATGCTTCGGCCTAAGACCCAATCTTTTGTTGAGATAATGGTAATCTTAAGTGAGGTAGTAGCGAATATATGTACCAGTACATATGTTTTTAATCTGAGATATGAAGTTTAGCTTGACTTAGTAATCACTTCAGTCACTGATCTATATCCCACGAAGATTCATTAATCCTATGCTTAATCTCCTTGATCTTAGACACACACTGAGATTTCGACTTCCACTTCATAAATTCCGCGTTCATCGCATCCTTCGAGTTAGCCAATGAAGCAGGTGCGTCGTGTTGTATCTGATATACCAGGTAAGCGCCATGTCCTGTAGCGTTGTAACCAGTTGTGCTTTCCATAGCTTCTACGGAGAACCAAAACTGTTCGGGATCCTCTCATCCCTGACACTGAATACAAGTTTTATAGTATTTGTCATACTGAATAACATAGCTGGAGGTGGAGGTGGAAGTGGAGGTGTAGGTGTATGAGGTGGAGGAAAAGGTGGAGGTGGAGTGGTTGTATGTTCAGTTCCAGAAGTACCCTGATCTAGAGTCTGCACCACACCTCTGGGCATACTAGGGTTACCTCATTCTTCTTCACTTCTAGACTTTCCCAATAAGGGACTGTATTCTCTTTCAAAAAAAAATTCTTGATCTACTTTGAATTGATTTTCACTTCACGTAGATCTAGTTGGACCCCTCTTAAACATTAAGGTAAAGGAATAACCCTATTTTTTCACAAAAGCTTTTTAATCCATGTTTTTAGTGATTTTAAGTACTTACCTCTTGGACCCTTGGAGAATAGTCCTTCGGCTTCGCTATAGGACACAAATGTGTCTATTGAAAATTTAGTGATGAAACCACCCAAGATACTATCAATCTAGTAATCAATCGCGCTCGTAATCTTATAATAATATCTTTCAATTCGCTTGACTAATTTTGGAGTCCACACAATAGGATCGTCATGCTTATGAGTAGGTTCACTATCTGCTAATTTGGATAACCACTTGTATAATTCACAAGGGAACGATGAAAATAAAACTTTGTGTACTTTTGTGTAAAGATACCTTTGTAACCACTTTTCTTTTGATAAGCATGGATTCCTATTCTCCTGACCTGCAAACTGCAACTTCTCATCTATCAACTTCTCGATTTCCTTCTTAGTCGGTATCCACTTATTCCACATCATAGATCCCTCAGATATATCCCAGTCCCAGCAATAGAGCCATTTTTTGGCTTGAGGGGGCTTGGACCCAAGTTCAGGGTTAGCTATGCTAACCAACAAAACCATACACTATCGGCCCTTCCGGCAACAACCCACGTAGCGCAAGTTGTAGTCCCACCTGAGGAAGTATTAGGGGATGCTAGAACCAGGCTTCTACATCCATAAGGCTGTGTGATATGGTTTAGATGATTTTCAGTTAAAGAAAGTTATAAGCTTCATGTAACTATCTCGTCATGCATAAAATAACATCTAACATTTGATCTGAATCTTCGCAGAGTAATTAAGATAAAATATAGGTAAATATCATTCAGTTGTGCGTAAATATAGAAAATATACATGCAAAAAAATAGGCACAAATTTGCTTCAGATTTCTTTCTATTACTTCATATATTCCTTATACAACCTTCCATACCCTGCGCACACAGCTACAGGGGCCCGCACACTCAGCTGCAGACTTACCAAGGTCTCTTTGCAATCAGCTACAAGAGCCTTCCCCTTCGCCCAAAATATACAAAGATCTACAATTACAGACCCAAAATCATATCATAACATGAAGTACTCAATTCCCTTAAACTTGCTAAGACACCCCTTTATATCCTTTACCCTTACAATACCATGGGAAGATCTCAAAACAATACCAACATATAAGGCATTTTGACCCTCCTAAAACCTCTTGGCTCCTATTTGACCTACGCTACTCATGCTCCTCTCCTCAAAAAGTGGAGATTTACAATATTTTAACAAAATTGACCTAGGGGATCCCATCCCAACAATCTAGTGGATCTAGGTTTCCCTCTGTTGTTGTATGAATCTGTAGATCTGATTGATTGGTATATGTTACAAACATATGTATTGAGCTCATTGTACTCTCTGCTGAATTTTTTTTATGATGATCTATTAAAGAAGAAGATTTGAAAGGGTTTCCCCCTTGTGGGGTTTTTCCTTGGTCTTGGACCAATATGTTGTCTCTTATGGTTGTGTTTTTGTCTTGTTTGTCACTACATATATTGTACTTTATTCAGTTACATTTATGATTGATTATACTGGTGGGCTCCAGTATTGTAGCAATAATGCCGCAACTCCTGGAGCTTCCTTCTCTAATTTTATCAACCCGGTAGTTCGTAACAAACTTGGAAGCGACGGTGTTGTATGCACAAGTACTAGCTCTTGTCGCAGTTGTCACTTGGTCAGCTGGCACAAGTCCGCTAGGGCTCAAGCCAACTTCTATATGCTCTCAAAAGAAGCTTTATGAGTGATGGATGAAAGCTATCTCAAAGGAAATTAACCTACTTCGCGAGAATATACTGAAAGCAAAAACATGGAAACCCTAGTAAACCCTAATTTGACTAGCTCCTTACGATGCAATGGTGGGAATGCAACTTCTAAAAATGATGCCATTACTTCTAGTGAGTTGAAATGCATGAGTCTAAGCTACTTTCATCTGAAAAGAACATGTTTTTGTATTTTTGCTTAAGTGGTTGGAGTTATTATGACTGTGCTGCTTACTAGGTCTTGACTGTGCAGGGGTAGTGAAAGGGAAGGAAGGCTTGGAAAAGGTCAGGACTCTGAGAGGTTCCAGGGGATCTCTAACATCATTCCACAGAAGTTCCCAACGTTCAGATGCTTAGCAACCGTGTTGGCACGCTTCTACAGGATGTCTGCAGGGGATCCTACAGGAAACTCGGGATTTCTACAGGAAGTCTGCTAACTTCTACAGGATGTGTTGTAAGTGGAATTTTGGGTGATGGAGGAGTGAATGAGCTGGATGGGTGGATAGGTAGGATGAGAGGGGAGCTTATGATGGTTTATGGACAGAGAGACGAGATGGAGAGGAGGTGGATAAAGCTAGTTGGTCGATAGAAGGGTATAGGCAATGAAAGGCCGAAAATGGTAAAACAACGTGGATAACAGAAGAGTTGGTGGGCAAATGATCGAGCTGAGAGGTAAGGAGATGGCTTAGGTACGGCTGAGAAAGATAAGAGAGTGATAGAGTGCTGCTGCGCAGTGTAAATGGAACAAATTACCTCTGTATTGCACAAAATCGAGATTTCATCAACCTATCCTAACCACTTTATTGAAAACCAAAGAACAACAACGTAGTTCTAGAGAGAAAAACGTGCATGGTGCTGAAACAAGAAATTATTGCTCATGATCTAATTGCATGGACACTCCTACCAATGGAAAGATTATGTCAAAACTTGCATGAACATATAAAATTGTGTTTTTTGGTGGTTGGCACGGTCTACACTCCCAATCTCTAAACAGAGGTGGCAGTGAGGGTACAATCAACCTTTCCTTGTAATTCTGAGGAATGCCAATCCTCCTATTCTAATCTAGACTACTGAAAGCACTTGATCCAATAAACTAACCTACTGAAACACAACGAGAAATTCGAATCAGCAAACTGTATTTTTTAGTGCATGTAAAGAAAACAAAATGAAATGCTGAAAGGAAAGACAAGTAATAGTACAAGGAAAGGAGACCTATTGCTCTCAGGTTGGGCCCAAACATGAGAGCTATAGCTCCTCTAAGAACTCAGGATTGGATTCAAATATGTCTGCCTTGTATTAAAAGATCATGGTCAAAAATCTAACATCATGCCAAAAATGGCTTACAAGAAGCAAAAACAGAGCTAGAGCTCGAAATCCACAAACTACAACAAAGGTTCAAAAGTTCCTAACGAAGGCTACAGCCTTAATACTTATACATCAATGAGGGCCAAGCTGGCCTCCTAAATTAGTGGAGCTTGGCTGTCCAACAAGAAGTAAAACTGTTGTTCCTGTAGAATCTGTTGGCTGCCTTCTAGCTCGGTGGTGATAGCTGTTGGGGGCTCGGAGTTGGTGTGGAGATCACGAGGAAGGTCATTCAAGACTGTGGACAACCTTCCTATAAACCTGCAATGCCACCTTGGCTGTCTCCTTGCCTCCATCTTCGTGGTTTTACTTCATTTAATGCCAACAAGTCCTGAAATAAACATGTATTAGCCACATGGCATAATGACTGCCCTCTTTCCTACGAATAACACAAATATACTAAGAAATGATGCATAAGTGATAAAAAATGAAGGGTTGAGCAAGGTGAGTAGGCCAAATGAGCCCAAAATGTTACCAAAATTTGGGGCTCATCATCACCCCCCAGCTAAAATATTTGCTCATCCTTGAGCAATTTTGCTCCATCTCCTTGTCCTTGGCCGAGAACTAGGCCCCGGAACATGCTCTTTCTTTCCTACTCTTGGTGGCTCTGCCTCTTCTGCCCCTGGTGGTGATGAGGGTGGCGCTCCTTCCCTCTTCTCTGTTTCCTTGAGCCAGGCTTCTGAAGCTGATTGGCCTATCCTTCGTGTCCAAGTAGTTGTTTTTGGGCTTCCCCTCTCGTAGGTGACCAATATTTTCGAGGGGGACCTCTCACTGGGTGAAGTAGGGGCATCCCCTATAGTGATTTGGCTGCTGGGTGGAGGCTGCGGCTTGCCCGTTTTTATTCTCATACTTCTCCTAGCTTCAAAATGTAGAGGGGTCTCCCTCTCTCTCTTCTCCTTTGGCTTAGGAGGTGTACTGAGGGCGGCCAGCACAGCTACTGCCTCCCTTTCAAGAATGTCAGCCTTCTTCTCCTCGAGTTTTTCTTTTTCAGGGCTTCCTGTAGAGGACTCTGTTTTAGTTAATTTCGGGCTTCCTGTAGAAGACCCTGTTTGAGCAAATTTCGGGCTTCCTGTAGAAGCCGACTTTGTTTTTCCTGTAGGAACAGGGGGCACCACCTTAGTTTGTTTTGCTACATGTGTTTCACCTTGTGGCTTGGTTGAGGTTGCTTTCGAAGCACTTTTGCTGATGTGGACCTTCTCAGCCTTGTCCACTCTGCTTTGCAATCTTTTCTCCCTAGCTGTCAACGTGGGTGTGGCACCCTCTTTTTCTTGTTTCTTCTCTTGCTTTTTCTTCTGCTCCGTGGTCGTGGTCTTCTGGCCTTTGTCCTTCTTCCCTGTAGGCACGGACTCCTCCTCCTCACTGCTAGATGAACCGAGCTCTTCGGTCAGCATTTTTATATCCCCATCCCTGGTCAAATTCCTAAAGGATTCCCATGAGAGAGGAACCTTGTACGTGTGGAGTGCATCCTCCACAAGGAGTTTGATGAGTCCATGGTGGGATACCTGGTCTGGTATGCCTTCTTTCAGCTTGGTGGCACACTCAATCAGAGACTGTAGTAGGAAGTAGGGGAGACTGAGCTTGTTTTCTACAGGAAGGTCCATCTGGTGCCTTAATTCCGCGAGTAACCGAAAATGGTACCCATAGACAATGCTAAAACGGCCTTCGCAGGTGATGTACCTCATGATCTGCAGGCTAACTTCATTCCACGGTGGCAGCAAACTGGTTCTACGAACCCCATTTTTATCTTCTGAGAATTCCTCCTCTGGTGGAAAGAATGCTTTCTTAGCCTGTTGGCTCAATTTCCTTTCTTCTTTATCCCATGGTAATCCCATTGGGAGTCCAGTAACTCGGCTGATAAATTGTGGCGTGACTTTAAGACTCAAACCCCTGAAGTTAACCGTAGCTAATGTTTTGGACTTCGGCCTTAGAGCTTGCAAAAATTCTTCGGCCACATCATCGTCATAGCCCTGCAATTTATCACAGAATGATATCCATTATGCTCGCATGAAGAGATCCAACACCTCCGGATTTTCTCTTAGATTGGTGGAGTCGGTTGGTTCCCTTCTGATGAACCCACCCGTCATGATGAAAAGTCTGCAACGTTAATTGGAGGTGGCGGGTGTGGAAGGAAATTGACTAACTAGGACAGGGCGTAGAATTACGCCTCTGTCATGCATACAACACACGACACTTATCCCTGAGGACCTTAACACAGCTTGATTATACTGACATCCTATAGGACGACAATTCATGCACCAGCAGACAATATTTGCAAAAGATTTCTACGACCAGACCGTAGACGTCGATTCTGCCACCCTCAAAACCAATTTCATGGAAGGTTCAGGCTTACCTTTTGAATCTGCCACCTTTTGACGTGCGGAACCCGATTTCCTGTAGAGACAGCTTTCCTGTAGAAGCTGCCTTCCTGTAGAAGCAGCGCGCGAATTCCGGAAGATATTGCAGTGGGTATGCGCTCTCTAGGCTGCTTAACAGGCGTTCATATGGCCAAAGACTCGGAGTTTCTAGCTGCAGAGGGATTCGAATGATCACTCGAGTTGCAAACGGTGACTGATAAATGCATGGGGTGGCAATCTAGCCGATTAGATTTGAATTCGGCAGAATCCGTGGCGCGGGGGTGAGCTGTCCCTGCCGGATCGTTGGACGACGTCACCTCATCATTTTTCTGCAAACTCCCTTACTGCCGCATCACTCCCCGCAGATCCGCCGCCGTCATTTCTGTTAAATCCGTTTCTCTGCGACTGGATGGCTCTCACGTGTGCGCTGCCCGTTTCTTTTTGCCACGACCACCATTCAAACATCCGACTAGATCACTGACTGGTCGACGTGGCCAGTCGAATGGCCATACAACCGCTCAACCCATTCACTTTTCACTTGCAAACATTTCAAAGTAAAATTCATGCAATTCGACGGAAGAAAGGGTCAAGGCACTTACCTGTGCGGCCTCAACACGATTTTCAGCCTTTTGGACGATGATGAGTGGATTTATTTGCTGCTGGTGGTTCTGCACAGGCTCGGAGGTTCATATTCGCAGGCCGCTAACGATAAATTGAAGCTTTGGCTGCATGCGCCCGCGCGATCTTTGCATGTTGCAGGCGGTGGAATGGTGTGCACTCTAGTTGGCCTAACTGCTATGGGACTTCTGCAGGATGTCCTGTAGCAGTTTTTCCTCCTCGGGTGCATGCTGCATGCTGAAGGCAGGGGCCTCTCGATCATGCTCACAGAGCTCATGGATGGCTGGGATGGATATGGTATGACATCTCAGCATTCTTATTTCAAAAAATTGCTTTCTCTTGATACTCAATGATCTGCTTTGATGGTGCAGGTATCTTCATTACATGTCGACAGGGGTGGTAGAGCGAGGTGACAGCAGTGTGGACGGGTGAAAATAGTAGTTTTCATCGCCCAAACCAATCCTTGGTCGTTAGATATTCTCATATAATCAGTTCTAGGCCGTCAAAAACCTCTACAGGAAGTTTCCTGTAGAAATACAGAACTTTCCTGTAGAAAGTTTGTACTTCCTGTAGAAAGTCTGCAACTTCCTGTAGAAGACTAGGATGTGATGAAATCGTGCCCATACCTTGGAAAGGATGAGTATTCTTTGAGGAGGTGCTGGTGAGGTCTCCTGGCAGCATGATAAGAATCCTTGACTCTAAGTTGAGAGACCTCCTCTCCTTCATAGAACACCTACAAGCTGCATGCATAAACATATTATAAACTTGTTGTCCCTATCTTCTTTTGCATGTTGTTTTTTTTTTTTTTTTTTGAAAGATAGCAGGGGCGCCTTAACAAGGTTTTCACCCTTGCCATCTGCCTTAAGCGCCTCAGAGAGGTTTTCACTCAAGGATCTTTTTCAAACCTTCTCCTTTTTTTTTCTTTTTTTTTTTTAAAGACAATAGGGGCGCCTCAATGAGGTTTTCACCCCTACCACCTGCCTTGGGAGCCTCAGAAAGGTTTTCACCCAAGGATCTTTATTATTATTATTATTATTATTTTTTTTAGATCTTTCAGGGTATGCCCAAAGCAGAGGCAGAACCCTTCTCTATGACCAACACTGACTTCTCCATGGTTTTGATGAACTCTTGTCTTGAGAGAGGCTTCCTGTAGATCTTCAATTGATGCCCATTGAAAAGCATGGGGATGGCCTCCTCATCAATGGTCCGAATAAGAACAGATCCATTGTCATGACATTTTTCCACTGCATATGGTCCCAGCCATCTGGTTCTCAGCTTCCCCTTGAAATCTTTGTGCCTGGAGTCATACAACAATGCCCAATCTCCTGGCTGGAATTGCTTGTCATTGAGGTGTTGGTCATGCCACACCTTCCTCTGAAGTTGAACCACTTCTGAGTGAAGGAGGGCCTCCATTCGGTGCTCGTCCAGTCCATTCAGCTGCAATAGCCTCTCTTGCTGTGCATGGCTGAGATCTAGGTCCAGCTGAGCTGCCATCCTCAAAGTGTTATATTCAAATTCAATGGACAACAAAGCTTTCTTCCCATAGACCAGATCATAAGGTGTGAAGCCGGTGGTGGTCTTCCAAGTGGTGTTGTAAGCCCAGGTGGCCTCAATCAGGCGATCTGCCCAATCTTTCCTACTGCTGCTCACCACCTTAGTCAAAATCCCTTCGAATGCTCTGTTGGTGACTTCCAGTTGCCCATTTGCCTGTGGATGATAGGGGGTGGAAGTCCTATGCTTGATTTTGTGATGAGCTAGTAGGTCTTCAATTAAGTTGGATGTGAACTGGCTTCCTTGATCAGTGACCAGCTCTCTTGGGTAGCCAAATTTGTAGAAGATATTCTCTCTTAAGAACTCAGCCACCTTTTCTTTTGTTGCTGCTTCGATTGCTTTAGTCTTTGCCCACTTTGTCAGGTAGTCGGTGCACACAATGATGTAAGACCTTTGCCTCGAAGGAGGGTTGATTGGACCCACAAAATCCATACCCCACTTCTCAAATGGCTCAAGAGTCACTTGAGGTTGGAGAGGCATCTCATCCCTTTGAGTCGGTTTCCCCATTCTTTGGCATCGGCCACATTGGCTGATATACCTTCTGACATCTTGATGAAGTGTGGGCCAATAGTAGCCTGCCTGCAGGATTTTGAAGGCAGTCCTTTTTGCTGCAAAATGTCCTCCACAAGGCCCATCATGACAGGTGAGGAGGATATCAAAGATTTCCTCCTCCCTTACACAACGCCTTAAGATCTGATCGGGGCCAAGCTTGAACAGGTTGCCCCCGATCCAAGTAAATGAGGCACTTTTTCTGATGATTCTGCTCTTCTCTCTTGAAGAGAGGTGCGGAGGGAACTGTGCTGAAACAAGGTAGTTTGCTATATCAGCAAACCATGAAGAGAGTACTGAGATAGCAAACAGATGTTCATCGGGCATCTGGTCATCCACTGTTCCATCCTCACCTACAGACAAATCCAATCTAGATAAAAAGTCGGCAACAACATTTTCTTTACCTGTTTTGTCAACAATGGTCAAATCAAACTACTGCAACAAAAGTAACCATCTAATAATACGAGCATTCACATCTGGTTTATTCATTAAATATCTAATTGCAGCATGATCCGTATGTACAAAGGTTTGATAGCCAGTGATATAATGTCAGAACTTGTTCAGTGCATGGACCATAGCCAAGAATTCTTTCTCGGTTACAGTGTAATTCAGTTCAGCTTTGGATAAGTTTTTGCTAACAAAGTAAATGGCATATGGAAGTTTTTTTTCAACTTGTCCTAAAGCTGCCCCTATGGCTTTGTTTGAGGCATCAGTGTGGACGTGGAAAGGCAGGGCCCAATTTGGACCTCTCAAGATTGGGGCAGACACTAACTTGTCCTTTAATTCGTTCAGAGCCCTCTGACGATCGTCAGTCCATTTAAACTCCACATCTTTTGCCAACAGGCCAAACAATGGTGAGGCTAGCTTGCTGAAGTCTCTGATGAATCTCCTGTAATACCCTGCTAATCCTAAGAAACTCCGAACATCCCTTACCTTCTGGGGAGGTGGAACCTTCTTGATGAGAGCAATTTTGTTAGGATCCACTTGTAACCCTTGGCAAGAAATGGTATGGCCTAGCACGGTCCCTTCAGTCATCAAGAATTCACATTTTTCAGGACTAAGGGACAGGTTCATCTCAATGCATTTGGTTAGGACTTTTCCCAGATTGGACAATTCTTCCTGGAAGTTGGACCCATAAGGAGTGAAGTCATCCATATAGATTTCCACTGCATCATGGACCAGCTTAGAAAAGATGCTCAAGACAACTCTCTGGAAAGTAGCAGGAGCATTGCATAGCCCAAAGGGAAGAACTCGGTAGGCAAAAGTACCCCAAGGACAAGTGAAGCTGGTCTTATCTTGGTCTTCCGGGCTGATTTGGATTTGGTTGTACCCGCTAAACCCATCTAGGAAAGAGAAGAACTTCTTTCCTGCCAGTCCATCCAACACTTGATCTATGAAAGGTAGAGGGAAATGGTCTTTCTTGGTAGCTTTGTTCAGTTCTCGGTAGTCCACACAGATTCTCCACTTCCCATTTTTCTTGGGAACCAACACCAGAGGGGACACCCATTCACTATCTGAGACGGGGTAAATGAATCCGACATCCAACAGTTTTTGCAAGTCTTCCGTGACAATGTCCTTAAGGGCTGGATTCATTCTCCTCTGGGGCTGCCTAACCAGTTTACAATCCTCTTTGATGTATATGTGATGGGTACAGACCGAAGGATGGACTCCTTTCATCTCCTTATAGCTCCAAGCAAAAGCATCTAGATGACTAGCCAACAGGTTACACAGCTCCTTTTCCTGGGAAGGAGATAGGGAGGAGCTGATCTTTAACGTTCTCTCAGGACCGAACTCTACATTCTTGACTCTGGGAGTGACAGGGTCAGTCGCACAAAGGTCCACTAAGGTGTTGGCTTGGGCATCCTCCACCAATTTCTCTAAGGATAGTGCACTGAAAGGTGGATTCTGGATCAAGGTCTCAATCAAGTCATCCTCGGTGGGGGGGTCTCTTCTAGTGGTGTCTAGGGTGCACAAAGGTGCTGAGTACACCTCGTCTTCTTCTCCTTCCTCCAACCAAAGTGGTAAGTCATGCTCTAAGGCGGGTTGGGCAGGAGGGTATAGGACTAGTTGCTTGGACATAGGACCATTTTTGATGGTCATGTTTCCTGCTCGACAACTTATGTATGCATCTGCAGTGGCTAACCAAGGCCTTCCCAAAATAAGAGGATATCCAGTAAGCTTTGCCTTTGGTTGCAGAACCAAGAAATCTGCAGGGTATTCCCAAGAGTCGACAGAGACCAAGACATCCTCCACAATCCCTTCGGGAGTCACGGTGGAGCGATCTGCTAGTTGCAGGACTGTCGAGGTCTTCCTCAGAGAACCCTGAAGATTGAGTTTGAGCATGGTATCCCTGGTCGTCACATTAATGGCAGCCCCCAGATCAATCAAGGTGTGAGGTATAATGGTGCCATTGATGTGGACATCTACTACAGGACTTCCAGGATCTAGGTACTTCGGGCAGATGATTTGTCCTAACATGAGGTCAGACAGTTGTCCTATGACATTGATGGTTGAAGCATCTCTCTTTCGCCTGCTTGGGTGTTTGAAACACTTTTCCTTAACCAGTTTGTTGTATATTGGCACATCCTTAATGGCTTGAAGAAGTGGAATTTTCACACACAACTGCTTGAGCTCTCCCAGAAGCTCATCCTCCTCTGGGTTGGGTTGTGTGGTGGCTGCTAGTCTCTCAGGAAAGGGTGGAATAGCCTTTGGTTCACTTTCCTGTTTGTCTTCCTCATCCTCTGGGGGAGGAGGTTAGCGATCTGGAAGAGTCTTTCCAGATCGAAGATTGATCTCCTGGATCTCCACAACATAGGTAGGGCATGATGTTTCCCCAATATATACCTGATGGGCCTGTCTATTATTGGGGTTCGGGTTCGGTTGAGAAGGCATTTGAGGTCCTTGGAGGAGAAGGAGG
This sequence comes from Pinus tabuliformis, assembly GCA_031772625.1. Classification (NCBI taxonomy): domain Eukaryota; kingdom Viridiplantae; phylum Streptophyta; class Pinopsida; order Pinales; family Pinaceae; genus Pinus; species Pinus tabuliformis. Next base: position 233,674,517 of record CM062806.1, read on the forward strand.
TAATGGTTGTGGTTGAACTGGTGGTGGAGGAAAAATGGCGGGACGAGTGTTGTACTGGGGCCTCCACCCCGACTGAGGTGCATTCCACTGAGGCTGTGGCTGGGCATGTGAGTGATATGAATGAGTAGTGGGCTGAGTAGGGTACTGAGGTGGATAAGACCATGGAGGGGGCATGGACCAGGAAGGATGAGCAGGGGGACCCCAGGAAGGCATAGGAGTAGATTGGTTGGGGCTGTAATAAGCTTGGGGTGCCCCTTGCATCCCCTGCTGATAAGGTCTAGGTCCTTGAGGCCTCCTTTGGTTGAGGAAATAGAGAGGTTCAGTGGGGGCTTCTGTCCCTTGGTACATGGCTTTAAACCCAGGTAAGGTTGGACATTGATTTGTGGGATGGTCCTCCTCACAAACGAAACACACTTCAACCGAATGCAATGGGCATTCGTTCTTAGGGTGTCTCCTTGTGCACCTAGGGCAGAAGATAGCCAAGGCCCTCTCAGCTTCTTCCTTCTTCTGCTGGATCCTGAATGTGTCAAGTTGCATGGCAATGGTCTATCTCACCTCACTCTTGAGATCTTCTAATTGATTTGCAAACTCATGTTTGGAAAAGGGAGCACTAGCTGAGAGGAGGTTTCCTCTACCCCATTTCTGGGCTTCCCTAGAATGGTTTCTAAACACAGTCTTTATGTCCTCATAAGGTAGTTGGTAAATATATCCTCCAGCTAACATGTGAAGGGTATCTAAGAGGTCTTCAGGGACTCCTCGGAGCAGGACCAACTTGAGGGATTCAGGGTCAAGTGTGCACCTGGCCCGTTTATAGCTAAGTTGGAACCTTTCCTCATAATCCTCTAAGGACTCATCAGCTCCCATGGTCATCCGAAAGATTTCTCCCTTGGTTTCCTTGGACCTACAGTAGTCCCGGTACTTGGTATTGAAAGCTTGCTGCATCTGAGCCCAAGTAGTGATACTGTTCCCAGGTAAGCCCATGAACCAGCGTAATGATGCATCCTTAAGGGTTGAAGGGAAGAGTTTCAGCTTCTTCTCATCTTCAATATAGTCATAGGTTTGGCAAAGGACAGTAAACTCAAACAGGAAGGTGTCAGGATCTTCGGTAGTCAGTCCATGGAAATGAGGTAGAGCGGAGGGGCTAATATTCTTCATTTTCATGTCTCCATTGGTTTCTCGGATGGGGAAAGCACCTTCTATTCTTTCATCTTCTTCCCTATTGTCATCCATAGCTTCAGATGGAGTGGTCTCTAACTCTTCTTCTGCTATAGGATCTTCGTATATCTCGGGAGGTTCACCTATAGGTTCTTCTAGATCACTGTCACCAAAGAAGAGAGAAGGGTGACTTCGTGATGTGGTGGGGGTGTTGGGTAAGAATTTGCCTGTTTTATCACGGTTCCTACGAGGCATGAAATGGGCAAACTTCTTTTTGATTTCTTTTTTTTTTTTCTTTGGTACCTGCAAAACTGAAACAGATTGATCTACAACTAACTACTTTTGCTGAAATGAAAATGCAGAATTGAAATGAAAGCAGGAAAGAACTAGTCTACTTTGCTCAAATGGAATTGCAGGAATGGAAATGCTAGTTTACGCTTGCAAAATTGAAATGCTAATCTATGCTTGCAGAAATGAAATGCTAATCTATGCTTGCAAAATTGAAATTGCGGAATTGAAATGCTAATGTTATGAAAGCGGGAAATGTCTATGCTACTTTTGTAGAATGGAAATGAAATAAACTACTTAGTAGAAGACAAGAGTAGGAAAATAGAAGAAAAGAAACAATTACTAATACTCTGACGCTTCCCCGGCAACGGCGCCAAAAAGATGGTGGGCTCCAGTATTGTAGCAATAATTCTACAACTCCTGGAGCTTCCTTCTCTAATTTTATCAACCCGGTAGTTCGTAACAAACTTGGAAGCGACGGTGCTGTATGCACAAGTACTAGCTCTTGTCGCAGTTGTCACTTGGTCAGCTGGCACAAGTCCGCTAGGGCTCAAGCCAACTTCTATATGCTCTCAGAAGAAGCTTTATGAGTGATGGACGAAAGCTATCTCAAAGGAAATTAACCTACTTCGCAAGAATATACTGAAAGCAAAAACATGGAAACCCTAGTAAACCCTAATTTGACTAGCTTAACCCTTACGATGCAATGGTGGGAATGAAACTTCTACAAATGATGCCATTACTTCTAGTGAGTTGAAATGCATGAGTCTAAGCTACTTTCATCTGAAAAGAACATGTTTTTGTATTTTTTCTTAAGTGGTTGGAGTTATTATGACTGTGCTGCTTACTAGGTCTTGACTGTGCAGGGGTAGTGAAAGGGGAGGAAGGCTTGGAAAAGGTCAGGAGGACTCTGAGAGGTTCCAGGGGATCTCTAACATCATTCCACAGAAGTTCCCAACGTTCATATGCTCAGCCACCGTGTTGGCACGCTTCTACAGTATGTCTGCAGGGGATCCTACAGGAAACTCGGGATTTCTACAGGAAGTCTGCTAACTTCTACAGGATGTGCTGTAAGTGGAATTTTGGGCGATGGAGGAGTGAATGAGCTGGATGGATGGATAGGTAGGATGAGAGGGGAGCTTAGGATGGTTTATGGTCAGAGAGACGAGATGGAGAGGAGGTAGATAAAGCTAGTTGGTTGATAGAAGGGTATAGGCAATGAAAGGCCAAAAATGGTAAAACAACGTGGATAACAGAAGAGTTGGTGGGAAAATGATCGAGCTGAGAGGTAAGGAGATGGCTTAGGTACGGCTGAGAAAGATAAGAGAGTGATAGAGTGCTGTTGCACAATGTAAATGGAACAAATTACCTCTTTATTGCACAAAACCGAGATTTCATCAACCTATCCTAACCACTTTATTGAAAACCAAAGAACAACAACGTAGTTCTAGAGAGAAAAACGTGCATGGTGCTGAAACAAGAAATTATTGCTCATGATCTAATTGCATGGACACTCCTACCAATGGAAAGATTATGTCAAAACTTGCATGAACATATAAAATTGTGTTTTTTGGTGGTTGGCACGGTCTACACTCCCAATCTCTAAACAGAGGTGGCAGTGAGGGTACAATCAACCTTTCCTTGTAATTTTGATGAAAGCCAATCCTCCTATTCTAATCTAGACTACTGAAAGCACTTGATCCAATAAACTAACCTACTGAAACACAACGAGAAATTCGAATCAGCAAACTGTATTTTTCAGTGCATGTAAAGAAAACGAAATGAAATGCTGAAAGGAAAGACAAGTAACAGTACAAGGAAAGGAGACCTATTGCTCTCAGGTTGGGCCCAAACCTGAGAGCTATAGCTCCTCTAAGAACTCAGGATTGGATTCAAATCTGTCTGCCTTTTATTAAAAGATCATGGTAAAAAATCTAACATCATGCCAAAAATGGCTTACAAGAAGCAAAAACAGAGCTAGAGCTCGAAATCCAAAAACTACAACAAAGGTTCAAAAGTTCCTAACGAAGGCTAGAACCTTAATACTTATACATCAATGAGGGCCAAGCTGGCCTCCTAAATTAGTGGAGCTTGGCTGTCCAACAAGAAGTAAAACTGTTGTTTCTGTAGAATCCGTTGGCTGCCTTCTAGCTCGGTGGTGATAGCTGTTGGGGGCTCGGAGTTGGGGTGGAGATCACGAGGAAGGTCATTCAAGACTGTGGACAACCTTCCTATAAACCTACAGTGCCACCTTGGCTGTCTCCTCGCCTCCATCTTCGTGGTTTTGCTTCATTTAATGCCAAAAAGTCCTGAAATAAACATGTATTAGCCACATGGCATAATGACTGCCCTCTTTCCTACGAATAACACAAATATACTAAGAAATGATGCATAAGTGATAAAAAATGAAGGGTTGAGCAAGGTGAGTAGGCCAAATGAGCCCAAAATGTTACCAAAATTTGGGGCTCATCATATACTACTAATAATTTGATGAATTATTAATGAAAAAGTAAATTGGGCTAAAGTAACTGATACAACATAGAGCAATCAGAAAGTTTAACACCAACATTTTTAAAATAATACATGTATGCCCCATAAGCATAGAGGGCTTTGCAAAATTATCTATGCTTATTCTCCTTAAGAATATCTTGATTTATTTAAAGGGGTAATACCCTCAGAACCCTACTTAGATAAGGACCATTTACATGTAACACACTAACTATAGGAGGAGAAAATAAAAATTAATAACCAACTAAATGTAGGCCAAATAAGAGACTATAACATAAAATAAAAGAAAATTCCATTAGGATAGGAAGATTTGGAAACATATGTAACTAGAATAATACTATAACTAGAATATAATAATAACTAATATCATTATTTTGGTTAATATTACTAACAATATACATTAAATATTAATATAGATATTACCTTTTCTTAACTAATCCAAATGATTTAGTATAACAACAATTAATATTATTACTAGATCTAATTCTTTTCGATTAATAACTTTGGTTAACCAATTAATGAAATATCTTAAAATGATTCTTAAATTTTCTAGTATTGGAATAATAATTTACCTTATAATATATAATTATTAAAACCTTACACACTAATATATTAGGGTTTTACTAATTAATTTATATTAAGGAGGTTCCCTTGCCATAAGAATAATATATATATATATATATATATATATATATATATATATATATATATATATATATATATATATATATATATTAATAATAATAATAATAATAATAATACAATTTCTATCATATTAGTCATAATTATTTATTTATTTATCTATTCATTTTATTAATTTTTTTTTAAATTAAATACTTTTCAACATAATAATATTATTTTAATTAAATATAGCCGTTTCTGGGTCAATTATAGCCATTAGCCCGGTCCAGTCTATTATAGCCGTTTTTCAGTCAATCCTAGCCATTGGTAAGTAGGATCTCCCTATTTAAGATATAGCCATGATCTGATTCTTCAACTTGTCCTGATGATGAACCACACTTGTTGGTTCGAAACACATCGACAAATGTACTATCATGTGATTTACACCGAAATAATTTTCCTCATAACATATGTAACGATAATTCAGGAAAGGAGACATGTAATCTAATTAGTAGTTTAGTTTTTATCTTAAAACAAATTTATATAAATTGTTTCTTTACGACATATTTTTTCAAATATTGTCATGGTAATTTAGTATTCATCAAGAGAGTTGTTACATGTGGTATCAAAGCCTCAGGTTACAACATTGTGGCCTATTTAAGGAAAAACATAAATAATAACAAGCAATGTTTGTGTTTCATGGAGAGGGAAAAGAAGAATTATAAAACGTGACAACACCGCCTGCAAGACCAAATTATGCACCCTTACCATATCCAAACCATGAGATGTGGGCGTAGCTAGGTGTAGAACCTCAATCCATATTTGCCATGTTGTTTGAAACAATGCAAAAATTGAGGGTAAAAATATCCAACATAAGGGATGACAATGAACAATTAATGATAGATCAAGAACGAATAATTGAGAGTATAACTGATAGGAAAAATCAAATAGCCTTATCACCAACCCCTAATAATTGAAATAGAGTAGGATCACATAGGAAGAGGCAAGATAGTGTCTGTGAGAAAAGTCCTAAACCTAATCCTTAAGGCGATAAGGGAACAAAAGAAGAATCTGAGAACGTCTCTCAAGGAAAATCATTTAAACCAGTAAAAAGACAGAAAATAAAGCTTCAAGGGGAGTTCAAGAAGATAAAACCCCTGGTGTTCGATGGTGAATTAGAAGGAGGAGCTGAGCCATGGATAATGAATAATAAAAATTATTTCAATATTTATGAGTATGGCCATAATTTGAAGACTCGTCTAGCAATCTACCAACATCAGGGAAAAGTGACTTTATGCTGGGAAGAAATTAAAGCAATTCATGGGATTGATGAGCAAGAGATAACATGGGAAAATTTTCAGCAACATTTTAAAAATAAATACTTTACTGAGTTCTATTATGATGAAAAATCCAAGGACTTCCACGACCTCAGATTGGGTCAACTGACAATGGATGAGTATACTGTGAAATTCACCTCCTTATTGAGGTATGTTCCTTATATAAGAGAATAAAAGGCAAATGGACAACATTTTATAAGCAATCTGCTAATGTCTATCACAGAGCGTTTAGAGTTTCATAACCCTAATATCATGGATGAATACATATGTAAAGCGTGGCTTTTATATTAGAAGTCAAAATAGAAAGGAGAAAATAATCAATATTGGATAGGTAAGAAGGGTTAGAAGTATCCTCTGAATAGTAGAAATATAAAGACTAAAGGGTATAAAAGTTTTAGCAAATGGAAATAGAGTAAATTTACTAGAAAGGGTCAGCAAAACAATCTCAACCTCAGAATGGTTCCAAACAACCAAAAGCATTAGTTAAATTTGATGTTGGTAAAGTGCAGAAATGACCGATACATTGTTGGGGTTATAGGGAAACACATTACCTTAGAGGCTATCCTTACTGTGAGAAGACATAGTAGGTAGAAAATGTTCAAGAGGGATCTACATTGAAAGATGTCGTCAGATTTATGCCTAGAATAAATATTGCTATAGAGGACCACCAAGCTGAGCATCAATCTATAATGATTGAATTACAAGGTACACTTTACAATCATGTTGTGTCAATTTTAATATACCCCAAGGAAAGTTTAAGCTATATCAACCCCAAATTAGTAGAATTATGTTGATTATAGTTTAATACATTTAAGCACCCATGGTTGGTTCATTTGGCCATTGGAGAAAAAATAAGAGTGATGACAAGAGTTGCAAAGTGCTCGGTAGAGTTGGTGGGACAACTAACAAAGATAAATCTAAATGTTTTACACTAGGCTCTTACAACATCTAAATAGGTTTGGATTCACTGGAGGAACACTGGTCTATCATAAATTGTAAAGACAAGATTAGTAGTTATGTTAAAAAAGGAGGTGTTAGGCATCAGATTCAAGGAATAAAAAGACTTGTAAGGTTAAGGCACATTTCATCTTCACAACTGACGAAATGTATTAGAAAAGGCTACCAAGTTTTCATAGTTCAAGTAGTATATTCTAACTTTATGGAAAATTCAATGATTTTGGAAAATCTTGCTATTGTTCAAGATTTTACAAATGTATTATGTGAGGAGATTCCGGGACTTCCCCCTATCTAGTTTTGAGGGATAGACTCATGTCTAAAGCATTATATTGCATGAGTATACCATAATTAATTGATTTAAAAATGTAGTTGCAAGAACTATTAGACAAAAAGTACATTCGCCCCAGTGTATCACCATGGGGAGCTCATGTACTTTTTGTCGAAATGAAAGATCGTACTTTGAGATTATATATTGATTATTGACAATTTAATAGATTAACAACTAAAAACAAGTGTCCGCTACCCTAAATCAATGATTTGTTCAATTAGGTTAAGGGCACATCCATATTCTTTAAAATTTATTTGTGCTCGAGATACCATTGAATACAAATTAAAGAAGAAGATATTTGTAAGACTGCAATTAGGATGCAATATGGGCACTATGAGTTTGTGGTCTTGCCTTTTGGGCTTATTAATGCCTCGACAACATTTATGTTCTTGATGAACAAAATATTTCACCCATACTTAGATAAGTTAGTGCTAATCTTTATTGATAATATATTAGTTTAATCAAAGAGTCTAGAGGAGCATAAACAACACCTACAAATGGGACTGCAAACTCTACGTGATAATTGATTGTATGCTAAATATTGTAAGTGTGAGATCTTTAAGGACCACATACAATATTTGGGTCATGTCATCACCCAAGGAGGGATAATCCTTGTTGAAAATGGCAACAAGAAATGCTAAAAATAGAAATGCCAAAAATATAATATTCCAATTTTAATTTGTCCTTGAATTAAAATTCGAATTTAGTCTCACCAACTGCTTGGAAAATAATTAATTAATTCATCTTGGATTAATTAGTTGGAGAAATTCAAGCTAGAAGTCTTTGTGAAGTCATGCTATAGTTATCCCTTAAATTAAGGAGGTTATCACTTAATTAAGGAGATAAGGATGTGTTGTATTTGAGTTGTAATTAGTTAGCTCAGTTAACTGAGTTATGTCCAGTTAAATTAGTTCCAAATAGTTTGAGGAACTAATTGTGAGTTCAGTCAGTTAATGCATGCATGCATAAAACTAGTGTACTCTAGATAACTGAAAATTCTCTCATAAATAACTCATGCATGTCTATTCAGAGAAAGACCCATTTGAGATTAAAGACAGGGACAGTGTACTATTAGTTGCATGTGTTTTCCTATAAAGGAAACACAAGCATGTAGTCAAGGCAATGGTTCCTTGAGGATTTCACAGTTTTGATACTGTGTTTGAGAAATGTGTGAAATCAGTGTTACACTAGGTAACAGCTGGATCACCCAGGGAAAACTACACAAGGAAATAGGAGGCTTGGAGGGCAGAGGAGAAGGTTTGTGAGAAGCCTTGTTTTCCTGTGAGCATCCAAGAGGATTGTACTGAGAGTTGGCTAGATGTGAGAGCTAAAGCTTTGTGTAATCTTGATGTATTTCCACCTTATATGATAATTGTTGAGTCTTGAAAATTTCATTCATTTCCATTACACTTTCACTATTATGTCCATTATATCACCTCCATTTCACCTCCATTTCACTACTATGTCACCACATTCATCCCACTTTCATTATCATTGGGCCACCTTTATGTTTTTCCAATCTTTATTATTTCTAAGCCTTTTAAGTGAATTTGTGGTTAAACATTAGAAAATAATGTGCATATGCTTATACCTAACAAATGGGTTGAGATTGTTGACATGTGTAGGTTGAAAGGAGGCTTCTAGAAGACCCTTATGCGACACTCTAAGGCCAAATTCGAATTTGGTTGGAAAGAATCATGGGATCTTGAGGATATGTGTCACATCTCCTAATTGTATTGTAACTCTAAAAAGACATGTGTCTTATCAGTTCCTATTTTGATTAGGACTCTAGAGGTAGAGGGAGAGATTCATGGACTATCATTAATGAGATGGCTCTCATCTTTTTGTATAAATAGGAGATCTCTCTCCTTCATTTGTTAGTCTTTTTAGTCTATTTTAGCTTAAGCTTGTTTTGTAGTTCTTCCTTGATTGCCTTTGAAAGCTTTGGAGAACTTTGTTGTACTTTGTACTTTTGAAGAAATTGAATAAAGCTTTGATGTTCTCAACATGGAAGGAGATGTGAAGTAGATGTCATGGAGCATATTAGGATGTAAGGTAGAGTAGATTTCATTTTGTAAATATTGCTTTGTAGAATGTAAGGTAGATTAGATTTTTCATTCATGCAATTTTAATTCACGCAAGTGTGTTCAATTTTGCTTTGATTTCATAACTACTGGCATGTGTGATCATCTTGTCTATGTTGCTGACCTTTATTTTTCTGCAGTTTGATTTTCATTAGTATCATTTCTTTAACTTGCACTTTACTTTCTGCTCTTAGATATCAAGTTGTTCATCTATTGATGGTTCTTTTTCCATAATCAAATAACTTTATTGGAGCCAAAATATCACTTAGTACAGCTTGGTTTAGTTTGCTTTAAGACTCACATTGCTGACTTGTTCATAACTGTTCTCACATGATAAATCTAGCTGAAAGGCAAAAAGGTTAAGAAAAGGTTAAAGTAGTGTGATTTGTCTCCTTTATGTAGTGTCACTTACATTTCACATTGCTTAGATTAAGTTGAAGAGTTAAAATAGTGTGAGATAGTTGTTCTCACTTTTAATTGAATTTAATATAGATTTCATTTTCATTTTAAATCAGCAGCAGAGATACTGGGCCGATGTCATTAGTCCTTTATTTGATGTCTTTATTTTCCTTTAAGCATTTGATTTCATAGGTGGTAGAGGGCCCATGCCTTGTATAGTTGTCATTTTATTTTTGCATTTTATTTCACCATGTATATTAGATGTACATAAATTGCTTTCAAGTTGATTGTAGATTAGTGATGCACATAGCCTTTTAATGAACTAATGACGTGATAGAATCATCTCGTATTTTTGCTGAAGCAGCAAGGATACTGGGTCTCATAGTCATTCTCTCATTATTTGATTATTGCATTTTATTTCGATTGAACTAGTTGTATATTTACACTTTTGTTTAAATGCTAACTCCATCAATAACATGTTTTAAGTTGCATTAAACACTTTAGAAAAGCAACAAGAACAAAACCCCAAAAACAACATAAACTATAAAACGACGAAGTAAGAGAAAGGTTAACTAAGCACATATGGTGCACCACACTTCATCAGTTTACGATACCCGGATTGATAATTTATGTAGAGCAATTTAAGACGTTAAATTGACTAGACAATAATACAGATAGTGGGGTTTTTAGTTGAGGCTTTCCCCTGAGTATACTTCTATGTTTCATGTGTATTGATTCTTCTTCTTGTTATATGTGTTTAGCTTGATGTTGCTCAAATATTTAAGCTTTCGCAAGTTTGATAGTAGAAGTATACTATAGTATTTTGAATTGGTATATTGCATTATCGAGTTAACATGCAACAGTTTCTCTACAAGATATGTAGAGAGCAGAATTTCTACAGTCTTGGACCCATAAAAGATAAGGAAAATGATGGAATGGCTCATTTCTGAGAATGTTGCAGATATTAGGTCCTTTATGGGTTTAGCAAGTTACTATCATCGTTTTATAGTTGGCTTTTCAAGGGAAGCATACCCCATTACATCATTGCACGAGAAAGGGAAACCATTCAATTGGAACCTGGCTTGCAAAGAAAGTTTCGATCAATTGAAACATTTGTTAACTACAACCCCTATTTTAAGAATTACAGACCCTAAAAAAATGTTTGTAGTTTGTACAAATACTAGTTAGGAAGGAGTAGGGGGCATGTTGATGCAAGAGGGATGGTTAATAGCCTATGAGTCCCAAAAAATAAATGAGCACAAAAAAAGGTATTCATCAAATGATCTAGGGTTCACAGTGGTGACTCATGCTTTAAGGGCGTGGCAACATTATCTTTTAGGGAAGAAATTTACCTTGATGAATGACGATAGTAGCTTGACAAATTTATTTAAGCAACCCACACTTAATACCCAGGAAGCACAGTGGACCTCATTTAAGTGAGTTTAAATTTGACATTAAGCATTTGAAAGCAGAAGAAAACTGAGTAACATATGTCTTAAGTAGGAAAGTGAATTTTATCTATGAGATTTCATTTAGTCAAGAAAAAAATGATATTTAAGATCAAATTAAAGATGCATCCTCAGAATATCAATAATATCAATTTCTACAACATAAATTTAAGCAAGAAAATAACATCAAGAGGCAGTTAGGAAATGACATTAGAAATAATGGCTCTTTGATTTATAAAAACATAATTTATTTAATAGATCAATAATCTATAAAACAATTGATTCTGGATGAGTATCATAAAATCCCTTATGTTTCCCACCCTGGGTATTAGAAATTGATCATGGCTATAAGAAAATATATTTTTCACTTGACATGAAGAAGGAAGCAGTTGAATACCTAACGAAGTGTCTAGAGTGTCAACAGGTGAAATAAGAACTCCAACATCCAGCAGGTCTACTTCACCCCTTACCAATCCCTGAGTGGAAATGGGAGATTATCGCCCTAGACTTCATTAATGGCTTACCAAAATCAAAAATACAAAATTATTCGATAATGGTTGTGGTTGATAAATTATGTAAAACTACACATTCTATTCCAGTGCAATCTACTTATAAGGCAGTCCAAATTGTTGATATATTTATGAGATTTTTTTTGCTTACATGACATACCTAAAACAACAAGCTATGTTTAGGATGTAGAGTTAGCTTCAGCCTTTTGGAAGGATTTATTTATAGGGTTGGGTACCTAGGTGTAGTTCAACACTGCTTATCACCTGCAGACTTATGGGCAAAAAGAGAGAGTGATCAAGTATCATAGGACATGTTAGGAATGTATTTCATGCAACAACCTACCAAATGGGAAGAATACCTCCACTTGGTGAAATTCACATACAATAATAATTATCTTGCTTCCTTGAGGATGAGTCCTTTTGAGGTATTATATGGGCGATGATGTAGGACTCCCCTTAACTCGACTTATCCCAAAGATAGATTAGTGTGAGGTTTGGGCATACTAAAAGAAATGGAACAAAAGGTGAAGAAGATACAAGGAAACCTGAAGGCTTCCCAAGACTAGCATAAAGCATATGCCAATAAAAGACGTACCTACATGGAATTTCAAGTAGGAACCCATCTGTATATAATGGTTAAACTAAAGAAAATCAATTTAATATGGAGAAATTGTGAAAAATTGGCTCCCCAATATTGTGGCCCCTTCGAAATACTCGCCAAGATTGGGCTTATGGCCTACCAACTGGCTCTACCAAGCCACATATGTATACACAATGTGTTTCATGTTTCTTTGCTAAAAAAAATACATACATGACCCCAAGCATGTTATTGACTTGCATAATGTTCAAGTAGGAAATGTAAACTCAAAAATAATTATGTAAGTTTTCTCAATCAGAATTTAATAGAAAACTAATACTTGTTATATGATTGTGGATGTAGGTCGCATTGGATGGAAAATTCCTGGTCCAGACATTTCTCACACTAGATCAGAGAGAAACTATGATACGGAAGCGAGAAATCACCTAGGTTAAAGTGTAGGGGAATAACTTTAGCCCAGAATAGGCCATCTGGGAAGATAGTATTCTTATGCACAAGGCATACCTCAACCTATTCCAAGGGTTAGGAAACATTAAGGATGATGTTTGGTCTGAAGGGGGGAATATGTAACACCCTCACTAATTTGTAAATATTTCTTTTGCTGTGTTGCTAGAATTATTTTTATAGATTGCGGGACCCTTTTTGAGGGTTGAATAGGAACATATGATGTGCATAAATAATCTTTTGATTTTATATTTAATATAAAAAAAATTGCGTAAGGTTAGCCACATGAAATTTTGATGGAAAAGATACTAAAGAGGATTTCACATCCTAGAAAATTACAACTAGCTAGCAAAGGCCCAAGAAGGGCTATAGGCAAAGACAATTACCTTCCTGAATTTGCTCACTTGGGAGATAGTTTATCTCCGAAAGGAAAAAGAAGGTTCATAGAAGGTGAGAGGGGAAAAGCTTGAAGCAACCTTGCTGGAATGAGAGCTTGTTGGAGGAGGCCCCATAAGAACTAGTTATGAAGCTAAGTTATCCTCTATAGGATGTTGTCAGAGGAAAGGTAGGACATTGGCATAAAGGAGATACTATGTTGGGAAAATTTGGTCACTGTCAAGATAGATACTTTGGATGTGAAATTGGCTTGAAGGGAGAATTGATTGAGGGAAAAATTAGTCGCATTAGTTAGGCAAAGTGTCTTTACCCCATTATGGTTTTTCATGGAAAAGTCAACCTATATTACTCATATAAGTACATTTGATGAGTTAAAATGTTTCTTTTGTATGACTATGTGAAAAAAAATGAAGAAATTTATATTTAAATTTTTCTATCTAAAGTTTAGGCATAGAGATAGATCTAGTTGGTGAAATAATTTAAATAAAAAGGTAAGATTTACATTAGTAAGTATCAAAGTATTACTTTAAGAATTTCATAATATTTCAAAACCTGTAGTGTGTAAATGGAAAGAAAGTTGAAATAAACATGAACTGTTATGCACAGTAAAGTAGAATCAACATAATACTAAACTAAAAAGTTGAAGTACATAGAATAATAATAATAGTTATAATTTAAATTGAAAGAAGAATAACTTGAATACATATGTCATTCCTTGCAAGGCTTGATAAAACTATGTGTAAGTATAAGTCCCTTTCTATCCCTTGAAAAAAAAGGGTAATGAAATAAACTAAAAAGGAACCTAATACATCTTTTATATTTTTAAAGAAAGTAAAAACTAGTAAATGTCTTCAGATCACATTGGAAGATATTAAGTGTAGAGACCTTGATCCATGCAAAAAAAACTTGGAGCTGTAAAATTCTTCGACCAGATAGCTGAATTGGGTCACGACTATTCTAAAATATATATGTGTGACACATCCTCATAAAAATAACAAGAAATTACTTTGAAAAACACAGTCATGACTAGAATTTGAAAGGCCAAACCCTAAGGCTAGGGTTTGTCTCTAGTAGACGACAAATTCTACTCTTTGAGTACGTGGGCCAACCTACAAAATTAGTGAGGTCGTAATTTAGAAGAGTTGAAGTAATATTTGGTTGGGCTTGAACCAAAAATTCACCAAAATTTGAGACAACCTCACAATACCTATTAACAATTGGAAAAACATGGAACAAATTGAGTAATAGTTTTAAATATGAGATGAATAAAATAGAATTCCTAACGTAGGGAAAACCCTTACCTGGAAATGGTATGGCAGTGACTGATCTCCATGGTTGAGAGATGAATGTCTGCCAGAAAACACGAATTGAGAATGATAAGGTGTTGTTAAAGAAGAATGGAAGGAAGCATAACCTTCCTTGAATGATAAGTTAAATATTATAAAAACCCAAGTATTAAGGGTCCATTACTATGAATTGAAGGGTGAGTATTCTTCAGAATAATATTTAAATCAAACAGTGTACCCCACACTCCAAAGTGAATCTGAGGCCTTTCAAGGCATAAACCCTCATCATCTTGACAAGAAAATGCAAAAATGAGGTTAGACAATGTCCCCGTATGAGTAAAAACTTATCACTCAGAATTAATGTTAATTAAACTCTTTAAATGTTGAGAAGAACAAAAATATTTACCAGTACAATGTGGTTTGTGAGATGGTTGAAGGTGAAAAGCCATTTCGTCATCAAAATCAAGAGATTCATGAGACTAGATGTTAAACATGTCGAAAAGTATTTGGGAAAAGGAAGAAAACCTTAACCAGACGACAAAGCCATTTTTTCTCGAAGCATTAGTGAGAATAAGCGCTATCAGGATGGGGGTAGGTGGTTACCCTAACCACCAAAGGATATATCTCTATCATCCATATCACACCTCAAATATTGATCATACATTATCATCCCTTGGGCTGATGGTGAGATAGTTGGTGGTCGAGCATTATATTCGCACAAGGGTGAACCATAACATGATTATGGTTTTGTATCATTAATGTAATTTAACAAATCATAGAAATTATGCTCAATAATTTACCTTCATACATGTATATCAATGATAAAGAATTAATCAAAAATATTTAAACTAAAGGGTCTCAATATCACTGAAACTTATGTATACATAAATATTTCAAAGGGTATCAATACTTGTCACACTCAACTCCCATGCAACCAAGTTAAACACCTGGCTCCAAATATTTTTAAAAGAACACATGTATGTGCCATAAGAAAAGAGAGCTATGCAGAATCATATTTTCTTATTCTCCTTAAGTATATCTTGATTTATCAAGAGGGGTATGATACCCTTCAAATCTTACTTAAATAAGGACCATTTAAATGCAACATGACAATGAAAGGAGAAGAAAAAATAAAAATTAATAACCAACTTAATGCACGCCAAGCAAGAGACTATAACATAGAATAAAATAAATTTCCATTAGGACTTGTAGATTTGGAAATATATATATGTAATTCAAGAAATATGATGCCTAATCTAATTAGTAGTTTAGTTTTTCTCTTAAAATAAATTTATAGAAATTCCTTACGACATAGTTTTTCAAATTTTTCCATGGTAGTTTGGTCTTCATTAAGAGAGTGTTAAAAGGGAGGCCCTGTCATTTTATAGGATGTTTTCCATCTTCTCCATCCAACTGAGTCTAGATGGTGGCAACCATGGAGAGGAAAAATCCATTTCTCATTCCCTATTGCCCCAATTTTCTACAAGATCAACCACTTTATTTTCAGAATGATGTGAATGGAAGGTGATCACATAATGGAAGGAAAGTAGTAGTGATTAAATTTGACACACCAAGAGGTCTAGACACCAACTATTAACTTCTTTAGTCATTGGGGCTCCATATATTAGTTTCTTAGCTACCTCCACTGCCACTTGGGAATCCCCATTGACTTGGATATTTGTATATCCCTCTTCTTCAGAAATTCTCATTCCTTGATCCAGTGTTGTGAATTATGCGATATTAATTCTCGTGTGCCCATATTAGACCACATAAATCCTTAAATAATTTCCTGTCTCACCAATTAATATACCACCATAGCCAACAAGGCCTGGATTGTCCATAGAGGTCCCGTAGAAATTCAATTTGATGAATAGCTAAGGAAGTTAAGAGAAACATAGAGATGAGACTCTTGATCATTGAAGCTAATTTATTCTATGTGGGATGACCATATCTTGTGAGATGTCTAATTCTTCCAATATTCGCCCCTCTAGCTGATTTAGTTTCTAGTCATCTATATTCTAAGGTTCCATAAGAAATATCAACATGGAAAAACTCTTTAGAAACAAGGGTGATAGACTCAAATAGAGATTCAAGACCTCTTACCTCATTCCAGATGTGAATTACCCAAAGCATATTTAGAAAATCTCTGAGTATTTTTGCAACAAATTTGAGTGAGAGGTAGCTAGCTAATGCATTTGGTTGCTTCACACAACCATTTTTAGTTCCTGGATCCCAGTTGAACTTTTGTTGAGTCAACATCCATCAATTCTACTCTCCCCAAAGTCCAATATAGCATGAATACCCCCCTCGGTCACTCATAAGGTGCATAAGAAAAATTTACCCCAATTTTCTACCTCTTTCTTATCAAAGGTAGGCATAAAAAACTCTGACAACCATCCCATACTAAGTTGTAGAAAAATCCACCACAAAATGAACAACCATCCCCACAATTGCATCCCTGCTCGAAATTTCACCAAAACCAACATTAAGTGTATTGAATGCCACCTTACCACGACATGGTAACTCACACGAAGGTGCATGCGACCCAACTACCATAACATATATCAATTAAATGCCAACATGGTTCATGGGGTGGTTAAACCCCATCATGTTCCCACATCTCGATCCTATGGGACAAGGGAAAATGTCAAGGGAAAAATTCATCCAATTGGCTATTTTCAGAAAAATGTTATTCACCCATTTGGTTAAAAAATTTCTTATTTTTGACATATGTATGAGTTTTTTTTTCAATCAAAATATTTCTATTAATTCATCATAAGATTAAAACATATCAGTCCCATATATATTTATCTTCAAGCCTCACTCCTATCGGAATTGTTGGAAATAAGGTGTCAAGCCAGGAGTAACTCCTCAAATGAAAATTGTATTATTAATTTAGGTTGTTCATTATTATATACAACAGGGAGTGACCGTTCAGTTTCATCTCCCAATGACTCTCCATTTCCTTTATTATTTATTTACATTGATTACAGTTGTTCACCCAATCCCTATAATTAGGTGCCAACATTCCCCCCTTTAATCTGAAGAGATGTTGGTGAGTCCAAGCATCGTTCTGAATCTTTCAAGCTTTTCTCTTCCAAGCGCTTTGGTGAATATGTCTGCAATCTGCTCATTAGTGGAACAATGGCGAAGATGGATTGTTTTGGCCTCAACATGATGTCTAATCAAGTGATATTTTGTATTGATGTGCTTCGTTCAATCATGGAACTTTGGGTTCTTGGCCAACTTTATTGCCAAGGTATTTTCAATCATGAGTGGAGTCGATTGCACTTGTTTTACCCGCAAATCCTCCAAAATTTTCCTGAGCCACATAGTTTCTTTTGTTGCCTCAGCTGCTGCCACATATTCTGCCTCTATTGTGGAATCTGCTGGAATTGATTGTTTGTGTGATCTTCAGGAGAAATCTCTTGATCCAATACTCATAGCATAACGTCAAGTATATACCCTAGTTTCTTTGTCTCCATCAAACTCTGAATCAGAGTATCCAATCAAGCTGAAGTCGCCCACCTGTGTATACTTGAGTCCAAAGTCTTGAGTTCCCTTCAAGTACTTTAGAACTCTTTTTGCAATAGACCAATGTCCCTCACAAGGCTTTTGCATAAACCTGGAGAGGATTCCAACAACAAATGAAATGTTTGGTCTGGTAGTAGTCAGGTAGTTGAGACTTCCTACAAGTTGTCTATACTTTGTTGCATCCTCAAATTATTTTCCTTCAATGGATGTGAGCTTTAAGTTTTGTTCCATTGGAGTAGTCAGAGGATTGCATTTAGTCATGCCAAACTTGTTCAACAAATCTCCAATGTACTTCTTGTGAGAAAGAAATATGAACTTCGGATGTTGAGTTACTTCAATACCAAGATAGTAATGAACATAGCCCAAATCAGTCATTTCAAAACCTTTCCTCAATTCCTTCTTTATGGATGCAATGTAGCTCTCATTGTTCCCTGTCATTAAAAGATCATCTACATATACCATAAGATATACAACTTTTTTGCCAACCTTCTTGAAAAACAAAGTTGCATCATCAAGATCATAATGTTTTAAATTGAGTTTCAGAAGATGCTCAGTTAGTTTTTCATACCAGGCTCATGGTGCTTGTTTGAGGCCATACAAGGATTTCACAAGTTTTCATACTTTATGTTCATGTCCTTTCACAGCAAATCCTTCAGGCTGGGACATAAAAACATTCTCTTTTAGATCTCCATTCAAGAAAAAAAAAATTACATCCATTTGATGGACTTTCCAACCAGTATGCGCTGATAGGGAAAAGAGTGTCTGGATGGTAGCCCATTTTGTTGTGGGGGAAAAGTCTCCTCATAATTGACCCCTTACTTATGTGCAAAACCTTTTACCACAAGCTTGGCTTTGTGCTTGTCAAGTGAGCCATCATCTTTATACTTGTTCTTGTAGACCCACTTGCAACCAATTGGTTTGGTTCCAAATGGAGTATCAACCAGCTTCCAAGTGCCAATCTTTATCAAGGCATCATACTCATTTTGCATTGATTGTTTCCATTAATCATGGGAAGCAGCTTCTTTGAAGGAAGTTGGTTCAAAATTTGTAGACAAATTCAATTCATAATCATAAGAAACATCCATATCAATAGGAGAATCAGAGTCATCTACATCACCTCCATTTTGTCGGGTTGAATTTCTAGTTCCTATTTTTCCAACCTTATCAGGATGGACACTTTCAAGTGTCTTTGTCAGCCACTTTGGGGGACCTTTCTGAGATGGTCCAGGTTGCTCCGTTGATTGAGTTGGGACTGAATCAAGATTTAGTCTCCCAATTCTGTCAATCACATCACTCAAAGTATCATCTGTTGTTGGAGTTCCATGCGGTGGAGAGAGCGCTTCAGAAGAAGATTCCATAGGTTGATCTAGAATAAGAATCCCCCCTTCAAGATGTGGAATCTGATTATCAAATTCTTGAAATTATTTTGCATTTACGAATCTATCCAAGTGATCAAGTTTCCTCTCAACAACATTATCAGCTTTGGATGATTCAAGAAAGATTACATCTCTAGATACAACAAACTTTTTATTGACTTCATCATAGAGATGGTATGCTTTGGAGGTGTTTGAATACCCCAAGAAGATACACTTATGACTTCTTGCACCAAGTTTGTTTCTATGTGCCTTTGGTATCAAGGCATAACATGTGGAACCAAAGACCCTGAGATGCTTTACCGAAGGAATGTGCTCATACCACATTTCATAAGGAATCGTGTTTCTAATAGCATTAGATGGACATCTATTCTTTACATATATAGCACATAGAACTGTATCAGACCAAAACATCAATATTACATATTTGAAAAACATCATGGAGCACACAATATTTAAGATTGTCCTGTTCATTCTTTCAACTACTCCGTTTTGTTGGGGATTATCAGGCACAATTGTTTGATGTTGGATCCCATGTTGGCGAAGATAGTTTTCAAATTCATTTGAAGTGTATTCTTTTCCATTATCAGTGCGAATAGTGCCAATATGAGATTGTGCATCATTTTCAATCCATGTAAGAAAGTTATTGAATGTTTGAAAAGAATTAGACTTGTTCTTCAATAAATAAACCCAACACATTTTGGTGTAGTCATCAATAAATGTCATAATATATTCATTTCCACTTGAAGAAGGAACAGGCATTGGACCACATAAATATGAATGAATGAGTTCAAGTTTTCTATGTGCTCTGGAATGTGAATCATGAAAAGACTATTTGCTATGCTTTCCTAGAATGCCAGCATCACATTGCTTAAGTTTCCTAGGAATTGTAGGCAAACCAGTAACACCATTTTTCTTCAACAAGTGGAGGTTGTCATAGCTTAAGTGTCCAAATCTAGCATGCAATAATAAACTTGATGGAAATGTACCTTCTTCATAATGAGAATTGTATGAGAAATTTTGTGCACGAGCAGAGGTACCCTGCAGCTTGAGAAGCCTTTCTTCTTCTATCCCCGTCATGACACGTGAGTGGTCTGATTCTTTTCTCACCTCAAGCTTGCCATCAAACATATGAATGGAGTGTCCTTGCTGGTGAATGTGGACTAAGGATAGAAAGTTTCTCCTCATCTATGGGAGATATAGAACATGATGTAGAAGAAAGTCTGGAAGACTAGGAAATTTAAGCCTGATTGTGCCAAGCCCTGCTGGCTTGAGTTTTGATTTGTCTGCAAAGTATACTACTCCATCAACATTGTCATTAAATTCTTCAAAAAAATCTCTTCTAAAAGTCATGTGGCAATTTGCTCTTGAATCAAGCAACCAATCATTTTTCCAAGAAGAAAGTGAAGCACTAAATAAGTCTTCATTTACTCCAATATTACAGTGTGCCACAACATAGTGAGCGGATTCAGGTGCTTTATCTTTCTCTTTGTCATTAGTTTTACCTTTGGGTTAGTTTCTTTCCTGCTCAATTATGTCCCAAGGCAACTTTCATGTGTATGCATCATGTGATCCATCTCTTTTGCAGTGTATGTAATGCAAATCTGGCTTTTCTCCTTGAGAGTGTTTGCCCCCCCTGCCTTTGAAATTTCTTCCTCTTCCTCTTCGACCACATCTTCCTCTTGAAGAATATTGAGCAAGATTATTTTCTCTATGTGCAAGACACACAACCTCTTCAGAAGACTGAGGATTTGTCTTCTTCCCAAAAGCTTTCTCTCTTTCAGCAAATTTTTTCACAAGGGAGTCAAAGGTAATATCTTTGAGGTTTCCATTTACTTACAATGACTCAAGATAATTTGAGTAAGTGGGATAAAGTGCCTTGAGAAAAGCTATCAGAGGAATGTCCAGTTCAGCATTAGTAACTTTGATATCATGCATAATAGATTTTACTTCTGATGCAAGAGCAAGAGGATCATCATTTTGTAATTCAAGGGTGAACAATTTAATCATGAGTTGAACAACTTCAAGTGCAGAGTGTGAGTCATAGAGTTCCTTCAGTTTTTGTAAAGCTTCGAAAGCATTTGAAAATGGTGAAATATGGTGACTCACCTCTTCATTTAATGATGCTACAATCAATGCATAAGCCTTGCTGTTCTTATTTTCCCAAATGTTGAATTCCTTGTCTGATGTAGGTTGTTCTGGCTCTTTGTCTCCATTTCCA
Organism: Pinus tabuliformis; assembly: GCA_031772625.1. NCBI lineage: Eukaryota > Viridiplantae > Streptophyta > Pinopsida > Pinales > Pinaceae > Pinus > Pinus tabuliformis. The sequence goes on from CM062806.1 coordinate 233,696,003, forward strand.
ACACACACCCCTTTCCACAGCTCATTAAAAATGAGAGTGTGTTTGATTTTCCGAGACCACTCAGGATAATTTTCCTTGTCGGTGAGAACCACTCCCATAGTAGATATCACTGAATGCATTTTAAAAATCTGTGTACTGTAAAAAAAAATGTACTTCTACTTCCAATACGCTGTAAGAAATTGCACTTCTGGTTGTAAAAAAAAAAATTATAATGTATATAACAGAGGTATATATGAGGGAGGCGCAATGAGATATTAAAAAAAATGTGATATCACAGCAAATCATTAAAAATCATAAAGATCCCCACCTTAGAGAATTCAATTTGTTTTTCAGAAAAAATCGTAGCAGAATTATGTGGAGGTATAATCACATAACATGAGAGAGGGAGTGCTTATTGGAGATCTGCAAGGGAGGGAGCCAACATATATGTATGAGGGAGCCAGTGTATATGTGAGGGAGCCAGTGTATATGTGAGGGAGTAGCGTATATGTGAGGGAGCAACGTATGTAAGGGAGCCAACATATTGGAGTTGCCAGAGTTTACATACATGTAGTGTGGAGAGGTATGGGCCAGATATATGTGCAGAGGAGAGGCCGAGTTGAGTAGATTCTAGCGTGGGAGGAGCAGCGCAGCGTGGGAGGTATGGAGGGCCTTTTATAGGCAACAATATTGGCAGCTATTAGCACTTTTCCATGAGACGTTGAAAGCGGAGGCTGTATGGAGACGCTGAAAGCCTGGCTATGTGTGAGAGACACTAACCAAACCGCTATGACCCACGTTTGACCAGAAACACCTCTGGCTCGATCTATGGCGTGTTTCAATAGCCTCTGAATTGATTCTAGCCAGGGCCAAGGTGTGAAGCGAGCAAGCCCAATGCCCCTTAATGCAAGCAGAGGTTGCATTCCCACTAGTCCCTGTGCCTCCCCGTGCTCTCAACCATATGCTGCGTTAGAAATACTCGGTGAGAGGAATCCATCTGAAGCTTGAATCATTAAGGAAGAGAGGTATGTTTCATTGATGAGAGGCTAAGGAATTTGTTCTAGCAGAAGGCAGATGTGTCATGCTAGAGAAATGAAAAACATGGGAAGAATAGATAGAAGGGAGTTACAAGGGTAGGAATACTAAAAATAGAGCTGGCTCTAATACCATGTTAGGCCAGGAGGTAACTTCTCAAATGAAAATTGTATTATTCATTTAGGTTGTTCATTATTATACAATAGGGAGTGACTGTTTAGTTTCATTTTCCGGTGACTCTCCATTTCCTCTATTATTTATTTACACTAATTATAGTTGTTCACCCAATCCCTATGATTAGGTGTCAACAGAAGGGAAACACAAAAATTAAGTACAAAATGCCAAAATTTGTTGAGAATTCAGAAACAAAATGACCAAAATTCCCAAAAGACCCATAATATAAAGAGACAACCAACTAACATAAGGGGCTTGGAGGGTTCACTAGTGCCAAAAATTATGATTATTACCCTTGAGGACCTAGTGACCTATGGTCTCCATGGACATCAAACTCTAAGTGTGCTAACCTTTCGTCCATGCATTCCATATGTTACACCAATATGCATTGACCCATAGTAGTGAAGTTGAATAGTCCAACATACTCCACTAGTTTTGTTGCAGATCATTCATAAAGTTGATGGATTCTTTTTTATCATGATGGTGATCTTGCTCCAATTGTTCAAGGAGAAGGATGACACATCTTACATATATATGATTAAATGGTTGATATTTGACAAAAAAATACCAATTTTAATAATAAATTATATGTTTTTTATTGAAGATTTGTCTACATTCTATATGTATGACTTTTCAAAAAATAATATTCACCTATACTACTATACTTATGCATAATATTTCAATCCTTATAAAATACCCTTCCATAGTGTTGTGAATTCCATGAAATAAATGTTGGTGTGGCCATAGTAGCCCACATAAATCCTCAAGGAATTTCCCCTCTCATCCCTAAATATGCCCCCATAGCTAGCAAGACCCAAATTGCCCTTAGAGGCCTCGTCAAAATTTAATTTCATGAATCCTTGAGGAGGTGAAGATAAACATAGAGATGACACTCTCGATCACTGAGGCCGATTTATTTTTTGCGATGACCATACCTTGTCATATCTCCAATTATTTAATTATTCACCCCTCTAGCTGATCCACTTTCCAACCATTTGTCTTCCAAGGTTGAAAGATAATGGTCTCCTTCAAGATTTTCTTGGTGGTTAGCCATACAAGGTCCTTCGATGTTTTCTAATCATTGAATTTTTTTTGGTTGTGTTCTTTCCACACATTCTAAAGTAGGATTCCTAGTATTAGCACCCATGTTATTTTCACAATCAGATCCTTGAATATGATTAAATTCCATGTCTAAATGGTCTCTCTAAGGATATTTGGTGAGCGTTCCAAGTGGCCAAATAAATGGAGCACTCTATTCCACATATTTCCAATAAAAACAAAAGAGTTTAAAAGACTTTTTGTAGATTGATCTTGTTCCTTACATAGGGGGAAAAGTATGGCCCAATGAAACCTTTTTCCTCAGGTGATCCCATGTTAGGATCTTTCATCCCTATTAACCATAAGAAGTGTGATACCTTTGGTTACAATTTTCTTGTCCATAATCTCTACCAGTAAGGATCTTAATGTGCTTCATGATCTCCCGCCAATATTATGTAGGATTATTTTAAATTAAACATCCCTTTGGGTCCATATCCCCACCTCAATTGATTGTGATCATGAGTTGTATTTTCCTCTCTCGTAGGAATTCATCCTAGAGTGAACATGCTTGCGTTGATTGGTCATCGAGCCAGTGTGCCTAGGTTTTTCACTCATTCCATCTAGATTATAAAGTAGAAGTCATCCAAAAATTCACCACAATGTTAGCTCCCTGGGCAGTAGTAAACTCCGTTAGTGTCCTGAATTCATCTCTTCTTTCTAAATGGGGTAACTGCTACTACATCTCACTCTAAAGTCTTAATGTCTAGCCATTCCTGATTTCCCAAAACATATTATCTTAGATAAGGTATCTATTCTCTTGGGTCAGATTCCAAATAGATGAACTTGGTCGAAATATATATTGTCTAATATTTTCCTCTTAGTATCTATCTGGAGAATATTTTATGTCCTGTAGTCACTTCCATAGTTATTGTCCCCCCTGGAGCCACTACCATCATAATTTTTCTCCCAGTGCTCTGTTAAGGACTTCTAGATCATGCAGCCCCAAACTTCTTCCCATCTTGGGGAAGAATACCCATCGCATGCCACTAGAGTCCAATTCTTTACTTATTTTTTGACCTGCAATAGAAATTTCCTGAATTTGTTCATAATGTATTTATACATCGCTTTTGGTGTGGGTAGCATATAGAGATGATACACCAAGAGAGATTAAAGGATTGATTTTAGTATAGTGACTTGGACTGCCAGGTCTAGTGAAAGGAAGGTCTAGTTGTCTAGGCGTTTATTGATTTTATCCACAACCTCTTGTTAGTATGAAATTTTTAGAGAGTTCACAACTAGTGGGATACCCAATTATTTGGATAGAATTCTACCTACCTGGAACCCCATGGTCCGAACTAGATGAACATGCACCTATTTTTGGGTATTAAAGAAGGATATATTGGACTTATCCCTATTTATATATGTGCCTGATGCATCCTAAAAATATGAAAGGATGAGAGAAAATTGCCCTGATTCCTGTAATGTTGGTTCCCCAAATAACATAATATCATCAACAAACTGTTGATGTGTAATTAGTAGTTAAAGTCCCATTAAGATGATTCCTTTTAATTAACCTTAATTTGTAGCCACCTTTATATATCCCCCCATCCCCTCAACTGCCAATATAAAAGGGAAGGGGGTTAAAGGATCGCCTTGTCATAGGCCTTGAGACCCAGGAAAGTTGCACGTTGGAGATCCACTAAGTAAGATGGAGAAAAAGAGGTGGAAATTAGAGATATAATCCATTTGATCCATTGATGCAAAAACCCAAATTCTCCCAAGACACTAAGCAAGTATTTCCAATTTAATCTATCATATTCTTTTGATAAATCGAGTTTGATAATCATACCTAGTCATTTGACATTCTTGAGAGAATGTACCACTTCATGGGCCACAATGATGCCATATAATGTTTGTTTACCTTCCATGAAGCTTGTTTGTTCCATGGTGATAATATGATGCAATAATGGTTTAAGTATTTTCATTATAATTGTAGGAATAATTTTATACACCACATTGCACAAGGCTAAAGGAAAAAAATTGTAGGGGTCATTTGAGTTTCGATTCTTGAGGATGATAGTAAAAAAGGTAGCACTAAATCCAGACCAAACCTGTTGGAGAGTCCTTGATTCCCCTACTAGAGTATGAATTTCTTAACCAAGAAAGGGCCAACATGCTTTTAGAAAATATGTATTGAATCCTTTTAGCCCCACTTATTCCT